>OX639997.1:71469878-72719878 GCA_951828415.1 Anomoia purmunda
GTGTATATTTTTTGATTTTATTATTTTCCTGAAATGTTATTACGATGAATTGTTTTTAGTTTTGAAATGAATTGTTTTTTATTTTTAGTATTAAGATTAATTGTTTTTCTTTAGTTTTAAGATGAATTGAAATAAAAATTAAATTTAAAGAAATTACATAAAAAATTAAAAAAATCATACTAGTTACTAGGATTAATATAAATGTTTGTATTGCCAAGCAACTTCGCCTTCATTCATGAAAAAACTTTTGAACTCTTCTCGCACGTCTTTCGCATGATCACTGCCACGACCTTCGCTTCGTAACGGTTGGAGGGGGCACAAACGTCCCAGAGAACCAAGTTCGTGTTCCCAATTACCTAGACGAGGGAAAAGGACGTGGTTTTACTAGGTCAAAACAATATGTCACTGATGAGCATAAAGCACGCCAAAATAAAATTACCTGGAGTAATGTAACCGTTGGCGTCAAAGTTGTCGAAATCCGTGGCAGCGCAGTAAATGGATTTCCTTTTTTTTAAAAAGTTATGCAATGTGCATATGGCCAAGACAACTTTGACTACTTTTTCGGCCACACGTCTAGCACGCGATAAGCGGTAGCTAAAAATTCTTTCAGCCGTGTTTTGGCATCTGTAGTTGAATGGCTTCATTATGTTGAATTTGAGGGGAAAGGCGTCGTCTGCAACCATGACGTAAGGAAGAGGCTTGGATCGTCCTGGTAAAGGCTTCGGAGCAGGGAAATTCAAAACGCCATCTTCTAATGCTCTTTTAAAGGCGCAGCGAGCGAATACACCACCATCAGACTCTCTGCCCTTCGCGCCAACATCAACATATAAGAAATTGTACTCTGCGTCAACTAGAGCCATGAGTACAATGCTGTTGTGCTTCTTATAATTGAAGTACTCACTGCCACAGTTAGCTGGCGCAACAATTTCTACATGTTTGCCATCAACGGCTCCGAAACAATTCGGAAAATTCCATTTGCTGTAAAAGACGTCGGCTACAGCTTTCCACTCGTCTTCAGATGACGGAGTCTTCAAAAGAAATGTAAATAGGGATTAATAACACTAGAATGAATAATATGAAGAAACTCGCGTGTAAATATTCGCACTTCAGGCATCTGAATATAGCATCGCAAACTTCCGATACTATATGACACATAGATGACTTCGATCTTTGAAATAAACACATTAAGCTGCCATAGCTGTCGCCAGTAGCAAGGAAGCGCAAAGTAATTGCTAGGCGCTCCCCCGGGCAAATCGCCTCGCGCATGGGTGTATTCCGTTTTTGTATATGCGGCTTGATTTTTTCAAGAAGGAAATCGAAATCCTCTACTGTCATGCGCACGAAATTTTTATAAAGCTCTGGATCATTTCTCTCCAACTGAAAGCGTAGCGTTGTATAAAAACGGTTTTTATCCAAAAACAAGGGCCGCACCCACATAGTTCGCTGCTTCCTCATTTTTCTCGCATGCGCATCTTCCTCTTTTTTATCAGCCATCAGGAGGATTGTTGTAAAAACAGCCAAATCCATATCTTCCTTTTGCTAACGTACACAAACATTATCAATATTTAATCAACAATACAAACAATTTATATTACCTTCCTATTACGCGTATTCCGAATCATTTTTCTAATTATAAAACGATTTCCAATGCAGTAATTGAATTTATTTTGATTTATAATTTATTATCAAACATAAAATGCTACGTTTGTTTCAGTCAAATAAATGCGCGAGAATTTGACAGCCAGTGTAAACGCCTATTTGATGGTTGCTATCAAATTCTCTCAAATTTTGAAAATAAAATTTGACAACGCTCTCTTTCCATTTGACAGAGTTATTTGATGTCAAATTTTCCGCGCGTGTAAACACTCCATCAAATAAACCTTTCGAAAATTTGACGACTAAAAATTTGATGTCAAATGTGTAAATGGCCCATAAGCAAACCAGTAGTATTATGTGGTGCAGTTGATTCAAGGGGCGCCGCAATGTTCGTTCTTGCTTTCGTTTTGCGCGAGTTCGGAACCGGGCCACGCGCTTTTGACTTAAAATTTATTTAAATTTTTACTTTTATGCAAATTCTTGCACTAGCATATGTATACTTCCAGAGAATACTACATGCATAACTACATTTGAATGTAAAGTCGCAAATAACTAAAATGGCATCAAGTATACAATCATATACATATGCACACATCCATATACTACATACATACATATATTCATATCTATGTACATACATATTTATGTATGTACATATATAAATACATAAATTCATATGCATCCTTGTACATACATACACACATATGTATGTACTTGCGTACATGTGCATAAATTCAACCTTGACCTACGCTAAATCAAAGTCAAATTACTGCGCAATCACAACCGCAGCTGCACTTGTGCGTGCGCTGGCGCCAAATATTCTAAAATATCTGAAACTACATACAACAACAAAAAATTCATTCATAAACGCAGGCGCGTATTCGTGCAAACAAATATCGTTCATTCATAAGCGCGGGCATTTCATCTCCCCGCGCACACAAATGTTCCCCTCAACGATCTTTTTCGCGACGAACACAAAAATGATAAAATCTTCAATTTTACAATCCATCGACGGTCATTGAAAATTTCAACACCGCAATATCAGACAATAATGCAATTTGCCAACGTAGTCTGACAAATTGCTGGCATTCTAGAATGCTCTAGAACATTCTAAAACTTTTGTCCAAATGCGCATCAATTCATTTGCGTACACATGCACGCGCAATTGGCGAATTGACACAAAAATTGCCGAAAAACAGAAAAGAATATTCTTTTGCTTACCGTTCCCTTTCCCTTTCAACCCTTCTCTTATCGACAATTGTTGAATAACGCCTCTCCCGTCTCTACTTGCCCCGCTGACAATCAAAAAAACAGTTTTTTTCTCTGGTTACTACTTTTTCTTCTTTGTTTCAGTTTTAGTTGAATTCGTAAATTGCTCTTCTTCTTTACGCACACATTGCTATGATTTGCATAATTAGCCGTTTAAGCGAACTCCGACAAGTGTCTGTTGTGGCTTAGCGTGTTTAGTCGCCGGCCACATTATCATATTGCACGTTTTAGCTTTTGCCCCATAGTTCGAATCCTAGCTTTTTTTTTCGTGCCATGTCTAATTTTTATGCATTTTTTTAAATTCAATACGATATATTTATTAACTTTCATAAATGTTTGGAATTCATTTCGTTACGAATGAATATATGTACAAAATTATTGCAAAGTTTTCATTTATTTAAATAATTTAAGATGTGCAATATAAAGAAATTGCATTAAATTATTTTATTAAACTATTATGTTTGTTATTATTTAATATTAGTGTGGCTTACAGTTTGAGTCAAACAGAAAACAATTTTTAAGAGCAACTTTATTCACGTAGTTTAATAAATTTTAAGTTCACAAATTTCCCGTATTAAATGAAGCTTTAAAACAATGTGTTCTCTCACTGCTTGACAAACTAAAAAAGCCTCTAATTCTACTTTACAATGTCTTTTTATGCGTTAGGTAGTCACCAGATTATACTGTTATTAGCAAACAAGTAATAATATACATATGTATTTACGTATGTGTGCGGTTATATATAACACTCATTGAATGTCAAATAAAAAAGGAATATGAAGGAAATAAGAACTACATAATACTACATATGTAGCTATGACAGTGGCGGCGGCAACATTCTCCCCCTTGCAAGCGAGTTAGGGATTCGTGAGCTTGTCATCCTGATCAATACCGACGTCCAACACAGCTACTTTCGTAACAGGCCTCTCAAAAATGCTAGTACTGGTTTTGACCTTGACGCGACGGTCTTGACCATCTTTGGCAGCGATTGTTTCGGTGATGATTCCCTTTGGCCAACTATTACGGGATAAGGTATCGTCAACTATTATTACTATGTCTCCAACAGATGGCGGCTTCACCCTTTTGAACCACTTGCTACGTCGCACCAAGCTTGGACCGTATTCACGTACCCATCTTCGCCAGAAATGATTAGCAAACTTTTGGGTTTGATGCCACCTATCGCGGAGATCGTGACCGTGTTCCACTAAGGGCTTATTTCCGGCCGCAGCACCAAGTAGAAGATGGTTCGGAGTTAGGGGATCGTCTTCAGATGACTCCAAGGCCACAAATGTCAATGGACGAGAATTGATAATAAATTCAATTTCCCATAGGGCGCATCGTAAGGTTTCATCGTTGAACTTAAATGCGGGGCACATAGCGTAGAGTATTGACTTGAAGGTTCGTATTAATCGTTACCATGCACCGCCCATATGCAGAGCCGCTGGAGGGTTAAATCGCCATTTGATATCGTCGTACTTAGCGGAGACTTGGCGTAGATTAAGATGTTCCTCACGAAGAATTTTCTCTACAGACTTGAAGTTTGTACCATTATCAGTGTATATTTCTCTCGGACAGCCGCGACGACTGATGAAGTTTTGAATACACATGATGCACGAACTGGTGTCGAGACTGTGGGCCACTTCAATGTGTATTGCCCGCACAGTCAGGCACGTAAACAGGACACCCCATCTTTTTCCTTGCGTCTGCCAACGGCTGCGTAGAAAGGGCCAAAAAAGTCGATACCTACGTACGTAAAGGGACGTTCAAAACTTGATAACCTGGCTGACGGCAAAGAAGCCATTTGTGGTGGATTGGGCACTGCTGCTTCATTTTTACAGTATTGACATTTGCTTCGGACGCTTTTGTAGAGTACTCTTAATCTAGCGATGTAAAAATATGATTTAATTTTACTAATTACTGCTTCATGCAGACAATGATGAGAATTTTCGTGGTAATATCGAACTACAAGGAATGTAATATAATGATTTTGAGGTAAAATGATTGCCTGATTGCAACTTAACGTGCCCGCTCTGCCACAAGCTCGTATCACGCCATTTTCGTCCAGAAAAATATTAAGTTGTTTCAGTTTACTACTTCCGTCGATCTGCTTACAATTTTTGAGACACCAGATCTCTTCGGAAAACTCGTTCATTTGGGCGTATTTGAATAAAATATTTTTAGATTTCTGGATGCGTTCGAATTGCATGTCTTCTCGCACTTTGCCGCCAAAGGCCGCGAACTTCAACTTTTCCATGTATAAAAGAAATTGTGCCAGCGCTCTATACAATCGTTTGTGATTATTTGGCAATTTATCGACCAATGTTTTCACGAGCGTTGGATTATTCAAATGCGCCGTCATATTACACGCCTCCATTGTAGAGCAAATATTTCGGATAGTTAGATCGTATTCGATAACACTATCCAGCTTGTCTTTTAAAGGAGGAAGTTTTGTTGCTTTCTCTATCATGACGTCAAGTATATGCTCTGAACGACCGAAACACATTTCCAACGTTTGAATTACTTCGCCTACCATCGATGGGATTAGTAATTGCCTTCTTACTAGTTCTTTAGCACGACCTCGAAGGCACGATTGGAGACGCATTAAATTTTCACCGTCGCTGTAACCGGCCAACTCTGAGCTATTCCTGTAGTTGCTAATAAAAAGTGGCCAGTCTTCTGGGTTGCCGTCGAAATTTGGGAGTTCTTTTGGTATTATGTGTCTGGCAGCAATTTGCGCAGCTGTGGGTCGAGGCGACGAAGATGTATTTGAAATGGAGCACGAAACTTGTGATGGATCACCTTGAGAAAGAATTCTATATTTCCTTTCCAAATATTGACGTTGAAGTTCTTTTTCTTCTTCTAGCATTTGTAGCTGCAACTGTGTTTGAGAGGACAGGTTGCTTGCAGACAAGTTCGATGCAGTGGTTTTATCGAAATGGCGTTGCATATCATTATTTGGCATGCCGCATGGCGTAGTTGTTTTTTGTGTCACGATGATCTTTTCAGACGTCGTTGTATTTGTTGTTTTGAAGCCATGATTATTCAAACTCGGTTGACGTGCTTTTTTATATGCACCTTTGTCATGGCCAACCTCCATGGGATTCGTTGGTGGTGGTGACGATGTAACTTGCGTCCCGGCGGAGAAATCGGCGGATGTGTTAACTGCCGGCATTTGTTGCGTAGCTTTTTCCACAGTCGTTAGTGCCGTGGAAGGTGCATGACAATACAAACAACTCCAGCTTACATCCGCAACGTTCGAGTCTGCCCCGACACACTCAAAGTGGAACCACTTGTCGCAAGAATCGCATTGCACCATACGATCGGTGTCCCTTAATTCGCATTTATTGCAATTGAAATCTGTTTCCGACATTATTTCGTCCGAATATGAAACACGAAAATCTTGCTTTAGTTAAACGCGGCTAATTAACTTTTCACCGCGACGCTTATTTTTAAAGTTATTCGATAGAGCGTTGCGAATTGTTTTAAAGAACTGTGGCTTACAGTTTGAGTCAAACAGAAAACAATTTTTAAGAGCAACTTTATTCACGTAGTTTAATAAATTTTAAGTTCACAAATTTCCCGTATTAAATGAAGCTTTAAAACAATGTGTTCTCTCACTGCTTGACAAACTAAAAAAGCCTCTAATTCTACTTTACAATGTCTTTTTATGCGTTAGGTAGTCACCAGATTATACTGTTATTAGCAAACAAGTAATAATATACATATGTATTTACGTATGTGTGCGGTTATATATAACACTCATTGAATGTCAAATAAAAAAGGAATATGAAGGAAATAAGAACTACATAATACTACATAGCTATGACAGTGGCGGCGGCAACAATTAGAAAAAAGTGTTTAAACAAATTATCTTAATTAAAATTAAATTTGAATTTTTTCACATCATCAGCTACTAGAAAACGGAAATTTTGACATAAATTTTAATAAAAAGATCCATTATATTAAATTCGTTTATATTACATTATATTTAAAAACGAAATTTCAATGAAATATTTATTTATTTGCATGATAATAGACAATCTATATATGTATTATTAAAACCAAATTAATCACCTGCAACACCAGTGATAAGTTACATTATTTTTCTCTCTATGGAAGTAGTAGTAGTCATGCTACTAATGTTAGAAATTCGCGAGTGTCTGAGGCAACTGAAATCGAAGCGTCGTATATGGGTTAGGAAACTTTATCAAGACCGCGATGAAAAAGGTCTTTTTGCAGCATCTTTTCACGAAATGTATGCAAACGATCCAGAGGAATTTAAGAAAACGGTCAGGGTGAACAAGGATGTGTTCGATTTGCTATTTGGACTTGTTCAGGAAGGATTGACCAAAGATTCGAACAGACCACCGATAGCAGCAAAATGCAGATTGTTTCTCACGCTTGCGTAAGTAATGTAGCAAAAAGCAGATGTTGCAATAATGATTTAAAACTTATATGTATATGCTTTTCCATGCAGGTATTTGGCACATGGAGGTAGTCAGCACATGCTCTCAGCCGCTTTCAAAATGGGCCGCTCAACCGCCAATAAAATTGTGAAAGAGACTTGTGAAGTTTTGTGGAGTCAGTTAGGCTGCATATATTTGTCAGTTCCGCATAGACATGAGTGGAAACGGATTGCCAACGACTTCTACACAATTTGGAATTTCCCCAACTGTGTTGGCGCCATCGACGGGAAGCATGTAACAATTAAATGCCCACCTAACTCTGGGTCTCTTTTTTATAACTATAAGGGTACCTACTCCATCATCCTTTTGGTGAGTTGTGATGCGAATTATACTTTTACAAGCATAGACATCGGAGCGTATGGTTCACAGAGTCATGGTGGGGTTTTGTGGAATTCAGGCTTCGGGCAAAAGTTGTTTAATGGAGAACTAGATCTGCCAGAAGATGATTTTTTACCCGGCTCTAACGTAAAGTTCCCCTATTTCATGGTTGGCGATGCAGCATTTCCCTTAAAGAGGTGTATAATGCGACCATATCCAGGTTTGTATATACATAAGTCATCTATGTCAGTATAAGTCATAGATTAACTTCTTTTTTCGTTTAGGAACGCTTCTGTCAACAGATGGGGAAACTTTTAACAAACGTTTGTCACGTGCACGGCGAGTAATTGAAAACGCCTTTGGAATATTGACAGCTCGTTGGAGAATTTTGCTGTCTCCTCTTCATATGCTTCCGTCATCTGCAGAAAGTATCGTTAAAGCCACAGTTTTACTACACAATTTTGTGAAAATGCACGATAACAGCTACTGTCCCCCGGACTATGTTGACCATTACCAGGGAGACACAGTTGTCAACGGTCTATGGCGACAAGAAGTTGCGACACCCCTGCGAGGGCATGGCAGAATGATGGCTAATAATGCAACAAGGAGTGCATTTGCAATGAGAGACCAACTCAAGGAATATATTTGTTCTAACCCTCGTTGACTGTGCAAGCATGTCTATGACGAATGGCGCTTTTTCATTTCGAATATCTTTATTTACCGAATATTTTTATTTACTTACTTTTATTGTAAAAATCGCAATATCTTAATAAATACAAAATATTTCATGATTTTATATTCAATTCATTTGGTTGTTAACAATTTATTTAATACTTTAGTCTGAATTTTTATGTAAATAATTTACATAGTAAAATATCACATTTCATATGTATTGTATAAACAGGTACGATTATACTTAAAATTATTGCTTTTATCACAACTGCATGTCTAAAACTATCAGTATTCAAAAATTAAAATTTCAATCGACAAAAAAAATTCATTCAAAATAACTTAAAACTAATTCCAAAAGTAAAACTTCAATATCCAAAACAATTAAGTTCAAAATAACTTAAAACTAATATAAAATTCAAAATCTAAATTAAAATATATATTCAAAGACACTTCGTTGGTAAAAAAAAAATCAAAATGCTAAAATACTTAAAAATTAACCTGTATGTACAAAGTTCAGTATGTCTATCTTCATTTGGTCCTGCCGCTCCTGTGAGTGTTTCTGCAGGTACCGGTCAAGCACCACAAAGAACTCCGCATTGGCGCTGGGTTGATGGCCTTGAACTTTGTTGTCGACGAACTTTTCAACAGCGCCACACAAACGGTTAAACCGCTCATCGACCTCAGACTCCATTCGTCTACGCTTGCCTCCGGGCGTAGTTGTTGTTGAAGCTGTTGAAGCGCTGTTGCTCGTGCTTGGCGACTCCAAGGCTTCTACTGTAGAGCTACCGCAGCTTGCCTCTTCCTCCTGAAGACTCCATTGCAAATTGTTAACCGTTCTGCAAATAAAAAAAATGAACAAATGTGTATATGTACATATACATCTCTTTAATAACATATAAATTTTACCTTCGAGGAGCTACGTGGGTTTTAAGGAACATCAAAGGCTCCAAATAGCACCACACGCGTTCAAAATCATCCGCAGCAGCTCCAGATTTTTGCTTCTGCCCCGCTATTTCTCTTACAAATCTGTCCCGCAGTGACTTCCATCATTGTTGGCAAAGTTCCACTATTATTAAAAAACACTCATTACTTTTATGTATGTACGCAAATAAAAACCTTACCAGGCACCCCAACAGCTTTTGAAACATCTTGCCATGCCTTCTCCTTCACGAATTTGTTCCGGAATAATGTAGCGCTTTTGTCGAAGAGGCAACTGTAGCACTTAACTGCTTCAATTAATCGTTCCTCCATATTAATCTTCTGTGTAAAATATAGAATACATATAATATGCAATAATAAGAGAAATAATAAATCATACTTACGTTTTCTTGTCTTTCCAACTCAAATGTTCACGCAATAATGATAAAATACTCTGCATTTTCCAAACAGTATGTATACGCACGCCCAGAGAACGTATATTATAGAGAAGCCTCATCCCAGTCCATTCCGTGATTCGTTCCGCGCCAGGGGGGTCTGCTGTACACACCACACTCATTTTTTTTTCACCGCTAATACACAGCAGACCCACTTGATTTAACAGTAGAGACCCATATTAACAGTGCTAGAGCGTGAATTTGTAGTTAGAGAGAAAAATAATGTAACTTATCACTGGTGTTGGAGGTGATTAATTTGGTTTAAATAATATAAAAATTGTGAAAAAATTCAAACTTAATTTTAATTAAGATAATTTTTTTTAAACTTTTTTCTAATATTAAATAATAGCAAACATAATATTTAAAAAAAATAATTTAATGCAATTTCTTTATATTGCACATCCTAAATTATTTAAATATGTAAATGAAAACTTTTCAATATTTTTGTATGTATATTCATTCGTAACGAAATGATTTCCAAAAATTTATGAAAGTTAATAAATGTATTGTATTTAATTAAAAAAAAAAATTCAGAAAAATTAGACATGGCACGAAAAAAAAGCTGAGATTCGAACTATGAGTTAAAAGCTAAAACATGCAATAGATAATGCAGCCGGCGACTAAACGCACTAAGCCACAGCAGACACTTGGTGGCGTTCGCTTATACGGTTATTTATGCAAATCATAGCAATGTGTGCGCAAAAAAGAAGATCAATTTACGAATCCAACTAAAAATGAAACAAAGAAGAAAAAGTAGTAACCCGAGAAAAAAAACTGTTTTTGCTTGCCAGCGGGGCAGGTTGAGACGGAAGAGGAGTTATGCAACAATTGTGGATAAGAGAAGGGTTGAAATGGAAAGGGAACGGTAAGCAAAAGAATATTCTTTTCTGTTTTTCGGCAATTTTTGTGTCGATTCGCCAATTGCGAGTGCACGTGTACGCAAATGAATTGATGCGCATTTGGGCAGAAGTTCTAGAACATTCTAGAATGCCAGCAATTTGTCAGAGTCCGTTGGCAAATTGCATTATTGTCTGATATTGCGGTGTTGAAATTTTCAATGACCGTCGATGGTTTGTAAAATTGAATATTTTATCATTTTTGTGTTCGTCGCGAAAAAGATCGTTGAGGGGAACATTTGCGTGCGCGGGGAGATGAAACGCTTGCACTTATGAATGAACGACATTTGTTTGCACGAATACGCGCCTGCGTTTATGAATGAATTTTTTGTTGTTGTATGTAGTTTCAGATATTTTAGAATATTTGGCGCCGGCGCAGGCACAAGTGCAGCTGCGGTTGTGATTGCGCTGTGATTTGACTTTGATTTAGCGTAGGTCAAGGTTGAATTTATGCACATGTACGCAAGTACATACATATGTGTGTATGTACATATGTACATGGATGCATATGAATTTATGTATTTATATATGTACATACATACATATGTATGTACATAGATATTAATATTTATGGATGTGTGCATATATGATTGTATACTTGATGACATTTTAGTTATTTGCGACTTTACATTCAAATGTACTAGTTATGCATGTAGTATTCTCGGGAAGTATACATATGCTAGTGCAAGAATTTACAAAAAAGTAAAAATTTAAATAAATTTTAAGTCAAAAGCATGTGGCCCGGTTCCGAACTCGCGCAAAACGAAAGCATAAGAACGTTGCGGCGCCTCTTGAAGCAACTGCACCACAGAATACAATTGGTTTGCTTGAACTTAATCGCTACTTGATTCAGTTTCGCGTGAATATTTTTTGCCAAGACAATTTTTGATGCAAATGAACAAATTTGTAATATATTATTTCGCATCTACAGAAATAGGAAATCAACATAGGAAACCAAATGAAATATTAAATTGGAAGCAAACTCTTAGTAATATTTATTATATTATAAAAAATCATTTTAAAGAATGAATATGCTTAGATTTTTTTAATATTTCACTTTTTTCATTTTTTAATAAATCCGACATATAATTTTAGTTTAAGCCAAATTTTTTACTTTTATTTTAAGGAATTTATTTTAAGAATTTCTTAAGCTTTTTCCTCTTATATTAAATTTTAGATATGTTTTCAAACAAGCCATAAAACTACACAACATGCAAATGTGAAATGCCGTCGGTAAAACAGCAAATGAGCCAAGTTGTTTTGGCATATGCGTGCTTGCATACAATCAAAATTGACTCAATGCTATCATTTACATATTTAAATAAACCAAATGTCTCGTTAAATATGAAAATATAACTATTTAAATTTTTCCTTTAATTCATTTATATCATTGCGAAATCTAAAATTAGAACAAGAACAATCAACTTTTATTTGAATTTATTCTCTGTTAAAAGAAATATTGTCTCTGCTCAGCTCTGTTAACTTGCCGCTCTCAACGTGGTGTATTTCCATGAGTGGGTCCATTGAAAATTTTTCGACTTTTGACAATTCACACTGAAATTCGGTCATGAAGCTTCTCATTTAATATACATACGTTCTCTGCGCACGCGAAAACAAAAATATTATGGAAATGATAACAGCTGATTGCCAAAGCGAAAAAAAGTTGAGAGTTGCCCATCATTTTGCTTCGCTTTGCTTTGCTCTACTTTTCTCGCCTTGTATTTAGCAAGACTCATATAACATCATGTATTGAACTTATCTGTCAAAGCGAAACTCTGAAGCAAAGCAAAGCAAAAGTCCTATGTGAACGGGCCTTTACAACGAAACTCTCGCTGCTCTCCTCGCTGGATTGAACCAAGCGCGCATAACACCAGAGAACGTATATACTATACAGAGAAGTAGCATCCCGCTTCATTCCTGCTGTCGTTGCGCGTTTTTGGGAAAAGGTCTATTTCTCGTCCAGCTGACCACTCAATAATTTTCCACCTACAAGGGGCAAAATTTAACATCGGTTGAGCGAAAACAACAATTTTAGAGAAAATTAATGTACGTTCTCTGTTATCAGCTACATTGTGTGGTTGCATATGTTTTTGGCGAAAATTTTCCTATTGTTTTGATAAGGAATTTTCGCAATTCTATTTCCAACATTTAAAATAAATATTAAAAATATGTATTCTTCTATAATTTCAATTTTAGTGTTTTATTTTATTCTACTAATATTTTCCATATATAACTTTCAATAAATATTTTAAGTAGTTAAACAAAATCTTCCAAAAACACTAAAGAAATTGCATTTGTTGTTTATCATATGTATGCACATGCATGCATTTATTTAACAATGCATATTTAATCGAATTACTTCCATGCAAAAGGGCGCGTACAAGCAGAGAACGTATATTAGACAGAGAAGCATTAAGTTAGGATGACGGTGTGAATTGTCAAAATGCATCAATATTTCTCGTCCAGCTCACCATGCTAATGGCCGACAGGGGAAATCGTGAGAGTGGCGAGTTAACAGAGCTGAGCGAAGGCAAAAATTGTTTAACAGACTATGATTTCTGATAAATTTTAATTGTTTTGGCTCGAATTTTAGATTTTGCCAATATATTAACGAATTGATATAAACATCTAATTATTAATCTATTATGTTTGCTTAGGGGTCGTGCACATATTACGTAACGCATTTTTTCTGAAGGTGTGACATGGTGAGGGGTCTGAAATGATCAAAAATTGCGTTACGTAATATGTACACGACCCCTTTTCATTATAAACGTGTTTTGCACGAAATCCTGTTATATATGTAAATTAAAGCCCTAATTATTCCAAATCGCCGCAATCAAACGCCTTACCGCTACGCCTACTTGCATACATACATATGTATGTACATTACATATATGTATGTCAATATGTTGTCTAAATTTTGGTCGCATTTATGTCAGGGCTTACGTCTTATCACAAATGTAGCACAAGTACCAGAATAATATATTTAGGAGTGGAAAATCTACTACCTTTTAACAAATTTTTCTACAATTGTCTAATTAAACGCAAACATTGCTATAATTAATTGTATTTTGTGAGACCTTTAATTAATTATACTACTTTTGCTTCTTCCTGAACCAACAATCTCGGTCAATGACCTATACATAAGACTTTCAACCCGAAATTGCAAATAAACCGTACCATTTTTGTCCTGAGGGGGTATAAAGTACCAGAATTTTAGCTGTAAATTTAATTCTGTGGCATATAACTTAACGTCATCTTATGTATGTATCTATATGTAAGTATTTTATTTCCGATATTCCTCTATTCGATCTAGTATATCAATATTTGTATTATACTCCACTTTTTTCTTCTACCTATCACAAATACAAATTAATTCAACTAAACCCTGATTAATGATGGCGGCTTTGCGACGCAGCTTTTTCGTGTGAATTGCGGGCAGAAGCAACTATTTCTGTGGAGTTTTGACAAAACAGCTTATTTGGCTTTCGAGTTTTTATTTTCAAATCAATAAATTTCTATCTTTGACGAACAAATTTAATATTTAAATTAAACTTTTACCACGATGGCCTGTTGAACTATAGCTTTGTTTAACTATTTGTATAAATATTTCATTAGAACATTGTTATTTTTGACATGGTAAAAATTGAAGACCAACTGGAGATAAGATATTTTGTCAAACTTTGCGCGCAGACTTAGAGTTCGGTTGAATGTGCGCGCATGTGAACAAACATACTATGTACATATATAATTATTTCTATTCTATTTACATATCTACACATATGTATGCTTTTACGCGCCCTTTTGCATGGAAGTAATTCGATTAAATATGCATTGTTAAATAAATGCATGCATGTGCATACATACATATGTTAAAAAAAATGCAATTTCTTTAGTGTTTTTGGAAGATTTTGTTTAACTACTTAATATATTTATTGAAAGTTATATATGGAAAATATTAGTAGAATAAAATAAAACACTAAAATTGAAATTATAGAAGAATACATATTTTTAATAATTTTTTTAAATGTTGGAAATAGAATTGCGAAAATTCCTTATCAAAACAATAGGAAAATTTTCGCCAAAAAACATCTGCAACCACACAATGTAGCTGATAACAGAGAACGTACATTAATTTTCTCTAAAATTGTTGTTTTCGCTCAACCGATGTTAAATTTTACCCCTTGTAGGTGAAAAATTATTGAGTGGTGAGCTGGACGAGAAATAGACCTTTTCCCAAAAACGCGGAACGACAGCAGGAATGAAGTGGGATGCTACTTCTCTGTAAATATACGTTCTCTGGTACAAGGATATGTGTAGATATGTATGTAAATAGAATAGAAATAATTATGTATGTACATATGTTTGTTCACATGCGCGCACATTCAACCGAACTCTAAGTCTGCGCGCAAAGTTTGACAAAATATCTTATCTCCAGTTGGACTTCAATTTTTACCATGTTAAAAATAACAATGTTCTAATGAAATATTTGTACAAATAGTTAAACAAAGCAATAGTTCAACAGGCTATCGTGGTAAAAGATTAATTTAAATATTAAATTTGTATGTCAAAGATAGAAATTTATTGATTTGAAAATAAAAACTCGAAAGCCAAATAAGCTGTTTTGTCAAAACTCCACAGAAATAGTAGCTTCTGCCCGCAATTCACACGAAAAAGCGATAACGATTATTAAGCTTATAATACATATGTATAAATTATGTATTTCGTGAGCACTATGTGCTTATTAAAACGTAACCGGAGTTTATTAAGCGCTATGCGCTGTTCTTTATTTGATGAGTTGATTAGAACTAAATTAAATTATTTTCTACCTATTGGCACAATTTTGTTGACAGTGTTGTTGCCGTAGTGCTTGCTGGTAAGTGTGCAGTTTCGTTGTTGTAGCGCTTGACTATATGCGTGCAATTTGTTGTTGTAGCGCTAGTAGGTAAGTATGCAGTTTTGATATTATAGCGCTTACTGGTAAGCTTGCAATAGTTCGGCGTGGTAAAATGCTGACGCGGACAGTTCTCGCGCTTACTGACTGGCGCGACGAAATTCCCAGTGTCGGTTTCCAAAAAAATTATTTTTTCGTCATGTGCCACCGGAAATACCCTAACTAAACTACATAATTTCTGTATTCTTGGGAACTTAATAATAAAGTAAATTATTTCATTATTTTGAACAATTTTCAGCTTAGAGTTACTTACAATATCGCTTATCCTTACATTAGAATTGTACTCTGTGATTAATATTTTTGAAATTTCCTACGTATCCAGAATTATAGGGCTAACAATATTTAACTTCCCCAAAACTATTGAGTAGATGATATTGTCCAGATCTGTTAGAACAGCTCTTTTCCTAGCCATTAATAATTCAAATAGATGGCCCGTGTCAATTTCCGTTTTCTTCGTGTTTCTAACAATTTTGTTTACTGTCTCAGTAAGTTTATTGATTTGTCGCTGTATTTGAGTATTGATGAAAAACTGACGGTCGTTGGATTCTATAAGTGCTTGTTCCTTATATTTTACTTCATTAAAATCGTCAAAATCTGGAGTACCAGCTATGTACTTCAGCGCAGTACCAATTATATTTATGCTTCGAGCATGCCTGTGGTGAATTTGTACAGTGTCAAGTAATCGATAAATCTGATCTATATCCGCCTGAAGAGTTTTTGTCATATGAGATTGGGGAAAAACGTGAAATATGTTTTCAGTTTCCCGCAAGACGTTGCGATAGTCTGTCAGATTCGAACGGTGCGTTAAGTAATCGTATTTGTCCCATATTGCTACACTTCCGTCAATTATTGGTATGTAGTTGGATTTCGAAAAATCGACTATCTTACTTTCTGACCCTTGAGTACCTAAAAGTAGTAGTGCTAATCTGAAAAGAAAAAAATAAAAAAATATTACCTCAGGTTATTTTTGTGAACCTTCCTATTATTTATTATGTTGATTTAAAAATATTATTCTACAATAACACATGTCGATCTGGCATCACAACATGTGTGGTCATTCCTGTATTTATTTTGACATTCCTTTTACTTTGTATTTTCTTCTTTTTGTAAACCGTTTCAATCATTCTATTAAAATCATTCTTCTTGCACAAAACGTGTCTCTTTAATTTACTGAAATATATCGGGTCGAGTTAGCGCAATCTTAATAGGTTATGGGCCTAGCTGCGTGAAATATTAAACTATAAGAGATAGTGAATTTGTTATGACCGATATTGGAAGCAGCAACGAGACGGAAAAAGTTGCTGCAGAAATTTATGATACGTGCAATAAGTTTTTAATCGGAATGGCGTCGAATTCCATATCAAGTGCCTCGCGCATCGAGCTGTTGTCTAAAAATAACTATGACACGTGGAGTATGCAGGTGGAGGCGCTGCTAATTAAAAATGATCTCTGGGAGTTCGTCAACGGAAATAGTCCCATACCAGCAGAAGGTGATGCGGCAAGAAGTTTGTGGCTAAAAATGGACAAAAAGGCCAAAGCAGACCTCATATTGTCAATTCAGCCCTCAGAGTTGAAACAAATTCGAGGATGCGAAACCTCGCGTGATGTTTGGCTTAAGTTGCAATGCATTTATGCATCGAAGGGACCTGCGCGTAAAGCAACCCTACTTAAGCAACTAATGCTGCAAAGGCTCGATGAAGGTGGTGATGTAAAAGATCATATCGCTCGCTTTTTCGACGTCGTTGATAAATTGGAAAGCATGAATGTACAGATTAATGGTGACTTAGTTACTATTATGTTGCTATACAGCCTTCCTTCGACATTCGAAAATTTTCGATGCGCCATTAAATCGCGTGATGATTTGCCAACTGCAGAAGTTCTTAAAGTCAAAATTATTGATGAGTATGAGGCACGAGCACAGAATTCAGGGAATGTTGTGGCATTGGCGGCTGGTGCCCGTAAACTTGAAGGCAAGTTCAACTCAAGGCAAGGCAGATTCAATACGAAAGGCGACATTAGATGTTTTAAATGTGGCGTTGTAGGGCATAAAGCAAATGTATGTTCCGTAAAGAAAAACGATTATGCCAAAAGTTCGAAGCAGTCCCACAATGCTGATGAATCGTATGCAGTGTGCCATTCTGTAAATGCTGAAACAAGTCTGAACACCAATCGCGCTTGGATTCTTGACAGTGGTTGCACAGCTCATTTGTGTGGTGATGAAGACGTTTTCACCTCAATGTCAAAATCTACGAAGACTAGGCTTAACTTGGCAAGCCAAGCATGTACTAAGGTTCGAGGCACAGGCTCGGTTGTGTTAGCAGTTTCTAGTAGCAATGGTCAACGTTCCATCGAATTAAAGAACACACTTTTTGTTCCTGATCTCCGTACAAATTTGATATCCGTTTCAAAAATTACAAATAAAGGCTACACTGTGACATTTTCCAAAACTGGTGCTTACGTTTGCAATGAAAAAGGTGAAAAGTCTATGATAGCTGATCGTAGAGGTGATTTGTTTTATTTGCGTGAGAGTAGCGAATGCGCCGTTCTTCAAGCCGATTCATCAGAGCTTATGAAATGGCATTGTCGATTGGGACACTTGAACGTTAAAGATATGAAGAAATTGATGAAGGTCGGTGTGTTACCAAAAATTAGTATGGATGAAGTCGGACCAATTTTGGATTGTGAGGTATGTTTAAAAGGTAAAATGACCGCACTTCCATTTACAAATCGTCACAAGCCATGTGGTGAGGTTCTGAAGATAATACATTCGGATGTTGTTGGCCCTTTCCGAACAAAGTCGACAGAATGCGCTAAATATTTCGTTACATTTATCGACGATTGCTCCAGGTGGTGTTCAGTTTATTTTTTGCCAGAAAAAGGCTGTGTTTTTGATGCTTTTAAAAGGTATTAGCACTATGCAGAAAAGCAAACTGGACAAAAGATAAAATGCTTGCAGTCAGACAATGGGAGTGAATACTCCAACAATGAGTTTGATAAATATCTAGCGGATCATGGGATTATCCGTAGATTAACTATTCCCCGCACTCCGCAACAAAATGGAGTCGCAGAACGCTTTAATCGTACGCTGTTAGATATGGCTAGATGTCTTATGCTTCAGTCGGGAATGAGTGAGTCATTTTGGTCTTCTGCTGTGTCTACGGCATGTTTCATTCGCAACAGATGCCCAACGAGCAGTTTAAAATTTAAAACACTTTATGAAATTTTTTACAAAGAAAAGCCTAATTTGAATTATTTCAGAACTTTTGGATCAAGGGTGATGGTACTTAACAAAGTCGCTGGCAAGAACAAATTTGCACCACGAGCAAACGAAGGAGTATTTGTAGGATATCCATACGACAGAAAGGGGTACCGTATATGGATGCTAGACTCGCATCAAATTATTTATTTACGTGATGTTAAATTTTTTGATGAAATTTATAATCGAGCCTATTCTTCAAAAGATATACCAGACGCAGATGCAATCCAGGAGGTATCGGAAAATGTAAAAGAAAGCGAAGATAGGGCTCCAGGGCGACCGAGACTTTTGCGCACAGGGTGCAAAGGCCGACCGCGAAAAATATTTCGTACTCGCTCATTGGTGTCAGAAGGGAAATCTACAGATGACAACAACATCGAGCTTGCTGAAACTGATGATGACGTTTTTGCTGGCGCAGCAGAAGTTAATATACGAAGAGCCATGAGTGGACCTGAGAGCGAAGAGTGGATGAATGCCATTGAGTCTGAAAAGGTAAGTCTTATTAAAAATAATACCTGGGAAATCATTAAGTCATGTGATGAGAAAAATGTTATTGGCTGCCGCTTTGTACTTACAAACAAGTGTGGATTGGATGGCAACGTGGAAAGACGTAAGGCGCGGCTTGTAGCGAAAGGATATAGTCAAAAACAAGGCGTTAACTATGATCAGACTTTTGCGCCGGTAGCGAGGTTGGAGACTTTGCGATTGATGTTTGCCTTATCAGTGCAGTTTAATCTTGCCGTGCGGCAATTCGACGTGGTTACTGCATATTTAAATGGCATAATAAAAGAAAAAGTTTTAATAAAAGTTTCAGACATGCTAGATTATATGCTTGAGCGTATTGTATCAAAAGTAGAATCAAGTTCAAGTTTTGGTAAGCAAGCGAATAAAATGTTAAATAGTTTGCGAAATGGCGGAAACCTTTGTGTGCTCAATAAAGCGTTATATGGGCTCAAGCAAGCGGGTCGCCAATGGTACATAAGACTTAGTGCTAAGCTAAAAGATATAGGATTCAAGTCCACTATCAATGAGCCATGTCTTTTTTATTACTATACGAATAATGAGCTTACACTACTTTTGGTGTACGTCGATGATATTCTTATTGCATCTAATAATGAAAAATTAGTGACAAAAATCAAAAACCAACTTTTGGAAGATTTTAAAATTAAAGATCTTGGCCTTGCTCGAAACTGTCTTGGTTTAGATATTGATCAAAATGATACTGTCTTAAAATTAAAACAATCAGGTTACATCCGAAATTTGCTTAAAACATATGGTATGTCTGAATGCAATTCTGTGGCGACACCTGCAGAGATAAGTACCGATTTTGGTAGTTTGACGAGTAAGCCGTGCGAGGGATATCCCTATCGAGAATTAGTTGGTGCTTTAATGTATTTGTCGGTAGCAACAAGACCTGACATAGCAAACATCGTATCACGGTTAGCGCAATTTTCAAACAATCCTCTTGAATGTCATTGGAAAGCCGCCAAAAGAGTATTGAGATATTTAGCCGGGTCTGTAAATAAGGGTCTGGTGTACAGAAAAATGAATGAAGCAGTAATTGCATACGCTGACGCTGACTGGGGCGGGAGCGTCGTTAACCGGCACTCATACACTGGGTACGTTTTTATTCTCAGCGGAGCTGCTGTTACCTGGAAAGCCCAAAAACAACGCACCGTTGCGCTATCCTCAACAGAAGCTGAATATATCAGTTTGGCAGAAGCAGCGAAGGAAGCAATTTATTTGCGGAGTATTTTAAATGAGCTTGGTTTACAAGACCTTGCTAACATCAAGATTTTTGTTGATAATCGAGGAGCTATGTGCCTAGCGAAGGAGACCGTTTTTCACGCTCGATCTAAGCATATTGACATCAGACACCACTTCGTTCGTGAATCGGTTGAAGCAAAGCTGTTCGAGCTGAAGCATGTGCCAACGCAAAATATGGTAGCTGACGTAATGACAAAGTCATTAACGAAGGTTGCACATGAAAAATGTCTTTCGGGAATGGGCTTCTCAACTTAAAACAGTGACGACGTGTGTATTGAGAGGGCGTGTTGATTAATCGTGTTTCAATCATTCTATTAAAATCATTCTTCTTGCACAAAACGTGTCTGTTTAATTTACTGAAATATATCGGGTCGAGTTAGCGCAATCTTAATATATTAAAACAGCGGTTCCTAAATCTTTTTGAACTACTTTCTCTATATATACCTTAGAAAACTTATTACCTATCCTTTTATTTATTTATTTATTTATTTATTTATTTATTTATTTATTTATTTATTTATTTATTTATTTATTTCAATTCATCAATTAAAGAACAACTTAAATAGATTACTAAATGCTAAGACTTAAATATAATAAGTTAATAAATTGTATGCAATTTAAAGAGGTACATTATTCACAATTCAGAAAGTGTATCACCAGATTTAGTTTTGACTTAAAAGTCTCTCGTGAGTTAGAGAATATGTCTAAACTTTTACAAAATTTGTTAGTCTGCCTTAGGCAACGTGTAAGCGGTTCATTAAGACTAAAATTGGTTTTGTGATATGGCAAATAGAACAAATTGCTGAGTCTAGTGTTACGAATAGGACAATTCAAGAGTACTAGTTCTAGTAAGAATTGGCTTTTCATATGATTCGTGACTATGCCCCTTATAAACATTACCGCGGTAATCTGTCTTCGCATTTCTAATGTTGGCAATGCTAACAAAAGGCATCTAGTTTTATAACTAGGCAAATCACCAGTCCAGCGAAGGGAATGAATGGCGAATCTAGTAAATCGTTTCTGAACCCTCTCTATTCTTAAGGATGAACCCTTATAGAATGGTTCCCAGACGATGCTGCAATATTCGAGGTTTGATCTAACAAGAGAAAAATACAAATTCTTCAGCGTAAAAAGATCCTGGAATTCTTTTGAATTCCTCAATACGAAGCCAAGCATAGACCTTGATTTGGCAACCATAAAGTCTATATGTTTAGAAAACGACATTTTCGAGGTAAATATGACCCCCAGATCCTTCTTTTCACTAATTTTTGCTAGGGTAGTAGTGCACAACCTATAATTGAAATTAATTGCAATCTTTCGTCTGCTAAAAGACAAGTGTTGGCATTTATCAGCATTAAGAGGTAAGGAGTTAGCTTCACACCAAGTTTCCAATCTAGATAAATCTTCTTGAAGTTTGATACAGTCGGTTACATTCTCTATACGACTGTATATTTTCAAGTCATCTGCGTACATCAGACAACATGATGTCAAGAAAACGTTTGGAATATCATTAACAAAGATTAAGAAAAATAATGGCCCTAGATGGCTGCCTTGAGGTACCCCTGAGGTAACTTTGATCACATTTGATTGTACATTGTTAATACGAACGAATTGAGTTCTATCAGTGAGATAAGATGCGAACCACTGAAGTAAGCTAGGATGAAGTCCAATTGAGTCTAGCTTTTTAAGAAGGATTCTATGGCTGACCCTATCGAAAGCTTTCGAAAAATCGGTGAATATGGCATCGCATTGTTGACCTGTTTCAAACTGTTTTAAGACAAAATTCGAGAACAAAACTAGGTTCGTAACAGTAGATTTACCCTTTACAAAGCCGTGCTGGTACGGGGAAATAAGACCTGAAATTTGGGGAAAGATTAAATCATGAACTAGTTTTTCAAAGAGTTTAGGTATACAAGAGATTTTGCAGATCGGACGATAATTGAGGACATCCGACTTGCTTCCAGACTTATGTATCGGTATGACAAAAGATTTTTCCAAATACATATGTAAAAATTCACCAGAAGCCAGCGATTTATTAAATATTATTGTTAACGGTTGTGCTAACGACGTAGCACAATTTTTTAGCAAGATAGGAGGGAAGCCATCTTCACCAGAAGTTGGGTCGTTTGTCATGGCCGAAAGGCCACTTAACACTTCTTCAACAGAGAGTTGAAACCCTTTAAATGTCCGTGAGCAGTTAAAATCGGTATTTTCTATTCCGGTTAAAGATTGGGACACATAAACAGAGCGAAAAAAATCTGCAAACATGTCACTAATTTTTTGTATATCCGATGACGATTCTCCCAAATAATGCATTCTATCTGGGATTCCGATACTTCTCTTTTTGCCGTTTATAAAGCGCCAGAAAAATTTGATATTTTCTCTTATTTCGCTCTCTATTTTAGAAATGTAGTTCTGATATAGAAATTTATTCAGAACATCAAATTCTTTTTGCGACCGACAGTACGTTTCATAAAGTACTACGTTATTTTTAGATTTACGATACAGTTTATATGCTTTAGTTTTTTTGTGGTTTAGACTTATAAGCCTAGCATTATACCAGGCCGGTTTAGACCGTTTTTTGCGGGTACTATAGGAACGAACATATGAATTGCCACTTCCAACTTGTCCCGAAAAACATCGTAGACCTGTGACAATTTGGGTTTATTTAAAATGGATTTCCAGTCAACCGAATGTAAGGACCGTGATATCTGATCGAAATTGGCTTTATGGAAGTTATAATTTTTGGAACTATCAACTACTGATTTGATATAACTTATATGACTAAATCGTACACATAATGCTTTGTGGTGTAAGGAGTTCGGAAGCGGGGGTGAAGAGAGGGGCTCGACATCAGATTTTAGATCATTGTTTATGAAAATCAAATCAAGTAAGCGATTAATGTCATTATGGACCGTGTTAATCTGACAGAGGTTATGTTCCGCAAAAGTGTCCAGTATCTCACATTCACTCTCGCTTGATACTCCATATGGTACTAGTTGCTTAGCTTCATTGTCATAACTCCAATTAACGTTGGGTAATTTAGATAATTATATTTTGATCATCAGTTAGGCTGTTTAATATTGTGTAACAATTATTTACATGCATTTTGTATAACTCGATTGGACTAGACGGTGGTATGTAACTCACACTAATAAATAATTCATGCGTTCTTTCAAAAGTTATTTCAATTATAATTTGATCAACATCTAAGTCTCCCCTCCTGTCGGAATTCTTATCAGATGCTTAGGTGATTTGTGTACTGGGTAGTCTCGAACTTACAGCAACAAGTACGCCGCCGCCTTTGGAGAGACCAGTAGTGCGGGAGCATCTGTCTTTACGAAATACATTATACAGTTGACAGTCAAAAAATTCTGCAGTATAGTGGCATTCAGAAAGCCATGTCTCAGTTAAAACAATGATATCATAAACAGACGATGAAGAGAAAAACAACAACGGTAGCATTTTGGTTCTTATTCCACCAGCATTCTGATAATACAGTGAAAATTCTGCATCAGTTTTGTGAGCGTTGGCGCCCGCTAGGAGTGCGGCGGTTTCGCCTCTTCTTTTTGAAAATTTTTGAACGGACGTACTCTTATGTTCTCTTGCCAAAGAGAAGCGTCGAAGATTTTAGTGTAGTGTTTTTCTGTTACACCAAGCTTAAATGATATTCTCTTCAGTCCTTCGATGTCAACGTCTTTCTTTACTAACATATAGCACGAAAGGTCGCTCTTATCGATACCAGCGTGATTGTGTACGTATTCGATAATGCTATTAGCGGTCACTGTGTGGTTGACATAGGACAAATGTATTCACTTCATAGTTACAATTACTTCCAGTTCACGGCTTGCATTGCAGCCAACAACGATGTTATTTGCTTTACGTTTTGGTATTTTTTTCTTCGCACCAGCAGTTATAAAGACGTCATCCTCGCTCGATTGCGGCTGCGAAGCAACGAGAGAATAATTGTCCGACTGCGCTAATTGCTTGCTTTGCGATACTAACAGCGGAGATAGCGCTGGAGTGAGCGAAGCAGAAGAAACAGTTTTAAGTGTTTGTTTTTCCGCCGTGTTTCTCTCCACTTGCCTATTGGTTATACTATGAAAAGGAGGGGTTGTATAAATTTCCGCTCCAAAATGATCCTTAAGGAGGGACTTAATTGTCTGGGAATTCAGTGACTTTTCGTTATCAAATGTTACATTTTTCGTATTTTCAAAACAATTAAGAATTTGCAATAATGCTTGCCTAACGTCAACAATGGCCCTAGACTTAATTGGAATGACAGTGGCGAATTTCGAAAATTTATCTACGCACGTTAAGAAATGATATTTATCAGTGGAATAAATATCCATGTGTAACATTTCTCCAGGGCGAGATGGTATCGGAGTTTTACCTAACTCTGGTTTGGCCAGATGCCGTTGATATTTGGCCTTTTTACAAATTTTGCAGTTTAATGTAATTTCCCTTAGTTTTTTCCGCATGTTCGGAAAGTAATAATCATTAAGTACCTGTTTTATATTCTCTCGGATAGAACGATGTGCTCTATTGTGTTCCATTACCAGTATTTCATTTTGATCATCTTCGTTAAAAATGTCATTAACTTGTTTCATTGTGTGGCGAAATTTGATTGACGGGAATTTCCTTATAATCACGCCCTGAATTTTCCTTAAAGTAGGCAAATCGCAATGAATAGCACTAACAACATCAGGATTAACGCATTCATCAATCAATGGCATAAGATCCTGAAAATTTTTTAATGTAAGTTGATGCCTAATCCTTGATTTAAAAATAATTTTGGTAATCTTGCCTGTAGTGTTCCCCTTTTCCAGAATTATTTGATTTCGAAATGAATTGACAGGGTTTTCTACCACTGGAATTACTTCCGTTCGAGATTCCTCGCTATGTATCGTAGCGGATGTGGAATTATCTGAATGCTCTATTGCATTAATGTGTTGCCGAGACAACGCATTGGCGACAAGATTATCTCTACCGGGCTTGTAAAAAAATTCAGGAGAAAACTCTTCTACAAACGCTCTCCATCGCTTTAATTTTGTATTTGGGTTCTTGTCTGAAGCCGCAAAGGTCAATGGCTGATGGTCAGTGAAAATATTCAGCCGTCTTACACCATATAAATAATTTCGTAATTTCTGAAGTGCCCACACAGTCGCCAAAAGTTCCCTCTCATTAGTGGCGTAATTCTCCTCAGTGGTCGATAACGTCCTGGAAATCATTGTTATCGGTCTACCTCCTTGCGATAATACCGCTCCAAGAGCGTGTGCTGATGCATCGGAAGTTAGGTCAAATGGGTTATTATAATCGGGATATAGCAGAAGTACATCCTCAGAGGATAAGATTCTTTTAACTTTTTCAAAGGCTAATAATGCGTCATCATCTAGCTCTATCTTAACATTTTTTGATTGATTGGCCCCCACATGACCATTATCTCCTCTTAAATACATTTTTGAGGGGCTTCACTATAGAGGCATAATCCTTAATGAACCTCCTATAGTACCCAGATAATCCTAAAAATGATCGCAGACCACGAAGAGTGCTAGGAGTTTTATAATTTAAAATATCATTGACTTTATCAGGGCACGTTTTAATCCCTTCTTTTGAAACAATAAATCCCAGGTATTCGACTTCTTCCTTGAGAAATTTTGATTTTTCCATTGAAACACGCATATTTGCTTGATAAAGTTTTGATAAAATTCTGTCAATGTCCTTGTAGTGTTGTTCCTCGTTGTTTGAAAATATTATTACATCGTCAATGTAAACATGGCAACATTTCCCTATCTCATCTCTTAAAACATCGTCAATTGTTCTCTGGAAAATTCCAGGGGCATTTTTTAATCCAAAAGGAAGCCTGCAGAACTCATATTCCCCATTATTAATAGAGAACGCAGTCTTTTCCCTGTCCTTTTCCGCCATCTTAATCTGATGAAATCCAGCCTTTAAGTCAAGTGTGGTGAAAAAGGCGGATTTCCCCATATTTGTTAGAATGACAGAAGTATCCGGAATAGGATATTTGTCAGAAATTGTTTTCGCATTTAATTTTCTAAAATCGATTACCTTTTTTATCAACAACCCATATGGGATTGTTATATGGCGAGCGAGAAGGGCGAATAACTCCATCTCGCAGCAAATTTTTAATCTCTTCATTTATTAACTCTGAAGCGGCTATTGGGTACGGGTATGATTTTGAATAAATTGGTTCATTATCAACCGTCCTTATTGTGGCAACTACGTTAGTGCTAAAGGGCAAAGCTTCATTTGGACTTGCGAAAACTTTCGAATGTTCCTCCAATATAGGAGAAACCCTGCTACAACTCTTTGGTATAGTTTTGTTTACATCCCCACAATCATAATATTGTAATTCCTCCTTACCATCTTTATAATACAAGGTTCTTGTTTCCAAGTCTAGCTTTGCATCGACATCCTTTAAAAAATCAAATCCGATAATTCCATCGAAAGTTTTTAGCTCCGAAAGGAGATAGAAAGGCGGATTCCTTCCGAAAATATTTATCAAACACCTTTCATTAATCTCAGCAGTACCGTGTAGAGATTTAACTTTGAAAGATTTGTCAATTTTCTTTACTCCTTTTAAATTTTCCATAGGTTTAATAAAATTTTTTCCCGCTCCCGTATCGATTAATAATTTTAGTGGTCGCCCCGCCAGTGTTCTACTTACATACGGCAGGAGCGACCTCCGTCTAAAAAATTAACTTCCTCTAAGAAGTCATGTTGAGACTCATTCTCAGAAAGGTTTTCTTCGCCCGAATTCTGGGTTAAGTGATTAATTCTTTGTATTTTAGGAATATTCTGTCTATCACTTTCACGCTGCCTTTTAACTGTTTCCCTTGGCTGAAATTGTTGGTTATTGTAAGTTATCGGCCTTTGGTTAAAATTTTGGGATGACAGACGAGTCCTGTGGGAATTCTGCTCTGTTCTCCAATTCAGGTTAAGGTTCGTTCTCTGCCTAAAATGTGATATAGTCGGATTAACCTCCATAGGGATTGGTCTATGTTGAGGCTGTCTATTAACCTGCCTATAATGAGGAGAATGGTGCGGAGCAAATGTCCTTCCATCATTTTGTCCAACCTGGTAAGCTTCATTCCTGTTGGAAAAGGAGTTCGCAAATGAATATCGAGCACGATTTGCTTCTAATTCCTGAGCCAGTGCTAAGGCACTCGGCATATCTTTCGGCTGCGATGAAAACATAACGTCGCACATTGGCTTCCTCAAACCGGATATAAAAATCCTTAAAGCATCCTGCCTATACTTCTGACATAGTGACTCAATAAGGGCATTGTTGCCTTCATTCAACATAATGGTTTTATTTACTATCAACGTCAATTTCTTTTCAACTTCATCGTAAAATTCAGCAATTGACAACCTTCCTTGTCGAAGAGTTGCCATCTCCTGTTCAACTAAATAAACTAGCCGTTTATCTGCGTACGTGAAATCTAGTCTAGCGATAATCGCTTTAAAATTTAGCACTGTATTGAACGAGGATAAGACCAGGTCTGCGGAACCAACTATTTTGTTCCTAATAATCGCTACCGCTTGGTAATGTCTAGAGCTATTTTCGTAATTTTCAAACAATTTATAGGCAGCAAATGCAGCCTGCCTCCAACTAACATAGCGCGACCCTTCACCACTGAACTCAGGCAGGGATTTTATTATTTCAAGGGACTCCTCACATCGAACAGTCTGGTCTATAGTCACTGGTCGGTACACCTCCACTTCTACTGGAGTCTCTAAAACCCTCAACCTTTCCGTCAATTGCCCTATAGTTCTCTCAAATGCTGCTCTAGTCCTGTCCGTAGCCGCGGAGACCATTAGTCTCACCTGATCTTCGTTCATTCTTAAAAAAGGTTTAAACACTGGATACGGCTTATTAGAAAAATTTTAGATTAACTCTAAGCGCGAATTCAATTTAACTTTTTTTTCACTTAATATTGATCACTGAATACTTACATACAAAAATGATTAAACATTCTAAATAACTGGATCGCAGGATTCCTATGAAACTGTCCTTCTGACCGTGAGGGATTTCGCTCGACCTCGTCCTTTAATTCCAATCGTCTTCACTTTAAATTTATCTGCTCAATTCTCAAAGACTCGTCGACTTGTTGAAAATTTGTTAAATAAATTTTTCGCTTTAGCACTTTCCAGTCAGGTTCTTATTAAGTCTTTCAATTTGTATGTTCTTAAGCAGTTAAATATAATACTTGCTGCTATTAATATTTTTTTTCGATAGTTATTTATCCGCTTTGGCTTTTATTAAACGTTCGCACTTTATTCAATTTTTGGGCGAGGTATTTTGCGTTGGGCACCAATTATGTTTTTCGTGAGCACTATGTGCTTATTAAAACGAAACCGGAGTTTATTAAGCGCTATGCGCTGTTCTTTATTTGATGAGTTGATTAGAACTAAATTAAATTATTTCCAAATTTCTACTCGTTCCTATGCTTGGCACAATTTTGTTGACAGTGTTGCTGTTGTTGTTGCCGCAGTGCTTGCTGGTAAGTGTGTAGTTTCGTTGTTGTAGCTTGACTATAAGCGTGCAATTTGTTGTTGTAGTGCTAGTAGGTATGTAAGTATGCAGTTTTGATATTATAGCGCTTGCTGGTAAGCTTGCAATAGTTCGGCATGGGAAAATGCTGACGCGGACACTTCTCGCGCTTACTGACTGGCGCGACGAAATTCCCAGAACCGCGAGCCCAGTGTCTATTCCGTGGAATCGTGTTGGCGAGGGGACTCATGTGTTAACTTATATAATGCATGCATAAAACCAAAATTGGCTCACTCTTATCATGCACATATTTAAGTAAAGCCAAATTTCACGTCAAATTGAATATTTAGATGTTTATATCAATTCGTTAATATATTGGCAAAATCTAAAATTCGAGCCAAAACAATTAAAATTTATCAGACATCATAGACTGTTAAACAAATTTTGCCTTCGCTCAGCTCTGTTAACTCGCCACCCTCACGATTTCTCCTGTCGGCCATTAGAATGGTGAGCTGGACGAGAAATATTGATGCATTTTGACAATTCACACCGTCATCCTAACTTAATGCTTCTCTGTCTAATATACGTTCTCTGATAACACCACACACAAACCGCAAGAATACATAGGAACACACGATACAGAAACACCAAACACAAATATATACATACGTATCTGGCATGCCACGTCACAATCACTATTTAGCGCTTCTGAACTTTCAACTTATCTTGTTTTTCTCCAAATCTGCTGTTTATATTTCACCCTTCGGCTCGATGGACCAAATGTTTTTTTCCTTTCCGCCATGAATAAATACTGGTTTCGTTAAATTATTAAATCTTTTATTGCATAGATTCGTGACTCTTTCGCCACCACGACCGTTTCGTTTCGTCGCTAACTTCGCACTGACTCTCTCGCTCGAACAATACGGGCTCATTGCTGTTGTGGCTCGTCTGAATCCTGTGTGGAGGGAACCTCCGTACCTTTATGGCCAGAGATACTCGGAGGGATGTTGCAGAGGATTGTGGTTTTGAGGTAGAGCCCTCCTCTCCCTGCAACTGCAAAGCTGAATATCATCCCTCCTCATTCTGTTGTACGCCTCCCCATCTACGCCAACGACTAATCGAGTTCCGGTGTCTTCTACGCTGCTACTGACAACACGGAGGGATGTTGCAGAGGATTGTGGTTTTGAGGTAGAGCCCTCTTCTCCCTGCAACTGCAAAGCTGAATATCATCCCTCCTCATTCTGTTGTACGCCTCCCCATCTACGCCAACGACTAATCGAGTTCCGGTGTCTTCTACGCTGCTACTGACAACACGCCAGGCCGTGGTATATATTCTCATTTTGGACATTTTGGAGCTCGGTGCCTGTGGTGTTACTTGCCCGTTTCTCCGCTTAACAGCGGCTGCAGATTGTTCCTCGTGGCCCTGATTTTTCCCGCTCTACAGCGGGCGCGGGTCTGTGTGGGGGTATTCGCTTCCCGCTACTCTCCTCTACTGCGGGTGCGGGTTCGGCCTCATCCTCATTTCAGCCATCTCGCGTGCCATTTCAGGAGGCTTTCTCTGCTCCAGGTATCTCAGATACTGAGGATGTGGGGCGCTTACTGGAGGCGGATGCCTTACTTGTTGACTCATGCCCAGCTTAGCCCGTGGTTATATGCCCACTGGGTACCTCCTCCTAGTGTCGCACAGCCTCCTTGGTCATCGTGCTCAAGCGGTATCTACCCCCCAGTTGAGGCATCATCCATGCGGCGGTGCCTCATCTCGATGGTAGGAACCAATTTGAGCTTCGACTAATCCCCTGCACAACGGCAAGGAACCTGCCCTAGCTGAACTCAAAAACCATACCTTAACCAAAGTTCTAGTTTCATCAATAATAGGTGGAGAACATAACGGTTATAAATTTTATTTAAAAAATACTTTTTAGTCGTTATAGGCTGAGCTTTAGTTTTTGCTCCGAGAATAATCGATATTTTTGGAGTTTTATTGATTGTTTGTGCGCCCGGTGGGCTACGTTTTTATTTGTTTTTTTTTTATTTATTTGTATGAAAAGTCTTAGAATACAAATTCTTACAGACTAAATTAAGCTAATGTACAATAGTAATTACTATGAAAAAAATACCTGAGGTGATTCATTAAGGTGGCATGCGGCCACATAAGATCAGCACCTGTGGAATTTAAGAACAAATTTATATCACCACTTGCTCTAGGAATAGGAGCATTCATATCATAATTGGTTTTCGAGAAACCAATTTTTAGGGTTTCGAATTGTCGGAGATTCTTGTAAGGAGCATTGAGCTGAATTTTACTAAGAAGGAAAGAACAATCAATAGGCCCAGTAATGATACGATAAAATGGATCTTCTGCTTTCTAGGGCTTTTAAGTCAATCAACAAACATCGAGATCGGTACGATGGTAAAGGTTCTGAAAAGTTTAAGGATCGGAGCGCAAATCGTAGAAAAGCTTTTTGAACTCTCTCAAGCCGATTAGAGAGACCTATTTGGTACGGCCTACAAATAACAGCGGCATATTATAACTTCGATCTGACAAAAGCACAATATAATGTTTTGAGAGTATGTGGGTTAGAGAATGCAGAGCAATTTCGACGTACAAATGCTAGCATCGAGTATGACCGTGCTATGACGTGGTTAATGTGACTAGTGGAATTTAACTTATAATCGAAAATAACGCCTAAATCTTTAGTTTCGTCAACGGATTTCAAAGAAGAGCCAGCAATGCTATACGAAGTGTGCAAAATAGTAGCCGATTTAGCAAAAGTAATGTGAAAACATTTCCTTATGTTTAGCGATAAACGATTTAAATAACACCAATTGTGTACCTTATGAAGGTCGAATTGCAACCTTTCAGAATCTTGAGTGCTGTTAATAATCGCAAACATTTTAAGGTCATCAGCATACAGCAAGTATTCAGCAAATGAAAAGAATGAAGCATGCCATCGTCACCGGAAAGCATCCTAAAGATGCTTCAAGTGATGACTCGGCCCTCCCGACAAGTGATTGGAGGGTTGTCCGGGTCGAGGACGCGGAAGGCCCTTCTAGACAAGTGGTCTTGCCCCTGAATAAGGAGTCCATTGGACTCCTAGAGAAGAGGCAAGGCCACGTTTCATATGGCACCGATGAGGTCATTGTAAAAGTGTACCGCATGGGCGCTCAGCGTTTCTCTGGTGCGGGTGTAGCAATGGACGTGGACACCGAGTCACTCGAGCCGGAGCCGGTCGGCAGCGATGCGGATGCTCACTACGTTCAATGGGGAAGCACGGACATAAATGATCGAGGTGAGTTACTTTTTAACTACCTTCTAACAACTAACCTACTTATATGCAACAAAGGTAGGGATCCCACCTTCATTACTAGCAACCGTAAAGAAGTATTAGATATAACTCTATGCAGTGTTGGTATATTTGAATTGATTGAGAGTTGGCGGGTTCTAGATGAACACTCCTTCTTTGACTATCGTTATATTGAAATTGTATTGAACTTTTCTATTACCAGCCCAAAAGTACGTAAAAACCTAAAAAACACGGATTGGCGCTCTTAAAAAAGGTTATTTCAAGGAGTTCTGTCTCGTAGCCTTCCTGGACATTGAAGACGCCTTAAACAACGTACTTACAGAGGCTATAACTGGCGCCGTTAGGAATCTAGGAGTTGAACCATCACTGGCTGAGTTCATCGGTTAAGTCGTTCTACAAGTTCCGAATTTCTAGGCGTTATTTTAGATAAGAAGTTGAACTGGAAAGAGAACTTAGTTCAACGTTATGAAAAGGCCTCCATAGCCCTCTACACATGTAAGAGAGCCAGAGGCAGGAAATAGAGTCTTACTCCCCAGATCTGTCGGTGGATTTTTACAGCGGTCGTCAGATCAATTCTTCTATCTGGGGTGATCGTATGGCGACCTGTATTAGAAAAAGATGTTAACCTGAGGCTACTCACCAAGGTCCAAAGATCTAGTATGATCTGTATAAGTGGGGCGCTCAGAACCATGTCAAATGAGGCCTTGAACGCCATTTTAGACCTCCTTCCTTTAGATTTCCTTCAAATTTCCTTTAGGGTACCAAATCACTGCAGCGTCTCTCAGGCGGAGGTCTCAGCTAACATTGCAGCCAGGCTGCAATCAGAGCTCTGAGCTCTTTCACGTTTAACTCGAACATCGCGCTGGACTGCCGCCTATCTCTACAGGAGATGGCCAAGCAGGACAGACTGTACCTCATTTGGGTCTCTGGTCACCGGGACATAGAGGGAAACTGCATGGCAGACGAACTTGCAAGACGTGGTACGACCAAGCAGATTCTTCAGGATAAAGAACGCATTGATATGCCGTTGCCCACTTGCAAACTACTACTCGGAGAATGTACATATAAACAAGCTGACAATAGATGGAGGCATAATACGAACTGTCGAACCTCAAGCAGACGTGGCTTAAAGCCATGCGAGCCGCAACAGGCCCTATTCTCACAACCGTCGCAGACTGCGATATCATTTCAATCTACAGGCATTAAAACTGATTCTAATCTTCTTGTTTTCGAGGCAGTTCCGTGTACTTTTTAAAAGATGGGGAGAATCGTAAAAGTATACAATTTCTTTTCCATTAACTTCAAAAAAGGGTCTCTTTCTAGAAACTAATATGTTTCTAAAAAAATTCATAAAATTATACCCTTGATCGCTAAGTAATTGGCAGGTATAAAGGCCAGTGCCCTGGTGTTGACTTATCGCTTCGAAAATATATTGTTTCAAGACATCTCCTTTTCACTAGTAGCATACAAGAAAACACGCTAAAGAATGCGTCCAAGACTCCTACCTATGCCTTCGACGAAAAATTTTAGAACACTGGAAGCTACCCGGAGGAACGATTTTCATCACCTTAATCTTCCAGACCAATAATATATCTCTCCTCCTCCCATATTGCAAACCTATCTGTTAAAGAGTTCTTCTTGAAGGCCAATTAAGAACTTTTTAGACAACTTTCCAAATAGCTCTTCGATTTGCCTACTTCCGTCCTGCTCCGGAATAGACGAAATTCGATCCCCTCTCAAAATCTCTACCTCCTCCTCTAACTAACTCAGCCTGTTGTGGAGAGCTTCTAATTCCCGTTCTTTGCTATTTAAATACGTTTGGTACTTTCGCCTTCTAGGAGTCCTTTCGGATAAGTATTCGCCAGTTTGTGACTGACGACTATTTGCCCAAATTTTTATCAATCTTGTTGGTTCTATAGAAGAAGAACATGGGAGTTCTTCAAATGAAGGAAGAAGGGACTCCTCTAAGCCGCAATTTCGAACTGGTCGCAGTTTGAAGTAGAGGAAGCGAAAATATATTTAGCAGTTGGGTTGACCACGTCCAACACCTCCATCCATTGATGTCGCCTAGTAAAATTAAAAAAAATATATTTTTCAAAAACATAAAATTACATATAAACTTTGTTCAAAAATTAGAAAAGTTCTGCAAAATTTTATCTAAATTGCAAATTTTTTAATCATAATTAAAATTTGTGCAGATGTAGCGGCCCAATTAATTTGTCTGACACTGTGTATCTGTAAATAATAGCTTAAATCGGCTTAAGCGAGAAATGAGTTGTGGAATATACAGCATTATCTACACTACGGCGCATAAATATTAAAGTCCGTTTAGGGAAATTATATTTGGCAGTGAAATTTTTATTTATCTATCTACGTACCTACATACATATGTACATGTAACTTACTCTTACGCTTCTGTGCATATCATAAGCAACCAAATTCTATATAATGCATCGTTATATGGAGTAAAATATCCAACACCGTCTGTAAAAAAATAATCAAAAATCAGCCAGAACTTTTAAGAAATTAATAAAAAAAAGTGGCCAACTGTATTATATTGTTATTATTATATTGTATTACATATTATTCGCAGAACACAAACTAATTGCTGATGCCAAAAAACCGATCCCCAGGTAAAGCTTGAACTCTGTAGAATGCGTATACAATAGTTAAACGCAAACATTGCTATAATTAATTGTATTTTATGAGATATTGAATTAATCATACTACTTTTGCTTTTTTCTGAACCAACAATCTAGGTCAATGACCGAACTATTTTTATTCTGAGAGGGTATAGAGTATAATAATTAAAAACCTCTAAATAGTGAAAAAAAACTTTTAAAGCAATTTCAAGCAAAAAGCAATGGAAAGCACGAGAAGGAATCAAAAATGAAAGAGAGTGTTCCCCTTATTTGCAAAATCAGCTGTTTCTTGAACTTAATGGTTATAATTTTTGTCTAGTGCAAACCGATTGTGGTTGAAAGTGTGCTTTTTTATGTGTATTTAGAAGTTTCTGAGTGTACAGAATTCGTAGTGGGATCATGTCTTCGCAGAAATTCCTTTCGTTAAAGGAAAAGTTGAAAATTGTTGAAAAAATTGGAAAAGGAGTTAGCATTTAATCTTTGGCAAAAATATATGGAGTTTCTAAATCAAAACGTAACATAATCTCTCACAAGGGGAGTATCTCCGCATAGAGAAAGTATTAAACTGTTCCGTCAGTGGGGAAATGCTGAAGGAAAAAGCAAAAAAGTTGAACGCTAGTATTAAGAAAACTGAAGGTAATTTTCATGCCTGCTACGGATGGCTATCTGGATTTAAATCTCGCTCTGGATTTCGACTGTTAAATCGATGATGACGAACCGATTCATTTTGAGAAAGATGCCGAAAATATTGTAGAACCTGATGATGACGACCGAGACGAAATACAGATCAGAAATCCTGTAAAAGCTACTGAAGCTGTGGAAAATTTCGATAAACCTATCCCATGGGCTGAGAAAACAGTACTGATTATGCTGGTATACAAGCACTGCGTAGTCTACGCGAAAAATCGCTTCAAAAGCAAACGTCTATTCGCCAATTCTTTCGAAAAGTGTACAATTATGTTTTTCTACTAATTTATTTTAATGATCTCCTTAATTTATATACACATATTGTTATGTAGATATATACAACATTTATTTCATCCCTCCGCCAGCGTGTCTTGTTTCAACCGCAGCGCAACTGCAGTACATCAACAAAAAATTCATTCATGCGCCCCTCATCCATCACATTTTTCGCGACGAAGACAAAAATCTAAAAATCATAAATTGAAGATTTTTGTAATTTTAGTCCAAATGCTCACAATTACAGATGGGAATGTATTTATTATTTTGGCCCGCTTGTGCCCGGGAAATATTTCAAGAAGAAATTCATCTATTATTAATCTATTATGTATGCTTATCATAATAATAGATGAATTTCTTCATCTATTATTAATCTATTATGTTTGCTTATCATTATAAACGTGTTTTGGACGAAATTCTTCAATACATGTGATGTAAAGCCCTAATTATTCGAAATCGGCGCCACCAAACGCATAAACCGGCCTTACCGCTACGCCTACTTGCATACATATGTAGGTCAATATGTAGTCTAAATTTTGGTCGCATTTATGTCAGTGCTTACGTTTTATCAGAAATGTATCACAAGTAGCATAATAATATATTTAGGAGTCGAAAATCTACTACCTTTTAACAAATTTTTCTACAATTGTCTAATTAAATGCAAACATTGCTATAACTACTTGTATTTTGTGAGACGTCTAATTAATCATACTATGTGTGCTTCTTCCTGAACCAACAATCTGGGTCAATGACCTATACAAAATACGTTCAACCCGAAATTGCAAATAAATCGTACCATTTTTATTCTGAGAGGGTATAAGGTACCAGAATTTTCGTTGTAAATTGAATTCTGTGGCGTATAACTTAACGCCATCTTATGTATGCAAATGAAATTAGAAGGCTTGTTGTTCGTTCAACAATTACTTTATTTCTGAATATTCAAAATTCTTACAATTAAAGCTAAAGCTATTTTTATGAGTACGACAACAACAACAAAGGCAATCAATGCTAAACCAATATGTTTATGCAATGGTCATTGCCGTTGTTTCTTCCAGCGTGTGAATTGGCAATTCAGCATATTCACTCGCTGGATGTTTTGTGAAAATAAACTTAAAGTAATGTTCGCACATACATACATATGTAGATAAGTATGTATGCACTTCAAGATATTATTATTTGTATATACATATGTTACTTGTAGACATGCATGTATGTCGCTTGTGGATATATGTATATGTATGTTACTCCTCCCCTCTTTAGGAGATTCGTGTCCTCATGAACGCTTCGGTTACACGCAATTTTAATTTTTATTTGATAAAAAAAAAAATTTTTATTTGTTCTGTTTTTTTTTTTTTTTTGTGTGGGAAGGCCCGCGTTAATCCCTTTTAGTCAAAATAATTACGATTACATTTGACCTACTCACGGCACGAGTTACTTCAATTGTATTTCATTAATTATTAGATGTACTTTACTTCATATCTCAAAAAGCAGAATCTTGTTTTGAGGATTCGGTATTGCGTTTAGTTTTAATTGATCTTTTACTTATAAATTGTTTTAAACTTTTCAACTGAGTACAAATCAAAATAGTGGTTAAAATAGCAATTATAATAAGAGCCATATAAGCCATATTATTTTGATTTTTCATTTTGTGTAAATTAAGTTTGAGTTCTTTAATACGTATATTTGGTGTAACAACTTTCTTATATATTTGATTTACGTACGGAAAACTTAAAATATCTTCATTTTCGTTATATGATTCAAAAATAGTATCTCCAACAATAATTTTACATTTAGTGAAATATATTAAATTGTTATTCCTAAGTTTAATTTCTAAATTGTTACAGTTTTGTTGTAATCTGGTCTCATTAAAAATTTTTTGTTACAATAATATTTGGCTCAACGAACAAAATTTCTTTATCATAAGTTTCTTTGAATTCACATACAGTTTGGTTGTTATTGAGTAAGTGTTTAATACAATCGTTAGTCAGGTTTTTAATTTTGTTTTTAGTAATTTCATAGATTACATTTTCGACTAAGGTTAACTTTTTATTAACGTCAAACACAAGTTCAGTATGATTACTTATTGTGGGAATTGGAATAATTCTTATGACTGGAAAGTTAGTCATGTTCTTTGGAATTTGAGTTACAAAATATAAGGTATCATTGCATTGCCATAATGATGTTTTAATAAATTCAAACTGAGCTGTATCGAGAGTAGCAACTTTATGTGCATCTATTAATCGCGGGTTAGGTATATTGTGGCGGCTTATATTTCTTTCAGATAATTATAAAACCATTTGACATTGTCCAAAAATGTACCTGTTATTACTTTTCTTACTACCTGATTTTGGAGTACGTTAGTGGCATTAGTTAATTCGTTAAGTAATTGACTTTCTTGATTTATATGGTCCAAAATATTATGAACGTCGTCCGTACTCAAAGAACCTCCTTCCAAGGATTCAAGTCTTAAAGAAATATCTTTTTTATCTTCATCGTCTAATGTTCCGCACAAAAATTTCATACTGCTTCCTATAATATTCATAAGTCCTCTCTTATGTCTCACATGAAACAATTGTTTCTCGGCTTCGGCAAGTTTTAAGTATCTTTTAACCATATTCGTTTGCAAATATGGGTTATTCTTAAATTCATTTTCTAACCGTAAGTATGCTAACTCTATTTCGGTTTTATTTATTACGGTTATAAATTCTTCATAACTGGTTGGCATGTTTATAGTTCCCTGTTGGAGTATTATATATCCTCTAACATTGTTGACTTCCTGAACCTGAATTGCTTGACCTGTTACCAGCATCGGCATTAATATTATCCATACTATTAGCAAGATTTTCTGGAGTACTGTCGCCCCTGTAACAATTAGTTTTATTAATTTTCTTTTTTCGTTTAAATTGAGTTTTATATTTTTTTGAAAGTCTAGTCTTAAATTTTACAATACGATGATCTTCCCCTGCGTTAGTTGGCATCACTTGTACTTTCCTAAACGGATTTGTCTTTATATCTAATCTTTTTCTAGAGTTTTCAGCAATAACATATCGTGTGTCGATGTCATAAGCCTTTCTGTTTTTATTCAAGTTCGTTATTCTGCGTTCTTTCACTAATTGCGTATTTTTAGTCGGAGATTGCTTATTAAAAAATATATTGTAAGGCGTTTGACCTATTGTAGAGTGGCTGATGGTGTGGTTGTATGTAAAAATTGTTTGTTCGACTGAATAATGTTGAAATTCTTTATCTTTTGAAGTGTTTATTATGCGCAATTTTTCATTAAGAGTTTTATGAAGTCTTTCAATATCTGAAATTCCTGTTTTTCCCGTTGTTATTTCAGTTTCTATATTTAAACTTCGGAGCCATTCTTGCAAGCACGTATTAATCAAGTCGCTATCTTGGTCGGTTTTAAGTTTTCGAGGTGGCCCCATTGAATTGAAAATCTTAAGAAGTGCTCGTTTGGCCTCTAGCCAATTTAAGTGATTTATCTTCTCAGCCATAGCGAATTTCGAGAAAATATCAATGCATGTTAAGTAACTGTCTTTGTCCCATTTCCATATGTCTATGACAAACTTTTCCCTTATTTCATAAGATGGAGGTGTTAACTTAAAAGGCATTCGTGTCGCCATATGGTCATATTTGCATTCGTTGCATAATTCACAAGTATTAATAATATTTGATATTTCTTGTACATAATTTGGAAAGTAATACTTCTTCTTGAATTCGTGTTGAATCTTATCTATGCCTTGGTGTAGGCCTTCCAAATGTATATTTAAAATGATTTCTTTAAAGTTGTCATAAGAAGTTACATCTTCTAAAATTTTCGTCACTCTATAAAGTTTGTTTGAAGGTGTCTGTTTTATCAACTTTGAGTAAACATTTTGGGATTTAACAAAATCTTCATTGTGTTTAAAGTAAACAGCTGCAGTTGTTCCAGCTAATTTTTCTAGTATGATACTTTTCGCAAAGTCGTCAGTCATTTCAATATATAGGATAAGATTTCGAGTATTTTTGTGTATTATTTTCAGAGTTTCTTTATTAATTGAGGACTTTTGAAACACATATTGTCTTCTGAACGTGTTTAATGGTCTCTCTGAAATTTGAATAAAACTTGAGCTATCTTCATCTGCCGAATGTATAGTTGCATCGTCAGATGGTACTTCGTTAAAATAGCATTTTTCGATTTCTACTCTTGAAAGTGCGTCAGCTACGTGATTTTCCTTTCCTGAAAGGTATTTGATGTCAAAATCATACTCATTTAATTTAATTTTCCCACGCTGCAATTTTGAGATGGTTCTTTCATATTATGTAACCATTGTAGTGGCCTATGATCACTATTGATCAAAAATTTTCTGCCGTATAGATAAAGGCGGAAATACTTTGTTGCCCATACTATTGCTAGAAGCTCCTCTGTAGTTGAGTAGCGTGTCTCATGTTCATTGAGTGTCCTGCTAGCAAAACAGATGGGATGACTGTCCTGACTTAGAACTGCCCCTAATGCGAAATTTGAGGCATCAGTGGTAAGTGTAAATTTTTTATTATAATCAGGATATTTTAAAATAGGGTCGTTAGTTATGAGGGTTTTAATTGTTTCGACAGCTTTGATATATTCATTATCTTGGTATGTCACTTTCTCTCCTTTCTTTAAACACTTAGTTATCGGTTTGGTGATTTCTGAAAAATTCTGTATAAATTTTCTATAATACCCTGCCAACCCTAAAAACTGTTTAACCTATTTTTCAGTTTTCGGAATGGGGAATTCTTGTATTGCCTTGATTTTATTGGGGTTCGGTTTAATACCATCTGATGTTATAATATGACCCAGAAACTCGGTTTCTCGTTTCATAAATTCACATTTGTTAAGCTGAATTTCGAGATTTGCGTCCTTAAGTTTTTTGAAGACTTTTCTTAGAGAATTGACATGCTCCTGTAGTGAAGTGCTAAATATAACCACATCATCAAGGTAGACCATACAGTCCTTACCTATTAGATCAGCTAATACAGAATTCATCAGACGTTGAAAAGTCGCTGGTGCGTTTTTCAAGCCGAATGGCATTCGAGTGAATTCGTAGTGCCCATCTTGAGTCGAGAACGCAGTTTTTGCACGACTCTTCCTGTCGACTTCCACCTGATGAAAACCTTTTGCAAGATCCAAAGTGGAAAAATAAAGAGACCGACCTAGTTTATCCAATATTTCGTCAATTAAAGGTATTGGATATTTATCGTCGATAGTAATATCATTAAGCTTTCGGTAGTCAACGACTATCCTCCATTTTTCTTTACCGGAGGCATCCATTTTTTTTTGGGACTACCCACAACGGAGCTGAATATGGTGATTGACTGTGCCGGATTATGCCTTGGTCCAGCATTTCTTTAATTTGACGATTTACTTCGGCTTTATGAACTTGCGGGTATCGATATAATTTTGTATAAATCGGGCTTTCATGTTTTGTTATTATTCTATGCTTTACACCGTTTGTAAACGATAGTTTTTGGCCATCTGTGTGGAAAAGGTCATTGTATTCTTTTAACACTTTTTCGAGTTCACGGCTCTCTTCATAATTTAGATGATTTGTGCGAAATTTGGTGCATTTTTCGTCACTGGCAAGGTTTGCTTGATTTATTTTGAAATTGTAATCGCGTTCTTCTTTCGTCAATTTAAAACTGTAACGTTTGCTATTAAGCTCTATATAGTTGCTATCGTAATCGATTTTAGCCTTTAAGACTTTAAGGATATCGTTGCCGATTAGTCCGCAAAATTCGTTCGAAAAATTATGAACGTAAAATTTTAAATTCCCTAATATTATAGAGGGCTCAAATAGATATTGAACGGTATTTAGGGTAATATCACCCGTAATTGTTTTAATTTGAATAGGATGCACATTTCTAAGAAGTGATTTTGTTATATTAGGATTAATTAAACTAATAGAGGAACCTGTGTCTATGAGAAAAAGGTTGGTCTTATTATTAATTTTTAGTTCAATGGTTGGCAACTTGGATCTGAGGCATCTAAATGAAAATTTTCGTCAACTTGCATAGGCTGAGGGACACCGTACCGCCTAATGCGAGATTGATTAGAATTATTTTCCCTTTTTCGTTTATAAGGTTGGGCATTTTGTACTTGGCCTGTGTAATTATCTGTGTTACTATAATTGAGTCTTGGTGTGTAAGAATATTGGTAAGATAAGTCTTTATTCGGATTATGCTGTTGATATCTGGGAATGAAAGAGTTATCTTGAAAGCTATTATTGTTATCATAATTTAATCTACTCTGCTGAAATCTAGGAATGAATGCATTTTGCCGGTTATAGCTTGAGCGGCTACTCTCGAAAGCGTTGTTTTCGCGTAAAATCTTAATCGCGGTTTGAAAATCGCTTACTAAATTTGCGTTTACAAGGGCCGTCAAATGATTTGGCAATACTTTTTTTAGAGTTTTAAGACTCATTACATTAGTCTCTTTTTTTAGAAACTGTTTTATTTCCTGACTTTCTGAACTCAATTTTATGCTATCTTTTATTCTACACACAAATCCACTTAATTCTTCACAAAATTCTTTTACATTATTTTTAAATTTAATACCGCTTAATTCTAGGATCAAACTTGATGTCGGTGTACACTCACCAAAGTTGTCAATAAGTGTTTGTTTTAACGTAGGCCAATCGGTTGGTTGTTCCCTCCTGAGAATGTTTAGTGCTTGTCGCTTTAGCGCCCTCAGTACTAAATTGAGGTATAGTTGCTTTTCTTGCGTTGATGGTGGATTTATAATGGCATCCTGGATGGCATCCACTGATCCAATGAAACATGCTAGCTCGTCTTTATCGCCACCAAACGGTCGTATAAGTTTTAAGTTTTCAATTATTACGCTCTTGTCCATCGTTGAAAATTGTAAGTTTTGTACTCTTTGCGTTATTTCCTCGATTGTTTCAAATAAAACTTTTTAGTACACGTGCGGTTCTTTTATTATAACATATGTATATTAGTTACTACTTTTTATTGAAAAACGTACTTTAATTCACGTATGATTCGTTTCACGAGATCCTTTTCGCGGATTTCGTGCCGACTGCGCCAATGAAATTAGAAGGCTTGTTGTTCGTTCAACAATTACTTTATTTCTGAATATTCAAAATTCTTACAATTAAAGCTAAAGCTATTTTTATGAGTACGACAACAACAACAAAGGCAATCAATGCTAAACCAATATGTTTATGCAATGGTCATTGCCGTTGTTTCTTCCAGCGTGTAAATTGGCAATTCAGCATATTCACTCGCTGGATGTTTTGTGAAAATAAACTTAAAGTAATGTTCGCACATACATATGTAGATATGTATGCACTTCAAGATATTATTATTTGTATATATGTTACTTGTAGACATGTATGTCGCTTGTGGATATATGTATATGTATGTTACTCCTCCCCTCTGTAGGAGATTCGTGTACTCATGAACGCTTCGGTTACACGCAATTTTAATTTTTATTTGATAAAAAAAAAAAATTTTATTTGTTCTGTTTTTTTTTTTTTTGTGTGGGAAGGCCCGCGTTAATCCCTTTTAGTCAAAATATTTACGATTACATTTGACCTACTCACGGCACGAGTTACTTCACTTGTATTTCATTAATTATTAGATGTACTTTACTTCATATCTCAAAAAGCAGAATCTTGTTTTGAGGATTCGGTATTGCGTTTAGTTTTAATTGATCTTTTACTTATAAATTGTTTTAAACTTTTCAACTGAGTACAAATCAAAATAGTGGTTAAAATAGCAATTATAATAAGAGCCATATAAGCCATATTATTTTGATTTTTCATTTTGTGTAAATTAAGTTTGAGTTCTTTAATACGTATATTTGGTGTAACAACTTTCTTATATATTTGATTTACGTACGGAAAACTTAAAATATCTTCATTTTCGTTATATGATTCAAAAATAGTATCTCCAACAATAATTTTACATTTAGTGAAATATATTAAATTGTTATTCCTAAGTTTAATTTCTAAATTGTTACAGTTTTGTTGTAATCTGGTCTCATTAAAAATTTTTTGTTACAATAATATTTGGCTCAACGAACAAAATTTCTTTATCATAAGTTTCCTTGAATTCACATACAGTTTGGTTGTTATTGAGTAAGTGTTTAATACAATCGTTAGTCAGGTTTTTAATTTTGTTTTTAGTAATTTCATAGATTACATTTTTGACTAAGGTTAACTTTTTATTAACGTCAAACACAAGTTCAGTATGATTACTTATTGTGGGAATTGGAATAATTCTTATGACTGGAAAGTTAGTCATGTTCTTTGGAATTTGAGTTACAAAATATAAGGTATCATTGCATTGCCATAATGATGTTTTAATAAATTCAAACTGAGCTGTATCGAGAGTAGCAACTTTATGTGCATCTATTAATCGCGGGTTAGGTATAATGTGGCGGCTTATATTTCTTTCAGATAATTATAAAACCATTTGACATTGTCCAAAAATGTATCTGTTATTACTTTTCTTACTACCTGATTTTGGAGTACGTTAGTGGCATTAGTTAATTCGTTAAGTAATTGACTTTCTTGATTTATATGGTCCAAAATATTATGAACGTCATCCGTACTCAAAGAACCTCCTTCCAAGGATTCAAGTCTTAAAGAAATATCTTTTTTATCTTCATCGTCTAATGTTCCGCACAAAAATTTCATACTGCTTCCTATAATATTCATAAGTCCTCTCTTATGTCTCACATGAAACAATTGTTCCTCGGCTTCGGCAAGTTTTAAGTATCTTTTAACCATATTCGTTTGCAAATATGGGTTATTCTTAAATTCATTTTCTAACCGTAAGTATGCTAACTCTATTTCGGTTTTATTTATTACGGTTATAAATTCTTCATAACTGGTTGGCATGTTTATAGTTCCCTGTTGGAGTATTATATATCCTCTAACATTGTTGACTTCCTGAACCTGAATTGCTTGACCTGTTACCAGCATCGGCATTAATATTATCCATACTATTAGCAAGATTTTCTGGAGTACTGTCGCCCCTGTAACAATTAGTTTTATTAATTTTCTTTTTTCGTTTAAATTGAGTTTTAAATTTTTTTGTTTGAAAGTCTAGTCTTAAATTTTACAATACGATGATCTTCCCCTACGTTAGTTGGCATCACTTGTACTTTCCTAAACGGATTTGTCTTTTTATCTAATCTTTTTCTAGAGTTTTCAGCAATAACATATCGTGTGTCGATGTCATAAGCCTTTCTGTTTTTATTCAAGTTCGTTATTCTGCGTTCTTTCACTAATTGCGCATTTTTAGTCGGAGATTGCTTATTAAAAAATATATTGTAAGGCGTTTGACCTATTGTAGAGTGGCTGATGGTGTGGTTGTATGTAAAAATTGTTTGTTCGACTGAATAATGTTGAAATTCTTTATCTTTTGAAGTGTTTATTATGCGCAATTTTTCATTAAGAGTTTTATGAAGTCTTTCAATATCTGAAATTCCTGTTTTTCCCGTTGTTATTTCAGTTTCTATATTTAAACTTCGGAGCCATTCTTGCAAGCACGTATTAATCAAGTCGCTATCTTGGTCGGTTTTAAGTTTTCGAGGTGGCCCCATTGAATTGAAAATCTTAAGAAGTGCTCGTTTGGCCTCTAGCCAATTTAAGTGATTTATCTTCTCAGCCATAGCGAATTTCGAGAAAATATCAATGCATGTTAAGTAACTGTCTTTGTCCCATTTCCATATGTCTATGACAAACTTTTCCCTTATTTCATAAGATGGAGGTGTTAACTTAAAAGGCATTCGTGTCGCCATATGGTCATATTTGCATTCGTTGCATAATTCACAAGTATTAATAATATTTGATATTTCTTGTACATAATTTGGAAAGTAATACTTCTTCTTGAATTCGTGTTGAATCTTATCTATGCCTTGGTGTAGGCCTTCCAAATGTATATTTAAAATGATTTCTTTAAAGTTGTCATAAGAAGTTACATCTTCTAAAATTTTCGTCACTCTATAAAGTTTGTTTGAAGGTGTCTGTTTTATCAACTTTGAGTAAACATTTTGGGATTTAATAGAATCTTCATTGTGTTCAAAGTAAACAGCTGCAGTTGTTCCAGCTAATTTTTCTAGTATGATACTTTTCGCAAAGTCGTCAGTCATTTCAATATATAGGATAAGATTTCGAGTATTTTTGTGTATTATTTTCAGAGTTTCTTTATTAATTGAGGACTTTTGAAACACATATTGTCTTCTGAACGTGTTTAATGGTCTCTCTGAAATTTGAATAAAACTTGAGCTATCTTCATCTGCCGAATGTATAGTTGCATCGTCAGATGGTACTTCGTTAAAATAGCATTTTTCGATTTCTACTCTTGAAAGTGCGTCAGCTACGTGATTTTCCTTTCCTGAAAGGTATTTGATGTCAAAATCATACTCATTTAATTTAATTTTCCCACGCTGCAATTTTGAGATGGTTCTTTCATATTATGTAACCATTGTAGTGGCCTATGATCACTATTGATCAAAAATTTTCTACCGTATAGATAAAGGCGGAAATTCTTTGTTGCCCATACTATTGCTAGAAGCTCCTCTGTAGTTGAGTAGCGTGTCTCATGTTCATTGAGTGTCCTGCTAGCAAAACAGATGGGATGACTGTCCTGACTTAGAACTGCCCCTAATGCGAAATTTGAGGCATCAGTGGTAAGTGTGAATTTTTTATTATAATCAGGATATTTTAAAATAGGGTCGTTAGTTATGAGGGTTTTAATTGTTTCGACAGCTTTGATATATTCATTATCTTGGTATGTCACTTTCTCTCCTTTCTTTAAACACTTAGTTATCGGTTTGGTGATTTCTGAAAAATTCTGTATAAATTTTCTATAATACCCTGCCAACCCTAAAAACTGTTTAACCTATTTTTCAGTTTTCGGAATGGGGAATTCTTGTATTGCCTTGATTTTATTGGGGTTCGGTTTAATACCATCTGATGTTATAATATGACCCAGAAACTCGGTTTCTCGTTTCATAAATTCACATTTGTTAAGCTGAATTTTGAGATTTGCGTCCTTAAGTTTTTTGAAGACTTTTCTTAGAGAATTGACATGCTCCTGTAGTGAAGTGCTAAATATAACCACATCATCAAGGTAGACCATACAGTCCTTACCTATTAGATCAGCTAATACAGAATTCATCAGACGTTGAAAAGTCGCTGGTGCGTTTTTCAAGCCGAATGGCATTCGAGTGAATTCGTAGTGCCCATCTTGAGTCGAGAACGCAGTTTTTGCACGACTCTTCCTGTCGACTTCCACCTGATGAAAACCTTTTGCAAGATCCAAAGTGGAAAAATAAAGAGACCGACCTAGTTTATCCAATATTTCGTCAATTAAAGGTATTGGATATTTATCGTCGATAGTAATATCATTAAGCTTTCGGTAGTCAACGACTATCCTCCATTTTTCTTTACCGGAGGCATCCATTTTTTTTTGGGACTACCCACAACGGAGCTGAATATGGTGATTGACTGTGCCGGATTATGCCTTGGTCCAGCATTTCTTTAATTTGACGATTTACTTCGGCTTTATGAACTTGCGGGTATCGATATAATTTTGTATAAATCGGGCTTTCATGTTTTGTTATTATTCTATGCTTTACACCGTTTGTAAACGATAGTTTTTGGCCATCTGTGTGGAAAAGGTCATTGTATTCTTTTAACACTTTTTCGAGTTCACGGCTCTCTTCATAATTTAGATGATTTGTGCGAAATTTGGTGCATTTTTCGTCACTGGCAAGGTTTGCTTGATTTATTTTGATATTGTAATCGCGTTCTTCTTTCGTCAATTTAAAACTGTAACGTTTGCTATTATGCTCTATATAGTTGCTATCGTAATCGATTTTAGCCTTTAAGACTTTAAGGATATCGTTGCCGATTAGTCCGCAAAATTCGTTCGAAAAATTATGAACGTAAAATTTTAAATTCCCTAATATTATAGAGGGCTCAAATAGATATTGAACGGTATTTAGGGTAATATCACCCGTAATTGTTTTAATTTGAATAGGATGTACATTTCTAAGAAGTGATTTTGTTATATTAGGATTAATTAAACTAATAGAGGAACCTGTGTCTATGAGAAAAAGGTTGGTCTTATTATTAATTTTTAGTTCAATGGTTGGCAACTTGGATCTGAGGCATCTAAATGAAAATTTTCGTCAACTTGCATAGGCTGAGGGACACCGTACCGCCTAATGCGAGATTGATTAGAATTATTTTCCCTTTTTCGTTTATAAGGTTGGGCATTTTGTACTTGGCCTGTGTAATTATCTGTGTTACTATAATTGAGTATCAGTGTGTAAGAATATTGGTAAGATAAGTCTTTATTCGGATTATGCTGTTGACATCTGGGAATGAAAGAGTTATCTTGAAAGCTATTATTGTTATTATAATTTAATCTACTCTGCTGAAATCTAGGAATGAATGCATTTTGCCGGTTATAGCTTGAGCGGCTACTCTCGAAAGCGTTGTTTTCGCGTAAAATCTTAATCGCGGTTTGAAAATCGCTTACTAAATTTGCGTTTAAAAGGGCCGTCAAATGATTTGGCAATACTTTTTTTAGAGTTTTAAGACTCATTACATTAGTCTCTTTTTTTAGAAACTGTTTTATTTCCTGACTTTCTGAACTCAATTTTATGCTATTTATTCTACACACAAATCCACTTAATTCTTCACAAAATTCTTTTACATTATTTTTAAATTTAATACCGCTTAATTCTAGGATCAAACTTGATGTCGGTGTACACTCACCAAAGTTGTCAATAAGTGTTTGTTTTAACGTAGGCCAATCGGTTGGTTGTTCCCTCCTGAGAATGTTTAGTGCTTGTCGCTTTAGCGCCCTCAGTACTAAATTGAAGTATAGTTGCTTTTCTTGCGTTGATGGTGGATTTATAATGGCATCCTGGATGGCATCCACTGATCCAATGAAACATGCTAGCTCGTCTTTATCGCCACCAAACGGTCGTATAAGTTTTAAGTTTTCAATTATTACGCTCTTGTCCATCGTTGAAAATTGTAAGTTTTGTACTCTTTGCGTTATTTCCTCGGCCGTCAAAGGCATTAGACTCCGATCTGCAGTTCTATTTATTATTGTTTACTGTGGCAATTTAATTTACGCTCGCGATTGTTTCAAATAAAACTTTTTAGTACACGTGCGGTTCTTTTATAATAACATATGTATATTAGTTACTACTTTTTATTGAAAAATGTACTTTAATTCACGTATGATTCGTTTCACGAGATCCTTTTCGCGGATTTCGTGCCGACTGCGCCAATGAAATTAGAAGGCTTGTTGTTCGTTCAACAATTACTTTATTTCTGAATATTCAAAATTCTTACAATTAAAGCTAAAGCTATTTTTATGAGTACGACAACAACAACAAAGGCAATCAATGCTAAACCAATATGTTTATGCAATGGTCATTGCCGTTGTTTCTTCCAGCGTGTGAATTGGCAACTCAGCATATTCACTCGCTGGATGTTTTGTGAAAATAAACTTAAAGTAATGTTCGCACATACATATGTAGATATGTATGCACTTCAAGATATTATTATTTGTATATACATATGTTACTTGTAGACATGCATGTATGTCGCTTGTGGATATATGTATACATATGTATGTTACTTGCATCCATATGTAAGTAGTTTCTTTCAGGTCTTCCTCTATTCGATCTAGTATATCAATATTTTTATTATACTCCACTTTTTCCCCATCCTACCTCAAATAAAAATTAATTCAACTAAACCCTGATTAATGATGGCGGCTTTGCGACACAGCTTTTTCGTGTGAATTGCGGGCAGAAGCAACTATTTCTGTGGACAAAACAGCTTATTTGGTTTTCGAGTTATTTTTTTCAAATGAATAAATTTCGATCTTTGACATACAAATTTACATAATACTTAAATTAAACTTTTACCACGATGGCCTATTGAACTATAGCTTTTATTAACTATTTGTATAAATATTTCATTAGAACATTGTTATTTCCGACATGGTAAAATTAAATCCCACCTGGAGATAAGATATTTTGTCAAACTTTGCGCACAGACTTAGAGTTCGGTTGAATATGCGCGCATGTGAACATACATACTATGTACATATATAATTATTTCTATTCTATTTACATATCTACACATATGCTTTTACGCGCCCTTTTGCATGGAAGTAATTCGATTAAATATGCATTGTTAAATAAATGCATGCATGTGAATACATATGATAAACAATAAATGCAATTTCTTTAGTGTTTTTGGAAGATTTTGTTTAATAAATATACTTCCGGCACATTCCGGCAAAATTATGAAGAATTGTTTTGCACTTTTACTTTTACAACCAAATTTCTGGAGACAATTATGCACTTGCTGTTAAATTTCTTAAGAATTGTTTTTTAACTTTCCTGGTTACCAACAGCCAAATTCTGGAGAATTGGATCACGCCACCACCAAAGCTGTTGATCGGAAAATAGTATTTAAGCCAATTATTGATTTAAATTAATTCAGTCTTTAAGTTTAGTTGTTAAGAACAATAATAAATTTACTGATTCAAATAAAAAACCGAAAAAAGAAGTTAACATTTCTTTTTTTAAGAGATTTAAATAAGTAAACCTCTAACTGGCGCCCGAGTTCAAGTTCGAAAAACGCATAAATCGTCCTGAAGTAGCACGTCGCCTACCGGAGTGAAAAAAAGTAATCCTTAACTTAAAATTAAACTGAAGTCATTTTTATAAATTAAAACAAATGATCCTTGTAGTAAAAATTAAAGAAACAAAACAAATAAAAACAGACAAAAATAAGTGACTAAAACTAAATGATAAATACAAATTTTGGAACAATCCTTAAAAAGTGGAAAAATAGTAAATAAAATTCCTTCACAAGTGAACTATAAAATCTAATGTGCGGTCTCTTGGTAGCTATGTCAAAAGAAATGGTATTACGTACCTCCCGGATAGGTAGAAAAAAAACAACAAAAACAATTAAAAGTGCTAATCACAACCAAAGTGTGCTCATGCTGCCCAAAGACGTGCAACCAGAGGAAATAAAATTCAAAGGGGTATCATCTTTTGCTGTATTACCTATAGATGAAGAAGCGAAACCACCAGAAATACGAATAACAAAGGAAGCCATAGAAGAATTCAAGATGGAGATCCGGTATAGAGTAAGATTTAAGTTAAAAGTGAAAATGTATAACTTAAAAACCAAAACCTCTACAAAAGTATCTGACATAATACCCTCTGGGCATTAAAACTTTTTTGTTAAAGTCAAGATTTAAATAAAAATGTCAAATCCAAGCAATCTGATCCGACCACCCGTTATTCCCGCGAATCTTCCACAGAACGTTCAAATGAGCATGGACGACTTAAGGACACTCATTTAAAACGTTGTCACAAACATTTTTATGCAACAAGCACCCCAAATGGTTCAGGCGGCTCTAAACCCGCATGCAAATATACAAAATGTGAATGACCAACAGATAGACGAAAGACATAGGAATATCTTACAAGACATGGACGAAATTCCGGACGTAGTCAAATGCTTAAAAGAATTTACAGGTCTACCGGGGAATATAATTCATGGAAGAAAAGTATATATAGAATCTTAGAAATTTACAAGCCACTTATGGGAACACCCAAATACTACGGTATTCTCAGCAACGCCGATATCATGATCACAATACAAAAAGAGTTCCACCACCATTACCTCCAAAACAGAACTTTGAGAGGAGAAATGCGAACAGATTCTACCCTCATTTAGCCCATATACATCAAAATAACCAGCAACCTAGACATCAAATTATTTATCAAAACAATCCACAGATACCATCTAAGCCTCAAACACGAGCAGAGCCCATGGACGTGGACCAAAGTATGCATTCCCGGCACATAAATTACATAAATAGACCTCACCGAGATAACTTGCAAGGGAAAAACCTGGTTCAATTTCATACCCCCAACAAAGGAAATTACAAAGAACATTCCACATTGATACAGAACAGCCAGATATTCATTTTTTAACTTAATAAGCTATTCGTTACCTTATATCGGGGTTAAAACGGAGAGCGGAAGCATTCTCAAGTTCTTAATAGATATGGGGTCAAGCAAAAATTATCTCCAGCCACACTTGGCAAAGAAAAAAATAAAAAATAAAGCATCATTATATGCGAAATTAGTTGTAGGTGACATTAGAATTACTGAACACACAATGGTGAAACTTTTTAACTTAAATCAAGAAATTAAATTCTTTCATTTCGGAAACGATACCCTTAGGGAATTACAACTAGTAATTCATACAGGGGAGAACTACATTACATTGGGGAATGGGAGAAAAATAGGCATTAAACAACTTTCATCGGCAACAGTAAATAACTTAAATATAGGTAAAGCATCACCCCAACAAAAAAAGAATATGAATGTTATTGCAAGGGAATTTCCTAAATTATTCATGGAACCTGATGAAAAACTAACGTACACTACTAGAGTTGTGGGAGAAATCAGAACCACAACAGACACTTCAGTGTATACTAAATCCTACCCCTACCCTGCATCCTTGAAAACTGAAGTAGAGAAACAAGTGGAAACACTTATGAGTGATGGCATTATAAGACCTGTGTGGATTGTTGTGTACCAAATGGTGATAGATTACAGAAAGTTAGACGCGGTAACAATTGCGGACAAATATCCCATTCCGGAAATATCCGAAGTAATATCGCAACTTGGAAATAGTAATTATTTTTTTGTACTCGACCTAAAAAGCGGATTCCACCAGATTCCACTCAAGGAATCAGATTTAGGGAAGAAGGCTTTCTCCATAAATAATGGTAAATATGAATTTACACGTTTACCATTTGGCCTGAAGAACGGACTTTCAATCTTCCAACGTGCTCTTGACGATATATTAAGAGAACATAATGGGAAATACTGCTATGTCTATATAGATGACATAATTTTTTAGCGAAACAGAAATAGAACATTACTCTCATATTCGGAAAATATTTTGAACCTTGGAAGATGCACATATGAAGGTTCAGCTAGGAAAATGTAAATTTTTTTAAGAAAGTGTTGAATTTTTAGGTCATGTAATATCTAATAAAGGTATAAAAACCAGTCCTGCGATAGTCGAGGCTATTGCGAACTTCCTGAAGCCTAAGTCCCTAAAAGAAGCAGCTTTTTAGGTATTTCGGGGTATTATCGGCGATTCATAAAAGATTATGCCAAAATCGCGAAACCCCTGGCATCCCTTTTAAGAGGGGAGGGAGGAAGAATCTCAAAAAATAAATCCTCAAATGTAAAAATCGTGTTAAGCAAAGAAGCCGTAGAATCCTTTAGGAATATTATGAATTCTCTTATTTCCGAAGACATTGTGCTCGCTTATCCAGATTATCAGAATTCGAATTAACAACAGACGCTTCCAACTTTGCGCTTGGAGCAGTCCTGTCCCAGAACGGCAGACCAATATCATTTTTATCTAGAATACTTAACAAGGCAGAGGAACACTATGCTCCCAATGAAAAGGAATTGCTGACCATCATTTGAGCCTTAAATTCATTGCGAAATTATTTGTATGGCTCAGCCAAAGTAAAAATTTTTACGGACCACCAACCGCTCACATATGCACTTAGTAACAATTTGTATTTTTTGCTTGCTAACAGTGCAGACGTGTTTTCCACTCGCTCTAGCAAATCGTAAATATTTATTAAATTCCGCCGCCTTTTAAATTGTGAAAATATTCTATTATGGTTGCCAAAACCTTGAGACAGTGACTCTTACTATCTAATTCGTCTACCACAAATAAAAGTTAATATAATCAATATTATTTTGCATTATGCCTTGCGTTTGCGGTCAGAAAGTCGATCGTGCTCAAGCCAAAGTTCAGTGCGCCAAGTGCAATGAGTTCTCTCACTTGGTTTGTGTTGGTATGATACAAGCGGATCTCGATTTTCTACAGAGTTCGAATAAACCTTTTTTCTGTAAAGAGTGTATGGCTGTGCGTCGCGGTTCTATTTGTGTGCCTCTTTCGCCCGCTGCTTCGGAAGAGTCAACTGCTGATAAAAGTGCTAATATTTCAAAATGCGTAAATGACAAATCATCAAATATGCAAATCCATAATCAACAAATAACCCTTCTAACCGCTGCTGCGGAGGGGACGGCTACTGCTAAGAGTGCTACTACATCTAAAAGTGTGAATGACAAGTCTTCTAATGTACAAGTCATCAAGCAACAAATAACATTGCAAACTTTAGCCAACGAAATCTCAGCTCTTAGAACCGAGAATGTGCGTGTGCTCTCCGTGCTAAGTACTCTGCACGAAGATAATAAGCGATTGACTTTAAAATCGGACAATCTACATGATACAATTATTTCTCTTCATTCCAAACTAAGTGACAAAGATAACGCTATTATTTCGCTTACCGCAGAAATACAAAAAATGCACGGTATCATTGGTGCTTTTACAACCAATAATACATTTGCCGCTGCTACTCAAACTCTTGCGTGCTCTTCGCCATCAAACAATGACACTCCTTGTGTATCTGCTTCGCACACTTTTGTACCTGCTGTCTCTAATGCTGCTAACGCAGAGCGGCTGTCAAGTGTTACTATGCCCGCTAGTACGTCTACTTCGTCTGATGCTGTTGTCAATGCTTCGCTCTCTCTTGTTCCTGCTGTCGCTGCGCCGCGCTCTGCTGTTACTAATAGCGCTGCTGTCTCTTACGCAGCCAAGGCGAAGATATCGCCAAGTGTTGCTGCGCCTGTTATTACTTCTGCTCTGCCTTTGAAGTCAGCTGCTAGTAAAGTGTCTGCAATGTCGAGCACTTCTGCTCCTACATCTCAACGTGTACAACTGTCAATACCTGATATGTCGGATTTTCCCTTATCAGCTCAATCATCTTCTCCTTCTAATCGCAGTAATCCAGAATGGAAAACCGTAGCCAAAAATCCGCGAAAGAATCCCAAACAACCATTGGTTCGGTTTGGTTCTAACGACAATAATGAATTAACCGTTATTCATTCTATGAAGTGGCTTCACATATCTTCTTTTTCGCCCACCGTAACTGTGGATAATATTTTAACTTACGTTGCTAAACATGCTGAAATTGATAAAAAGTATCTTAACTGTTATATGCTTATACAAAAAGATGCCCAAGTGGAAGATTTTAAAGAGATTAATTTTAAATTAGGTGTATCGGAATGTTTTTATGATAAGTTATTAAACGCGAATATCTGGCCCATTAATGTAAAGATTCGTCCTTTCCGTTTTTTTCAAAAAAGCGACGCTCCACCGCAAATTCAATAATTGGCGCTACTCAGGTTAAATCTCACTCTAAGTCCCTGAGGATATATTATCAAAATGTATCTGGTATTAGGACTAAATCTAAACTCCTCTTTAATATGACCGCTCATATGGACTATGACGTGCTAGTGGAGACATGGTTGAATGCGGATTTTTGTGAGAACGAATTTTTTGACTGTAAGTTGTACAATGTTTACAGAAAAGACCGGGATGTTGTGAAGACTGGACTATCAAGAGGTGGTGGTGTACTCATTGCCGTTCGGCGACGATTTCGATCTTCGCTAGTGCCACTAGATAATAATGACCCTCTTCTGGACCAACTTTGTGTATTAATTCATGGAATTTCGGATATCTTTATTTGTACGTCCTATATACCCCCTTCCAGTGCGGATTTTCTATACAAAGCGCACGTGGATAATGTAGTCGATATGGTATCTAAGCATGATAGTAGTAAGTTCTGCATTCTTGGAGATTTTAATCTTTGCAATGTAGTATGGTCGCATATAGATAATAGCGTGGCGCTATGTCCAAAAAATATTACCACCTTTTCCGAATCTTACTTAATAGATTATTTCCTAAGTACTAGTCTCTTTCAGTAGTGCGATTCACTAACTTATTTTAAAGATATTCGTTTGGTTAACTCAACTTAACCAAAATTTTAGCGACCCTGCTATTCAGTAGCCATTTTTTTAACGATTTTCGCATTCGCCGAATCAGCTGTTGATGTTAGCTAGTCGATGACCGAAAACTAAACGACAACAAATTTTATGTTGTTAACTCAATCGAGAAAAGTGAAATTCGTGATTTCAATTGAAATAAAAGAAAAATTTTAAATTCAGTGATTTGTTTTCTTGTAATTAAAAAAGGAACATTAAATAATGTCGTTTAAATATTTGGCATATGATTTATCACGAGGTGATGAAGAAGTAAGCGCTCCAACAGTGGATCGACGTTTACTCCGAGATGTGGGCAATCCCTTTCATTTAAATGCAACAGACTTTCAAAAACTGTATCGGTTAACTCCAGACTTGGCTGAATACCTAATTTATCAGCTTGATAACCAAATAAGAGGATCCAGAATAACAGCAATATCAACTGAGAAACAGGTAGCTCGTGTAATCTTTAAGCCTGTATGCAATTTTAAATTTTACTTTTATATTGGTAGGTTCTAGCGGCGTTAAGGTTCTTCGCAACTGGTTGCTATCAACGACCCGTAGGTGAACCATGGGGAATATCCATGAGCCAGTCATCCGTAAGCCGGCATTCATCGGGTAACGGATGCAATCAGTGATTCGTTGTTTTACCAGAAAGTGAGGTTTTCTATGACCCAAGTGGAACGCCATTCTGCTAAAGAAATGTTTGCTTCGGCGTCGTCTCCCTTTGTAGGAGGCTGTATTGGAGCCGTCGATTCCACGCACATATCAATTTTGCCACCAAGGAATCATGAGGAGGCTTATGCCAACCACCACATCTACTATTCAATTAATATGCAAATGGTAAAAGCAAACTTTTACAAGGATCCATGTATAAAAACAGAAATATAGTTTAGTTTTAATATACATGTACATAGATAAATGATTATAATTAAAAAAAATTGAGTATATGTATGTAAATCCTAAATACGCTGGAGCACAACGCGAAGTTTGAAAACGATAACCATGGCATATTTGCAGGTTATTCCGCATATTCCTTGGAGTCGAGTTGATGACTATTCTAACAAAACACTCATAGAAGAGTCCGGAATTCTGCTACAATGGATCATTGCAATATACATATATAAAGAATTTTAAGTGTTTGTAGTTTGAAACAAACTAATATCTATTTCACTTTAATGAAATATAACAAAATCGCTCAAATTTATATTTGGCAGCAGGCATTCGTTTATTTTTTTTTCTATTCCTCTTTGTGCTTTTCGCTTATTTTGGCATTTAGTTTGACTGAGATGCCACTCTTTATCAGTTTGAATAAATACAACGAAACAGCTGTTAAGTGTCGTTAAGAATAAGTTAGAGAATCGCACAATCGTTAGTGCAAACGGCAAATATTGCCGCTAAAAATAACAATTGTCGTACCGTTTAAAGTTAGTGAATCGCACTACAAGTAAACAGTTTTGCTAACAAGCTTGCCAGATTTCTTGACCTAATTTACATTAATGATGACTTGCATTTTTCTTTACATGAATGTCTAGACCCATTATCTGCTGTCGGTATGCATCATGTCCCGCTCGTTCTTAATCTTGAATTTTACGATTTTAAAAGCAGAAATATTAGTCAACCCACAAGTTTTTGCTTTAATCGTTGTAATTTTCAAATTGTCAACCGTGAGATTTCAGCATTAGACTGGGACATATTATTTGAAAGGGCCAGTGTCGCGGAATGCTTTGATGTTTTTAAAAACAAAACCAGGGAAATTTGTATCAATAATATTCCGCTATTTAAAAGGAATAATTATAAAATTCTTTGGCATACTAAGGATCTGAAGAGGTTAAAGAATCTGAGAAATAGATACTATAAGAAATTCAAGTCATCTAAATCGTTAGTGCATAAGGACAAATACCTGCGATATGCTAGTGAATTTAAAGTTATGAGTAAAAATCTTCATAGGGACTTTATTCGTAAATATGAATGTGACATAAAATCCAACCCTAAGTCTTTCTGGAATTTCGTGAAGACCAAATGCTCTAGTTGCTCTAGTATTCCAACCGACATTTTCTATGGTGATTCCCATACGTCAACCCCCGAAAATGCTGCTAATCTCTTTGCTGATTTCTTTCAGTCTAATTTTGAACCGGAGTCTGACCCCGCCAGTAATATTATCCCAAATGTTAGTTCCCCAATCAACTTTGGTTCTTTGTCTTTATCCCTTGATGACGTTATGGATGGAATTTTGCATATCAAGTCTAATTCAATGGAGTGCAATGGGGTGTGGTAACTCTTCTGGGTCTGCAGTTACAGATGAGTGGCTACACTCAATCCCTACTCTTGCGTCCTCGTCGCGCACTCTGGGCAACGTGAGCAACCCTTGTGTGAGATATGGTAACCAACCCGTGTGGAGCCTTGGGTCACGACAGAAAGAGAGGGAGCTTCAGTGGGGCTACTCCGACATATTCGGTTTAAGGGCTCACTGAAGTCAGCAGCGTCTGTTCACCAGGAGGTGCGGCTGCAAGCGGGCGTCTGACTTGGAGCAAGCGGCTCGCTATATAAATGTGTCTTCAAAAACAAAACAACCCTCCAGTATTTGGTTGTGCGCTGGGCTTGGGACCCGCCACGTAAAAAACTATACCCAATGAAAAATTTCAATGTGCCTCGGATGAGATCTCAAGGATGACGACCACAAGCAATGTTTTAAGGACTACGATTTAAGGGCATGCACCTGGAATGTCCGAACCCTTAATGGGGAAGGTGCCGCTGTCCGGCTGGCTGATGTCCTCGTAAGAGTAAGGGCTGACATCACCGCCATCCAAGAAATGAAATGGACGGGGCAAGGCAAGAAAACCGTTGGGCCTTGCGACATCTACTACAGCTGCCATGTAAAGGAGCGCAAGTTCGGTGTTGGATTTGTGGTGGGAGAGAGGCTTCGTCGCCAAGTACTGTCGTTCACTCCAGTGGACGAGCGTCTCGCCACGATTCGCATCAAAGCGAGATTTTTCAACATATCGCTGATTTGTGCCCACGCACCGACAGAAGAGAAGGACGATGTGATCAAGGATCACTTCTACGAGCGCTTAGAACGCACTTACGAGCGCTGCCCCCGTCACGATATCAAAATCGTGCTTGGGTGGGAAAGGAAGGGATCTTTGGTCACACTGTCGGAAAATTCAGTCTCCACGACGAAACCTCCGCCAACGGACTGAGACTGATCGACTTTGCCGGGGCCCGAAACATGGTGGTCTGTAGCACCAGGTTTCAGCATAAAAAAAATACACTTGGCTACGTGGCTGTCTCCAGATCGAAAAACGCGAAACCAAATCGATCATATTGCGATAGACGGAAGGCATGCTTCCAGTATATTAGACGAACGTACACTCCGAGGACCGAACATCGACTCGGATCATTATCTTGTCGCAGCCAAGATGCGCATACGCCTCTGTGCATCAAAAAACGTGCGTGTAAATACACAGCGAAAGCTTGACGTCGGAAAGCTGCAATCGCAACAGACAGCTGCAAACTTCACCACTCGACTCTCACACCTGCTCACTGAGAGCACTCTCAAGAAACCGGAATTTGCGAGCACTGGGAGCACATTTCTCGATCACTGCGTACCGCCGCTGAAGAAGTCGTTGGCTTTCAGCGAACCCGAAAAAATGACTGGTATGATGAGGAATGCCGCGCCGCTTCGGAAAATAAAGATGCTGCCTACAGGGCCACGCTGCGATCGGGCGCAACGCGAGCTGTATGGGAACGCTACCGGGAGTTGAGAAAGGAAGAGAGACGTATCGTCCGTAGAAAGAAGAGAGAGGCCGAAATACGTGAGTGTCCGAGCGCCCGAAAATTTTACCAAAAGGTGCGGCGACTTACGGAAGGTTTTAAGACCGGGGCGAATTCCTGTAAGAACAAGAACGGCGATCTGGTGACTGATGTCCAAAGCGCACTTAGATTGTGGAGGGAACACTTCTCCACTCTGCTAAATAGTGACAGCGAAAGCGTCGCCGGAGAAGATGAAGATCCCGAACCCTAAATCGCTGATGACGGCATTAACATCCCGTCACCCGACAACAAAGCCGCTGAAGCTGATGGGTTACCAGCTGAGCTATTCAAGCATGGTGGCGAGGAGCTGGTAAGGTGCATGCACCATTTTATTTGCAGAATATGGTCGGACGAATGCTTGCCCGCCGATTGGAATTTAAGTGTACTCTGCCCAATCCACAAGAAGGGTGATCCTGCAATATGCGCCAACTACCGCGGGATCAGCCTTCTTAACATTTCGTATAAGGTTCTATCGAGTGTATTGTGTGAAAGACTAAAGCCAACCGTCAACGAACTGATTGGACCTTATCAGTGTGGCTTTAGACCTGGTAAATCTACCATCGACCAGATATTCACGATACGCCAAATATTGGAAAAGACCCGTGAGAAGAGGATCGACACACACCATCTATTTGTCGACTTTAAATCAACTTTCGACAGCACGAGAAGAAGTTGCCTATATGCCGCGGTGTCTGACTTTGGTATCCCTGCAAAACTAATACGGCTATGTAAAATTACACTGAGCAACACCACCAGCTCAGTCAGAGTTGGGAAGGACCTCTCCGAGCCGTTTGATACCAAACGAGGTTTCAGACAGGGTGACTCCCTATCGTGTGACTTCTTTAACATTATGCTAGAAAAGATAATTCGAGCTGCAGAATTAAACCGATCAGGTACCATCTTTTATAAGAGTGTGCAACTGCTGGCGTATGCCGATGACATCGATATCATTGGCCTCAACAACCGCGCCGTTAGTTCTGCCTTTTCAAAGCTGGACAAGGAAGCGAAGCGAATGGGTCTGGAGGTGAACGAGGACAAAACGAAGTACCTCCTGTCATCAAATAAACAGTCAGCGCATTCGCGCCTTGGCTCCCGCATCACTGTTGACAGTTACAATTTTGACAAAGTAGAGGACTTTGTTTATCTTGGAACCAGCATCAACACCAACAATAATGTCAGCCTTGAAATCCAACGAAGAATCTCTCTTGCCAACAAGTGCTACTTTAGGCTGAGTAGGCAAATGAACAGTAAAGCCCTCTCTCGACGAACGAAAACCACGCTCTATAAGTCCCTCATCATGCCCGTGCTAATGTATGGCGCAGAAGCATGGACCCTATCAACATCGGATGAGATGGCGCTTGGAGTGTTCGAGAGAAAGATTCTCCGAAAGATGTTTGGTCCTTTACGTCTTTGCGATGGCGAATACCGCAGACGATGGAACGATGAGTTGTATGAGCTGTACCGCGACATAGACATAGTTCAGCGAATTAAGATTCAGCGGCTACGCTGGCTAGGTCATGTGGTACGTATGGAAGAAAATGCTTCAGCCCTGAAAGTATTCGACGCGGTACCCGCTGGTGGTAGCAGAGGAAGAGGAAGGCCTCCTCTACGTTGGAAAGACCAGGTGGAGAAGGACTTGACTACACTTGGGATATCTAACTGGCGCCAGGCAGCAAAGCAGAGGAGCGGCTGGCGTGCAATATTGAAATCGGCCAAAATCGCCTAGGCGGTTATAGCGCCAATTAAGAAGAAGAAGAAGAAGTCTAATTCGCAAACTGATATAGATGGAGTATCCCCTATTCTTCTAAAAAAGTGTGAAGCTTTTGCTTATCCACTGTTGTTAATCTTCAATAAGTCCCTGTTATGCGGAGAATTCATTGAAGCTTGGAAGATAACCTCTATTACACCTATTTTTAAACATGGTAATAAGAATAACGTTGCAAATTATCGGCCTATTTCCAAACTGTCGACAGTTTCTAAACTATTTGAATACATAGTTAAGCAGAAGTTGTATATTTCAGTTAAACGTTTAATATCTGACAACCAGCATGGCTTTGTGGTCGGTAGGTCGACGGTAACAAACCTAGCTGTATTCACAGAATGTTGTATGTCCGCCTTTAATGATCGTCTCCAGGTTGATGTGGTATATACTGACTTTTCCAAAGCATTTGACAAGGTCAACCACTCAATTTTAATTTCCAAATTAGCTAGTCTTGGCTTTCATTCTGTGTTCCTGTCTTGGGTGGAGTCTTACCTTTCCCTTCGTTATTGTGTAGTTGTTGTTGATAACGTTCCCTCCTATCCTTTTATTGCCTCGTCTGGGGTTCCCCAAGGTAGTATCTTGGGCCCTTTGTGTTTTGTATTGTTTATAAATGATATATCTGATTGCTTCGTTAACTCTAATTTTCTTCTTTATGCGGATGACTTGAACATTTTTACTACAATTTTGAGGCCCTCAGACTCCTTAAAGGTTCAATCAGACCTAAATAATGTAATAACGTGGTGTAGAAAAAATCAATTGCCATTAAACATTGGTAAATGTTTTCATCTTTATTTCTCTAAGTCTCGTTCCCTCATTCCTACTACATATTTCATTAATGACTCTCGGCTCACCACTCTTGATGAAATTTCCGACCTTGGGGTGGTCTTTGATACAAAATTCTTATTCCATAGTCACTTAAACTGCACTATCGCTAAGGCTTACTCAATGCTTGCCTTCCTTCGCCGATTTTGTACAGATTTCACAGACCCTTACACTCTAAAGTTGTTATATACTTCGCTTGTTCGCTCCAAGCTGGAATATGCTGTATTCATATGGAGACCGTATCACGACTGTTCCATTAAAAGACTTGAACGTATTCAGAAAATTTTTGTAAAATTTGCTCTCCGATCTCTTAACTTTGTAGAACCAATACCTCCGTACAATGCTAGATGTCTGTTAATTAACCTCAAATCCTTACATACTAGGGGGAATATTCTCTTACTCTACTTCGTGTTTGACATCTTAAGTGGTGAGATTGATTCTCCGTTCCTTCTCGAACGAATTTATTTTCACATTCCGCAAAGAAGTCTTCGAAATCATGACCCTTTCTTCTTAGAAAGAGTCCGAACTATTAATGCCTCTCACGCTCCTTTACTTCGTACATTAAAAGACTTCAATTTGCTTTCAAATACTCTGGCCATTGATTTTGGTTCTTCTAAATATAACTTTAAAATGCTTTTAAATGAATTTTATAAATAATGTAAAAGAATATACACCCAAACTGGCGTCCCTACTGACGTCCGTACTTGAGTTCATATTGGCGTCCTTTCTGGCGTTCTGTTGGCGTCCCTTCTGGCGTACATACTTGCTTATCTAAAAGTATACCACCGACGTCCCTACTGGTGTCTCCACTGGTTGCACACTTATATTCGATGTCAGCCATTATAAAGATTATACCTTTTTTAACTCCAAACATATATGTATTTACAAATTAATCAATAAGTCGTCTGTAGAAATATCTTTCTGTAGACTAAATAAATAAAAAATGAATATGTAATACTTTCTAATATGTGTAGTCTGTAAGAATTTTGTATTCATTGACTTCATAAACAAATAAATAAGTAAATAAATAAAATGGAAAGGTGGAAATCAAATTATCTAGAATGCCTCCACAAAAATCGTTCATGCATACATTGTCAATAGCGACAAACTCAGACGAAAGTTCATCACATGGACTGATACATAGTGTAGAAACTCCCATTAATGCATTTAAAAATCAATTATTCCTAAACACAGGCACAACTGCCACGCATCAAAAAATAGTCTTTCCCACGTATCACCGGCATATAATTACCGAACCATTCTACTCCGAAGAAAAGTTAATAGAGATTCTAAACGGTGGTTAAATTTTAAGGGCCGATGTTGATTTTGAATAAAACACAAATTATTTTGGAAATTATTGTAATTTTTTTTTATGATTCAATTATGTATGGAACAAAATACCCGCCAAATGTCCGCCGCGACCTCGGCGGCACACCTCCAACCGATGGTCCAAATTTTCGATGACGCTGAGGCATAATTGAGGTTCTATGCCATTAATGTGCCGAATTATCTCATCCTTCAGCTCCTGAATTGTTGCTGGCTTATCGACGTACACCTTTTCTTTCAAATAACTCCAAAGAAAGTAGTCCAACGGTGTCAAATCACATGATCTTGGTGGCCAATTGACATCGCCACCACGTGAGATAATACGGCCATTGAATTTGTCGCGCAAAAGAGCCATTGTTTCGTTGGCTGTGTGGCAAGTGGCACCATCCTGTTGGAACCACATATCATCCACATCAATATGTTCCAATTCGGGCTCTAAAAAGTTCGTTATCATCTCACGATAGCGAACACCATTCACAGTAACTGTCTGACCGGCCTCATTTTGGAAAAAATACGGCCCGATGATGCCGCCAGCCCATAAACCGCACCAAACAGTCACTCTTTGTGGGTGCACTAGTTTTTCGACAATCACTCTTGGATTATCATTCGCCCAAATGCGGCAATTCTGCTTATTGACGAATCCACTGAGGTGAAAATGTGCCTCGTCACTGAAGATGACTTTCTTCGAAAATTGATCATCCACTGTTGCCATAAGCCTGAATAACTTTAACACGTTGCTCAATTGTGTATCTTTCCATGCTCAAATTGAGTTAGTCTGAAATTGAGAAATGTCAAATGAAATGCAGAAAAAACTTGGTGTGGTTCACATTCAACATCGGTCCTTAAAATTTAACCACCTTTACGACGATATCTTAACCCGTCTGTCATAAATTGTATTAAAACAGACGAAAGTATAATGGGAAAAATACAACAAGTATACCCCCTACATTTCAGTAGATACAAAGCTAGGTTCACTCAGTTGCAAGTAGAGGACATAATAAATAATCAACAACAAGAAGAGATAACACTAAGAAGACATGACAGAGCTCATAGGAACTGTAGGGAAAATAAAATCCAAATTTCAGAGAAATTCTATTTCCCAGCAATGGCTAAGAAAATAAAAAAATTGTAAAGCAATGCTCCATTTGCAAGGAAAGCAAATACGATCGAAAGCCAAATCAGCCGGAGATCAAGGAAACACCTATTCCCACATACCCCGGTCACACATTACACATAAATATACTATATAAACGGATAATAAATTAATACTGACCGCTATCGACAAATTTTCAAAATATGCTCAAGCTCATATAGTGAAATCCCGATCTACAGAGGATATTATAGAGCCTCTTCGGAAGATATTATTTTCTTTCGGTATTCCAAAAGCTCTAGTTATAGACAATGAAAAGACATTAAATTCTGCATCAATAGTATTTATGATAAGGGACCTACTAGGTATAGAAATATTCAAATCTCCACCCTATAAAAGCTCAGTGAATGGCCAGGTAGAAAGGTTTCATTCAACGTTGTCAGAAATAATGCTATGTTCAAAATACAAGAGAAGAACTATTAGATCAATCATTTTATGAATATAATTACTCTATACACTCCACCGCGGGTAAGAGACCTTTAGAAACTTTCCTCGGTAGAACTGTCAGCACAGACCCCAAACAATACCCTTTTAATTAAAACTTTCCCACAAAAGCAAAACTGCCAAATAATCATTTTCTGCTTTTGACCAGTTCACGTAGTTAACACATGCCAAATTAATTGCAACACAAAGGAAATAGACTTCCGGCACATGCTAACAAAATTATGAAGTATTGTTTTGCACTTTTATTTTTACAACCAAATTTCTGGAGCCAATTATGCACTTGATGTTAAATTTCTTAAGGATTGTTATTCAACTTTCCTGTTTACCAACCATCTTAGCCATCTTAAGGTCTGCTCAGGCCTTAAGACCCATAAGGAGTGGTCCACAAATTATGTGGCCCCATGTTGTTCGCGCCCACGGCGCCCATAACCTCTACGGCCCCCTTAGCTGCACCAAGTGCATCGGTGCCTAGCACCAGCAGAACCTCTACGGTTCATAGGGGCACACAACAACATGGACGCTGCCCTCCCCCACCCCACCTAGCTCCACCCCTCGTGTGGGGAGTAGCCAGCAGCTCCTTGTGCCCCACACAGTCTGTTCCGTGTGTCAAGCCAGGATATACCGGAATGCGACATCTGTCAGGGGCAACTCCTGCCAAGGCGGCGGCGCTGCCGAACAACATCTCAATGCAGCCCAATGTGCCATTGCATATGCAGCAGGGACCAGGTGGGCAATATCACGCTTCCCGCACACCTCTATTCGCGACGACTCTCCCGAGGCAAACGAGACTCCTTCAGCTGAACTGCAATGAGCTGCAGGGCAAGATTGAAGAGATAACCGATCCTGCGATCCAGGAAACGAAATTGCATAGCAACTCAACCTTTCTGAGTTGCAACGGCTACAATGTACATCGTAAGCGTCGCGAGCAAGTAATGGTGGTAGCTTACCATTCATCACCCATCACACTATTCAGTAGCGTCTTATTGAAGAAGACATCGACCGCAGGGACACTACCTTAGAATCTCAAGGAATAGCTGTCCGGTCAGGCGATGTTGAGCTCGAAATATTCAATGTTTATATACCCCCTGTCAACTGCTGCCCGGCAGGATATCACCCTAACATAGGTGGGCTTCTCAGAGGTGAAAACCGATTGGTAGTTGGTGACTTTAACGCGCAACACGATCTCTAGCATTCAAGCCTACCAGCTGCTCGTAGGGGAAACGATTTGGCAGAGCAGATAGACGATTCGACATTCTGCAGGATGAATGATGATGCCCCCACCAGGATTATGGGTAGTTGCAGCAGCTCGCCTAACCTAACAATAGCTAGCGCTGGTCTGATAAATAGCATAACGTGGCGACCTATGCTATCGCTTGCATCAGACAACCTACCCATAATCATCTCGATTGACAGATTTGCTGACTTTGTCTCCGCGGACCACCGGACCTATATCAACTTTAAAAAGGCTAACTGGGTCAGGTTCGCAGAGTTCAATGAAAATGTCTTCAGATCTCTTCCCATACCCACTGACGTTCGCAAAGGTGAACAGAAGTTTCGCAAGGTGGTTGCGTCTACTGCGGTTCGCTTCATCCCGGCAGGGAGAATCCCAGAGATCCGTACCAATTTCCCGGGGGAGGCGGCCGCTCTAGCGAATGAACGCAACCTCCTTCGCCGCTCCGATCCCCGAAATCCCAACATAAAGGATTTGAACGTGGAGATTCGGAGGCTGGTGGACCAGAATAAACGGAACAAGTGGGAGGAGCACTTGAAGCCCTGCAACCTAATCATGGGCGTGGGTAAGCTCTGGTCAACCGAGAAGTCCTTATCCAACCCGACGAAGCACGACGACCGAATGAAAATTTCATTCGGGGACCCGAAGAGATGCACTCTTGCCTTCACTTGCGGTGAGGTGAAGGAGGTCATCGGGAAGGCGAAAGCCTCCAAGGCCATTGGCCCTGACGGGCTAAGCTTGTTGATGCTAAAAAATTTAGGCCCCGCGGGAGTTGAGTTCCTCACAGGGATCCTCAACTTGTCAATGGCCACCCTCATCATTCCTGACATCTGGAAGGTTGGGAGGGTGGTCCCACTGCTGAACCCAGGGAAACCGGCCGACAAGGGTGGTCCCTATCGGCTGATTTCCCCGCTTTCGCCAGTGGTAAAGACACATGAGGCCCTACTCCTCCCGTACTACACATACCACCTAGGGTCGCTAAGCATCAACATGGCTTCCGGAAAGTGCACAGCACAACAAAGCACTTAATGCCGTAAACATACAGGTGAACCGCGGTCTAAACCAAAACCGCCCCTGCGAGAGAACCGTCCTAGTAGTGGACCTGTCTAAAGCTTTTGACACAGTCAGTCACTCCACGCCACTAGCTGACGTGGAAGCGTCGGCTTTCCCACAGGGACTGAAACGGTGGACCGCGAATTACTTGTGTGGTCGCCAATAATCGGCATTATTCAGACACAAAACATCAAAATTAAGCAGAATTAAACAAGGGGTACCGCAGGGTGGCGTCCTGTCTCCACTCTTGTTCAATCATTATATCTCCAAGCTCCCTCAAACGCCAGAGGGAGTCACAATAGTATCCTATGCCGATGATTGCTCGATAATGGCAACCGGCAATATAATTGACGACCTGTGTTCGAAGGTGAACGGATATCTCTCCGGCGTAGCCCATTTCTTTACTAGAAGAAACCATGCGCTGTCCCCTGCTCAGTCCTGGGCGACCCTCTTTACCACCTGGACGAAGGAGGCCAGGCTGGATCTCAACATCCACATCGATGGCACCCCCATTCCGACGGTTAATCACCCGAAAATTTTGGGGGTGACATTCGACAGCCTGCTCTCCTTCTCCGCGCACCCGGCCAAGGACTGTTGTTTCGGCGATCTAACCCTGTACGGTTCACAGGAGCACACAACAACATGGACGCTGCCCTCCCCCACCCCACCTAGCTCCACCCCTCGTGTGGGGAGTAGCCAGCAGCTCCTGGTGCCCCACACAGTCTGTTCCGTGTGTCAAGCCAGGATATACCGGAATGCGACATCTGTCAGGGGCAACTCCTGCCAAGGCGGCGGCGTTGCCGAACAACATCTCAATGCAGCCCAATGTGCCATTGCATATGCAGCAGGGACCAGGTGGACAACATCACCCTTCCCTCACACCTCTCTCCGCGACGACCCTACCGAGGCAAACGAGACTCCTTCAGCTGAACTGCAATGAGCTGCAGGGCAAGATTGAGGAGATAACCGACTTAATGAGTCGGCATAATCTGTCAATAGCTGCGATCCAGGAAACGAAACTGCACAGCAACTCAACCTTGTTGAGTTGCAACGGCTACAATGTACATCGTAAGGATCGCGAGCGAGGTAATTGTGGTGGCTTAGCATTCATCACCCATCACACTGTGCAGTATCGTCTAATTGAAGAAGACATCGACCGCAGGGACACTACCTTATAATGTCAAGGAATAGCTGTCCGGTCAGGCGATGTCGAGCTCGAAATATTTAATATTTATATACCACCTGTCACCTGCTGCCCGGCCGGATATCACCCTGACATAGGTGCGCTCCTCAGAGGTGAAAACCGATTGGTAGTTGGTGACTTCAACGCGCACCACAATCTCTGGCATTCAAGCCTACCAGCTGATCGTAGGGGAAATGATTTGGCAGAGCAGATAGACGATTTGACATTCTGCACGATGAATGATGATGCCCCACCAGGATTATGGGTAGTTGCAGCAGCTCGCCTGACCTAACAATAGCTAGCGCAGGTCTGATAAATAGCATAACGTGGCGACCTATGCTATCGCTTGCATCAGACAACCTACCCATAATCATCTCGATTGACAGATTTGCTGACTTTGTCTCCGCGGACCACCGGACCTATATCAACTTTAAAAAGGCTAACTGGGTCAGGTTCGCAGAGTTCAATGAAAATGTCTTCAGATCTCTTCCCATACCCACTGACGTTCGCAAAGGTGAACAGAAGTTTCGCAAGGTGGTTGCGTCTACTGCGGCTCGCTTCATCCCGGCAGGGAGGATCCCAGAGATCCGTCCCAACTTCCCGGCCGGAGCGGCCGTACTAGCGAATGAACGCAACCTCCTTCGCCGCTCCGATCCCCGAAATCCAAACATCCGAAATTTAAATGTGGAGATTCGGAGGCTGGTGGACCAAAACAAGCGGAACAAGTGGGAGGAGCATTTGAAGTTCTGTGAAGTCCTTATCCATCCCGACGAAGCACGACGACCGAGTGGAAATTTCATTCGGCGATCGTGCCTCGTCTGCCCGAAGAGGCGAAAGCCTCCAAGGCCATTGGCCCTGACGGGCTAAGCGTGTTGATGCTAAAAAATTTAGGCCCGCGGGAGTTGAGTTCCTCACAGGGATCCTCAACTTGTCCATGGCCACCCTCATCATTCCTGACATCTGGAAGGTTGGGAGGGTGGTCCCATTGGTGAAACCAGGGAAACCGGCCGACAAGGGTGATTCCTATCGGCCGATTTCCCCGCTTTCCCCTGTGGTAAAGACACTTAAGGCCCTACTCCTCCCGCATTATACATACCACCTTGGGTCGGCTAAGCATCAACATGGCTTCCGGAAAATGCTCAGCACAACAACAGCACTTAATGCAACAATGTCCTCAAGTCGCTCGCCGGCAGCTCTTGAGGCAAAGACAAAGAAACGTTGTTGGCAACATACAAGGCGATTGGCCGGCCGGTAATAAATTATGCTGCGCCAGTTTGGTCGCCGGGAACCAGCAGGTCACAGTGGATGAAGCTGCAGACCTGCCAGAACGCCGCACTCCGCACGGTGACAGGATGTCTTCTGATGTCGCCTGAGGAACCTCTCCACCAAGAGGTCAATGTGCTCCGCCTTAAGGAGCACAACCTCATGCTCAGCAGGCAGTTCCTTGCTGGGTGTCACCGTTCGGGGCATCCAAATAGGCACCTGCTTGCAGTGGAGCTGCCCCCCAGGCACATTAGAAGACATCTTCTAGAACTAAAGGACGAGATCCAGCCACTCATCACGCAACCGCTGGATCCGGAGGCGTGCCGGCAGGTCCTAAGCAGCATCCATAGAGACACAGTCACTACCATCATTGACTCCCGCCAGGCAACTGCTGTCATCGGAGCCCAACCACCACCTGTAGCAGATGAGGAGTCCCTGCTGCCCCGCGAGCCCCGCATCACTCTGGCACATTATCATTACGATCTGGATATTGTAGCAGGCTCAACTCCTACATATCCAGAATCAACCCTGACATACCCAATACATGTCCGGCATCTGGAGATTCTCCGCACGATACTTATCACCTATTCACATGCCCTCTCAAACCCACTCATCTAGCCCCTTCTCCCTCTGGTCCAACCCAGTCGAAACTGCACGTTTCCTGGGCCTCCCCCTAGATGAGTTCGACGACAACGACCATGGGCGAATCCGCTCTTTACGGGGCGTGATAACGGTCATCAACAGCTGATTCGGTGAATGCGAAAATCGTTAAAAATGGCTACTGAATAGCAGGGTCCACTAAAATTTTGGTTAAGTGAAGTTAACCAAACGAATATCTTTGAAATAAGTTAGTGAATCGCACTACTGGTCTTCTATCATTCTTGGTTATTCAGGGTTATAATGGCTGCTTTCGTAAACGCAATATGCAAAGCATTTTTAAAACAGATGCCCATGCCTTGCCATGCATTTATGCATTACAACCCTGCTTTGCATGTAAAACAAAAGTCATACACATTTTGACAACTCATGCGCATGAAATAGAGTTCTCATTCATTTATGAATTCAATACTTTGTCTAAATTATTGCAGTGGCGTTTACGAATAGTATGCAATGCATGTAAGCTTTGCATATTGCGTTTACGAAAGCAGCCAATTTGATGTATGTATGCAATCGATAACATATTTTCGATATGGTTCGTCATTTCTCGGAAGGTTGTAGTTACTCGTACCGTTTCATTTCGAATTATAACCGGGTTTTCAATTAATCGTGCCTTTACTAGACAGCCCGCAATTTCCGAATTGTGTTTTAAATTTTATTTGGCCCAATAATAATGTTTTGGCGATGGATAGAACCGGTAGTATAGATATGGATTTTGCATGCCTGCGGAACGCAGATATTACATATATTTCGGACAATATTTCCAAAGAACGTGTGTTTAGCATATGTGCTTATGAGGTGGATAGCGGAACGGTGTCTGCCAGTGAAGTACTTGCATTGTGGATAAGTAAATTGGGTGTTGTTTACGTTTTTGAAAACTTCTGTGAAGTTGATTGGAGGCGTTTAACACTGTGCTGCCAGAATTACTTTCAAAAGTTTGTATGTTTAGCCCATATTTTGCAGTATTCGTAATATTTTAATGTAACTAGATAATCAATGTTATGCTTTTTACGAAGGTTTACAATGACAGAGAAGTTAATGGGACATATTGCCAGTTGAAATGCTGGTTTGAAACGTCAAACGCATTTCTTGTCAGGGTTCGTACGGAACCGAAGAAAATGCATTTAGTTGGAATATGTATATTTCTAAAATGCATTTTGGATACTGTTCAGGAATGTTGCACATTTTTTCAAATAAAGTTTGTATCTACTGATATACAAGGTGGCGCAAAAGTAATCCTCCTAGCAGAAAATGATATAAATTTTGCGATTGACCCCTAATGTCAGTTCTGTTTTGACATTTGTGTAGTAAACACATGCAAAATACACGTTAATAAACAATGTTACGCCACACGGCTCCAGAACGCGGAATATTGCTGACTATTTATTTGACCAATAATCGGTCGGTGACTTTGGCACAACGTGAATTTCGTCGCAGATTTCCTGACCGCCCAACACCTACTGGTGAAACACTGCGACATTTAGCCGCTCGCCTCGAAGAGACTGGCACAACACGAGATGCTGCCAGACGTGGCAGACCCTGGAGTAGCCGTTCTGCAGAGAATATTGCTGCTGTAGCCGAGGATGTCATGGAAGCGCCGTCGACATCGACCAGACGACGTGCCACGCAAATGGGTATCAGTCGACGGTCTTTACAGCGAATTTTGGTACAGGATTTGAAGATATTTCCGTACAAAGTCCAGACGGTGCATCAGCTGTTAGCTGCTGACCGCCAATCGCGCCCAACATACGCTCAAGCCATCCTTAATCACCACCAAGAGGAAGATGATTTTTCATCAAAAATAATCATGAGTGATGAGGCCCATTTCCATCTTAGCGGGTACGTAAATAAGCAAAATTTATGCTTCTGGGGCACTGAAAATCCGCGTGTAACCCACGAAGAGCCATTACACCCGCTCAAAGTCACTGTATGGTGTGCTGTTTTCGCTGGAGGGGTCATCGGACCTTTTTTCTTCGAAGACGTCGCGGGCCAAACGTTACTGTGAATGGTGAGCGCTACAGAGCAATGATCAACGAGCTCTTTTTGCCGCAACTTGATGAATTGGGGTTGGAAAACATGTGGTTCCAACAGGACGGTGCAACGGCACACACTGCACGTGCCACAACCGATATGGTGAAGGATCCATTTCCCGGGCGCCTATTCTCCCGTTTTGGCGATTTGCACTGGCCAGCAAGATCGCCTGATTTGACCGCTCCAGACTTCTTTTTGTGGGGCTTTTTGAAGTCGCGGGTTTATGTCAACAAGCCTCATACTCTTGCAGCTCTTAAAGAGAATATCCGTCAAGAATGTGAGGACCTATCACCGGAAGTGTTGGCCAAAGTGATGGAAAATGCCACAAAAAGGGCTCAAATGACAATCAACTGTGGCGGCGGCCATTTACATGACATCATATTTTCGACTTGATGTAAAAAAAAATTAAAAGACCAAGAAGAATCAAAGTTTTCATTTTTTTTTTAAATTACAGCCAAAAAACATCGGAAGGTTACTTTTGCGCCACCTTGTACATACATACATATGTGCATACGTACATATGTGCTTTGGCTATAATTTTTGTCATTATTTTATTTTGCAGCACCTGTTCAATAGATTGGAAGTCTCAAATAGGATTTATAAACTCAATACAACATACTTCGATCAAGTTGGTGTACGATTGCTTAGATGGTCGTGACGAAGTCACTACAATTGAATATTGTGGTATTTTCCCTTGTGAGTTAATGAACCAGGATTCCCATGTATAGTAGAATTAGCAATAAAAACTACATATATACATATTTTATTTGCAGTTATTAATGTATTATGTTTAAGCACAACCCACGATTCATTTATGGACATAAAAACAAAGGTCGAAGTATGGAAGTATTTGGCAAAGTTCACTTTACGATTTGCAGAACTTAAAAACAATCTAATCGAATCGCAATGGCCATTTGTGCCAATGAGCATTTTAATACAGGAAGTGGAAAGGAATGTTGTTGTGATTTATAAAAAGGTAAATATTGGAACATACACCATTTTTTAGCTTAATTTTCGGATGGTACGAAATGTGATGCCGTGCCACCTTCCACATACTTAACTAGAATTGCCTCAAAGAGATTGTTTAAAAATTGAGGAAAACGAAGTTTTGAACAAAAACAGAAAACGGTCGGTTTCTTTATCAAAAGTGTGGTATTCGGGCTTGTTCGAATTACAAACACTGCAGTAACATTGTATACTTCTTCGAATCCAGTGGATTCGCGTTAAGTTGAATACCTGTAAAGTCAAATAACGTGCTAACTCGTCCATTATTATTTCCTTACTGACTACTTTATATCTTGACCAATCTAAAATCCATATAACAAAATGTTTGGTACAATACTGCCATTAGTTTGAAAAAAATTTTGCTTTTGCAAGTTTGCTTGAATTCTTTTTAGGCAAGTATCTTTGCACTATATTCATTCATAGTTTGGATCGCAGGCACTCCGACAGTTTCGTGTCAGTTTTGTGCTGCTAGTCTATGTAAGGTAAAAAGGTGATATTCCATTCGTTACTAGGTGGTGTTACTAGGACATCTGATTTTATTTTATTTTTCTGATTCACTTTTTACATTTCACTTGGTTCTCATTGGATTGCGATGTAAATGTGTGTCCGTAAAGGGATAAACAAAATAAATCTGAATGCTTGTTTTTGTACTACCGCTACCGCCGTATATGAACTCGCTTTGGTCATTCTAATGCAATAACTAAAAGTAAAAACCCGGATTAAAAAGTTGAAAATTTCGATGACCCTTTTTAATTTGTCGAGTGTTTATAAATTTTCTAAAAAAAATAGTATTAATTTTATGTGTTATTGATTTATATCAACAATTGATGATTTTGATGATGATGGCTGATGATGAGGATGGTTGATGATGACGATGATGGTGGTTACTGATGATGTTGATGATGGTTAATGATGGTTGATGATGATGATGATGATGATGATGGTTGATGATAATGGTTGATGAGGATGCTGGCTGATGAGGATGCTGGCCGATGATGATGATGGTTGATGATAATGGTTAATGGTTGACGATGATGATGGTTCATAATGATGATGGTTGATGATGATGATGGTTGATGATGATGATGAAGATGATGGTTTTTTTTTTTTTTTTTTTTGTGTTTTGATTTCGAATGGCTGAAGCCGGACGGCTTACAAAACGCCAGGTTATCCCTCCTGTTTTGGTAGGTTTGGTCCAAAAAACGATCACGTTTTATTTTCGTTCATTTAGTTTGTTCAATTATTTTGTCTTCTTTGTATTAGTATTCTTATGGCATGAATCCACTGCGCCGGATAATGTCCTCAGGAGCGTTTGGACTGATACGTTGTTCGGTAATAATGTATTTCGGCGGTAAATGTGTCATAGATTTTTTACGACTTTGGCGGATATGAGCGAGGTGGGCGGTAAAGACCACTGAATAAACCAAAAATTAGTTATTTATTAAAAGGATGCTTCAATTATTTGTAAAAACTCCGTTAATTGAGTAATCTTATTTGTGTTGAAGTTTTGGAAAATTTGTAAAAAGTTGGCATTATTTAGGAAAATGTCGAAATTCTCTCTAATGCTATCGAAAAACCTACAATGGAAGGTTTGATGTACAAAATTATCTTGTTCACCACACCTGCAAAGGCTGTGGTTGCGAGCATTGACCTTGAATAAGTATGCCGCATCGTAAGTGAAACCAGTCAGGACCCTATTTAGTGTTTTTATCTGCCGAGGGGGCAAAACACATTTGTGAAACCATGACTTATTTTGGATGTTAGGCCTGACTTGCGCCAGCAGGTTTGGCTTATTGTTGGAAAAATTTAAAAAATTCGTGTGATTATCTTCAAGGATTTTGTTTTTGATTTGCTTTAACGCTTCAGTGATTGTAAGTTTAGTCTCTACTGTTACCTCACTGTGTACCGCTTCCTTTGCGATCCGGTCCGCCCTTTCATTTCCCGGAATCCCAGAGTGACTGGGAGTCCAGATAATGACTACACTGTCGAAATTGCCGGTTGATATCAGCTTATGTATATCTATAATACAACTATTGTTTGATTTTGGTTGGTCAAGGAGCTGGCAGGACGTTAAGCTGTCCGTAAAGATTGCGATCTTCTCATACTTGAGTTCTATGGCAATTTGTAGGGCCTTCTTGATGGCATTGATCTCGCCTAAGGTTGAGGAGGATTTGATCGTTAATTTAAAAGCAAATTCAGTATTGTCAGAGAGATTGTATATGCCACACCCAGTGGTCTCAGTCCCTACTGAGGCATCCGTGAAGAAAATTTTGTGATTGTTGGCTTGGAAGTCAGCTACTAGAAATGTATATGTTGATCTTATACTCTCAAGGGGGATGTTTTCCTTTTTGTCATATAGTGTATTGGTGATTAATCTAAGGTTAGGGGAGTGAGTTACCATATAAACCATGCCAAGGCTGTCAAAAATATGTCGAAACTCATTGTATGTTTTACCATAACTAGAATTTGTAACAGGGAAAGAGGATAAGAGATTTTTGAAGGATTTGTCCAGAGAGATTGTATTAACCAGTTCTTTGGCTGTTAGCCATTTGGCTCTTTCCGCGGGCGGAAGCTCGTTGGCTAGATGATAAATCAAAGGTATTGGTGTTGCTGGGATAACCCCAAGGCAACGTCGAAGAAAACTATTCTGAAATGTTTGAATTTTTTTGTTTATGGTTTTAGGACAGTTGGCCATGGATGATCTACAGTATTCTAATTTTCCTCTGACCATTGATCTATAGTAGTTTAGTGCAATTTGCGGATGTAGGCCTGCTTTTATCGAGGTAAGACACTTAAAGAGGCTAGCGTTTCTGTAGGAGTTTTTTATCGTATGTCTATAGTGCTCACCCACTGCTAGTGAAGCGCTGATATGGCGCCCCAAAAACTTTAGCGACCTCACTTGTTCCACCCGTGTGCCCTGCAACACCAGGGACAGATTGTTGTTGACTCTGTTGCATAGGTAAAGAAATTTTGTCTTTTCGACATTGAACATGAGATTAAGATTGTTACACAATGAGGAGAAGGATGAGATCTTTTGTTGCAGGTTGGCAGCCGCAGCCTCCAGCTCTCTACTGTGGGACATTATGATAAAATCATCCGCAAATTGAAAAATCATGGTGTTGGAGTCTTCAATGCTATGAAGCCCCTTGGTGTAAATATTAAAAAGACATGGGGAGAGGCAGCTGCCCTGAGGCAAGCCCTCGTTTATGTCTATAGTTTCCTTACCAAGAATTAGTTTTCTGCGAGCAAGAAAGTTGCAGATCCATTCTTTGTATGTATCCTCAATTCCTATTTCTTCCAGTATTTCCGCCAGCTTACAGATGCTAACACAGTTGTATGCATTGCTGATATCGGTTGAACACAAAATTACCTTGTGACCCTGACTTTTTAGGACTGCTGCATGGTGGAGTATGTAGTTAATACATACCGTGGCAGATCTATTTTTCCTATAGGCAAAGGAATGCTTGGGTAGAATGGAGTTCGTTTCCATAAATTCGGAAAGCCTTTCTTTGATTACCAGATTGATACATTTAATAAGGGTTGGAATGAGAGCTATGGGTCTGAAATTTGTAAAAATGTTTAAATCTTTGTCTTTTTTGGGTATAGGTACTATTTTGATTATGCGCCAGTTGTCTGGAATTTGATTGTTTAGAAAGGAATTATTAAGAGCTGTGCGAATGTTGTTGAGTGCTAGCTCGGGAAGTGCTTTAAGCATTTTATATGTAATCTTATCCACCCCACCAGCAGAGTTGCCCTTTTTATGGTGAATCGCCCTAAAAAGTTCATCAAAAGTAATTGCAAGTTCATTGTTAGGTTCAACATCTATGTTTAATTCCCGCTGATCCGTCTGTGGAGGGATTTGATTTTTAAGAAATTCAAGGAAACCGGCGTCATTCTCGCTAGACCACATGTATTTATTGGACAGTTTGAAATCGCCACGTAGGGCTTTGACAAACCTCCAAGCTTCCCTCGTGGAGGGGTCTTCGTTTAAAAGATTTATCCTTTCTTGATAATTTGTTTTTTTTGCCTTCTTTACCATGTCTTTCCATTCCTCTTTTAGCTCTAAAAGTCCCTGAAAGTTTGAGGGGGATGGGGTGTCTTTACATTTTTTGTACCCAATTTTGAGGAATCTAAAAGCCTTGCTCAGACTCTCATTCCACCAAGTTTTCGGTTGCCTCCTTCCTTCCAGCACATAGCTGGCAGCTTGGATTTCGCCTTCAATCTTTTGATGTATATCGCCTATATCAGGCTCTAGGTCAATATTTTGGAGGTTATTAAGTAGTTTAGCAAGTGAGACAAACTTAGCCGGAGTAGTGGCAATGGGATTAGCCTCAATTATAATGGGAAAATGATGACTGCCGCCTATTCTGATGGGATCGGTCTTCCAGGAAAGGGGTATATTTAAATTAGTGAAGGATAAGTCAAGAACTGAGCCTTCTTCAGAGAGTAGGTCTCTTTTATATGTAAAGGAACCATCATTTAGGACGGAGAGGTTGTGTTGTTGGATTAGCCTGTGGAGATTGCTGCCCCTGCAGGATTGTACGCGATCACCCCAGTGTGTCACCCTAGCATTGAAATCTCCTAAGAGGAGTACATTTTCAAGATTTTCTAAAAAGTTCAATAATTTGTCAATCTCATTGTTAAAAGGTGTTATCGGAATATTTGGAGGAAAATATGCAGAACAAATCACTAGATTTGGCCTTAGGTTTTTGGTACGTATAATCAGAACGTCATAGTCTGTATGAAAGGAAACTCTTTGAAATTTTATATGTTTTTTGAGGGCAATAGCAACACCCCCATAACCATCTTCTCTATTTTTTTCAATTATATTATAGTTGATAATGTTTCTGTGTTGTGGCTCGCTTGACGTGAATACTTCACTAAAACATGCCACATCCACTTCATAATGGTTCATATAAAACTCAACACTATTGATATTCGCTTTAAGTGATTGGCAGTTGTACTGTAAAACCTTCATGTGTTGATTTGGGGTTTGTCTAACGTCATTTGTTTAATTTTAGCAACGTCATCACTGATGGCATTGCTATCAAATTTTTGTTTTAATTCTGCTAACTTTTCTAGGGCATCTCCTAGCTGATCATTAATACATTTTTCTTGCAGAAATTTAAACATTTCTGACATTATTTTTTCCAATTCCGTTACTTTATTTTTTAGATATTCTGGGGTGTCCAACACAGAAAGTTGTGGTGGATTATTTTTCCTTCTCGGGGATCTATTTCTGTCTAACGATTTTTTTCCTTCATTCCTAGCTCTGCTGGCCACAGTACTATATTTAACCCTTGTCCTACGCCTATTTATCTCCTCATCCCTGTTTCTCACTTCACTTACTTCTCCACCCAGGACCGGAAATTCGGTGTCCTCTACTGCTAATGCTTCAAATTTGTTGTTTCTATCTGGATATAATGCCTTAATCACCTCCTGTCTCGACAGCTTCTTCACCGCCTTCACATAGTTTATATGGTCCTCCTTCGCCCAGACCCCGCACTTACTCTTTTCCATGGACGTATGGTCATTATTTTCACAAAGGATACAATTTTTTTGGCAATTTTTTGAGTCGCAGTCATTGCTTCCACATAGGATGCATCTTTTTTTTGCCTTACATGAGAATTGTGTATGGCCCAGTCTCCCACAGTTGGCGCACTGCCTAAGTGGTGGAATATAGTAGTCGACTTGTAGTCTTGTATATTCAAATATAATCGATTTAGGGATTTCTTTACCAAGAAACCCGACTTTAACTGTTGTGGTGGGATCTATTTTTCCATTTGCCTGGTTTTTTCGCGGGAAGCGCATTACCGATTTTATTGGAATATTTGTTTTCGAATTATTTTTTATTTCGTTTTCGGTGTATTCTACCGGGATACCTCTTATCACACCATAGGACTCAAGCGCCGTACGTGGTATGAAGGGTCTCAGGCCCTTTGCCTTCACTTTTTCGTTTAATAGAAAATTGTTTGCTGCCGCAGCATTTAGAAAAGTAATTTTATAAAGTGTTCTGCCAATGGCTAGAATGAGGTCAATGTCTTTTATTCTTAAGAATTTAATTTCTTTAAAGAGAGTAAGGCCATTTGTTATTTTTTCATTTTTTAATTCCTCACATTGGGAAGAGTCAACCAGTACAAAAAAGGGACCACTAAAATTGGCGGGATACATAACCGTGCTTTCTAGGTTATTTGTTTGAACCACATCACCCGCTTTACGGTTGGTAATGGTTCCGCTATCTACTGTATTTGTATCTGTAACCTGCATACTCTCGCAATTTTTTCCACTTACGGTATTCGATTCGTTAAAGCTATCAGACTCATCATCCACACCCATTTTTGGCGCAATTTGATCAGGCCTAACCTCACTTTTTAGATTTTTGGCGCATTTTGTTTTCATATTTTTACTTCCTAATAGGGTTACTATCCTGGCTTCACTTTCCTTCTTAAATTTCTTGCCTTTAGCAAGAGTAACATTAGAGAGTATGTCGAAACCAACGTCCTCCACCGACGACGTCCTCGATAGCGATATCGACGACGCCATGTCGGCTTTGGCTTTCTTTGCTGCCGTTGGCGGCAGTATAAAAATTTATTTTTTCACCAAATCACAAGGTTAAAACAAATTTACACTTCAACAAAAATAAGTACTCACGGTTTTAGGTTTAATTTCCAATGATGTGGCCGGTAGTTAATCCAACAATCCAGAAAAAATAGAATAAGTAACGCCCCAAAAAGAAGCTTAGAAAAAGGGCTGGTTTTCTGTACACGTTTGTGTGTATCAGAAAAAAAAAGTGTATACGCAGATTGCGTGCCAGCGACACACACACACTCTGTATTCACAAACTATATATTACACTTGTTTGTAATAAGACAGAAACGCGTCCACACTTGCTCAATGTCACCGCTGAATTGTAACGGAAGATGATGGTTGATGATGATGATGATGATTGATGGTTGATGATGGTTGGTGATGATGGTTGATAATGATGTTAATGATGATGGTTGATGTTAATGATGATGGTTGATGTTAATGATGATGGTTGATGTTAATGATGACGGTTGTTGTTAATGATGATGGTTGATGTAAATGATGATGGTTGATGTAAATGATGATGGTTGATGTTAATGACGATGGTTGATGTTAATAGTGGTGGGTGATGTTAGTGATGATGGTTGATGTGAATGATGATGGTTGATGGTAATGATGATGGTTGATGTTAATGATGATGGTTGATGTTAATGATGATGGTTGATGTTAATGATGATGATGATTGATGGTGATGATGATGATGATGATGTTGATGATGATGATGGTTGATGGTGATGATGTTGGTGATGATTATAGTGATGGGAATGGTGGTTGATGATGATGATGGTTGATGATGATGAAGATGGTTGATGATGATGACGATGGTTGATGATGGTGATGGTTGATGATGATGATGATGGTTGATGTTGATGGTTGATGATGATGAAGATGGTTGATGATGATGGTTGATGGTGATGATAATGGTGATGATTATAGTGATGGTGATGGTGGTTGATGATGATGAAGATGGTTGATGATGATGACGATGGTTGATGATGGTGATGGTTGATGATGATGATGATGAATGATGATAATGGTTGATGATGATAATGATGGTTGATGATGATGAAGATGGTTGATGATGATGACGATGGTTGATGATGGTGATGGTTGATGATGATGATAATGGTTGATGTTGATGGTTGATGGTGATATTGGTGATTGATGATGGTGATAATGGTTGATGTTAATGGTGATTAGTGTTATTAATGATGATGGTTGACGTTAATGACAATGGTTGATGTTAGTGATGATGGTTGATGTTAATGATGATGGTTGATGTTAATGATGATGGTTGATGTTAATGATTGATGGTGATGATGATGATGATGGTGATGATTATAGTTATGGTGATGATGGTGATTGCTGATGAGTGGGATGGTGGTTGATGATGGTTTATGATGGTGAAGATGGCTGATGATGGTGATGACGATGATTGTTGATTGTGATGATGGTGATTGATGGTGGTTGATGATGATGATAATGGTTGATGATGGTGGTTGATGATGATGATGATGATAGCAGATTATGATGGTTATGGTTGATATTGGGTAATGATGTGATGCTGATGATGGTTGATGATGATGATGATGGTTGATGATGACGATGATGGTTGATGATGATGATGATGGTTGATGATGATGAAGATGGTTGATGATGATGACGATGGTTGATGATGGTGATGGTTGATGATGATGATGATGGTTGATGTTGATGGTTGATGATGATGATGGTTGATGATGATGATGATGGTGGATGAAGACGATGATAGTTGATGATGATGAATGATGATGATGATTGATGATGATGAATGATGATGATGGTTGATGATGATGATGACGGTGGATGAAGACGATGATGGTTGATGATGATGAATAATGATGATGGTTGATAATGATGGTTGATGATGATGGTTGATGATGATGATGATGGTGTATGATGATGATGATGGTTGATGTTAATGATGATGGTTGATGTTAATGATGATGGTTGATGTTAATGATGATGGTTGATGTTAATGATGACGGTTGATGTTAATGATGATGGTTGATGTAAATGATGATGGTTGATGTTAATGACGATGGTTGATGTTAATAGTGGTGGGTGATGTTAGTGATGATGGTTGATGTGAATGATGATGGTTGATGGTAATGATGATGGTTGATGTTAATGATGATGGTTGATGTTAATGATGATGGTTGATGTTAATGATGATGATGATTGATGGTGATGATGATGATGATGATGATGATGGTGATGATTATAGTTATGGTGATGACGGTGATTGGTGATGAGTGGGATGGTGGTTGATGATGGTTTATGATGGTGAAGATGGCTGATGATAGTGCTGACGATGATTGATGATTGTGATGATGGCGATTGATGGTGGTTGATGATGATGATAATGGTTGATGATGGTGGTTAATGATGATGGTAGATGTGATGATGATGATGATGGTTGATGATGATGGTTGGTGATGATAATTATGATGATGGTTGATGATGATGAGGGTTGATAAAGATAATGGTTGATGATGGTTGATGGTGATGGTCGATGTTGACTATGCTGATGGTTGATGGTGATGATGGTTGATGTTAATGATGATGGTTGATGCTAATGATGATGGTTGATGTTATTGATGATGGTTGATGTTAAGATTATGATGATAGATGGTGATGTTGATGATGACGGTGATTGATGATGGTGATGATGGTGATTGGTGATGAATGGGATTTTGGTTTATGTTGGTTGATGATGATGATGATGTTTGGTGGTTGATGAAGATGATGGTTGATGATGATGGTTGATGTTAATGATGATGGCTGATGTTAATGATGATGGTTGATGTTAGTGATGATGGTTGATGTTAATGATGATGGTTGATGTTAATGATGATGGTTGATGTTAATGATGATGGTTGATGTTAATCATGATGGTTGATGTTAATTGTGATGGTTGGTGTTAATGATGATGGTTGATGTTAATGATGATGGTGGACGATGATTATGATGGTTGATGAAGATAATGGTTGATGATGATTATGATGGTTGATGAAGATAATGGTTGATGGTGATGGCAGATGTTGGTGAGGATGATGGAGGTGTTGATGGTGATGATGGTGATAATGGTAATTGGTGATGAATGGGATTTTGGTTTTTGTTGGTTGATGATGGTTGGTGATGTTAATGATGGTTGGTGGGTGATGTTAATGATGGTTGGTGGGTGATGAAGATGATGGTTGATGATGATGGGTGATGCTAATGATGATGATTGATGTTAATGATGATGGTTGTTGTTAATGATGATGGTTGATGTTAATGATGATGGTTGATGTTAATGATGATGGTTGATGTTAATGATGATGGTTGATGTTAATGATGATGGTTGATGTTAATGATGATGGTTGATGTTAATGATTATGGTAGATGATGATTATGATGGTTGATGAAGATAATGGTTGATGATGATTATGATGGTTGATGAAGATAATGTGATGATGTTGGTGATGATTATAGTGATGGTGATGATGGTGATTGGTGGTTGATGATGATGATGGTTGATGAACATAATCGTTGATGATGGTTGATGGTGATGGTCGATATTTATGATGATGATGGTTGGAGGTTGATGAAGATGATGGTTGATGTTAATGATGATGGTGGATGTTATTGATGATGGTTGATGTTAATGATGATGGTTGATGTTAATGGGGTAGGCCGATCTAAACAGGGTTAGATCGCCGAAACAACAGTCCTTGGCCGGGTGAAACCCGGGTCATTCCGGTACGTAGAACCGACTGTCGTGGGAATGTGATGTTAATGATGATGGTTGATGTCATTGATGATGGTTGATGTTCCTGATGATGGTTGATGTTAATGATGATGGTTGATGTTAATGGTGATGGTTAATGGTAATGATGGTTATGATGATGACGACTGATGATGATGCTGATGGTGGATGATGATTATGATGGTTGATGTTATTGATGATGGTTGATGTTAATGATTATGATGATAGATGGTGATGGTAGATGTTGATGATGATGATGGTTGATGGTGATGATGTTGGTGATGATTATAGTGATGGGAATGGTGGTTGATGATGATGATGGTTGATGATGATGAAGATGGTTGATGATGGTGATGGTTGATGATGATGATGATGGTTGATGTTGATGGTTGATGATGATGATGGTTGATGATGATGAAGATGGTTGATGATGATGACGATGGTTGATGATGGTGATGGTTGATGATGATGGTTGATGGTGATGATGATGGTGATGATTATAGTGATGGTGATGGTGGTTGATGATGATGATGATGGTTGATGTTGATGGTTGATGATGATAATGATGAATGATGATGAATGATGATAATGGTTGATGATGATAATGATGGTTGATGATGATGAAAATGGTTGATGATGATGACGATGGTTGATGATGGTGATGGTTGATGATGATGATGATGGTTGATGTTGATGGTTGATGGTGATGGTGGTCATTGATGATGGTGATAATGGTTGATGTTAATGGTGATTAGTGTTATTAATGATGATGGTTGATGTTAATGATGATGGTTGATGGTAATGATGATGGTTGACGTTAATGACAATGGTTGATGTTAGTGATGATGGTTGATGTTAATGATGATGGTTGATGTTAATGATGATGGTTGATGTTAATGATTGATGGTGATGATGATGATGATGGTGATGATTATAGTTATGGTGATGATGGTGATTGCTGATGAGTGGGATGGTGGTTGATGATGGTTTATGATGGTGAAGATGGCTGATGATGGTGATGACGATGATTGATGATTGTGATGATGGTGATTGATGGTGGTTGATGATGGTGGTTGATGATGATGATGATGATAGCAGATTATGATGGTTGTGGTTGATATTGGGTAATGATGGTGATGATGATGATTGAGGAGGGTGATGATTGTAGTGATGGTGATTGTCTATGAAGGTGATGATGGTTGATGGTGGTTGATGTTTATGGTGGTTGATGATGATGATGGTAGATTGTGATGATATTGTTGATGATGGTTGATGTTAATGATGATGGTTGATGATGATGATGATGGTTGATGATGATGATGATGGGTGATGATGATGGTTGATGATGCTGATGATGGTTGATGATGCTGATGATGGTTGATGATGATGATGATGGTTGATGATGACGATGATGGTTGATGATGATGATGATGGTTGATGATGATGAAGATGGTTGATGATGATGACGATGGTTGATGATGGTGATGGTTGATGATTATGATGATGGTTGATGTTGATGGTTGATGATGATGATGGTTGATGATGATGGTTGATGATGATGATGATGGTGGATGAAGACGATGATAGTTGATGATGATGAATGATGATGATGATTGATGATGATGAATGATGATGATGGTTGATGATGATGATGATGGTGGATGAAGACGATGATGGTTGATGATGATGAATGATGATGATGGTTGATGATGATGGTTGATGATGATGATGATGGTGTATGATGATGATGATGGTTGATGTTAATGATGATGGTTGATGTTAATGATGATGGTTGATGTTAATGATGATGGTTGATGTTAATGATGATGGTTGATGTTAATGATGACGGTTGATGTTAATGATGATGGTTGATGTTAATGACGATGGTTGATGTTAATAGTGGTGGGTGATGTTAGTGATGATGGTTGATGTGAATGATGATGGTTGATGGTAATGATGATGGTTGATGTTAATGATGATGGTTGATGTTAATGATGATGATGATTGATGGTGATGATGATGATGATGATGATGGTCATGATTATAGTTATGGTGATGATGGTGATTGGTGATGAGTGGGATGGTGGTTGATGATGGTTTATGATGGTGAAGATGGCTGATGATAGTGATGACGATGATTGATGATTGTGATGATGGTGATTGATGGTGGTTGATGATGATGATAATGGTTGATGATGGTGGTTAATGATGATGGTAGATGTGATGATGATGATGATGGTTGATGATGATGGTTGATGATGATGGTTGATGATGATGGTTGATGATGATAATTATGGTTGATGATGATGAGGGTTGATAAAGATAATGGTTGATGATGGTTGATGGTGATGGTCGATGTTGACTATGCTGATGGTTGATGGTGATGATGGTTGATGTTAATGATGATGGTTGATGCTAATGATGATGGTTGATGTTATTGATGATGGTTGATGTTAAGATTATGATGATAGATGGTGATGTTGATAATGACGGTGATTGATGATGGTGATGGTGATGATGGTGATTGGTGATGAATGGGATTTTGGTATATGTTGGTTGATGATGGTTGGTGATGATGATGATGTTTGGTGGTTGATGAAGATGATGGTTGATGATGATGGTTGATGTTAATGATGATGGCTGATGTTAATGATGATGGTTGATGTTAGTGATGATGGTTGATGTTAATGATGATGGTTGATGTTAATGATGATGGTTGATGTTAATGATGATGGTTGATGTTACTCATGATGGTTGATGTTAATTATGATGGTTGGTGTTAATGATGATGGTTGATGTTAATGATGATGGTGGACGATGATTATGATGGTTGATGAAGATAATGGTTGATGATGATTATGATGGTTGATGAAGATAATGGTTGATGGTGATGGCAGATGTTGGTGAGGATGATGGAGGTGTTGATGGTGATGATGGTGATAATGGTAATTGGTGATGAATGGGATTTTGGTTTATGTTGGTTGATGATGGTTGGTGATGTTAATGATGGTTGGTGGGTGATGAAGATGATGGTTGATGATGATGGGTGATGCTAATGATGATGACTGATGTTAATGATGATGGTTGTTGTTAATGATGATGGTTGATGTTAATGATGATGGTTGATGTTAATGATGATGGTTGATGTTAATGATGATGGTTGATGTTAATGATGATGGTTGATGTTAATGATGATGGTTGATGTTAATGATTATGGTAGATGATGATTATGATGGTTGATGAAGATAATGGTTGATGATGATTATGATGGTTGATGAAGATAATGTGATGATGTTGGTGATGATTATAGTGATGGTGATGATGGTGATTGGTTGTTGATGATGATGATGGTTGATGAACATAATCGTTGATGATGGTTGATGGTGATGGTCGATATTTATGATGATAATGGTTGGAGGTTGATGAAGATGATGGTTGATGTTAATGATGATGGTGGATGTTATTGATGATGGTTGATGTTAATGATGATGGTTGATGTTAATGATGATGGTTGATGTCATTGATGATGGTTGATGTTCCTGATGATGGTTGATGTTAATGATGATGGTTGATGTTAATGGTGATGGTTAATAGTAATGATGGTTATGATGATGACGACTGATGATGATGCTGATGGTGGATGATGATTATGATGGTTGATGTTATTGATGATGGTTGCTGTTAATGATTATGATGATAGATGGTGATGGTAGATGTTGATGATGATGATGGTTGATGGTGATGATGTTGGTGATGATTATAGTGATGGGAATGGTGGTTGATGATGATGATGGTTGATGATGATGAAGATGGTTGATGATGATGACGATGGTTGATGACGGTGATGGTTGATGATGATGATGATGGTTGATGTTGATGGTTGATGATGATGATACTTGATGATGATGAAGATGGTTGATGATGATGACGATGGTTGATGATGGTGATGGTTGATGATGATGGTTGATGGTGATGATGATGGTGATGATTATAGTGATGGTGATGGTGGTTGATGATGATGAAGATGGTTGATGATGATGACGATGGTTGATGATGGTGATGGTTGATGATGATGATGATGAATGATGATAATGGTTGATGATGATATTGATGGTTGATGATGATGAAGATGGTTGATGATGATGACGATGGTTGATGATGGTGATGGTTGATGATGATGATGATGGTTGATGTTGATGGTTGATGGTGATGTTGGTGATTGATGATGGTGATAATGGTTGATGTTAATGGTGATTAGTGTTATTAATGATGATGGTTGATGTTAATGATGATGGTTGATGGTAATGATGATGGTTGACGTTAATGACAATGGTTGATGTTAGTGATGATGGTTGATGTTAATGATGATGGTTGATGTTAATGATGATGGTTGATGTTAATGATGATGGTTGATGTTAATGATTGATGGTGATGATGATGATGATGATGGTGATGATTATAGTTATGGTGATGATGGTGATTGCTGATGAGTGGGATGGTGGTTGATGATGGTTTATGATGGTGAAGATGGCTGATGATGGTGATGACGATGATTGATGATTGTGATGATGGTGATTGATGGTGGTTGATGATGATGATAATGGTTGATGATGGTGGTTGATGATGATGATGATGATGGCAGATTATGATGGTTATGGTTGATATTGGGTAATGATGGTGATGATGATGATTGAGGATGGTGATGATTGTAGTGATGGTGATTGTCTATGAAGGTGATGATGGTTGATGTTTATGGTGGTTGATGATGATGATGGTAGATTGTGATGATATTGTTGATGATGGTTGATGTTAATGATGATGGTTGATGATGATGATGATGGTTGATGATGATGATGATGGGTGATGATGATGATGATGATGGTTGATGATGCTGATGATGGTTGATGATGCTGATGATGGTTGATGATGATGATGATGGTTGATGATGATGACGATGGTTGATGATGGTGATGGTTGATGATGATGATGATGGTTGATGTTGATGGTTGATGATGATGATGGTTGATGATGATGGTTGATGATGATGATGATGGTTGATGATGATGATGATGGTGGATGAAGACGATGATGAATGATGATGATGCTTGATGATGAATGATGATGATGCTTGATGATGATGATGATGGTGGATGAAGACGATGATGGTTGATGATGATGAATGATGATGATGGTTGATGATGATGGTTGATGATGATGATGATGGTGTATGATGATGATGATGGTTGATGTTAATGATGATGGTTGATGTTAATGATGATGATGAGTGATGATGATGATGATGGTTGATGATGATAATTATGATGATGGTTGATGATGATGAGGGTTGATAAAGATAATGGTTGATGATGGTTGATGGTGATGGTCGATGTTGACTATGCTGATGTTTGATGGTGATGATGGTTGATGTTAATGATGATGGTTGATGCTAATGATGATGGTTGATGTTATTGATGATGGTTGATGTTAATGATTATGATGATAGATGGTGATGTTGATGATGACGGTGATTGATGATGGTGATGGTGATGATGGTGATTGCTGATGAATGGGATTTTGGTTTATGTTGGTTGATGTTGGTTGGTGATGATTATGATGGTTGGTGGTTGATGAAGATGATGGTTGATGATGATGGTTGATGTTAATTATGATAGTTGATGTTAATGATGATGGTTGATGTTAATGATGATGGTGGACGATGATTATGATGGTTGATGAAGATAATGGTTGATGATGATTATGATGGTTGATGAAGATAATGGTTGATGGTGATGACAGATGTTGGTGAGGATGATGGAGGTGATGATGGTGATAATGGTTATTGGTGATGAATGGGATTTTGGTTTATGTTGGTTGATGATGGTTGGTGATGTTACTGATGGTTGGTGGGTGATGAAGATGATGGTTGATGATGATGGGTGATGTTATTGATGATGGTTGATGTTAATGATGATGGTTGATGTTAATGATGATGCTTGATGTTAATGATGATAGTTGATGTTAATGATGATGGTGGATGATGATTATGATGGTTGATGAAGATAATGGTTAATGAAGATAATGATTGAAGATGGTTGATGGTGATGGCAGATGTTGGTGACGATGGTGGTGATGATGGTGATTGATGATGGTGATGATGATGATTGATGCCGATAATGTGATGATGTTGGTGATGATTATAGTGATGGTGATGATGGTGATTGGTGGTTGATGATGATGATGGTTGATGAAGATAATCGTTGATGATGGTTGATGGTGATGGTCGATATTTATGATGATGATAGTTGGAGGTTGATGAAGATGATGGTTGATGGTAATGATGATGGTTGATATTATTGATGATGGTTGATGTTAATGATGATGGTTGATTTTAATGATGATGGTTGATATCATTGATGATGGTTGATGTTCATGATGATGGTTGATGTTAATGGTGATGGTTGATGGTAATGATGGTTATGATGATGACGACTGATGATGATGCTGATGGTGGATGATGATTATGATGTTATTGATGATGGTTGATGTTAATGATTATGATGATAGATGGTGATGGTAGATGTTGATGATGATGATGGTTGATGGTGATGATGTTGGTGATGATTATAGTGATGGTGATGGTGGTTGATGATGATGATGGTTGATGATGATGGTTGATGGTGATGGTCGGTATTGATGATGATGATGGTTGATGGTGATGTTGGTGATTGATGATGGTGATAATGGTTGATGTTAATGATGATGGGTGATGTTAATGATGATGGTTGATGTTAATGATGATGCTTGATGTTAATTACGATGGCTGATGTTAATTATGATGGTTGATGTTAATGATGATGGTTGATGTTAATGATGATGGTTGATGTTAATGATGATGGTTGATGTTAATGATGATGGTTGATGTTAATGATGATGGTTGATGTTAATGATGATGGTTGATGTTATTGATGATGGTTGATGTTAATGATTATGATGATAGATGGTGATGATGTTGGTGATGATGTTGGTGATGATTATAGTGATGGTGATGGTGGTTGATGATGATGATGGTTGATGGTGATGGTCGATGTTGATGACGATGATGGTTGATGGAGATGATGGTGATTAATGATGGTGATTATGGTTGATGATGATGATGATTGTTGATGAAGATGATGATTGATGATAATGGTTGATGTTAGTGATGATGGTTGATGTTAATGATGATGGTTGATGTTAATGATGGTGGTTGATGTCATTGATGATGATTGATGTTAATGATGATGGTTGATGTTAATTGTGCTGGTTGATGTTAATGATGATGGTTGATGTTAATGATGGTGGTTTATGTTATTGACGATGGTTTATATTAATGATGATGGTTGATGTTAATCATGATGGTTGATGTTAATGATGATGGTTGATGTTAATGATGATGGTTGATGTTAATGATGATGGTTGATGTTAATGATGTTGGTTGATGTTAATGATGATGGTTGATGTTAATGATTATGATTGATGTTAATTATGATGGTTGATGTTAATTATGATGGTTGATGTTAATGATGATAGTTGATGTTAATGATGACGGTTGATGTTAATGATGATGGTTGATGTTAATTATGATGGTTGATGTTAATGATGACGGTTGATGTTAATGATGATGGTTGATGTTAATTATGATAGTTGACGTTAATGATGATGGTTGATGTTAATGATGACGGTTGATGTTAATGATGATGGTTGATGTAAATGATGATGGTTGATGTTAATCACGATGGTTGTTGTTAATGGTGGTGAGTGATGTTAATGATGATGGTTGATGGTAATGATGATGGTTGACGTTAATGACAATGGTTGATGTTAGTGATGATGGTTGATGTTAATGATGATGGTTGATGTTTATGATGATGGTTGATGTTAATGATGATGGTTGATGTTAATGATGATGATGATGATGATGATGGTGATGATTATAGTTATGGTGATGATGGTGATTGGTGATGAGTGGGATGGTGGTTGATGATGGTTTATGATGGTGAAGATGGCCGATGATGGTGATGACGATGATTGATGATTGTGATGATGGTGATTGATGGTGGTTGATGATGATGATAATGGTTGATGATGGTGGTTGATGATGATGATGATGGCAGATTATGATGGTTATGGTTGATATTGGGTAATGATGGTGATGATGATGATTGAGGATGGTGATAATTGTAGTGATGGTGATTGTCTTAGAAGGTGATGATGGTTGATGGTGGTTGATGTTTATGGTGGTTGATGATGATGATGGAAGTTTGTGATGATATTGTTGATGATGGTTGATGTTAATGATAATGGTTGATGATGATGGTTGATGATGATGATGATGATGATGATGGTTGATGATGATGATGATATGTGATGATGATGATGATGATGGTTGATGATGCTGATGATGGTTGATGATGCTGATGATGGTTGATGATGATGATGATGGTTGATGATGACGATGATGGTTGATGATGATGATGATGTTTGATGATGATGAAGATGGTTGCTGATGATGACGATGGTTGATGATGATGATGATGGTTGATGTTGATGGTTGATGATGATGATGGTTGATGATGATGGTTGATGATGATGGTTGATGATGATGATGATGGTTGATGATGATGATAATGGTGGATGAAGACGATGATGGTTGATGATGATGAATGATGATGATGATGGTGTATGATGATGATGATGGTTGATGTTAATGATGATGGTTGATGTTAATGATGATGATGGGTGATGATGATGATGATGATGGTTGATGATGATGATGATGGTTGATGATGATAATTATGATGATGGTTGATGATGATGAGGGTTGATAAAGATAATGGTTAATGATGGTTGATGGTGATGGTCGATGTTGACTATGCTGATGGTTGGTGGTGATGATGGTTGATGTTAATGATGATGGTTGATGTTAATGATGATGGTTGATGTTATTGATGATGGTTGATGTTAATAATTATGATGATAGATGGTGATGTTGATGATGACGGTGATTGATGATGGTGATGGCGATGATGGTGATTGCTGATGAATGGGATTTTGGTTTATGTTGGTTGATGTTGGTTGGTGATGATTATGATGGTTGGTGGTTGATGAAGATGATGGTTGATGATGATGGTTGATGTTAATAATGATGGTTGATGTTAATGATGATGGTTGATGTTAATTATGATGGTTGATGTTAATGATGATGGTTGATGTTAATGATGATGGTGGATGATGATTATGATGGTTGATGTTAATTATGATGGTTGATGTTAATGATGATGGTTGATGTTAATGATGATGGTGGATGATGATTATGATGGTTGATGAAGATAATGGTTGATGATGATTATGATGGTTGATGAAGATAATGGTTGATGGTGATGACAGATGTTGGTAAGGATGATGGTTGATGAAGATAATGGTTGATGGTGATGACAGATGTTGGTAAGGATGATGGAGGTGATGATGGTGATAATGGTTATTGGTGATGAATGGGATTTTGGTTTATGTTGGTTGATGATGTTAATGATGGTTGGTGGGTGATGAAGATGATGGTTGATGATGATGGGTGATGTTAATGATGATGACTGATGTTAATGATGATGGTTGATGTTAATGATGATGGTTGATGTTAATGATGATGGTTGATGTTAATGATGATGGTTGATGGTAATGATGATGGTTGATGTTAATGATGATGGTGGATGATGATTATGATGGTTGATGAAGATAATGGTTGATGAAGATAATGATTGAAGATGGTTGATGGTGATGGCAGATGTTGGTGACGATGATGGTGGTGATGATGGTGATTGATGATGGTGATGATGATGATTGATGCCGATAATGTGATGATGTTGGTGATGATTATAGTGATGGTGATGATGGTGATTGGTGGTTGATGATGATGATGGTTGATGAAGATAATCGTTGATGATGGTTGATTGTGATGGTCGATATTTATGATGATGATGGTTGGAGGTTGATGAAGATGATGGTTTATGGTAATGATGATGGTTGATATTATTGATGATGGTTGATGTTAATGATGATGGTTGATTTTAATGATGATGGTTGATGTCATTGATGATGGTTGATGTTCATGATGATGGTTGACGTTAATGATGATGGTTGATGTTAATGGTGATGGTTGATGGTAATGATGGTTATGATGATGATGCTGATGGTGGATGATGATTATGATGTTATTGATGATGGTTGATGTTAATGATTATGATGATAGATGGTGATGGTAGATGTTGATGATGATGATGGTTGATGGTGATGATGTTGGTGATGATTATAGTGATGGTGATGGTGGTTGATGATGATGATGGTTGATGGTGATGGTCGGTATTGATGATGATGATGGTTGATGGTGATGTTGGTGATTGATGATGGTGATGATGGTGATAATGGTTGATGTTAATGATGATGGGTGATGTTAATGATGATGGTTGATGTTAATGATGATGGTTGATGTTAATTATGATGGTTGATGTTAATTATGATGGTTGATGTTAATGATGATGGTTGATGTTAATGATGATGGTTGATGTTAATGATGATGGTTGATGTTAATGATGATGGTTGATGTTATTGATGATGGTTGATGTTAATGATTATGATGATAGATGGTGATGGTAGATGTTGATGATGATGATGGTTGATGGTGATGATGTTGGTGATGATTATAGTGATGGTGATGGTGGTTGATGATGATGATGGTTGATGCTAATGATGGTGGTTTATGTTCTTGACGATGGTTTATATTAATGATGATGGTTGATGTTAATCATGATGGTTGATGTTAATGATGATGGTTGATGTTAATGACGATGGTTGATGTTAATGATGATGGTTGATGTTAATGATGATGGTTGATGTTAATGATGTTGGTTGATGTTAATGATGATGGTTGATGTTAATGATTATGGTTGATGTTAATTATGATGGTTGATATTAATTATGATGGTTGAGGTTAATGATGATAGTTGATGTTAATGATGACGGTTGATGTTAATGATGATGGTTGATGTTAATGACGATGGTTGATGTTAATGATGATGGTTGATGTTAATGATGATGGTTGATGTCATTGATGATGATTGATGTTAATGATGATGGTTGATGTTAATTGTGCTGGTTGATGTTAATGATGATGGTTGATGTTAATGATGGTGGTTTATGTTATTGACGATGGTTTATATTAATGATGATGGTTGATGTTAATCATGATGGTTGATGTTAATGATGATGGTTGATGTTAATGATGATGGTTGATGTTAATGATGATGGTTGATGTTAATGATGATGGTTGATGTTAATGATGTTGGTTGGTGTTAATGATGATGGTTGATGTTAATGATTATGATTGATGTTAATTATGATGGTTGATGTTAATTATGATGGTTGATGTTAATGATGATAGTTGATGTTAATGATGACGGTTGATGTTAATGATGATGGTTGATGTTAATTATGATGGTTGATGTTAATGATGACGGTTGATGTTAATGATGATGGTTGATGTTAATTATGATAGTTGACGTTAATGATGATGGTTGATGTTAATGATGACGGTTGATGTTAATGATGATGGTTGATGTAAATGATGATGGTTGATGTTAATCACGATGGTTGTTGTTAATGGTGGTGAGTGATGTTAATGATGATGGTTGATGGTAATGATGATGGTTGACGTTAATGACAATGGTTGATGTTAGTGATGATGGTTGATGTTAATGATGATGGTTGATGTTTATGATGATGGTTGATGTTAATGATGATGGTTGATGTTAATGATGATGATGATTGATGGTGATGATGATGATGATGGTGATGATTATAGTTATGGTGATGATGGTGATTGGTGATGAGTGGGATGGTGGTTGATGATGGTTTATGATGGTGAAGATGGCCGATGATGGTGATGACGATGATTGATGATTGTGATGATGGTGATTGATGGTGGTTGATGATGATGATAATGGTTGATGATGGTGGTTGATGATGATGATGATGGCAGATTATGATGGTTATGGTTGATATTGGGTAATGATGGTAATGATGATGATTGAGGATGGTGATAATTGTAGTGATGGTGATTGTCTTAGAAGGTGATGATGGTTGATGGTGGTTGATGTTTATGGTGGTTGATGATGATGATGGAAGTTTGTGATGATATTGTTGATGATGGTTGATGTTAATGATAATGGTTGATGATGATGATGATGGTTGATGATGATGATGATGATGATGATGGTTGATGATGATGATGATGGGTGATGATGATGATGATGATGGTTGATGATGCTGATGATGGTTGATGATGCTGATGATGGTTGATGATGATGATGATGGTTGATGATGACGATGATGGTTGATGATGATGATGATGTTTGATGATGATGAAGATGGTTGCTGATGATGACGATGGTTGATGATGATGATGATGGTTGATGTTGATGGTTGATGATGATGATGGTTGATGATGATGGTTGATGATGATGGTTGATGATGATGATGATGGTTGATGATGATGATAATGGTGGATGAAGACGATGATGGTTGATGATGATGAATGATGATGAATGATGATGATGGTTGATGATGATGATGATGGTGTATGATGATGATGATGGTTGATGTTAATGATGATGGTTGATGTTAATGATGATGATGGGTGATGATGATGATGATGATGGTTGATGATGATGATGATGGTTGATGATGATAATTATGATGATGGTGGATGATGATGAGGGTTGATAAAGATAATGGTTGATGATGGTTGATGGTGATGGTCGATGTTGACTATGCTGATGGTTGGTGGTGATGATGGTTGATGTTAATGATGATGGTTGATGCTAATGATGATGGTTGATGTTATTGATGATGGTTGATGTTAATAATTATGATGATAGATGGTGATGTTGATGATGACGGTGATTGATGATGGTGATGGTGATGATGGTGATTGCTGATGAATGGGATTTTGGTTTATGTTGGTTGATGTTGGTTGGTGATGATTATGATGGTTGGTGGTTGATGAAGATGATGGTTGATGATGATGGTTGATGTTAATAATGATGGTTGATGTTAATGATGATGGTTGACGTTAATTGTGATGGTTGATGTTAATGATGATGGTTGATGTTAATGATGATGGTGGATGATGATTATGATGGTTGATGTTAATTATGATGGTTGATGTTAATGACGATGGTTGATGTTAATGATGATGGTGGATGATGATTATGATGGTTGATGAAGATAATGGTTGATGATGATTATGATGGTTGATGAAGATAATGGTTGATGGTGATGACAGATGTTGGTAAGGATGATGGAGGTGATGATGGTGATAATGGTTATTGGTGATGAATGGGATTTTGGTTTATGTTGGTTGATGATGTTAATGATGGTTGGTGGGTGATGAAGATGATGGTTGATGATGATGGGTGATGTTAATGATGATGACTGATGTTAATGATGATGGTTGATGTTAATGATGATGGTTGATGTTAATGATGATGGTTGATGTTAATGATGATGGTTGATGTTAATGATGATGGTTGATGTTAATGATGATGGTGGATGATGATTATGATGGTTGATGAAGATAATGGTTGATGAAGATAATGATTGAAGATGGTTGATGGTGATGGCAGATGTTGGTGACGATGATGGTGGTGATGATGGTGATTGATGATGGTGATGATGATGATTGATGCCGATAATGTGATGATGTTGGTGATGATTATAGTGATGGTGATTGGTGGTTGATGATGATGATGGTTGATGAAGATAATCGTTGATGATGGTTGATGGTGATGGTCGATATTTATGATGATGATGGTTGGAGGTTGATGAAGATGATGGTTTATGGTAATGATGATGGTTGATATTATTGATGATGGTTGATGTTAATGATGATGGTTGATTTTAATGATGATGGTTGATGTCATTGATGATGGTTGATGTTCATGATGATGGTTGATGTTAATGATGATGGTTGATGTTAATGGTGATGGTTGATGGTAATGATGGTTATGATGATGATGCTGATGGTGGATGATGATTATGATGTTATTGATGATGGTTGATGTTAATGATTATGATGATAGATGGTGATGGTAGATGTTGATGATGATGATGGTTGATGGTGATGATGTTGGTGATGATTATAGTGATGGTGATGGTGGTTGATGATGATGATGGTTGATGGTGATGGTCGGTATTGATGATGATGATGGTTGATGGTGATGTTGGTGATTGATGATGGTGATGATGGTGATAATGGTTGATGTTAATGATGATGGGTGATGTTAATGATGATGGTTGATGTTAATGATGATGGTTGATGTTAATTATGATGGTTGATGTTAATTATGATGGTTGATGTTAATGATGATGGTTGATGTTAATGATGATGGTTGATGTTAATGATGATGGTTGATGTTAATGATGATGGTTGATGTTATTGATGATGGTTGATGTTAATGATTATGATGATAGATGGTGATGGTAGATGTTGATGATGATGATGGTTGATGGTGATGATGTTGGTGATGATGTTGGTGATGATTATAGTGATGGTGATGGTGGTTGATGATGATGATGGTTGATGCTAATGATGGTGGTTTATGTTCTTGACGATGGTTTATATTAATGATGATGGTTGATGTTAATCATGATGGTTGATGTTAATGATGATGGTTGATGTTAATGACGATGGTTGATGTTAATGATGATGGTTGATGTTAATGATGATGGTTGATGTTAATGATGTTGGTTGATGTTAATGATGATGGTTGATGTTAATGATTATGGTTGATGTTAATTATGATGGTTGATGTTAATTATGATGGTTGAGGTTAATGATGATAGTTGATGTTAATGATGACGGTTGATGTTAATGATGATGGTTGATGTTAATGACGATGGTTGATGTTAATGATGATGGTTGATGTTAATGATGATGGTTGATGTTAATGATGTTGGTTGATGTTAATGATGATGGTTGATGTTAATGATTATGGTTGATGTTAATTATGATGGTTGATGTTAATGATGATGGTTGAGGTTAATGATGATAGTTGATGTTAATGATGACGGTTGATGTTAATGATGATGGTTGATGTTAATTATGATGGGTGATGTTAATGATGACGGTTGATGTTAATGATGATGGTTGATGTTAATTATGATAGTTGATGTTAATGATGATGGTTGGTGTTAATGATGACGGTTGATGTTAATGATGATGGTTGATGTAAATGGTGTTGGTTGATGTTAATGATGATGGTTGATGTTTATGATTATGGTTGATGTTAATTATGATGGTTGATGTTAATTATGATGGTTGAGGTTAATGATGATGGTTGATGTTAATTATGATGGGTGATGTTAATGATGACGGTTGATGTTAATGATGATGGTTGATGTTAATTATGATAGTTGATGTTAATGATGATGGTTGATGTTAATGATGACGGTTGACGTTAATGATGATGGTTGATGTTAATGATGATGGTTGATGGTAATGATGATGGTTGACGTTAATGACAATGGTTGATGTTAGTGATGATGGTTGATGTTAATGATGATGGTTGAGGTTTATGATGATGGTTGATGTTAATGATGATGGTTGATGTTAATGATGATGATGATTGATGGTGATGATGATGATGATGGTGATGATTATAGTTATGGTGATGATGGTGATTGGTGATGAGTGGGACGGTGGTTGATGATGGTTTATGATGGCGAAGATGGCTGATGATGGTGATGACGATGATTGATGATTGTGATGATGGTGATTGATGGTGGTTGATGATGATGATAATGGTTGATGATGGTGGTTGATGATGATGATGATGGCAGATTATGATGGTTATGGTTGATATTGGGTAATGATGGTGATGATGATGATTGAGGATGGTGATGATTGTAGTGATGGTGATTGTCTATGAAGGTGATGATGGTTGATGGTGGTTGATGTTTATGGTGGTTGATGATGATGATGGTAGATTGTGATGATATTGTTGATGATGGTTGATGTTACTGATAATGGTTGATGATGATGACGATGGTTGATGATGATGATGGTTGATGATGATGATGATGGGTGATGATGATGACGATGATGGTTGATGATGATGATGATGTTTGATGATGATGAAGATGGTTGCTGATGATGACGATGGTTGATGATGGTGATGGTTGATGATGATGATGATGGTTGATGTTGATGGTTGATGATGATGATGGTTGATGATGATGGTTGATGATGATGATGATGGTTGATGATGATGATGATGGTGGATGAAGACGATGATAGTTGATGATGATGAATGATGATGATGGTTGATGATGATGAATGATGATGATGGTTGCTGATGATGAATGATGATGATGGTTGATGATGATGATGATGGTGGAAGAAGACGATGATGGTTGATGATGATGAATGATGATGATGGTTGATGATGATGATGATGGTGTATGATGATGATGATGGTTGATGTTAATGATGATGGTTGATGTTAATGATGATGGTTGATGTTAATGATGATGATGGGTGATGATGATGATGATGATGGTTGATGATGGTGGTTGATGATGATGATGATGATGGCAGATTATGATGGTTATGGTTGATATTGGGTAATGATGGTGATGATGATGATTGAGGATGGTGATGATTGTAGTGATGGTGATTGTCTATGAAGGTGATGATGGTTGATGGTGGTTGATGTTTATGGTGGTTGATGATGATGATGGTAGATTGTGATGATATTGTTGATGATGGTTGATGTTACTGATAATGGTTGATGATGATGATGATGGTTGATGATGATGATGATGGGTGATGATGATGATGATGATGGTTGATGATGCTGATGATGGTTGATGATGCTGATGATGGTTGATGATGATGATGATGGTTGATGATGACGATGATGGTTGATGATGATGATGATGGTTGATGATGATGAAGATGGTTGATGATGATGACGATGGTTGATGATGGTGATGGTTGATGATGATGATGATGGTTGATGTTGATGGTTGATGATGATGATGGTTGATGATGATGGTTGATGATGATGATGATGGTTGATGATGATGATGATGGTGGATGAAGACGATGATAGTTGATGATGATGAATGATGATGATGATTGATGATGATGAATGATGATGATGGTGATTGGTGATGAGTGGGATGGTGGTTGATGATGGTGTATGATGGTGAAGATGGCTGATGATGGTGATGACGATGATTGATGATTGTGATGATGGTGATTGATGGTGGTTGATGATGATGATAATGGTTGATGATGGTGGTTGATGATGATGATGATGGCAGATTATGATGGTTATGGTTGATATTGGGTAATGATGGTGATGATGATGATTGAGGATGGTGATGATTGTAGTGATGGTGATTGTCTATGAAGGTGATGATGGTTGATGGTGGTTGATGTTTATGGTGGTTGATGATGATGATGGTAGATTGTGATGATATTGTTGATGATGGTTGATGTTACTGATAATGGTTGATGATGATGACGATGGTTGATGATGATGATGATAATGATGATGGTTGATGATGATGATGATGGGTGATGATGATGATGATGATGGTTGATGATGCTGATGATAGTTGATGATGATAATGATGGTTGATGATGACGATGATGGTTGATGATGATGATGATGTTTGATGATGATGAAGATGGTTGCTGATGATGACGATGGTTGATGATGGTGATGGTTGATGATGATGATGATGGTTGATGTTGATGGTTGATGATGATGATGGTTGATGATGATGGTTGATGATGATGATGATGGTTGATGATGATGATGATGGTGGATGAAGACGATGATAGTTGATGATGATGAATGATGATGATGGTTGATGATGATGAATGATGATGATGGTTGATGATGATGATGATGGTGGAAGAAGACGATGATGGTTGATGATGATGAATGATGATGATGGTTGATGATGATGATGATGGTGTATGATGATGATGATGGTTGATGTTAATGATGATGGTTGATGTTAATGATGATGGTTGATGTTAATGATGATGGTTGATGTTAATGACGATGATGATGGTTGATGATGATGATGATGATGGCAGATTATGATGGTTATGGTTGATATTGGGTAATGATGGTAATGATGATGATTGAGGATGGTGATGATTGTAGTGATGGTGATTGTCTATGAAGGTGATGATGGTTGATGTTTATGGTGGTTGATGATGATGATGGTAGATTGTGATGATATTGTTGATGATGGTTGATGTTACTGATAATGGTTGATGATGATGATGATGATGGTTGATGATGGTTGATGATGATGATGATGGGTGATGATGATGATGATGATGGTTGATGATGCTGATGATGGTTGATGATGCTGATGATGGTTGATGATGATGATGATGGTTGATGATGACGATGATGGTTGATGATGATGATGATGGTTGATGATGATGAAGATGGTTGATGATGATGACGATGGTTGATGATGGTGATGGTTGATGATGATGATGATGGTTGATGTTGATGGTTGATGATGATGATGGTTGATGATGATGGTTGATGATGATGATGATGGTGGATGAAGACGATGATAGTTGATGATGATGAATGATGATGATGATTGATGATGATGAATGATGATGATGGTTGATGATGATGATGATGGTGGATGAAGACGATGATGGTTGATGATGATGAATGATGATGATGGTTGATGATGATGGTTGATGATGATGATGATGGTGTATGATGATGATGATGGTTGATGTTAATGATGATGGTTGATGTTAATGATGATGATGAGTGATGATGATGATGATGGTTGATGATGATAATTATGATGATGGTTGATGATGATGAGGGTTGATAAAGATAATGGTTGATGATGGTTGATGGTGATGGTCGATGTTGACTATGCTGATGGTTGATGGTGATGATGGTTGATGTTAATGATGATGGTTGATGCTAATGATGATGGTTGATGTTATTGATGATGGTTGATGTTAATGATTATGATGATAGATGGTGATGTTGATGATGACGGTGATTGATGATGGTGATGGTGATGATGGTGATTGCTGATGAATGGGATTTTGGTTTATGTTGGTTGATGTTGGTTGGTGATGATTATGATGGTTGGTGGTTGATGAAGATGATGATTGATGATAATGGTTGATGTTAGTGATGATGGTTGATGTTAATGATGATGGTTGATGTTAATGATGGTGGTTGATGTCATTGATGATGGTTGATGTTAATGATGATGGTTGATGTTAATAATGATGGTTGATGTTAATGATGATGGTTGATGTTAATTATGATGGTTGATGTTAATGATGATGGTTGATGTTAATTATGATGGTGGATGATGATTATGATGGTTGATGTTAATTATGATGGTTAATGTTAATGATGATGGTTGATGTTAATGATGATGGTGGATGATGATTATGATGGTTGATGAAGATAATGGTTGATGATGATTATGATGGTTGATGAAGATAATGGTTGATGGTGATGACAGATGTTGGTAAGGATGATGGAGGTGATGATGGTGATAATGGTTATTGGTGATGAATGGGATTTTGGTTTATGTTGGTTGATGATGTTAATGATGGTTGGTGGGTGATGAAGATGATGGTTGATGATGATGGGTGATGTTAATGATGTTGACTGATGTTAATGATGATGGTTGATGTTAATGATGATGGTTGATGTTAATGATGATGGTTGATGTTAATGATGATGGTTGATGTTAATGATGATGGTTGATGTTAATGATGATGGTGGATGATGATTATGATGGTTGATGAAGATAATGGTTGATGAAGATAATGATTGAAGATGGTTGATGGTGATGGCAGATGTTGGTGACGATGATGGTGGTGATGATGGTGATTGATGATGGTGATGATGATGATTGATGCCGATAATGTGATGATGTTGGTGATGATTATAGTGATGGTGATGATGGTGATTGGTGGTTGATGATGATGATGGTTGATGAAGATAATCGTTGATGATGGTTGATGGTGATGGTTGATATTTATGATGATGATGGTTGGAGGTTGATGAAGATGATGGTTTATGGTAATGATGATGGTTGATATTATTGATGATGGTTGATGTTAATGATGATGGTTGATTTTAATGATGATGGTTGATGTCATTGATGATGGTTGATGTTCATGATGATGGTTGATGTTAATGATGATGGTTGATGTTAATGGTGATGGTTGATGGTAATGATGGTTATGATGATGATGCTGATGGTGGATGATGATTATGATGTTATTGATGATGGTTGATGTTAATGATTATGATGATAGATGGTGATGGTAGATGTTGATGATGATGATGGTTGATGGTGATGATGTTGGTGATGATTATAGTGATGGTGATGGTGGTTGATGATGATGATGGTTGATGGTGATGGTCGGTATTGATGATGATGATGGTTGATGGTGATGTTGGTGATTGATGATGGTGATAATGGTTGATATTAATGATGATGGGTGATGTTAATGATGATGGTTGATGTTAATGATGATGGTTGATGTTAATTATGATGGTTGATGTTAATTATGATGGTTGATGTTAATGATGATGGTTGATGTTAATGATGATGGTTGATGTTAATGATGATGGTTGATGTTATTGATGATGGTTGATGTTAATGATTATGATGATAGATGGTGATGGTAGATGTTGATGATGATGATGGTTGATGGTGATGATGTTGGTGATGATGTTGGTGATGATTATAGTGATGGTGATGGTGGTTGATGATGATGATGGTTGATGTTAATCATGATGGTTGATGTTAATGATGATGGTTGATGTTAATGACGATGGTTGGTGTTAATGATGATGGTTGATGATAATGATGATGGTTGATGTTAATGATGTTGGTTGATGTTAATGATGATGGTTGATGTTTATGATTATGGTTGATGTTAATTATGATGGTTGATGTTAATTATGATGGTTGAGGTTAATGATGATAGTTGATGTTAATGATGACGGTTGATGTTAATGATGATGGTTGATGTTAATTATGATGGTTGATGTTAATGACGACGGTTGATGTTAATGATGATGGTTGATGTTAATTATGATAGTTGATGTTAATGATGATGGCTGATGTTAATGATGACGGTTGATGTTAATGATGATGGTTGATGTAAATGATGATGGTTGATGTTAATCACGATGGTTTATGTTAATGGTGGTGAGTGATGTTAATGATGATGGTTGATGGTAATGATGATGGTTGACGGTAATGACAATGGTTGATGTTAGTGATGATGGTTGATGTTAATGATGATGGTTGATGTTTATGATGATGGTTGATGTTAATGATGATGGTTGATGTTAATGATGATGATGATTGATGGTGATGATGATGATGATGGTGATGACTATAGTTATGGTGATGATGGTGATTGGTGATGAGTGGGATGGTGGTTGATGATGGTTTATGATGGTGAAGATGGCTGATGATGGTGATGACGCTGATTGATGATTGTGATGATGGTGATTGATGGTGGTTGATGATGATGATAATGGTTGATGATGGTGGTTGATGATGATGATGATGGCAGATTATGATGGTTATGGTTGATATTGGGTAATGATGGTGATGATGATGATTGAGGATGGTGATGATTGTAGTGATGGTGATTGTCTATGAAGGTGATGATGGTTGATGGTGGTTGATGTTTATGGTGGTTGATGATGATGATGGTAGATTGTGATGATATTGTTGATGATGGTTGATGTTACTGATAATGGTTGATGATGATGATGATGGTTGATGATGATGATGATGATGATGATGGTTGATGATGATGATGATGGGTGATGATGATGATGATGATGGTTGATGATCCTGATGATGGTTGATGATGCTGATGATGGTTGATGATGATGATGATGGTTGATGATGACGATGATGGTTGATGATGATGATGATGTTTGATGATGATGAAGATGGTTGCTGATGATGACGATGGTTGATGATGGTGATGGTTGATGATGATGGTTGATGTTGATGGTTGATGATGATGATGGTTGATGATGATGGTTGATGATGATGATGATGGTTGATGATGATGATGATGGTGGATGAAGACGATGATAGTTGATGATGATGAATGATGATGATGGTTGATGATGATGAATGATGATGATGGTTGATGATGATGATGATGGTGGAAGAAGACGATGATGGTTGATGATGATGAATGATGATGATGGTTGATGATGATGATGATGATGGTGTATGATGATGATGATTGTTGATGATGATGGTTGATGTTAATGATGATGATGGGTGATGATGATGATGATGATGATGATGATGGTTGATGATGATGATGGTTGATGATGATAATTATGATGATGGTTGATGATGATGAGGGTTGATAAAGATAATGGTTGATGATGGTGATGGTAGATGTTGATGATGATGATGGTTGATGGTGATGATGTTGGTGATGATGTTGGTGATGATTATGATGGTTGGTGGGTGATGAAGATGATGGTTGATGATGATGGTTGATGTTAATGATGATGGCTGATGTTAATGATGATGGTTGATGTTAATGATGATGGTTGATGTTAATGACGATGGTTGATGTTAATGATGATGGTTGATGTTAATGATGATGGTTGATGTTAATGATGATGGTTGATGTTAATTATGATGGTTGATGTTAATGATGAAGGTTGATGTTAATGATGATGGTGGACGATGATTATGATGGTTGATGAAGATAATGGTTGATGATGATTATGATGGTTGATGAAGATAATGGTTGATAGTGATGACAGATGTTGGTGAGGATGATGGAGGTGATGATGGTGATAATGGTTATTGGTGATGAATGGGATTTTGGTTTATGTTGGTTGATGATGGTTGGTGATGTTAATGATGGTTGGTGGGTGATGAAGATGATGGTTGATGATGATGGGTAATGATGATGGTTGATGTTAATGATGATGGTTGATGTTAATGATGATGGTTGATGTTAATGATGATGGTGGATGATGATTATGATGGTTGATGAAGATAATGGTTGATGAAGATAATGATTGAAGATGGTTGATGGTGATGGCAGATGTTGGTGACGATGATGGTGCTGATGATGGTGATTGATGATGGTGATGATGATGATTGATGCCGATAATGTGATGATGTTGGTGATGATTATAGTGATGGTGATGATGGTGATTGGTGGTTGATGATGATGATGGTTGATGAAGATAATCGTTGATGATGGTTGATGGTGATGGTGGAGATTTATGATGATGATGGTTGGAGGTTGATGAAGATGAGGGTTTATGGTAATGATGATGGTTGATAGTATTGATGATGGTTGATGTTAATGATGATGGTTGATTGTAATGATGATGGTTGATGTCATTGATGATGGTTGATGTTAATGATGATGGTTGATGTTAATGGTGATGGTTGATGGTAATGATGGTTATGATGATGACGACTGATGATGATGCTGATGGTGGATGATGATTATGATGTTATTGATGATGGTTGATGTTAATGATTATGATGATAGATGGTGATGGTAGATGTTGATGATGATGATGGTTGATGGTGATGATGTTGGTGATGATTATAGTGATGATGATGATGGTTGATGGTGATGGTCGGTATTGATGATGATGATGGTTGATGGTGATGTTGGTGATTGATGATGGTGATAATGGTTGATGTTAATGATGATGGGTGATGTTAATGATGATGGTTGATGTTAATGATGATGGTTGATGTTAATTATGATGGTTGATGTTAATTATGATGGTTGATGTTAATGATGATGGGTGATGTTAATGATGATGGTTGATGTTAATGATGATGGTTGATGTTAATGATGATGGTTGATGTTAATGATGATGGTTGATGTTATTGATGATGGTTGATGTTAATGATTATGATGATAGATGGTGATGGTAGATGTTGATGATGATGATGGTTGATGGTGATGATGTTGGTGATGATGTTGGTGATGATTATAGTGATGGTGATGGTCGTTGATGATGATGATGGTTGATGGTGATGGTCGATGTTGATGACGATGATGGTTGATGGAGATGATGGTGATAATGATGGTGATTATGGTTGATGATGATGATGATTGTTGATGAAGATGATGATTGATGATAATGGTTGATGTTAGTGATGATGGTTGATGTTAATGATGATGGTTGATGTTAATGATGGTGGTTGATGTCATTGATGATGGTTGATGTTAATGATGATGGTTGATGTTAATTGTGCTGGTTGATGTTAATTATGATGGTTGATGTTAATGATGATGGTGATGTTAATGATGATGGTTGATGTTAATTATGATGGTTGATGTTAATTATGATGGTTGATGTTAATGATGATAGTTATGACGGGTGATGTTAATGATGATGGTTGATGTTAATGATGATGGTTGATGTTAATGATGACGGTTGATGTTAATGATGATGGTTGATGTTAATTATGATAGTTGATGTTAATGATGATGGTTGTTGTTAATGATGACGGTTGATGTTAATGGTGGTGAGTGATGTTAATGATGACGGTTGATGTTAATGATGATGGTTGACGTTAATGACAATGGTTGATGTTAGTGATGATGGTTGATGTTAATGATGATGGTTGATGTTAATGATGATGGTTGATGTTAATGATGATGGTTGATGTTAATGATGATGGTTGATGTTAATGATGATGGTTGATGTTAATGATGATGGTTGATGTTATTGATGATGGTTGATGTTAATGATTATGATGATAGATGGTGATGGTAGATGTTGATGATGATGATGGTTGATGGTGATGATGTTGGTGATGATGTTGGTGATGATTATAATGATGGTGATGGTGGTTGATGATGATGATGGTTGATGGTGATGGTCGATGTTGATGACGATGATGGTTGATGGAGATGATGGTGATAATGATGGTGATTATGGTTGATGATGATGATGATTGTTGATGAAGATGATGATTGATGATAATGGTTGATGTTAGTGATGATGGTTGATGTTAATGATGATGGTTGATGTTGGGTAATGATGGTGATGATGATGATTGAGGATGGTGATGGTGGTTGATGATGATGATGGTAGATTGTGATGATATTGTTGATGATGGTTGATGATGGTATGATGATGATTGATGATTGTGATTGATGATGGTGATGATGATGATTGAGGATTGTGATGATGGTTGATTAATGGTGATGGTTGATTTTAATGATTATGGTTGATGTTAATGATGATGGTTGATAGTAATGATGATGGTTGATGTTAATGATGATGGTTGATGTTAATCATGATGGTTTATGTTAATGATGATGGTTTATGTTATTGACGATGGTTTATGTTAATGATGATGGTTGATGTTAATCATGATGGTTGATGTTAATGATGATGGTTGATGTTAATGATGATGGTTGATATTAAGGATGATGGTTGATGTTAATGATGATGGTTGATGTTAATGATTGTTGATGTTAATGATGATGGTTGATGTTAATGATGATGGTTGAGGTTAATGATGATGGTTGTTGTTAATGATGATGATGATTGATGGTGATGATGATGATGACGGTGATTGTTGATGGTGATGGTGATGATTATAGGGATGGTGATGATGGTGATTGGTGATGAGTGGCGTGATGGTTGATGATGGTTGGTGATGATGATGATGATGGTTGATGATAATGATGGTAGATTATGATGATGACGACTGATGATGATGCTGATGGTGGATGATGACTATGATGGTTGATGAAGATCATGGTTGATGGTGTTGGTAGATGGTGATGGTAGATGTTGATGATGATGATGGTTGATGGTGGTGATGATGATGATGATTGATGACGATGATGGTGATGATTATAGTGATGGTGATGGTGGTTGATGATGGTTAACGAAGATAATGGTTGATGGTGATGGTCGATGTTGATGACGATGATGGTTGATGGTGATTGATGATGGTGATAATGGTTGATGATGATGATGATTGTTGATGAAGATGATGATGGTTGGTTGTTGATGAAGATGATGGTTGATGTTATTGATGATGGTTGATGTTAATGATGATGGTTGATGTTAATTATGATGGTTGATGTTAATGATGATGGTCGATGATGATTATGATGGTTGATGTTATTGATGATGGTTGATGTTAATGATTATGATGATAGATGGTGATGTTGATGATGGCGGTGATTGATGATGGTGATGGTGATGGTGATGATTATAGCGATGGTGCTGATGGTGATTGGTGATGAATGAGATTTTGGTTTATGTTGGTTGATGGTGGTTGATGATGGTTGGTGATGATGATGATGGTTGGTGGTTGATGAAGATGATGGGTGATGTTAATGATGATGGTTGATGCTAATGATGATGGTTGATGTTAATGATGATGGTTGATGTTAATGACGATGGTTGATGTTAATGATGGTGGTTGATGTTAATGATGATGATGATTGATGGTGATGATGATGATGACGGTGATTGATGATGGTAATGATTATAGTGATGGTGATGATGGTGATTGGTGATGAGTGGGATGATGGTTGATGGTGGTTGATGATGGTTGATGATGGTGAAGATGATGGTGATGGCTGATGATGGTGATGGCTGATGATGGTGATGACGATGATTGATGATTGTGATAATGGTGATTGATGGTGATTGATGATGATGATAATGGTTGATGATGGTGGTTGATGATGATGATGATGGTAGATTATGATGATGATGGTTGAAGTTGGGTAATGATGGTGATGTTGATGATTGAGGATGGTGATGATTGTAGTGAGTGTAGGTGATTGGTGATGAAGGTGATGTTGGTTGATATTGTTGATGATGGTTGATGATGGTATGATGATGATTGATGATGGTGATGATGATGCTGATAGTGATGATGATGATGTTGATGATGGTGATGATAGTGGTTGATCAACCATCAACAATCAATGTCCTGACATTGTTGGTGCAGTTTCGAGTATCTCAAGGGTAATATCTTTAGGGTTGACTGTGTGCTCTGTCGAGTTCGGGTTGAGCCTTCTCTCGCATATGCAGCACAAAGGGACCAGGGTTGTGGTCAATGCCAGGCCTGAGGATCAGAGGAGACAAATGACTTAAGGGATAGGCTGACCCAAACAGGGTTAGATTGCCGAAATAACAGACCTTGGGCGGGTTTTACTCAAGATCATAGCGGTACGTAGAGCTGGCTGTTGTCGGATCATCTATTGTAGTTTTCGATAAAATAGATTGCCAGGTGCAACCTCCCTACCATTACTTTGTTTATAAAATTGAAAATTTTCTCGCTATACTCTAGCTGCTATATTCTGCCTTACATGGCTTATCGATAAAGAGCCGTTTATCGGATCCGTTCACGAACAATTTGTCGAGCTAAATTAGTCAGCGGATGGAACTTTAAACGATTACTTTACACATGAATAACACTGCGTAACAAAAATTTAAAAAAAACCTGCGGTCATGATTTTGTTAATAGTTTTTATTAACATTAGTAGCAGGCTTACGAACTGTGTTTTTACTTTTTTTGGATTGGCTGTAGTTTTTGAGATAAACGAAACTTAAGAAATCAATGAAAAAAAATTATATGACCCAGTTCCAGTTGTATTAATTTAATTATTCCTCAATAAAATTTGTTATATAAATTATTAAAACATGATGTGATGATGTTGAAATGTCAGAGACATCAGAAAATCCGACAAATAGCAGTGAAAGTGAGTTTGAAGAAAGTAGTTGTACGAAACAGGAATTTTCTACAGAAGAGCTCAATTACCTGGGTCGTGACTTGCATTTATCAAAAAAGTCGTCTGAACTTCTGGTTTCGAGGCTAAAACAAAAATCTTGTCTACAACCTGTTGTTGCTATTACAGCCTTTAGAAACAGAGAGCAACACCTTCTGCCTTACTTCACCAAAAAAGACAATCTTGTATATTGTAACAATATTTCTGGACTCTTGAGTGCTATGGCCATTCCCGAATATAATCCCGAACATTGGAGGCTTTTTATAGATAGCTCAAAAAGAAGTCTGAAATGTGTGTTGCTACACAATGGAAATAAACTTGCTTTGGTTCCAATCGGTCATAGTACCAAACTAAAAGAAGAATACGAAAATGTAAAAATTGGTTTAGCAAAGATTTTGTATGCACAACATAAGTGGTCAGTATGCGTGGACTTGAAGATGGTGAATTTTTTATTGGGCCAACAAAGTGGGTATACTAAATACCCCTGTTTTATATGTTTATGGGACAGTGGTGCAAGAAATGAACATTGGATTAGAAAGGACTGGCCGGTGAGAGAAAATATGGAGGTAGGAACAGCAAATGTGGTTCATGACCAACTGATAAGCCGAAAAAAAATCATTCTTCCACCACTTCACATCAAGCTTGGGCTAATGAAACAGTTCTCAAAGCCCTTGATAAGACAGGTGACTGTTTCGAATATGTGTGCAAAAAATTTCCAGTCCTTAGTATGAAAAAATTAAAAGCAGGAGTCTTCGATGGCCCTCAAATTCGTACCCTTCTAAAAGATACTGAATTCTTAAACCATATGTCACAAATTGAATCTGAAGCCTGGCTAAGCTTTGTTAATGTAGTCAAACATTTCTAGGGAAATCATAAATCACCAGACTATACAAAACTACTTGCTGATATGCTTCTCAATTTTCGCAAACTAGGAGCTAAAATGAGCATTAAATTACATTATTTACATAGTCATTTGGACAAATTCCCGGACAACCTAGGCGATTACAGTGAGGAACAAGGTGAACGGTTCCACCAGGACATAAAAATAATGGAAGAAAGATACCAAGGTCGATGAGACGACCACATGATGGCAGACTACTGCTGGAATTTAATACGGGGTTGTCCTGAGCAACGACATCATAGGAGGTCCTACAGAAAAAGTTTTTTGTAATTTTTTTAAAATTAATGAATGAAAATAATATATTTTTTTTTATTTTTGTATTATTTTTATACAGGCGCGCAATAAAAATATAATTTAAATCCATATTGATATTTTTAATTAGGTTTTTTCGTGAAATATTTAAAATTCTTTATCTGAAAAACTAGAGCCAATTCGACAAAACTGATATTATTTTCGTAATCAGCGCCCCCAAATTACCCTAAATCGACTTAAAAATCTCCGACCGCAAAATTTTGTTCCGCAGTGTAATTCAAAATTAATGCACGTGGAATTCATTCTTTTCAATACCACTTTTGTACAGTTTGTGAAAAAAATATGAACACCATTACATGAAGGATGGAAAATTCTCTGTTTTTTCAGCCCTCAATATCACAGTCTGGAAAAGCGATACCTACATTTCGTATTTTTGTGTATGAACTTGCAAGAGGAAAATTCCCAGCTAAAGAAAATCGTTTTTACGTAGCTAATTACGGTTTACGATTTTTTCTCTACATGCACACATTTTTGCGTAATTAAGTATAGCAATATTTAATATAAATTTTCTCGTTGGCTGGAATGTTGCAAACACTTTAGAATCGAGAAAAATATCTCTATGGTGTCAATTCTCATTGGTTTCTTTTTATGTAAACCTCCACAACTCAGAACATAATTTTTTTGAGCTTGATTTTTATATTTTTTTGGTAAGAATTGTGTTTCTCTTTCTTTCATAGGAACTAAATGAGGATACCCAATATGTAGAACAATACTTGCGCGTGACTGGCTTTTATGTAAAAGTATTGCATAAAATGACATCAGTTTTTCAGCACTCAAACTTTCCAATTGCCAAATCCTATTTTGATCTATTACTCATGACGCAGACGTAAGTATTGATAAAACATAAATATGTACATATTTAAAGCCCCTGTTTTAAAATAAAAACGAGAGATTTTGAAGTTTTTCTTTGCGATTTTGATACAAATATATCCTGATAGAAAGTCCTTTATACGCACATCAATTCTCTCTTGAAAAAACTTATTTAATTTTCATTAAAAATAACGAATTTTTTTTGCAAATTGGAGAACAGTACTCTTCTTTCTGTAGCAGGCCCGTGCGCACGGGTTCAGAGAAATCTTTGAAAATGTGAGAAAGAGTAGCGAAGAACATGACTTTGAGTTGTGGAAGCCAAAACTTGCTTCGAAACAATCTCTGCGTTACAACGGGCCAGCTGATTCAGTCGAAGATTACTATCGAATTACCATTTACATACCTTACCTGGATACTTTTATCACAAATTTACAAGATCGATTTTTGGATCATCGGAATATTTTATCGAATTTCGGCTGCCTATTCCCAAACAAGATGAAAATTTTTGATGAAAACTCATGTGTTGAATTATTTAAATCATACCCTACGATTCTACACGAAAATTCCAATGAAATATGGATTGCTGAAGTTCAATTGGCGACGACGCATTGCTAGGGAGGAAATCAATCATTCCCTTGAAGCACTTGACATTTACAACGCAGAGGCTTTTCCAAATGTTCATCAAATTCTTCGAATAATGACAATTTTGCCCGTAACTACGGCGACGAATGAACGCTCCTTTTCAACGTCGTCTGAAGAAGTATCTTCGACCAAATATTACTGAAGATCGACTAAACGGTTTACTCGTAGCTTCCCTGAATATACATCGGGATGTCAAGATTGATGTTCAAAGGGTTTTGGATGAATTTTTTTCGGTACCTCGAAGAGTCTGTTTGTTGACTGAAAGCCAATAACTATGGTATTATTCGCTATTTTTCTTTTGACTCAACGGTTAATAAATATGCAATTTTTTACTATTGAAAGTCTTTCATTAATTGTTTTCCGTTGCTATTATAATTTTTATTGGTAAATATCATAAATTGTATTCACAAAGCAAGACTTTTCGATAGCGAATGCTTTATACAATCAATGTTCATCTTCAGTTTCAATTTTACCATGTCAAAAGAATTCGTTATCAAAAATCATAATATTCTCTGAGCATCCAAAAGTTTAAATTGCTATTTCTTCGATGAGAAAAAATTAACTTCGAATGAGTAGTCTGGTACAGCTGCTATTTGCACGATTTAAGCCAATACGATGCTGTGCGACCAAAACGCGATTTCGAAGGCGGAACCGTAATTGACGTTTTTCATACGATGGGACGACACCTATTTGTTTTATTACGACTATAATGTTCGCAAAATCATATACGTGTCTATTGAAGATGCCTTTCAATTATGACAGCAATTTAGAAAAAAATAAAATTTTCAGCAGAACAACGGACCTTTCCGCGTTTCTAAGAAATATAGATAGTGGTTTTCTAAAAAAATCGTTCATTTGTTACAATCACCAGCAGTAGTTCCGATTGCAACCCCATTGAAAACCTTCGGGGCATTATCGCTTGCCATATATATTGCAGTATATTTCATCTTCTACAGACATTACTCGAAATTGGTCCCGACACCCTATGCCAAATCGAAATTTGTCAGCTATTCAAAATAAGTTAAGTCAAACGAAATATTGAACTTTGTTTTTATTGCTTTAGCTTTGGTTTATATTAACATGCATATAAACGAATGTCGATAAGCATTTACATATTTTTAGAATGAAAAATCAAGAAAAAAAATTACTTTTGATTGTAATTCTTTCATAAATAAACAACTTAAAGTATATTAATCTCCAGGCATTTGGAGTAATTATATAACTTCAGTCTTTCCCATAGTTATAACCGCACCACATATTCACAACTCTATGTGTCATATATGTATGTAAACGTAGCATAAGCATATGAATGTCATAAATAGAGAAACCTGAATTATTTCCGGCACTTGTGTAATCACAGCAATGTAAAGTCATTCCAATAAAGAAGTCACACGTGCAAAGATATACGACAGTTCTGGCGACGAGTATTGTAATAATTTGCTGAAAAAACGCAATGCCAGGAGACAATATAGTTTCACAAACAGCGGCGTTCCAATTGGACGCATTCGATGTAAAAACTATGCCCTGGAACCGGTGGGTAAAACGTTTCGAAACCGCGGTATCACTCTTCAATGCAGACGCAACAAAAAAACGTCAATTGCTACTACATTATATGGGAGCCACGACTTACAATGTGCTCTGTGATAAAGTGCTGCCCAGCGAGCCAGAGGCTCTGCAGTACGAAGTGATCGTATCGACGTTGGAAAGCCACTTCAACCCAAAGGCCAACGAAATTTTAGAAAACTATAGGTTCCATCTAAGGAAGCAACAAAATGGTGAGTCGTGCGAACAGTTTTTAGTGGCTTTGCGTCTTCTGGCAAAAGGTTGCAATTTTGGTGACTATTTGAACATTGCATTACGGAATCAATTAGTATTTGGTTTGAAAAACCAAGCAATCCAAAATCGCTTACTGGAAAAGAAAAGTTTAACATTAGAGGATGCAATTAATATAGCGAAGGCCTACGAAATAGCAGAGAAAGAAGGGTGCGAGTTACATCAAAAATACACGAAAGACAGCGAGCAAAATCCCCAGAAAAGAAAACTGCAAATACAAAAGGTCCAGAAAGAACGGCACGGGAGAAAGACAAAGTAATAAAAAGCAAACAATGCTTCCGATGTCATGGCCAATAAATGCAAGTTCAGGGATGTTGTATGTCACTACTGCAAAAAACGGGGCCATTTGCGAAAGATGTGCTTAAAAGAAACGAAAAGTGTAAACGTCATAGAAAAACAAAACCAGAGTGAAGGTTATGTTTACGATTTGCTAAAACTCAATTCCAACACTCTGCACCCGAAAGTGATGTGCACACTAAAGATAAATAGTATTGATATCAACTTCGAAATTGACACCGGCTCCCCAGTGACCATAATCAGCTTGAAAGAAGCAAAGAAACACTTTAATGACGAACCAGTACTTAAAAGTGACTTGCAATTATACAGCTATTGTCAAACAAAGCTGGAATGTTTAGGTTACATATGGGTAACAGTGAAGGCCAAAGCGCCAGTGCGAGCAAGAATGTATATCGTGCGCTCTGATCGCCTACCTCTGCTTGGGCGAGAATGGCTGCGGGGGATCGATATAGATTGGAAAAATATTATAGACAACCAATTGAGAGAGCGTGCGACAGTCAACGTTTTATCGAGAGGAAGTGCTCAAGAGAAGTTACAAAATATATTAAGTAAGTTTCCGCTGTTAGCAGCACCGAATGTAGGTACAATTACTGGTCACCAAGAACGGCTTTACGTAAAAGAGAACGCCGTGCCGAAGTTTATAAAGGCGCGGCGAGTGCCATTCCCACTAATGAAAGCAGTGGAGAATGAAATAGACAAACAGGTGCGTGAAGGGCTGCTAGTGAAGGTCGATAAATCAGAATGGGCTACGCCGATCGTTGCAGTGCCAAAGAAAGATGGTACGGTTCGCATCTGTGGGGATTATAAGCTCACGGTCAATCCTGCATTGATAGTCGATGAGCACCCCTTACCCACGATCGACGAGTTGTTCAGTTCAATGGCGGGTGGAGAAAAATTTACAAAAATCGACTTGGCAAAAGCGTACCTACAGCTGGAAATTCATCCGGATAATCGAGAGCTGTTGACGTTAAACACACACAAGGGTTTATTTCAGCCGACGCGTATGATGTTTGGGATTGCGAGTGCGCCTGCAAAATGGCAGAGATTTATGGAGCAGCTGTTGGGAGATATGACGGGCGTCAAAGTGTTTTTGGATGACATAAAGATCACGGCGAGCGACGACATTACGCATTTACAAAGAATTGAAGAAGTTCTTAAAAGGTTAAATACGCGCAACATGCGTGTACATTTAGATAAGTCTCAATTTCTTCGCGACAAAATCGAGTACTGCGGTTACGAAATCAGCAAAATGGGTATACGAAAACAGAAAACGAAAATGGAAGCCATCCAAGATATGAAACAACCGTCAACTAAGGACGAGGTAAGGGCTTTTCTTGGACTAGTAAACTACTACGGAAGATTCATTCCAAACCTTAGTGATGTCGTGTATCCTTTGAATAAATTGTTGCACAAAAGTTCAGCTTTTAATTTTGATAAAAAATGTTGTGAATCATTCAAACGAATTAAAGAAATGATGCAAACCGATACGGTTTTGACACATTACGATCCGCAGCTCCCGCTCGTTTTAGCTGTGGATGCCAGTCCCACAGGCGTTGGAGCCGTGTTAAGCCACACTTTTCCGGATGGTACAGAGGAGCCAATTCAGTTTGCCTCGCAAACACTAAACGATGTTCAACAGCGATACAGCCAGGTTGATAAAGAAGCGTACTCAATTGTATATGGTGTCAAAAAGTTTTATCAATATGTGTTTGGGAGACGTTTTACTTTAGTCACTGACAATAAAGCTATTGCGCAAATATTTTCGCCACATAAGGGCTTACCTACGTTATCTGCGATGCGTATGCAACACTATGCGATATTTATGGAATCTTTTGATTACGTCATCCGGGAGAAAAGCAGTAAAGCAAATGCAAATGCTGATGCCATGTCACGACTTCCAATGCAAAAGAGCGATTGTTTTATAGAAGAAGTAGATGTGATAACAGCGCAGTTAATAGATAACTTACCAGTTACGGCAGAAGACTTGGGTGCAGCTACAGCAAAAGAATCAGAGGTTAAAATGCTGATAGAATGCCTAAAATACGGCCGTGAATGTGATGCGAAACAACGATTTGGAATTCCGCAAATAGAGTTCACTTTGCGAAAAGGTTGTCTTTTACGAGGTTTCCGTGTGTACATACCCACAGCACTACGACCTATGGTACTTAGTGAATTACACAGCGGTCATTTTGGAATCGTCAAAATGAAAACACTAGGGCGTTCTTATTGCTGGTGGCCTAACCTAGACCGGGATATAGAGAAATTGGTTTCTAATTGCGTATCCTGCCAAAGCACCCGATCTGATCCAGTCGCTGTTCCTGTACATTGCTGGGCACAGCCGAGTAAAGTCTTCGAGCGCGTGCATGTGGACTACGCAGGCCCAATATATACCAAGTATTTATTCGTCTTGGTAGATGCCTATAGCAAGTGGCCTATTGTTAAAATTGTTAACAATATGACCAGGGCTGCAAACCACTCCGAAAATTGAAACGGTTCGGTTCAGTGGTTCGAACCAGTTTTCAAGAACATGTACCGGTGCAGAAACCGGTTCCTAAGGTTCCCTGAACCGCGGTTTCGGTTCGGTTCAAATGGTTCAATGATATATTTTGAAGTATTAATTTGTTATATATAATTTTTTTATTGTTGTCTTTTAGTAGGTAATGAAATTCAATTTTTACATCAATTATTTGTAATATTTTAATTCTCTTTTTACATTTTTCTGTTGTTGTCTTATAGTAGGTATTTACAATAATAAAATAAAATATATATAAAAATAATAAAATTCAATGCTTAAATAAGGGTTTTTAATATAAGTATTTGTTTTTTATGTGTTTAAATTTAATAATAGAATGTCTTCCAATAAATCTTTATCAATACTTGCTCTCAAGTCGGATAATATAAATTTAGGGGTGGAAAACGATCTTTCTACTGAGACCTGTGTTGCAGGAGCAGCAAGGACAATATTGGCTATAGCCTTTAATTCAATTTCAGAATGATTTTCCCAAAATTTTAACACATTAGATGTTTTGGAAAGGCGTTTAACGATTGCAAAGCTATTTATACATAATTTCCTTGATTTTTTTGCGTGGTGACAATTCTCGCTTGTCTAATTGCTCGAGCAATAGTTCCACAACATCACTATGCTTCCTTTTAACATGTCTTAATAAATTTTTCGTATGTTTTCCAACCATTTGCAAGTCGCAATGTTTGCACACACTTTTAGTTTCTATAGCATTGTAAGTGAATTCTTCATGCACTTTATTTTTGCTCATTTTGAATAAATAAACCTATTAAAATTAAAAAGTAAATACGTAAATGTTTCGAACATGTAAATGCAATAAGTGATGTGCGCATTTTACTGATGACAACCGTCAGTATTACCACAGTATTGCCATATAAATATAAAAATGCTTGAAATATGCAAGGTGCAGAGTTGCACTTTTTAGAAATATTTAGAGTAAAAATTAACTGAAAAATTCTTTATTTGAACCGAACCGAACCATTAGATTTTAGTGGTTTTCGGTTCGGTTCAGTGTTTTCAAAATAGAAATGGTTCGGTTCGTGGTTCGGCTTTTAACGGAAAAAATACCTCGGTTCGGTTCAAAAACCGGTTCGGTTCAAAACCGGTTTGCAGCCCTGAATATGACTACTGACACAACTATCGCCGAATGCCGAGATATTTTTGCAACTTTTGGTATACCGAATATATTAGTAAGTGATCACGGCACCCAGTTTAACTCTAAAGAGTTTCAAGCCTTCTTAAGAGCGAATGGCATTATGCATAAGCAAGGTGCTCCCTATCATCCGGCAACGAATGGGCAGGCCGAAAGGTTCATACAGACAGTTAAACAGAAGCTGACAGCAGCAATGACTAAATCGTGCTCAATGAATAAAGAGTTACAAAACATTTTACTCAGCTACCGAAGAGCAATCCACCCGGCTACGGAAAAAAGTCCAGCTATGGTTATGTTTGGTCGACAAATTCAAACACGCTTAGATTTTCTACTACCGCAAAATAGGCTCGGTAATACGGACAGAAATATTACCAAAAAGGTTTTCGCTGAAGGCGAGAGGGTTTCAGTGCGAGATTATTTGTCGAGTGAACGCTGGCAATTCGGCAAAATCATTGCCAGACGCAGGGATATCCACTACGAAGTTCAACTTGATGATGGGAGAATATGGAGACGGCACGTCGACCAAATACGCAACGTTGGTCAACAATTACCTAGTCGTCTTATTCAACCCATTGCCCCGGAGCAGACAAAAGCATACGTGCATGGTGAGAAGTGCGACCAACGCGAGGAAGCAACACGATCGCAAACGCAACCATCACAAAAAAGCAACGCAGTCAACGCAGCTTTACCACAGGTAGCGCCCGCACCTACGGAGCAGGATTCGGGTACCGAAGTACATCTAAGGCGATCGGAAAGAGTTCGAAAGGAACCGGACCGGCTCCAATATAATTAAAATCAATTATGTAATTGAAACGAATTTCGAAAAATTGTATTTGTAGTTATTAAGTATGAATTGAAATAGGCTTAAATCTTATATATAACTCGTTAAGATATTGAATTGAAATTTAAGTTCCGAAATACGAACATATGTATGTTTTTACATATATCGCTTTTATATTCTTGAAAATAGGTGGTGGAGAAGGTGTCATATATGTATGTAAACGTTATGCTACGCATATGAATGTCATAAATAGAGAAACCTGAATTATTTCCGGCACTTGTGTAATCACAGCAATGTAAAGTCATTCCAATAAAGAAGTCACACGTGCAAAGATATACGACACTATGTATTTCATTTTAATAATAGTCTTTGTAAACATATACACATGAAAATTTATAGAGGCGAATCCTCATTCGTGGTCTTACTACATATTTCAATTATTTAAGGCTTCTCTCCCGCTCTTATTTTATTTGCTAAGTTCCCATTTTGCTTAAAAACAAATTTCTTCAGTGTTTCTTTGAAAAATTTAAAATAGTAGTAGTGAAAGTTTTGCTTTTAGAATAAAGCTATTAGTAGGCATCCCTGATTTCTTCATGATAGTTTTTTGTTTATCATCTGCTGCAAATCTATGGTGAGCAGCAAATTAAAATGCAATTTTTTAATATTTAGATTTAATTTAACAATAAATTTTGTTTACATATTCTGCATTTATCTGCTGATGTTTCTGAGCATTGTAATTCACAATTCGCATGTGATTATGCGCTAATAAGTGTGATGAAGTTTTCTGCTAATTGATTAATGGTTCCAGGTTTATAACATTACTCTCGAGTACCTCGCCATGGGAGTAATATTTCACCAACGCCCTTGATGCAATAAATAAAGCTGGTGACTAGCTGGTGGTAGCCCATCTCTCCGCTTCCTTAGTCTGCGAAACACAAGAGAAAGGGGAAGAAAGGAAAGCCGTTTGGGAAATAGTTCCAAATTGAGTACTCTTTTTCGTTTCAAACTATTTTTGACTATCCTTATGAACATTTTCTATTAATATGAGCTAAATGCTATATCTTGCGGGATACATGGAAAATAAATGTTAATTAATTGAGCTCTAGGCCTGGTTATAATTAGGGAGTAATATGAGAAAACAACGATTTTTCAAAGTGGTAGAAGTGATAGCTGCTATTTCGGAGATCACCGTCTCCTCATCAGACTTCCTTCTTTCTCACTAACGGATGGCGAAACGAATACGGCGGCTGTTGAGGTTTGATATTGCCCCGGGAATAGAAAATAATAGAAGAAGATCAGTTGCAAATAATACACACACCAAAATAGATTTATTAAAACATGAAAAATGTTTAAGTATCCAAGAATATATTTAACTTAAATTTATTTATAAACACATTTTATTTATGTAATTGTTTTTAAATTTTACACATCCTTCAGAACTTGAAATGAAAGACTGTGATTTGATTTTACATAGTATTACATAGTATTTCGGACAATTGACTAGATGTTTGTGTTGAAAAATTTAATTATAGCCTCACCACATTTTTTTTCGATGCAAACAAATTTTAATTTTAAAACTTCAATGACACATGTCACTGTTCCTCTTTTCTGCACATTGATTGCTATTCTTGTGGGTTAGACTATAATTTCAGTTATAGTTGTGTAAACGGTAAGTGCAATATACATACATATATGTACTATATGTTAAATAAATACTTGAAGATTCGTTTCGGAAGAGCAATTTATCGTATATTTTATCCATCGTTGTGTTAGAAAATGGTGCCTCTAGAAATAACTTCATTCTTCAAATCGAAAATACCGAATTCTGTGGTGGGATTCACTAATTTGTTTTAACGATATTCGTCGCATGGTTATTCCATCTTAACGAAAATTTTAACGATGTTGCTATTCAGCAGCCATTTTTCAACGATTTTCGCTATCGCTGAATCAGCTGTTGTCGTTAGCTAGTCGATTGTCGAAAACTAAACTACAACAAATTTAATGTTGTTAACTTATTTAAAATTCAGTGATCTTAAAATTAAAAAAGGAACATTAAATAATGTCATTTGAATATTTGGCATATGATTTATCACGAGGTGACTAAGAAGTAAGCGCTCTAACAATGGATCGAAGTTTACTTCGGGATGTGGACCATCCCTTTCATTTAACAAGATCCAAATTAAGAGTTTGTAAATATAAAAGCTAAATACCCAACACGGGTATATATATGTATATATATGTATATATCTATACCTATGTACTTCGCTGTGCGAAGGGTAATGGAGTGAACTATGAAAACGGAAACCATGAATGTTTTTGATTGGCAAGTTTCGTTAATTCATTGAAAATTAATTGATAAAAATAAATTAATTTAAAACTATTCCAAAAATATTTGCAGATGATTCCAGATATTCCTTGGGAGTTGTGATCGATAAATTTTACCAAATCAACTAGAAGAGAGTCCGAAATTCCACTACACTGAAGCAATGCAATATATAAAACAATTATACATATTTGTAGTTTGAGCTAAATTAGTATTTTACTTGACTTCGATCAAATATAATAAAAATTTATGCTCGGCAGCATGCATTTCTTTGTTTTTTTTCTATTCCTTTTTGTGGCCTTGACCCTTTTTGACATTTAGTTTGATCAAGATGCCACTCTTCAGCATTTTGAATTACTACAAAAAGCTAGCTGTTAAGTATCGTCAAGAATAGGTTAGTGAATCGCAAATAGAGATTGTCGAATCGTTTAAAGTTAGTGAATCGCACTGAACAACCTGACGAATTACCACTAGCGAAGAAGACAAGGCAAGACAGAACAAATTATTTAAAACCGGAAGTAAGCTCTTTTTTTCTATCATCTGTAGAAAATATGGGTAGACAGATGGAAATGTACGAACTTCTGGTGAACGTATTTAATTATTAAAAATAACAAATATTCTTGCAGATGCTAATATCTTGTAATTCAAAATAAATTGCATTATTCGTAGTTTGATGACCTCTTCAAAAAAAATTTCTGGATCTGATACGGATATTAAGAGATACATATAAAGCAGTGGTCGGCATTTTTGATAATGAGGGTGTGTTGGTGAGCGCGAGAGCAATTGCGCTACAGTGGAGTAAGGAAAAAAAATTTTGCGTAAGAAAGCTTATAATGATTTTAATTGTTTTTTCGTTACAAACAATTTCTGTTTAATAATTAAACTACGTAATAATGCTTTCAATGTCATATAGTGCGTATTGTGGACATGTGAAACTCATAGTGAAGCGAATTTAATAATTTTATAACAAAATGGATTTTTTTTAACTGCTGTAAAAACTAATATAGTATGTATGTATCGGGTGTTTTTTTTAGGGGTATAGAACTTCGAATTGAAATAAAACACAAGAAAATCGTTTTAAGGTCCATCAATTTGGCTTTATTGGAAGGATAATTTTATGCCATTAATGTTTAAATATGATTTCGGGCATGTGGCCACCGCGGCTGGCTCGAATAAAGCCAATTCTACAGGTCCAATTTTCAACCACTTTTTCGAGCATATGGGGCCGTATGTCGGCAATAACGCCACGAATGTTGGCTTCCAATTCCCCTAACGTTTCTGGTTTGTTGGCGTAGACGAGCGACTTCACATATCCCCAAAGAAAATAATCCAATGGTGTCAAATCACACGATCTTGGTGGCCAATTTACAGGTCCATTCCGCGAAATTATGTGCTCATCGAATGTTTCCTTCAATAAATCGATTGTGACGTGCGCTGTGTGGCATGTAGCGCCGTCTTGTTGGAACCACAACTCATCCACATTCATGCCATCCAATTCGGGAACAAAAAATTAATATTTGTGTTATCATGGCTCTATACCGGTCTCCATTAACGGTAACTGCCTCTCCAGCATTATTGCGGAAGAAGTATGGCCCAATGACTCCACCAGCCCATAGAGCACACCAAACAGTCAGTTTTTGTGGATGTAATGGCGTTTCAAGGGTCTCATGTGGATTCTCTTCACTCCAAATGCGGCAATTTTGCTTGTTGACGTAGCCATTCAACCAAAAATGAGCCTCATCACTGAACAAAATTTTGCGATGGAAATCAGCATCGAGATCAATCTCATTTTCGGCCCATACACCAAAATCACGACGCATTGCATGGTCTCGCGGCTTTAATTCTTGCACAAGCTGGATCTTGTAAGGTCCCAAGCCAAGATCTTTGCGCAAAATCTTCCATAAAGTTGATGGACAAAGCTCCAATTGCTGTGCACGGTGGCGAATCGATTCATTCGGGTCCTCTTCAACACTTTGCTCTACAGCGGCAATTGTTTCTTCGGTGCGCACTGTTCGACGTCTCTGCGGATGCGTATTATCACATAGAGTAAACGTAGTGCGAAAACGATCCATGGTTAACCGAATTAATTGCTCTGATGGACGATTATGTCGACCATAAAATTGACGGAGCTCGCGGTAAACTTCGCGAACTGAACCATTATTTTCGAAATAAATTTGCACGATTTGCAAGCGTTGTTCTTTTGTCAACCTGTTCATGATGAAATGGCAAACCAAACTGAACATAAATGACATTAGAGTTGCCAGATTTGACCACAAAATGCCAGTTTTATCTCTATTCGAAAAACAAACCTGTAAAAAAAACACCCGATATAATGAAATAAAATTTAGGCTATACCTAAAGTAACCGGAAAACCTAAATTCTTTATATTAATCATCAGTGCATGCATTAATATCTATACTTTTGTGGCAGTTTCTTGTTAACAGTATGTTTGATAAATGTCTTGCATTTAATCTGTTTCTTTGCTTGGAACAGATGAATTTCAAATCAGAAAAAATGTGCAGTTACTTATTTTTTGTTTTATGGCTTTTTCAATAGATATGCCTATTTGATCAACGTTTCGACTTATAGTTCTGGGAGAAAGAGGGATACTTTCAATAAAAACGTTTAGTTGGCTATTAAGTTTTTACAAAACTTTTTCGAAAATTTCTTTAATAAATGCACCATCCGAAAACGGTCTTGCCTTCCCAACAACGTTTAAACTAATTAAGTTTGTCAGATCCTTTTTTAATGCAGTTTGTCCCTTTCTTTCATCTTTCTGCTCTAATTTTTCTCCTTCTACTTGAGAAATCCATTCCTTACACTTTTGCAAAAAATTATGTTTTTTTTTCAGTGAAAATATCATCTCTCTCTACACCATTATATTTATCAAAATCTTTATGAAAAAAATTGTAGTGCCTTCTAAAATTATATTCTCTGGCCCCTTTAATAGAAGCATAACACAATAGACATTGCATTTTACCAAAGGCATCTGAAACCATAAAATATTTCTTGTCATACATTTTAGTCGAGCAAAATCCACTGTAGCATACAAAAAATTTCAGCAAATCCGTTGCCTACGTCGATTCGTTGCTGTCTGACCAACGACTGATTTGAACAGCGTAAGAATGCGTGAGCTGAGCGCACTGCTCACATGAGTTAGCTTTGCCGATCTATGATATAAAGATATTAAATCATAATCCCAATCTTTCAATTTGAAGGTGGTAGTCTTACTGAGATAAACGAGCAAATGAAATACATACATATGTACAACGTAACACAATGCGTATGAATGCATCAGAAAAACTCCTGAAATGGATAGAATTGTATGTAAAATTTCTTTTCACATGATATACATACATACATATATTCGTAAAGTTACCTAAACGAACAAAATATGCGTGCCTACACGTAACGAAAAATCAGAAGTTCTGTTTTTCAGAAAAAAAATCAGAACGAAAAATTAAGAAAAGACTTCAGAAAGAAAAGTTCTGAAACGCTTATTTAGTTGGAGGATATGTACATAAGTAAGTATAAAGAATAAGTAATGATAAATCCGTCTATATGTTTAATAGTCAAAACAACACAATTTTAAATTATGCGCAATTACGATCATGTAATTAATTGAATCGCTTATGCGTTTATCTTTTTCGAATGAGTTTGCAATATTAATCAAACGCTGATCGAAATCTTTAAATTTTTTATTGCGTTTTCGATCTGCCTCACCACCAGCTGAAAATCGCTTTAGTTTTCTATCTGTTAATACCTGTTCGCTTTTTACTTTTTTTAAAATTAAATATGTTATGATGTGCGCCAAACGCAGTTCGAATTGCGTTTTTCCGACCTTCAATCAAATTTTATTACAAAAATTAAGATTTTATATTGTGTTCGCATCCCAATTGTAGACGACCGAATCGTTTCAATGTCACATTTATTCTCCTCCTCATTTTCTGTACCACGATGCGTACAAGCTATTAATTTTCGTATGTACATCTCTGTATCTAAATGATCAAAAGTGAGGCAGAGTTCCAGAGAAACTTATATACCTACTAACAACTAATGGCTTACAAACTATGCTATGCATGTACATATGTACATATACATATGTACATATATACAATTAAACCAAAGTGAGACAGATTTCCAGAGAAACTTACTATATACTAACAACAACGTCTTGTATACATTCATGTACATATGTAACAACAAAGCGAACAGCGAGCTGGTTCAAAATGTAATAGTAACTTATTAGCTATTTACATAACTATCTACATTTGTATATATGTATGTATGTACATATGTTTTACATCTACTTGATTACAATGTCTACTATATATATAAAGAGAACGTACATTAATACAACTCGGCCAACCTGACAATTGAGATCTCCTGATCTCTCCCTTGTTTGTATTGGCGCCCCTTAAACCACAGATAAATGTTCCCAACTTTTCAAAATAAAACGCAAAAATCTTGCATAGTTGTCGTCATGCACCTACTGGACTGTCTTTTTCCTATCTGGAAATTCCGCTGCATAATGTGCTACACTTCCGCGCGCATAACATGCTCCTTTCTCCCTCTTCGACTTTCAGCAATTAGCTGCATAACGACCACGAGAATTACGGTTGAAGCATCTAATCTCGCGAACCTGTGCCATAGTCGAATTTTCGCGAACGCTTGCAGTAATTGGGCCTTTGTAGAATAACATTGCGTATATGTAGGCCTGTGTACGCAACTCCCCATCAGGAATTCCTTCGATGACATACTCGACGAACTCATTCTCGTTCAACTGTATCGGTGTTGTCAGCATCGCTTTATCGTTAAAAAATTCGCCAAACGATTCTCCAGCTTTCCAATTTATTTCATCACTTTGAGTTCTTTCAACTTTATTTTTGGTTTCTATGGCACGCGCGTTCAGATCGTGGATTTTTAATCCCAGTTCTGAATTTTAGACGACCGAATCGTTTCAATGTCATATTTATTCTCCTCCTCATTTTCTGTACCAAAATGCGTACAAGCTATTCATTTTCGTATGTACAGCTCTGTATGTACATATGTAAATGATCAAAAGCGAGACAGAATGCCAGATAAACTGATATACTAACAACAACATCTGGTATACATTCATGTATGTAACAACAAAGCGAACAGCGAGCTGGCTCAAAATGTAACGGTAACTAATCAGCTATTTACATAACTATCTACATGTGTATGTATGTATATACAGTGGCTCACAGCCAAAATTATGCAGCAGCGAAATGGAAAAGCGCTTAGTAAAAAATCATGTTTATTTTACAAATTTATTAATTTGGTACATTTGTATATATTAAATCTTGTAAAATAAAAAAAAAAACGCCAAAATTATTTCTTTTTTACAAACGTAAAGTAAAAACATGTTCGTATACCGAAATGCAAGCTCACAGCCAAAATGATGCAGAAATGTTTAGGTACCGTTAGCGGCGACAGCTTGGCGTCGATTTTCGAATGCAAAGTAATTACCATTATAAATGTGAGCAATCCTGGAATAGTATTTGATGGTTTTGACATTTTAGTATTGTCATTCATAAAGTGAAGTTCAAAATGGGTCGCAACGGCAAAAGTCAACGCAAAATCGCGGAAATGGTGAAACTGAGTCAAGGAACTATTCAGCTTACCATTGAACGTTATGTTCGTGAAAATCGTGTCGCAAATAAAAAGCAATCGGCCATAATAAAGTATTTAGCGAAAGTGATTACCGTTGGATTGTACGGAAAATACGCGAAAATATCCATTTAAGTTCTCCAGCTTTAGGCAACGAAGTGGAAAAATTTCTTGGGAAAAAAAGTCATCCGGAAACCATACGAAGAGTGCTCAGAGAAGCTGATTTCAATGCCCGCACAGCCCGAAATAAACCATACGTCAACACTTTGTAAACGGACATTTATATAAGAGTGAAAGCTTCTGGAATACCGTAATTTTTGCAGATGAGAGTAAATTCAACCTGTTTAGATCGGATGGCAAGAGCTTTGTATGGAGAAAAGGAAATGCTGAGCAACAACCGCAAAATCTACGTAGCACCGTAAAACATGGTGGAGGGCACGTAATGGTGTGGGGATGCATGTCGTCTTCTGGAGTCGGAAATTTGGAATTCATCGATTGTACTATGGACAAGAGTGTGTATCTGGGTATTTCGAAACGAAATTGGCTACAAAGTGCCGCGAAATTAAATATTTCCGACAACTTTCGGTAATATCAAGATTATGATCCGAAACACAAATCCAGAGTTATGCAAAGTTGGCTTATTTGAAACTGTCCGCACATTTGGAACACCAGCACAGTCTCCAAATTTAAATGTAATCGAGAATCTTTGAGCAGTTTTGGAACGAGAGATTCAAAAATACGAGATTTGAAAAAAAACGCCCTGCTCCCTGTTACTGCATCATTTTCGCTGTGAGGTGCAATTTAATACTGAAGTTTGTTTTTGTTGTTAATTAAATAAAATAACTATACAATCTGAATTTTTTAAAGCATAAATTAAATGTGTATATCTGGCGCTGTTAAGTGGTATTTATATTTTTTGGAAGATCCATTTAATTTTCAGGTAATACTTGCCTTAGTATTTCTTATACGGTTGCATCAAATTAGCTGTGAGCCACTGTACGTATGTTCTACATCTACTTGATTATAGTGTGTACTACATAAACAGAACATACATTAGTACAGTGTGGCCTACTACACAATAAATGGATATGTCTCAACATACATATGTATGTAAAGTGAAAGTGAAAGTGAGATTTGATTTTACGCAAATTCATAAGCTAAATTTGAGGAAGGAATCGGACGGCAGAAACACACATATTCAACAAATTCTGAGCAAAACTCATTTTATTTTTAAATTTTAAAATTAAGTAGATTACCAGACCGATCAAAATATTGTTTATTTATCAAGATTTTTATCAAGCCAAAAGCTTTTTGTTATTCTGTGCAAATATTGATAAAACTTAAAGCTTCAGTGCGAATCGCTTTTCACCATACTGTGGTGAACAAAATAATGTAAACAGAAATCAGCTGTTTAGTGCGAAATGGATTCTTCAACAACGTAAGTATTCATTATTATTAATTGTTAATTTTAAAGAAATAAATGGTTTAATATTTAATTCAATTTATAGGAAACCGAAAAACCAACGTGCTACGCACGAACAATTAGAAACTTACGTTTCATTTTGCCGGGCGCATCCGGAAATCGGTAGAGGAAAAAATACGCCAAAATCGCCTCGACAAATGCAGGATTCGTGGCGGCAGCTGTCGGAGCATTTAAATGCGTGCAGAGGGCCATCTCGTACTGCAGCTAAGTGGAAAGAGGTAATTCGTCTGCTATTTTCTACATTTGTTAAATGATTTTGATTTACAGACATTGGGTGTTTGGAAGAGCCAACTACGTACGCGGGCAAGGCGCTTAAAAATGGAGCAGAGGCAAACTCCTGAAATAACGCGCGCGATCTCTATTTTCTAAATTTTCCTCCTCTTCTAACAGCAACAATAATAATATGTCTTCTTCCATTTTATTTTATTTAATTTCAATCAAAATTACAATTACAATGTGTTCACAATATTTTCACAAACAGTTGTTTAATTTGTCAAGAGCATTTGATATATTGATAATTTATCAAGAAAAGAGCTTTTGGTTTTTGACACAGAATACCAAAGACTTGATAAATAATCAATATTGATAAATAAGCAAGATGGTGAATTTATCAAGTGCACAGAATCGGGCTGTAAATATGACATTGAAAGGATTCGGTCGTCTACAATTCTGAGGTAGGATTAGTAATCCATGCTCCATCCAGGTACAACTGCTAAGGCGAGAAATGAAACTTCCAGAATTCTAAAACGCACTTATGCGTCGCGTCGCAGAGCTGCACCCACAAGCGCAACGTTCAGCGTTCATCGGAAATTTCCATGGAAGTGCTGTTGAACATTTCGCTGGAGTTCGATGAAAAGCAAGCGTCGATGTGTGTATAGCCCTGCTTGAAAATGTTAGCAATTTACATATGTACATATATTGCCTTGATGAAAATATACGGCGTGCGCTTCTGCTTAATAACTTGAAAGGCAAAGCACATCGGTGGGTGTATTCAAAACCCAATTTTGCTATCGACAGTGTCGAACTACTACTGGGCGAAATGCGCGACGTTGTTGGAATTAAAACAAGTAAGCTGTATGCGGAAAAATGTTGAAGCTCGCAATCGGAAAGCTGAAGAATCGTTTGGCGAATTTTCCAACGATAAAGCGATGGTAGCAACACCGATACAGTTGAACGAGGATGAGTTCGTCGAGTACGTCATCGAAGGAATTCCTGATGGGCAGTTGCGTACTCAGGCGTATATGCAATATTATTCTACAAAGGTCCAATTACTGCAAGCGTGCGCGAAAATTCGACTATGGCACAAGTTCGGGAGATTAGATGCGTCAACTGTAATTCTCGTGGTCATTATACAGCTGATTGCTGAAAGTCGAAGAGGGAGAAAGGAGCATGTTAGGCGTGCGGAAGTGTAGCAAATCAGGCAGTGGAATGTCCAGATAGGAAAAAGACAGTCCAGTTGGTGCATGACGACAACTACATATGTAAGATTTTTCCATTTTATTTTGAAAAGTAGTGAAGATTTGTATTTTTCTTTAGAATGTCTAATAGATTCCGGTAATCCAATCAGCCTAATAAGAAAGCCATCAAATCCTGTACATTTTAATTTAAATTTATCTAATGTGAATTCTGCCTATTTTGGTTTGAATAAATCCAAAATTCAATCTTCTGGAAAAGTTTTGTTCAGGTTTGATAAACCATAAAGAATTTTATATAAGTTTTGTTGTTGTTGCTAATGGAACAATAGGCTATGAGGCAGTTTTGGGAAGATACTTATATTCTTAGCACTTGTAAGTATAAGATGATGAGGGAAGAAGAAACCAGAAGAGTTCAACAAAAAGAAAATGAAAGTAAAGACATTGCGATTTGTAATAATAGAAAATGCTTGTTAAAGGATACGGCGGAAAATATTTCGCAAAGTAAAATAAATGAAAACGATAATTGTGAGGTTAAGAGAATATTAAAGAACGAGATGATTGAAACTAATGGAAAAGGAAATGTACCAATAAATAAATCAGCAAATGATAATAGGTTAATGATTGTGATCTAAATTCTTGTTCCGAATATTGTTTTTCAAATGAAGGTAAACCCGGAAAGCGAGAATCTAATTTGTTTGATAGTTCTTTGCTACAAATAACACTTGATGATTACGAGGGATTTAATATTAAGATTGGTGATAACTTAAGTCAATTTCACAAACAAAAACTAATCGATTTGTTCGAAAATATACATATGTATGTGTTAAATCGTTGCGTCCTCTGGAACAACAGGTAAGATGTGAAATGAAGTTAAACGTTGATAAAATTAAACCCTTTAATTGCTCACCACTCCGTCTATCATACACGGAGAAAAACAGTTTACAAAACCTGCTGGAAGAATACTTGAAGAAAGATTACATCAGACCCAGCGAGTCAGAGTTTGTATCTCCTATAGTGTTAGTGCGCAAAAGGACAAGTGACATTAGGATGTGTGTAGACTATCGAACACTTAATAAGATAACAGCGAAAGATAATTACCCGATCCCTCTAATAGGCGATTTAATAGATATGTTTGCAGGAAAAGAGTTCTTTACGAAGATATATTTAAAAAATGGGGGTTTTCATGTTTTTATGCATCCTGATTCAGTAAAATTTACTTCTTTCGTCACTCCATAAGGGCAGTACGAATTCTCACGCATGTCTTTTGGGCTTAGAAATGCACCATCTACCTTTCAACGCTTCGAAAATAAAGTTTTTACAGATATGGTGAAAGAAATTCGGTTGGTTGACTTTGCTCCTATTTTCGCAGGTTTATTGCTAAGCCATTGTATGATTTGACAAGAAGTTTAAGTTTAGAGAAGACGAATTAAGATGTTTTGAAATACTCAAAGAAAAGTTATTAGAAAATCCAATACTGGCTTTGTATAGTCCATAAGATGAAACAGAGTTACATTGTGATGCAAGCTTGACAGGCTTCGGAGCGACACTTATGTAGAAGAAGGCAGATGCGAAAATGCATCCAGTCTTTTACTTCTCGAAATGTACAAGCGAAACAGAATGAAAGTATCATATCTTCGAGCTGGAAACGCTTTCCATAATTTACGCACGCAAAATGTTTCGTGTGTATTTACAGGGCTTAAAGTTTAAAATAGTCACTGACTGTAATTCGCTAGCACTGACTCTTAACAAAAAAATAGTTAATCCCAAGAATAGCGCGATGGGCTTTAGAGCTTCAAAACTACGACTATGTTTTAGAACATAGACCGAGCTCTCGAATGCAGCACGTTGATATACTTAGTAGTGATTAGTAGATGTAATAATATTGTTATGAATGAAACGAATGCGTTTGAAGAAAACTTGATTATCTGCCAAAGCAAAGACATAAAGATAAAGGAGTTACGTGAAAAGTTAGAAAAGGGTGAACACAAATTATTCGAAACGGGGTTGTATATAGGAAAAGAGAAAACGATGGGGTGGTCTTTTATGTTCCGACTGAGATGGAAAGTCATGTCATGTTTAAATATCATGACGAAGTGGGGCATGCAAGGTTTGATAAAACGTTAGATCTGGTTTCAAAAAGTTCCTGGTTTCCACAAATGAAATCTAAAATAGCAGCTCGCATACAAAACTGTTTAAGGTGTAGAGTATTTTCGTCAAAACGGAAACGTGAAGAATGGTTTCTGCACAATATACCAAAAGACGGCAGTCCTTTCGAAGTAGTACATATTGGCCATTTTGGACCGGTAGATAACTCACGAGCAATTGATGGTAGCAATTGATGATAGTAAAAAGTTCGTCAGGTTATACCCAACAAAAACTACAAGTACAATTACAGCTATGTGAGACTATTTTCGTTCTTATAGCCAGCCGAAGTGCATAGTCTCGGATAGAGGTAGTTGGTTCATATCAAATGAGTTCCATCAATTTTTAGAAGCAGAAAATGTAAAAGACACGAAGATTGATAAAGGTTCCCCACAGGCTAACCGATGATTGCGAAATTGACTGATTATGAACAGAATGCACACTGGGATAAAGTTATAGAGAAGGTGGAGTATGTAATTTTTAATACCGTACACCGTACAGTCAAAGAATACGCCAGCGTCATGCTCTTCGGGGTAAAACAGCGAGAAAAAGTAGAAGACGTACTAGTGGAAAGTTTAAAGAGAAGCTTAGAAAAACCAGCCTTAAAAAGCTACAACGATGTGAGAGAAAAAGCGGGAGAGAATGAAAAACAGGTACAAATTTACAATGAACAGTATATTGATAGAAAAAGGCAAAAAAGGTGTATGCGCAGTAGGGAACGTGCTTCCGTGGTTCAAGGGGCGCCAAGATAAACAAGGGAGAGATCGGTAGATCTCAATTGTCAGGTTGGCCGAGTAATAGTAGGCCACACTGTTCTGTTCGGTTCTGTTCTGTTCTGTTATATTGTATACACTGTAATCAAGTAGATGTAAAACATATGCCTCGATTTTGATCATTTACATACAGAGATGTAAGTACATACGAAAATGAATAGCTTGTACTCATCTTGGTACAGAAAATGAGGAGGAGAATAAATGTGACATTGAAACGATTCGGTCATCTAAATTACTTCTCTCATTATTTATAAATTAAACTCTGAATGTTCTGCAAGTGCACCGAAGAACTTAACTGCCGGCATATTCAATGTTTCATTAAAAAAATTGCACTAATATAAAAAGAGTTTTGTATTTTTGTTGAATTGATGTTTTTTATTATGTTTTAGAACGCCGAATTTCCTTCAAAAAAGCACCCTTTTGATATTTTTCAAGAAATACGTCATAACTGGTCTAACCGACATACTGCCGCTAGTATTTCAAAATGAAGAACTTCTACAGGTATGCTATATAATAATTATTATTGGTTTTTAGTGATTTGGGATATTTGATTTTCTTTTATACAGACTTCTACACTAATCATGTGATTTTTCCATACTTAGCTATTTAAATAAAATTTTTTGGATTCAAGTTAAAAAAAGTGAAGTGAATTCGTGAATAACGTTGTAACCAACAAATTTAAACACTGTAGGTTCTTAAGATACGATTTTTCGTTCAGTATTCATCAATGCAGGAATTATAAGTTTAAATTCTACAAAATGGACAAATACGATTTTTAAACTTATCCGTTGACATTTATAAAGTTGTCTGCAACACTTCTCTTTTACAACTTGTTTAATAGTATTTTAGATCTAAGCTGAAAAATGTAGCGATCCTATTTAAGAGAATTTCTCATCAAAGCTGTCCTGCAGAAAATATAATATTTTCGGGTCAAAGAAAATTATGTTTGTTTTCAACTCTCTTAAAATCCCGATATTGTTGAGTCGATAAAATGATATCCGACCTGAGATTTACTGCGCTGTTGTGAATAGGAAATTTCTGTTTAATACCTAATTCGATTTTATTTGCTTAAATATATGTATACACACATATGTATGTAACTACATAAACTTAAAAGTTGTCGGCACAACTATTTTCCGTTCCTAAATAGCACTAATCAAATCGTATCTCTCTTGAAAGCGTTCTTTTGCAACTCGGGTACAAAGCAATGGGCCTACTGTAAAAGATTATTTGAATAGTCAAATGGTTACAAAATTCTTCATTGAAATTAAGATTAAAAATTACCATTGATTTTGTATCCACGTTATACTACAATTATATGTAATCTGCAAATACGTGACAACCTTGCATTGGGCCCGTTTTAATATAACCTAGTTGCAAAAGAACACTAGGTAGAATAAGACATAGCATGTAAAACAACAACTCTAGCTCGAAAAATATGCGAGTTGAGCCAACTCGGTTATATGATATCCGACCTGAGATGTAGTGTTCTGAACAAAAAACCCGCTCTATTGTGAATGGGCTCTGGAAAAATGCTTGGGAAATTTCAATCAACTTTCAAATCTTGTTTGTTTTATGGATACGTAAACAAAACAAATTAAAATGGAACAAGGGTAAGTGAAATTGCTTTTGGTATATTTCATATAAAATTATGAATTAAAACATGTTTTTTTATTTCAGAATGCAAAAAGAAGGCGAAAGAGATGGTTCCGTGAGGAGACAATTGGGGGTTTGAGATGCTACCTCGCCCGGAAAGCGGAGTTCGAGCACCCAAAAAGAAAGGGGTTGGCCTACGCGAACGTTTTGGAAGACATGGAGTTTCAGTGAGAACATTTTAGTGAATTTTTTGCAATGCTTTTGATGTAAATTTTTCGAGCTCGTTTTTATAAAATCCTTGTACATGCGGAAGAGCATCAACTTAACAATTTTTCAAAATACATCGGTTACATTTTGCTGCAGAATGTACAACGGTTTTAAAAAAACTCGAACGAAGAATTTACATCAAAAACATTGCAAAAGATCCACTAAAAGGTTCTCACTGAAACTAGATTTTTTTTTAAATTAGCTTTGGGTTTTTATTTTACTTGTAATTGGAATAAGAAATGATCTGACTTGAATTTTATATGTGATACTCCTTGTGAATTTGTTTCAGTTTTATAGATTACTAGCAGCCCGCCCCGGCTTCGCACGGGTATTAAACAAACATACTTACATACTTTCTCGTTTTTGCGTGGGGTCATTAAAAAAGAATATAATGAAGAAAATTCAAATATGAAATTATATTTCTTTTGTATTATTGTTTTTTTTGAACATATTATTTTTTTTATCTTATTTTTAATTTTTGAAAAAAGGCATTTACTATATACTTTACTTTCTCTGCTCCTGAAAATCAATTTATTGAGTCAGAGCTTCCCTGTAAACGATATTTGATGTTGATTTTGCTGCCACAAAATAAATTGATATTCAGGACCTCCGACCCGCGATAGACCAACATACAGTTGGCCATGAGTAAAACATTCTTTTCGTAGGTCAATCCCTACAGATTTGAAAGTTTGACTTTGGGAATTTTTGATAGTTAAGGCGAAAGATGTTTTTACCGGAAATTGAAGCCGTTTAAATGGAATTGGCAGATCACTTGGGATCATCGGAATCCGTATATGAGCTAGTCAATTTCTTAATAATCAGCCTTGTCCCGTTGCACATGCTTGGAGGGCTTAAATTCCTCAAAAGCATAACTGGAATTCCAATTTTTAAAGTCAAATCATGTGGTGGCAGCCCAGAAGGGCTTCATGAATTTAAAAACTCCTGCGGATAATGGACTGTGTCCTCGATATTAGTCACGGTGTCTATCGATTTGTATTTTTTTTATTTGTCCGGCAACTTTTTGAATAATTAGATTGTTTCTTTCTTTGACACTATCGTTCTTGGGTGACACTATTGCCCTAGAACTCAACCAATGAAAGTCCTTTTCGTGCAAATTCTCGATGTCGGGGTATACTGCATCTACTAAAATGTCTAAACTATGGACTATTTTGTCCAGAGACTCATCCAGAAGGATGTTACAATTACTGATTAAATTTGGAGGGGAAAAAATTCCTTCCCCAAGTTTAAGCAGTTGCTGTGGAAAATCACTATCGGTGATTCCATGAATATGAGCTCTCATATTCGTCCGTAATTTTATATTTTCAATCGAAGTCCATAAGGGCGACGATTTTAAGCATGCTTTGATGATATCTGATCGCGTACCTCTGTTAATGACAGGAAGAGTCAGGCCCATTTTTGCGGATAGAACATATTGATTGTTGCTCAAGATTTACGGATAGCGGGAGTTTAAAAGTTGAATGAGCAGTTTTTCCATCCTTTAGAAGAGTTGCAGCAATTCCTGACGAAGCAACTGCTATCGCTATTTTCTCTGATTGTCTTATTTTAGCAAGTATTAAATTTGCAAGAAACGTCTTGCCAGTGCCACCTGGCGCATCCAAAAAAAAAATTTGTTTTTGTTATTATTCACGCTATCAACTATAATTTCAAAATCATATCTTTGATCTGGGACTAATTTTGGAAGATTTTCATTGACAAAAGCGGTAAAATTATTTGTATTATAGTGATTTGTCCTTGTGTTTGTAGCTCCGTTTTCTGTACGAACTGAAGAAGGTAGTCCAAAATCGCTTAGGTTTTTATCATTTAGTTGCAATAATTTATTTTCTATTTGTATCAAACCTTCGTTATAAATGTCCTCACTATATGGTAAGGTGAAATCTTGATTTTGCTGTTGGAGTCTATGTGTAATGTCTTGACATAAATCGCCTTTGAAATTTTCCCATAATTTTAATGGTTCCGATGGCTGACAAAATAAAAGTATGACGACAAACAACTCTCTCAGTTGTACTGGACACTGCGAAATTGATGCTTCTCTCAGAGTATTTTCCCAATGATCATCGTTTTCTAGTAAACCTCACGGCAAGCTGCTTGATAGGTCTCTTTGAGAACTCCGTCAACGGTTTTTAAGTAGTCGAATGAGATTGGACCACGTACGTGATGTAGTAACATCCTCAGGTAAAAACACTTTGATTGTGAAGGATGTACACCGTAGATTCTACCTAAAGCGGCATCTTTTTTTATGCCTAGATGGCCAAGTATGTCCTCACCACGCCTCCTTCTTGTAAATTTATTATTAGCCCATGTGTAGTATTGGGGGACTTCGTGGTATAGAAGTGTCTTTGCAAATTCATCTTCATTACAGAGCTCAAAGAAAGCCAGCAAAGTGATTTTACGTGGGTTTTGGGCCACTTGTTCAGCCGTTTCTGCGGTGAAATACACCCTTTGGCCGTTTTCTAAGTGGACAGCTAACTACAGGACTGTAGGGTGCCGCTCGTGGATCAGAAATTCCAATATTCGCCAGACAGCTTCGGATGTACTTAAGTACCGGCCATTCACGTAGTTTTCCTCTTCATCATTTTGGTTTCTAACGCAAAAAGTAACCTGGCCAGATCCTTTATTAATATATTTACAAATATATTTGATGGCTTGAACTGAGTGGCAGTACTCCACATTTATGTGAGCGTTAAACGTCCTACACAATAGAGGAGAATAAGGAACAATCCATCTACTATCTATATTGAACCTACTCCCTCTAATATTTAGTGTAGCGATCTGTCCTCCATATCCTGCGTCATGACGACGATAAACTGGATATCCGTCCTCTCCGGTTTCGGTATCGTTGACGGAACGTCGAGGGTACTTTTTTGTACAAATACCGTTTTCATACATGGTGCTGTTAAATTATGCTCACCGCATGGTCCGTGCACCATATTTTTAGTTACGATATCAAACAACATCGGATCGTTTTGTTGGTTGGGTAGTTCCGCAACTATGACACTATCAATTTCGTCGGGCTGGATTTTTCTTTCTAGCCAAAACAGCAAATGACAGTGTGGTAAACCTCGTTTCTGCCACTCCACACTTGCCATATAACATTTCACTTTGCCGAATATTTCGTCCTTCGTGAATAATTTTAAGAATTTCTTCATCATTAAGTGAAATACTCTTGAAATTATGCCATGACGATTCCGGGTTACACGTTAAAGTGACAAATAAGTATGGTCTCCCATAATTTCGGACATAAGTCATCGCATCTTGGGTTTTTTCATGCAGATAACGTGCAGAACCTGTGAATGAAGATGGCAAGATTACGCGTTGACCGATATTTAATGGGTTTACATTTGCATCTTGATTTAAAGCGTCTCTCAGATGAATGTATTGGTCAGCCCTTACTCTTTGTTGATTACGGCATATGTAATTCAATCTTTCTGATATCATTATGGCAATCATATCGACAATATATCGACTAAATAAATCTCTGTAATAATGTAATGGATTAAAACAATTAGCGCTAATCATCAACCTAAATGCATAAAATTGCATGCACGTCACAGTTTTGTTACGCGCTGTACCTTGCTGAGGAATGGTCAAATAATAACCGTCTTCTCCCATTACGAACATTAAGGGATACTGTAAAGTATCATACGATCGGGGTAATTCAAAGACCCTTCTAAGTTAGCCGTCTCTACCATTTAGCACTATATCTATTGGGCCTTTTTCTTCGTCAACCAAGAGGACGGCTACCTCGTTTACAGCTGCATTATATCTACCCGGGTGTGCTGTTTGTGGTGGGCCGTCGGAGTGGATAATTAACTTTAAATTATCTGAAGAGTCACGTTCTCAGTTTTGTTTAAAACATCTTATGTATATATTGTTGCTATTCAGTGCGGCCTGTTATTCGTTAATCAAATCAATTTTTAGCATTGGAGCTATGTTTAACCGTAACGATAGCTGATCTGCGTCTGAAATGAAATAGATTGGCCAGAATTGTGGACTTTGGCCTGATGATGGTAGAAGGCTACCTATTAGATGTCCCTCTATTTTAAAAGTAGGCATAAAATTATCTTTTATTTATTTCGCGTCAAATGACGTCATTTGAAAAAGGCTATTGTAGTTTTAAGTATGTTGTTTAAAAAATGTACAGATTGTGTATGATTATTTGTCAATAGATTTTTGATTAGCTGTGGCGGCTCCTGCATATTGGGGAGATTGACTTTTCCAGAAGCACAGCACATACCATTCGGTTCATCGGCCCATTTTTTGGCAGAACACTTAGAGCAGATCTTATTCATGGCTCCAATTTGGACGGAAGACTGTTGAGCATAATCAATTTGTGGATCGTATCTGAAAGCCGATCTGTTACTATGAGCTAAAACTTGATTACGACCTCTAGTCCTTGATGCCCGTTGTCTTTCTCTCTGATCATGAAGGCGTTGGGAACGCTCAGAGCTCGACTCCCTAGTGAGAGCTTGTATATTTCTAATATTTTGCTCTTTAAGCCGCTGCACACGCTCCGTACTCGACTCTCGAGCGCGTACTTGGGAGGTTCTGAAATTTTGTTCAGCAAGCCGCTGCGATCTTTCGATAATCGATTCTCGCGCATTTGCATGTGAAGTTCTCAAATTTTGTTCAGCAAGCCGCTGCGATCGTTCGCTTCTCGCCCCTCGCGCGCATACTTGAGAAGTCCTTAAATTTTGTTGAGCAAGCTTTTGCGAACGCTCGATACTCGACTCTCTGGCACGCGATTGCGATGCGTATTCTCTTCGACTGGCAAGACGATTTTCAGTTTCTGATGAAGGTTCTCCATCACGGCGTCTTTTTGATACCCTCACCTGGGAACTATTTCTAGAAAGTTGAGATCTATATCCTTTGGGCATTATGCCTTTGCGCCAACTTTGTACTAAATTATTTGCTTAATTAATAGCTATAAAAATGTAATTGAAAAATTAGAAGAACTACTCGAGTCGCTAAGCTGTTTGGATAGTTAAAAGTTACAATATATTATTTACTGAAAACAATGGATTAAGTTCTGAAAAGAACTGTTGTTTAGTTCTGAAAATAACTGATGTTTAGTTCTGAAAAGAACTTTGTTTACATTGAAAAAAAAAACTTTTATTTTGGGTTGGATTACCTTATACGAATTATGCGAATTTTTTAGAGCATGTACTGACAATATATTGTAGCAAAATTTATTCAATTCTGATCATTTTATTCTTGCCATTGACTCCCCTCCCGTACCCCTGTGATCAAAATTGGGTAGAGAGAAGTGTACAAAAGCAACTGCGCAGTATCTCTCGCTTTGTTCGTTGTTGTTGTTTTGGGCTTACGGGCATTATATTGTCAAGTGCAAAAATTAGAACGGTTATTAAGAAGTGAGAAGAGTTGCTAATAATAAATCAATATACATATTATTATATCAAGTGATTATTACAAATTATAAATCAACTACGATACAGTACGTCCACCTAAGTATGTTATTCTCAGAGAGCCAGAAATTTCTATATTGCAAAAAATAACAATAATTCCTGAAACATTGTTTAGCATGTAAAAAAAGATTTAGGTAGCAAGAAATTTTCCTTAATTGCTTAATTTGGGCTCTTTTCGCTCTTTTCCACAGAAAACTTAGCAGCGCTAATCACTTGCGCAAGAAATTAGGAAAAAAGGGTTCTGCAGTATAATGCATTTTATTAAACACGCAGGTACATACATACATACATATGTAGCTGTAACACATGCATATGTATTATATGTATATACTTTATTTGGGATCTTTTAAATAAAGGGTTCTGCAGTAGGTATAATGAGTATACATAAGTATATACATACATATAATATATATGTATATTTTATAGATAATTATTAATATGTACTTCGTAAGAGCGTATGTATGTATTCAAGAATGTATGTTATTTAAGGTATTTAAAAGTTTCCTATGTATGTAGGTAGATATGTTAGTTAAGGTTTATTTACTGGAATCTCAATATGCAATGTATTTTCGGCCGCTATTATAAATATTATTTATAAATATTATTGGAGCAGCAACGCAAACCGGTTACGCTAGTTATATTATATTATCGAAAATGGCTTTTTTAATTATAAAGAAATTTCTGAAACGCTTTTGATTGCGAGAAAGATATTGATGTTCTTGTTGGTGTTATTTCGACAACTAACGCTAATATATCTACGGAAAACATTGAAAAATTAAAAAAAATTTTGGTTAACATATTTTTACAGAAATTTAAATTGAAATGGAAAAAAGCTAATCGCCATATGCAAAGGTTTCTAAACGAAAATGCAGATCGGCTGTCAAATATTTATACTGTTATCTGAGGAAGCACAGGAAGCCAGATATAAAGATTATAGAAATTATGGACTCCAACATTCGAGAAAATGTTTAAGGTCGTCCACCAATGAAGACGTTATGCATCATTTGGTGGTAACATCAGATCCATTTATTAACAAATTCAGAAAAAAATTAAAATTTAAGAAATTAGAATATCATGATGAAGTAAAGGACATGTTGATGGAATATTATTAAAAATCAAATTATTGATGTTTTCTCTATTATTTTGAAATTGTTGTTAAGTACGACGCTTATAACTTCAAAGTTTTATGGGAGGTGGACGTGTTCGTTGGCAGATCACCTTAATATTTATTATGGGGTATGCTATTGTTGAAACAAACAATCTCACAAAATTTTGTTGCTCTAGCGTGAAAATCTTCGAAAATAAAGCACTTTTTAAGTTTCAGTTGTATGGGAGGTGGGCGTGTCCGTGGTCGGATTTTCCAAAAAATTTTGTCAATATTTTATTTTTACCTAAAATGCATCTGTGTTCAAAGCTCTACGATACCTCCTTCTATTTATTGCCGCACCTCTGAACAAAATTTACCACTGTGCGGCGTGAGCGGCGACCATGCGACATTTTTCAAATAAGTTACATTTTTAAACTTGTGATATCTTTCGAATGGAATGTCCAAATTTAATAATTCAAAAAGTTATGTAACGGTATTGAAGCAGACTTAAATATGAAGTCATTTATTTTGATAAGGATTAATTCCAAAGTAGAAATAAAAGAGCTTTTATAGCGGTGGCATTTATGTATATTTTTTAAAATGAGAAAACACTTATTGTGACATAACTACAATAGTTAGACATATGCTGCCGCGATATTATTTGTATTTTGTATATAACCTATGTTCACCGGAGATAGTGTAGCTTCCCAACAGTGAAAGAATTTTTCAAATCGGTCAAGTAGTTTCGGAGCCTATTCAATGCAAACAAACAAAAAAACAATCAAACCTTTCTTCTTTATAATATTAGTATAGATAAGTTGAATGAAATGCAATGAATTCTTGTAAATATTTTTATTAGTGAATTTAAAGATATAAATATATGTATATGTATGTATGCAGTGAAATTTTTAAATAATATTCTGTTGTATTAAGTAATTAAAAGGTTTTGCCTTCTGTCAAGGGCTGCGTCTAGGTTTGATTCTTCGAAACCTTCATCAAGTGCAAACGTATTTTCATCACTCACATCGTTGATATCGCACAAATTTGCTAGTTGCCGAAATGCCACTGTATTGCTTACATACTAAATGTACATATACACCGATTTTTTGTTGTTGTAATATACGCGTTCTACCACCACCAGATATGTCAGGTACGCAGTTAAGACTCCGAGACTTCACTGAAAATAAAATAGCATTAAGTTTATGCATTTCTTTTACACAAATTTTGTTATTTCTTGTTAGATATTCTACCGTTTGGCGCTTTAGCCTCATGTGGATTTTGAAATCTGCCTCACTCGTTGCATCGAGCGTACCTTCAAAATTGGAGCACTTCCCATGTGCCTCGTTTTCACTCTCTGAGTCTTCAGAAGAGTTGGAGCTGTCATATATCGTTTCTAATACTTCTAGTTCTTCTTGCACCTCTCTATTGCGACGTGATTCGCAATGCTCATCCGTGTACAAAGACATAACCTACAAACGTAAAAGGTTATTTAATGCACTTATTTAATGTTTTTAAATAAAATTAATAACTTACCACAGAATCCTCAGAATTGCTCATTTTGCCAGTGTTGTGAAGCAACTAAAAGGAAACTTTTTCCGAGTTGGAGCGTTCTTTTGCAACTGGGTTACATTAAAACGGTCCCATTAATGTGCTAAGAAATCCTAGCTACTATAGGCAAATCTTTATGCAATATCTTTGATTTAATAGCCATTCATTTTAATATTGCATCTTACTTTTCTAAACAATAAATTAAAAAAAAACTTTAACCAAAAATAGGAGACAATCGAATAATGATGGGCGAAAGGGGGAATGATTTGGAATAGTATTACTCGTGACTATGGCTTTGTAGTTACATTGACTTCAAATTTCGATTTTGAAGAAAACAGTCACAATCTTCGATGCCCTGCCAGCGCATATATTTGTTTATGCGCATAGATTTTTTCCAAATAATAGATGATTTGACGACATATTAAAATTGGTGTAAAGATTATTAAAAAGTAAGTCAAATAGTTGCGATATACGTTATTGCGATAACAACGCTACCGCAGTGTTATCCATGTTTTTGTTTTCCTTTATAGACATTTTTTTTTGCATTTGATACCACTATTGTGGTGTTTTATTCAATTGTTAGAAAATTTCGAATATGTAGACAACCACCTCATCCCAGTGTTCTCTAGGCTTTTGTTTTCTTTTATATTACATAAGCATACCTGTCGTCCTGAAAAATAACTTTATTAGTAAAAAGTTTTGCACCTTTGCTTGTATAGAGAAATAAATATGCAACCTTGTGAAAGGGCTCAAGAAAGAAAACGCCATGATTCAAAATACAAAACATTATTAATAGTAAGACTAGTTGATACCCCCGACTTCGTCTACATTGCTTACTATTTTACATATATGTATTTATGTACGTACATATGTACTTGCAGTAGATTTTTGAAGTTAAAAGTGCATCTTCGATGAACAAAAAAAGAATGCTCCGTAGTCACAGCAAAAATGAAGTTAACTCTAGTTAATAGCAGTTTATTCACATACATATGTAACTGTCAATAAGATTTCTGCCAAAAATAGCTGTAACTATCTTCAGAGCAAAATTTATTTGAATTATGACTAAGGTGCTTTGTTTTTAACCGCACGAAAAGGATATTATTTTCTCGACTACATAAAAACACTTTGGAAAAGAACGATGTTGTACTTACATTGGGTCAAACGATGTGGCAACAAATAAGCCCAAGACACACAGTGACATTTTTACCAGATATAGAGTAATTGGGAGCTTATGGAACTATATTTTTCCCTGCATTCAGAGGAAGGCTAAGACTGCTACGCATTTTTACTATTCTTGCTTTTAAAAACATTTTTTAAATCTTCATTTGTTTATTTTAATTTTTTTGACATTTGAGTGGTTATACCTTATAAATATTTTTTCATCATGATAAAATGTACATATGTCTGAACAAGGCAAATCCATACAAGGTGGTGTTATAAATACAACTGCAAAATTCCTATGTATTTGGTTTTTGTTTCTGCGTAAGAGTTGCCAAAATTTTAATTCATTTTGTTTTTGCTTGTACAGCTTTTGAAAGCTCATACGCAAAAGTAAAAACAAAATACATGTAGGTGAATAAAAAAATGAAATCAGGTGCTCTTATGCCATCACCTTCTATAAATTCGCCTTGTGTCTGAAGTAACTAAAATTCCAGTTGATTTTTGATAACTTTTTTTTATGCTGACGGTGTTCATCCGTGTTGAATGAATACTGGAATTTATTTTGTATGGAAGAAAATGGGCAAATCGCCAGCAAAAAAATTACCAAAAACCAAGTCATTATTATACCAGAAGTGAATTGGCTACAAAACTGCATACTCAAAAAAATTTTATGTAATTTGAAATTTAGATTAAAATTTGTTGCATTTTTATAAATTTTGTGGAAAATGGTAAATAATAATTTATATGGGTTTCGTTCTTAAATGAACTTTACTTGATAAAAAAATCAACGAAAAAATTTATAACATGTTGAATGTAATAAAAACACTCAAAGCAAAATACCTTTGTGAGTAGCTGTAATGAAACTAAAAAACATACCTCCTTGGCCTTAAAGTAGTGTCATAGCCTAACCATTTTATCCAATTTAAAGGTTTGTTATCTCTTTGAAATACATATGTTTAAATGACACAATTTTTCAGGCATTGTTTAGTTGAATGCAAAAATCGCCTGGTGTAAAAGGTCTATCAACTAATTGCTTTCAACAAAGATGGTCGTCAGCCAACTTTGGGCTCGTTCAACGTTTTATCCATGCAACCCTTTGTTCGTTTACATTAGGTTTGTTCCCTTACCTGCAGATTTGCAATTTTATATGGTTCTTAAAGTACGGAAACAAACCATTCTACATACAAGCAATTTACGTTCAATTAAAATCGCCTCGTGTAAACAGGACAGGCAACTTTTTAGTGTTCAACTTCTCATTCAACGTTACAAGCGATAAAATTAAATGAAGTACAATAGGAAGAGAAAAACGTTTTAAATTACACACATAAAGCTATGTCATATATGTTTTCAATTCAATATATTTGTAAAGTTGGAAAAAATAGTTTTTAAAACTAAATGGTGGTTAACCATGAGTCATAAATAAAATAATGCTTTTGTTTTAATTAATTTTCAATTTCCTTCAATTGGCTTAAAGAGCGTAAGAAACTCAACTGCTTGAACATTGAAGACAATCAGCACAGTTGAAACTCTGGCGATTTCACAACAAAATTGATATTATTATTATTTTTAGGCTGATATGTTAAAACAACTGTAATTTATTGAGCTCGAGGTCAGGCTGATATTAATTGCTATTGCACTTACAACGTTCTAACACACTCGTTTCTAGAATATTTTCTTAAGTACCGTTTTTCCATTTAGTCTTGCCATAAATTCTGTTAACAAGTTTACAATACATACAGCGACAACAAATTCACAGAAAAAAGTTCCGTTATACAGAGAAAAGAAGGTGAGACAAAAGCACTTCCGTTACTTCGTACTTACCTCGTTTGACGGATTGACGTCACAGATGGCTCTTAAACAGTTGATTTTTCAGAGTTTTGAGTCATTTTTACAAAAAGTTATACACAGAATAATAAATGTGAAGTGCCAATCTTTGTATTGTAGCAGTTGCAGCGAAAATAAAACGCCCGAATGCAATAATCATCTTCCTTTTCGTCCCGCTATTCCTGTAGCAACAAACACTGTGACGTGTACGCTGCCGGCGTTGTCGTAATCTTGTTTTCATTCTTGTATGTAAAGGGTGTTTTTTTTTAGACTGATAGAACTTTAAATTGAAATAAGACACAAAAAATGAAGTTTGATGCCAATTTTTTTTTATTTGAAAGATATTTTCGGATCTTCTCCAACATTATCACTTACAGCACCAATATTTTCTTCTGTACGTACAGTTCTTTGTTTTGTTGTTGGTTTTTCATCGAGTAGAGTAAATATTGTTCGAAATTTATCAAGATTTCGACAAATAAGTTGCTCTGATGCTCGATTATGTGGACCATAAAATTCACGAAGTGCTCTATAAGCGAACAGAACACTGATTTTTAAAGATAATTTCCACAATTTGTATACGTTGTTGCGGCATCATTCTTTCCATGATGATTTGTCAATGCTTACTGAACAGAAATATCAAAACGAATTGTCATTTACCAGCTGTCAAGTGACAGCTATCCCTATCGAAAGTTCTATGAGTCTAAAAAAACACCCTTTATATAATAATCTGTTCAGTGTTTGCTTTCGCTTGTTAACAATGGAGTGGGTAGTTAAAGTATTGCGTTGACTGCTTTATATACATATGTAAGTGTGGAAAAGGGTGCAAGTGAAATTTAAGAGCTTCACAAAAAACTTATTATTTCGAGCAAAGCACTTAACGCCTGAGAAGCTAGTGTGTTTCATATGGTAGATTTTAATATTTTATGTTATTCCATCAATAAATATTAATAACAATAATCATATTTCGAGAATGTTTGTTTGTCGCACTATTGATCTTTTTCACAAACGCCTATAGTTGATGTGAAAGCAAAAGGTGAATATTCTTAATAAAATTTCGTACATCGCTCATTTAATATATGCATTATTAAATAAAATTAACTTTATTAAAAAGCGTATTATGGTTTCATTTTTATAATGACGTGAACTTGTAACAGAACTTATGGCAGGACTAAGTACATTCTTCACCACTATTACTTAGCCCTTTGTTTTTCATATCTTTCCTATTTTTTAAAATTATTATTGACCTTTTGTATTAACCTTACTAGTCCTAAAATGTCCATGATCATCTGCACCTAAAATGTTTTCCCCTAACTACTGACTTTGGAGAGTTGGTCAGTGACCGAAAACTGATGACAATTGATTTACAACGTTATTTGCGCCGACGATTCAATTGCCCCTCTCAAGGCAACGATAATCCACTGCGTGCAATACTGTAACGAAAGAAAACTTGAAATAAATTTCATCTACGATTTTGAAGTGAAGTGAGATTTAACCAGAAGCTCTCGGTGCTCTAACAGAATATGTACAGCGGAAATTATTCCAAAATGGAGCAAAACATATTTTTATTGGTCTAGTACAAATACTTAATTCATTAACGTAGCAAACAAAGCTCTTTGGTGTAATGCGTAAGATAAATACTGATAAATAAATATAACTATTTGTATATAAAAAATACAGTAAATAAGCGTCGATACGTAAATTTAATTATTTAAGTCTTAATAAGTTAATAAGTCTAAGGTCTTAGCTCAGTACTTAGTACTTAGCATCTATATTACGCCCACATTTTCAATTATTAAAGGTATTTTAATTCAAACCGTTTTGTTTTAAACACTCCAATCCTAATTGCCAAATCTTTAAAATGTGCAACCCTAGAGACCAAACTTCACACCAATTCAGTTTTTCTGAACTGCAACGGTTACAATGTGTATCGAAAGGATCATAAGAGAGAGACAATGAATATTTGAGATCATTTAAGATATATATGCAAAGAGTCTATGTAAGGAAATTGTACGAAAAATACTCTTACTAGATAATATTAAGAAAATTAATTTAATTTCATTCTATTAAAAGTAGGTTTAAATATTATTAACTGTAATTGTCTGCTGAGGGGCGATCACTGTTATAAAACTTTGTTTATACAATTTTGTTGTTACGTACCTCAGCCGAGGTTTGAACCCAGGATACTCATGGTGATAGCGAACATACGCTTCATACTCGGCTACGACGACCGCCACACCTTAATGAAAGTTATATTCAAAAAACCTACTCGCCACTGTTTTTAGGATGAAAATCGATTTGGACACCGCTGGTTCCCGAACAAACGCTCTTTGTCAATGAACATTCTGTACAGTTTTTAAATAAAATCACCTTTTTCAGTTAAACACCATTACGATATCTTCCTAATTAAAATATAAAAAAAATTTAAATTTCTAAACATTTAACTTTTGATTTATTTAACTACCTTATTTAAGTCCTTAAATAATAACTTTATATATTTTTATTGTAAGTCCAGTTTCTATATAATCCCCTGTATGTTTAATACATATATACTTTTTTGAATTTATACAGTTGGTATCAAATCATGTTGGAGAAAGTGCAGACTTTTGTTATGATTTGGTTATGGCTTACCTGCATGCATGTATTCTTAATGATAATCTGGATTTCTTTGCCAGTAATGCTGAACTCTTTACAAAAATATTTAAAAACATTTTTCAAGGTAAGTGCAATTTTTTTTTGGAAATAATTGACTTTTTTGCGACATTCCATTAACCAATTCCTATGTATCCACCGCTAGTTTAGCAAATCTATTTAATTTTGTATTCAGGCCAAAAAAAGTGGTTCTATAAATAAGATTTAACATGAAAAATATTGACAATACTTTAAATCAATCACTGTGCGCTGACTTGAGCTAGTACATAGAATATGCCAAGCTCACTTTGCCTGTTTTGTAAAAATTAAAGAAAACTACATAATATCCAAATTTCTTAATTGCAAATACATACATATTTACCAAATTTTGCAGCATTGCTTTCACACGTACATATGTAAATATGTAATCATCACATAATACCTTTATTTACCTACACTCGTATATTGATATTTAGCGACTTCCGTCTTTTCATTTGATCACCCACAACTTTTTGTTTTTATCTATTGGATTTATTCGTTAGACGTCGTCACCCTTTAATACACAGAAAAAAGGAAATTTTTTATATAATAGCTTTTATTTAGGTTTTTGTTTATTATTATTTTTTTTAACGTTGCAGAATCCCCACATTGGACTTACTAGTAGTGTCCCAAAGCTCTATGTCGTAGGTCCATATGGGCTTAAGATTAGCTTTGTGAAGCTTTACTTTACTTTTAAGACTATGTTGAGAGTTGCGACAAGGACACCATCACATCCGTTTTGTTTTAGTTTTTAGCTGCTGCTGCTGGTTTTCCATGTAAGGTGTCGATCAAAATGTATAAAGGGTATATCATCGGCCACTTCTCCTTACTATGGTAGGGACATATCCGATATAGATATAGTATGCAGCAGAGCCTAATACGCTACCCTGAGATACATCAGCGTTAATACTATAAATTTCTGATGAGGCATTCTGATACTTAAGATAGAACTGCCGGTCACTCAGGTACGACTTACATATGTAAGTACTAAATAGAAATGTGTTGGCAATAGCTTTTTTATTTTGCAAAGAAATCCCGAATGTCATTCTCTTCAAACGCTTTTTGAACTTTTAAGAAAGCTGCAAAAGTCTTTTTCATTCCAGCGCTTCTGTAATTTCGTTTGGAACCCTATTCCATTGCTCTGGTGTACCATGCCGTACTCTAAACCTAAACTGATGCTCAGGCATGATGTGATTCTCAACTGCTGACAAAACTCTTCGAAAAAATATTCGTTCGAGTAGTTTTGAAAATGTTACCAAAAAATTAATAGGGCGATGAGAGTTGACACAATTTGGGTAGTGGTTTATATTAAGAATAGTATTGTAGAAATTATTGTTAGAAATTTAATCGCTTTATCAGAAAGAGTCTTCACAATTAACAATGCAATCATATTCTGGCGAGTTACAATTATTTAGTCTAAATACTTCTTCAGAAACTTCAATATTTGATATCCGGCTGATTTGATTTTTTTATTTAATATTTTCCTCTACTCAATTGAATTTTTGATAAGCAATTTCTCAGAGAGTACAAATATCTCGAAAATCAGCGGGCAATTCTACATGGCACTTGGATAGTGCTCTCCGTTGCGCATTTTTGCTGTAAACCAGTGTGATTTGTTAAAATTTTTATACAACATTTAGACGCATGTAAAGGGTCATAATAATAAAATATAATATTTTTTTTTTATTAAAATTATTCAGGTGATGCCTACTTTTTAACATATTTAGTTTTTATTCGTTTATAAAAATTTAAGAGAAAAAATATAAATGATCAGAAGGGAGGTTTAAAGCGCTATCGTGGGAGCGACCTAGTAGGCACAGCCTTTCTACATAGAACAAATATACAAAAGTCTATTAATTAATAAAGAAATAATCTTTTGATCTTCTGTTTTTCCGACAGTGTGGAAAGTTTATACATGTATGTATATTGGGAACGAGAAATGCCATTGAAGATGGTATAACGCCGAAACCGGCGTTTCTCCAAACCAAACTTGACAAGTGATGACGGAAAATCGTTTTAATATATATCAAATAAAAATCTTCTTTGTTTATTCCATCAAGAGATTGGTAGGGGAATGTGCGGGAAACTATACCATTTTTGGGGGTAACACTGGCAATACTTCTGATGAACAATATATGTACTTACATATACATATGTATAATTACTTAGTGATTTTTTTTATAAACACACAGTATATTTCTTAATTTTTTTTAAATTTGTAGAAGAATATAGTTTATTCTATAAATAAAACCAAATTTCAAGCTTTGTGAATTTAAAAAAGTGCCAATAAAATTTCAAAACTTTTAATCAGAAGTTTTATAAAAATTTGAGTATGTAGTTTTATAGCCAATTTAATTTCAGTGCACTAAAGTGCAAACTTCAAGACAGCGAAAACTTCTTTTGATAAATTATATAAGAAAACATATGAGTACCTACCCAGACGGAAGAATGTGCATGCCAAACCTCAATGCACGTTCATAGATTTTTTGTACAGGCTTGTTGAAAATCATGTGTGCACAAAAAATGATTCAATATGCCACTTTCATGTCTCTTTTAAGGTTCATGATTCATTCCATCTTCTTCATTCAGGATTCCTCGATTCTTGAGAGGAAATGAATCATGAACCTTAAAAGAGGCATAATTCATTTCATCTCAAGAATCGAGGAATCCTGGCTGAATGCTTAATTAACGAAATTTCATAAAAATATACATGTGTGGACTGTACCGAAAAGAAACTGCACACTTTTTATTCACTATTTCTAGTTGCGTGAGCGTCTGATCGCAATGCGGCAAGTACCGTTAGAAAGTGTGATCTCTTCTGCTTTTAATTCTTCCTCTCCCTCTAGTAATTAATACGCAGTTTTCGCGATGCTGCGTATCGAAGAAGACGTGCGTAAACAAATTGTGCACAATTACTGCAGTGAAAAGGGAATTTCGTATAGACAGCTTGCTAAACGATACAAAGTTAGTGTAAACGCGGTAAAAAACATTATTATCAAGTTCGGGGAAACTTACTCATTAAAGCATTTGCCAAAAAGTGGGAGAAAAAAGGGTCCAAAGGATAAAAAAATTGAAGAGAAGGTATTGACTTTAATAAATAAAAACAAGTCAATGTCCGTGAGAGATTTGGCAAAAAAAGCAAAAACTAGTGCAAGTATGATAGAAAGGGTGAAACAAAGACATAACCTAAAAACTTATAAAAAACAGAAAGTGCCAAAGAAAAGCGAAAGCCAAGTGAAATTGGGCAAAACGAGGCTACGTAGATTGTACGAGCGCTTGCTGAGGGAAAACGTGAAATGCATTATAATGGACGACGAAACATATGTAAAAATGGATTCAAAAACATTACCAGGCCCCCAGTACTACACAAAGCAGAAAGGTGGTACTGTTGATGAGTCAGTATCGTCAATACAAATTGAAAAATTTGGCGGCAAAGTCCTCATCTGGCAGGCTATTTGCTCTTGTGGTTTTAGGACTGCCCCATTTTTTACAACTGGCACTATATCCGGCGAAACGTACAGGAAGGAATGTTTAAAGCGTCGCCTTATACCGTTTTATAAGCAGCACAATGTGTCAGCACTATTTTGGCCTGATTTGGCTACTGCACATTACGCGCATTCCACTTTAACCTTGTTGGAAGAAAACCACGTAAATTACGTTAAAAAGGAGGAGAACCCAGCAAACGCGCCAGAACTACGTCCAATTGAACGATATTGGGCTATTGTCAAGCGCAACTTAAGGAAGGATGGCGGAGTAGCACACAACGTTGTAGAATTAAAAAAAAGCTGCCAAAAAGCAAGCCGATCCGTAACCGAAGAGGGTGTGCACAATTTGATAGAAGGTGTTAAAACCAAAATTCGACAAAAATTACGAAAAAAAATTTTTTTCAACGTGTTTTCAATAAAAAATTAATTTAAAGATATATATTTACAGTATACAAAAATTTGAAGTCAAATACAAATAAAAATGTCGAAGTTACAAAGGAAACAATGTGTGCAGTTTCTTTTCGGTATAGTCCTTATATGAAAAATCATACATTTGAATTTAAATTTTTAAAATAATTTTTATTTTGATATTCTACGATCAATTCAATGAATGAAATGAAAATTATTATGAAATAGAAATAAAATTAATTCAATATAAAAAAAACATATTTAAGTACATATAAAAATTAAGTCTTCAGCTTCGCTGTTTCTTTATAAAATTGATTTTTTCTGCATTTGAAGCCAAGGCGCATATCTTTGGCAAATATATCAAAATCATATTTGCTATTTTTTACTGAATCTGCAAAGGAAAAACAAAAAATTAGGCTCATTGTTTAATATTGTTTCCATATCTTCTATTACCAAAAACGAAAGTATGGAAGAGCTTATACTTTTTAATAGCTTCCTTGCCCTTCGCGCCGTCCCAATTTATTTTCAGCAGCAAAGTGTCACTAAAAAATATTTTTATGCTTTTTGCCATGTGCATTCCTCCAATTTGCTGTTTTATGTATGCAATCTAAAATTTTGAAAATTTTATTAATCCAGAAACATTCACATAAATAATTAATGTCTTGACAATAATACTTACTAACTATGTTCTAGAGTATTGGTCAATATTTTTCTCCACTTCCTTTAGTTCTGTCTGAGGGAGTCAATTGGAAAAATGTGCAAATCCGTGCTCTCCGTAAAGCACTGGGCACTCAATTTGGTGAGCATAATTTCCTGTTTCACAATTCTTTGGTTCATCTCTTCCAATATTTTTTCTTGCTTGTCAAACCGTTTGTTCATACTCTCCGACAATGCAGCTCTTGCTAATTCCCGCTACTTTTTTGCTCATGCTGATTGTGCGTTATTAAAATTTATTCCATACATTCTGTATATAAATCATAGATAATTATCAAAGTATTTACCTTATTTTGATAATTTCAATATAATTGATGGAAATTTTAATAAATGTCACTAATTAACTGTTATTCTTTAAATTATTTCAAAACACGTGTGTACTCCCGCACCAAACAAAACTAAAAGAACAATTTGCAATAAATCAAATAACAATTGACCGATTTTTCAATCGTATTTTTGTCGTGCAATTACTAATATGTATGTTTCAGAAATGCAAGAGATGGTCAAAAGAAGGTTTGACGGTTTAAATATTAAAAGCATGATTAACGCATGATACAGATCATTAAGATCAGACTTATTTCATTTGGCGAACACGATTTTTTTTCAATTATTAGGGCTTACGTGATTTATGCATGAAAAAGATTTTTGAAACAGATTTTACTACATTTTCTACGAACTTCATTGTAAAACATTCTTTATGCGTGAATGTCATGAATGCATTTTTAAGCATGATTGAAATTCCATCTGGGATATAAAATTACACTCACACTTACCTAATGCTGTACAGTATATCGATGCCTTACTTTCTCAACCTGGTATCTTAAATAAGGTAACTTTTAAGAAACAAAAAAAACTGTTTATTTTTTTACCATCGTTTTTTATGTAAAAATTTTAATGCAATTATTAAGACATGAATTATAGCTATGTGCACAAGTAAAAATTATATACTTATCTATGTATGTTAGTTTACGCATAAAACGAATTTTTTAAGATACGAGTTTTCTGCATTAACGATAATTTCATTTTTGAAACTTGATTTATAAGTTACTCGTTTGCTGCACTTATATGTATACAACGAAGATACTTCAAAACTATTAAATAAAAACAATATTTTGCTTGAAATTAAGGTTTTATTTGTTAGAGGATATTATAAAAAAATATAATTCATATTGATTTATTTTAATTTAATTATATCATTGGTCGAATTGACTTCAAGTAATTTATTGGTGAAAAATCGCGGAAAAACTTGTGATTTAAGTAATTAACGCGATAAGATTGCGACAATCTGGATTGGTTTATAACTGTGATTTCAGCTGGCACATAGAGTTCTCTTCCTTTCTTCTTCCGTTCTATGGAGGCATGTACAGAATCGCACTCCATTTGAGTGTGGCCAACTACCAGGTATTTTTGTTGAATTTCTGAATGGTGAGTTATAGTATACTGTTGCAAGGCATTCGGAAGTGTCACGTTTCGATTTTGGGCACAGCACCCATCACTGAAAATTATTATCGGTTTTGATTTGTCTTCCAATTTCTCTAAAAAATCCAGCAAACAAGAAGTAAACACATTAGAGTCCATGCCACCTTCGGCTTCATGCCAGACATAGCAATTAGCATTTTTGTCAAATTCGTTATAAATTGTGAATTGGTGCACACACAGTTTTGTTTTGAAGTAGTTTGCTCCAGTTGAAAGTAGAGGAATTGTTTGCACTGCTTGCAAATCTACCGTGAACATTTGGATATCACCTTTACAACAAAGTTCCTTGTCTTCGGATTTCTCTTTCCTAGCACGCTCCTTATTTTTTTATATGAATCTGATATTCAAATTCTGGCACATTTTTATTTTTGTACGCAAAACATATATCACATTGGTCTTTCTTGGGCTTGTATATACTAATATTGGCTTTGTGTACAGCGTCTAAAAAGCATTTGTACTTTGCCTTTTCAGCCTCATTAATGTTGCTATCTTTCAAATATTTTTCAAAATCTTTGTACACTTCTGCCCAAGTTTTGTACTGAACGTCTACATATTCTCTACTTGTACTTTGTCGGCAATAGTGTGAAGGCATTTTAGGCAAATTCTGTAGAAAAAGGTTCACATGATTTACTTCGGCAATGTATCTTTTGCTGTTTCGATTTACTGTTTCACTTTTCTTTACCAAGCCAATGTCGCTTGTATGTAGATTGGCAGTAATCCATTTGGACACGCTCCACTCACCAAGAGACAGCGTGCTAAAAACATTTTTTGGCAAACAAATTTTGAAAGTGTATACTAATGTGTTTACTCGCCGAGAAATAGTACCAGTTGTTCTTGAAGTGACCGGCCTTTGGGACACCATCGCAACGACAAACGCTTTTTTCCTTCCCATGACAGTAACCAAAATGTTTTAAAAATATCCTTCCCATCTTCTTCTGTAATTTCGTTGCACTGCTTACCAAATTTTTTTATCACATATTTCCGAACGGCACCGAGCTTTCAAAGTTCTTTCTTTTCTTATTTCCATTATCCCAGTTTCTTTTTTTTTGCTTCTCTTAATCGATGCATACTCCCGACCACACATTCGCTTCAGTTTTTGACGGTTTCTAGTCCAGTTTTGCTTATCTCCCTGGCCTTTCCGTTCTCTTTTTACTCTGATTACTCCAGACGATTCATTCAACAATACTGAAGAAGATTCATTCTTAGATAGATCTGAATTAGTGCTGGGATGATACTCGCTTTCACTTGCGGAAAAGTCGGATTCTGAGAAAAAGCCAGAGTTATCAGAGTCCACTGAGAGAATATTCCCTGTTTTTTCATCCAAAATTACGTTTCCATTCTGTTGTGTTTCAGGTTCGTGGCATTGATTCCTGATAACAAAATGACCTGTTTCAGCATCAAGAACGGCGATTGTATTTTCATTCATATTAAGTGCAGCTTGAGAAAAATTTAAATTCACTTAAAAGTAACACTTCTTCACACATTCCTTTTGTGGAATTTTTTTAATAATAAAAACAAACTCCTCAGAAATAAATATTTACCAAGCAAAAGAATAACGAAAACCACTGCAATGCAATGAATGAAATTAACTTCACAGTCTTCTCACTACAAGTACTACAAGGAAACGGTAAATTTTTGTTCGTTCTAGCGTCGCCGAAAAATAACGGGACCCCATACGTTAAGCTATTGCAAAAGAAATATACATACATGTATATTAAGATAAGAGTTTGACGCAGTTATGAAAAAAGCATTGATCGAGATACCAAGATATGCATTCCTATTTTTTTTACGATAGACACCATCTATTGAGATAGGAATTTGTTGCAGTTATAGAACAGAAAAATAGGAATCGTTTGATATGAAAATCTAAAAATCGCATTTTTTAAGATACGAGGTTGAGAAAGTAAGGCATCGATATGGTTTATTGCGCCGCCCTGCGGTTTATATCAACGTGGTGAACCAAATAGGCGCCAATCATTTGCCTGTAGGGCTCAATTGTGATGGTAACGCAGGCTCCATTTCCAGGTTGGAAAAAGTGTGAACCAATAACACCTTCAGGATGCAAACCACAACGTAACTTTTTTGCGGTTCAACACAATGCGCACAGAACGCGTATTTTGAAAATAAATTTCCACGATTTATAAACGTTGTTACAGTCTTTGCTTGGAAATTCTATACCTCTAAAAAATACCTTTTATATATATTCCGTTAAGCTGTTAGGTGAAGTTATAATGCCGTTGTGCTTGAGTATAAAAAGTTAGGGTGGAGATTTCGTCGCATTTGGTAGTAGTTTTTCTTTTACGAGTAGTTGCAAATCTTTTGTCCGACACTACGAATGTGTATACTTCCTGTAATGCAAAGTTTCTACCTACAAAAACATTTCCAGATCAACGATCTCTTTTATACCCGGCTCGCAAAACAATGGCTTTGTTGAGAAATAATTTTGATGAGCCCTACATACTTTACCGTTTCGGACCTGTTAACTGACCGCCTAGATAGTATTTGGGTTTATGTGACGTCAAAAGTATACGTCAAGACTACTTCTGTAATTCGCGAGATACCGGTAGCAATGCTTCAAGGAGTCATTGATAATTGGACCTTCTGCATGGAAGGGCTAAAGCGTAGTCTGGGCCAACATTTGAATATAACATTTATTTGATTATTTTTCATCTGAATTACGAAAACAAGATTATAAGAACTGAACTTCAGAATGTTCTAAGTAAGCATGCATCATCGTGCTATCCATATTCATGCGCCTATCGAGTTGCGAGTAGACATATCTATGTTTAGTTCATCCTATCTCTAGTGCCCTTTATACGATTTAGTAATCTGGAAGCACTGTCGTATCTTATTTTTTGATGTTCTGATGACCATATGCTCTGATGAACAAAGATTCAAAAGCTAGATTGTGGGGTATTGTATGAGCTTTCGAAGCGATGTATTAGTCTTTGCTTTTAGAATAAAAAGTTAAAAGATTCTTCGTAAAAAGCAGCAAAATACAAGGATTTTTGCAGTTTTTTCAGATTATAAAATTGAAAGTACATGTTTTTGTAGTATAATTTAATAAATTTTGTTTATCATGAGTAGACAAAGAGTTTTAGCCAAACAAATTTTACAGTTGGATGGATTTGGACGCAGTTATAAAAATTAAAATACCAAAATTTGTGAAAAATCGAGTTTGCTCTTTATTCCTTCCACAGATGATTTTAAGTTTTAGCTCAAATCAAGTAATTCTAACAGCAAAATAAAAATTTAGACATCCAATGTGGGGATAAGCTCCATTCTAAACATTTGAAAAGCCGCATTATCCGTTTTGTAGCACTACTGCGTCGTATTGCAATGTTGGCAATCCAACGGAAGTGCATTTTATATAGTATTGAATACAATTAAACTTATTTTGGTACCTATAATGGATTGGTACAGCAGTACCCTTCTTTTAACGACTTCGATAAATGAAAGTAGTTTTTTATCCACAAATATATTTGTTGTTTTGGTTAAATTGATAACTATAAACTATAATGTTAATTTTAGAGTGAATCAAAAACGAGTTAAAAAATTAATTCGTATTTTAAAACATCAAAAACAGTCGTTATTGGATTAATTTTCTTATAATGATGAACCTGATGTTGTTGATCGAGCCATATAGTTGAGTTAAACGCTTCTTACAATTTGTGGTGCACGTCTTGATGTTGTGCCACAAATTGAAGGACCTGCAGTTTTACGCCGACTTCTAATGCCAAAGGATTTTTGTGAGAAGTTTGTTTATGGCAGAACTATACTTAGAGGTTTGCCATTGCCTGCCGAGGGGCGATTGCTATTAGAAAAACGTTTTTCTATAATTTTCGATATTAGTTTCCCGGCCATGATTCGAGCCCGGGACACACCAAATGAAACACGCATACGCCACACACTCGGCTACGGCTCAATATTATTTAGAAAAATAGTTTTCAAAGCTACTGCAGAACTTTGCATATAACTTTGTTAAATGATTCATAACTGGGTTTTATTTGGTCACACTTTATATAAGCACATACATATGTGCATATGGATACAACTATCGATATCATCACGGTTGAATTACAAATGATCTAAAATTAACTGGGTTTTTAATTATCATAAGAATATTACATATGTAACTTGATTTAAATGAAAGCCAGACTTTGGATTATTCAAGGTGAATCAATAGAAGGTGATTTGTGTAATTTTGCGAGTGAAATGTTAAAATCTGAATTCGCCCAGTATGGCTCATGGATTTTGTTTGTGTAAACAAAAAACGCATCAAATTGGAAAAGAAGTAAGTACAAGCATTCAGTTCATGAGATGCTATCACCTTCAGGGACGGCTATACGTCCTGAGCCCGGGTGGGTAGTTCTGCTGGTGGTAAGAGTATAACAGGAGAAGGGAATGGGTCGTCGATCAATTAAGAAGATCAACGGGTTTCGGGAAAAGAACTTATTGTTCTTCGTATAATAAGTATATTGTTCATAAATAATACATGGAAATAATTATTTGAAAGCTTTTTCATTTCTACAGTGTTAATAAAGCCATTCGTTTAGAATTCCAAGAAATGAAATTATTCATAAGGATTTCTAGATCTAACTTATCAACTGCATCCTAGAGTTTTATGAATCTTCGCTGATTCAGTGAGGGAGTAATATTCATCGCATTGCTGTCATTTACTCGTTTGGAAATTTTGCGTAGCAAAACAGGTTGTTCAATTGCGAACTTTTTAGTAAACCTTAAAAAAAAACCTTAAAATTTTAAAAAATTTCAATCATCGCAATCGGCATTGTCACGCAACGAGATTATGTTGAACAGGCGGCCGGATTAACCTGCCAGTTAAATCCCTAGTTTTTGCTCCCATTTGCTCGCGTGACAATGTGACGAAAAGTGTTTGGCTTTTATGCCGTTTTCTAATTTTATAGGTGGCGCAAAAGTAAACTTCCGATGTTTTTTGGCTGTAATTTAAAAAAAAAATTAAAAACTTTGATTCTTCTTGTGGATTATTTTTATTTGGTCTTTTAGTTTTTTTTACATCAAGTCGAGAATATGATGTCATGTAAATGGCCGAAGCCACAGTTGATTGTCATTTGAGCCCTTTTTATGGCATTTTCCATCACTTTGGCCAAAACTTCCGGCGGTAGGTCCTCACTTTCTTGACGGATATTCTCTTTAATAGCTGCAAGAGTCTGAGGCTTGTTGACATAAACCCGCGACTTCAAAAAGCCCCACAAAAAGAAGTCTGGAGCGGTCAAATCAGGCGATCTTGCTGGCCAGTGCAAATCGCCAAAACGGGAGATTAGGCGCCCGGGAAATGCATCCTTCAGCATATCGGTTGTGGCACGTGCAGTGTGTGCCGTTGCACCGATCATTGCTCTGTAGCGCTCACCATTCACAGTAACCGTTTGGCCCGCGACGTCTTCGAAGAAAAAAGGTCCGATGACTACTCCAGGGAAAACAGCACACCATACAGTGACTTTGAGCGGGTGTAATGGCTCTTCGTGGGTTAGACGCGGATTTTCAGTGCCCCAGAAGCGTAAATTTTGCTTATTTACGTACCCGCTAAGATGGAAATGGGCCTCATCACTCATGATTATTTTTGATGAAAAATCATCTTCCTCTTGGTGGTGATTAAGGATGGCTTGAGCGTATGTTAGACGCGATTGGCGGTCAGCAGCTAACAGCTGACGCGCCGTCTGGACTTTGTACGGAAACATCTTCAAATCTTGTACCAAAATTCGTTGTAAAGACCGTCGACTGATACCCATTTGCGTGACACGTCGTCTAGTCGATGTCGACGGCGCTTCCATGACATCCTCGGCTACAGCAGCAATATTCTCTGCAGAACGGCTACTCCGGGGTCTGCCACGCCTGGCAGTATCTCGTGTTGTGCCAGTCTCTTCGAGGCGAGCGGCTAAACGTGGCAGTGTTTCACCAGTAGGCGTTGGACGGCCAAGAAATCTGCGACGAAATTCACGTTGTGCCAAAGTCACCGACCGATTATTGGTCAAATAAACAGTCAGCGCACCATTTCATGCGACGTGCCAGCGTTGGTAAGTACTCTTCTACCCACCTCTTCCAGAAACGATCACGCATCTGCCTAGCCACTCGCCATTGCTTATGCAGGGAGCAAAGCTTCAGTTCTGGTTCCGCACAGCTTCGTGTTTGCGCCGTATTCGCGCCACCCAGAAGAAACTGATTTGGCGTCAGAGGCTCTTCTTGGTCTGGCGTCACCGGCAGATGTGTAAGGGGGCGTGAATTGACTACATTCTCGGCCTCCACCAACAAACCGTATAATGTGTGCTCTTTGGGGCTGACGTCCTTCATCGTATGGCACAAGACCTTCTTTACATATTGCACCATACGTTCCCAAGCGCCAAATTTTCGACAAATAAATTACATCTTAACTCACTTAAAACTAGTTTTAGCGCTGAAAAAGAGCGCTCCACACTGACTTGGGTCGCTGGAGTACTGTGAACCACTTGTGCTAGTAACCACAGATAGGGATGGGTGTATTGTTTCTTTTTCCAATATTCCATTATGGGAACGTCTAAGTCTACCTGTTTTGGTGCATAGCTTTCGATTTCTTGATTGGCTCTCTGTAACTCATTGTCCTGAGGCTCATCGTCAGACTCTTCATCCGATGGAGACACTTCAATTGAATTGAGAAGGTTTCCAAGCAGAGAAGTTGAACTTTGAGAATGAGCTTCTGGCCAACTTATATCCGAAGATCGAATAATCGGGGATAAACTAATTTCCTCCACCGTGCCGGTTTCGCCATTGTCACTACTTTGTTGTTTAGAAACCTTTATAATGGAATGTAAAGTTATATAAAAATATTTATTTTAAAATTACATACAAATTTTTAAATCTGGCTTTTCTAAGTGTAACTAAATATAATACAATAGCTTCCCGCTTTAGCAGTTAATGCCGTCTACTGTTTAGTATAAAGTTGCGTAATGTTAGGCAAGCCAAGATGGAATTATAGTTCAATACGTGAATTCTTTGAAACGTACCTCCTCTTTCAATTTAAGTATCTGACGAATAAGCTGCTTCAAATGGGTCTTCGCACACATCATTTTAATAGGATTTTTTATTAATAGTCGGCGTATTCGAGGATCCAGGTACACACATGCAAGCACAGAAGGACTATTTAGTAGCCTATCTTCTCGCTTTTCTAAGCACTTAAATAACAATTTATTGTTATCGCTGTCATTTGCTTGCACTTGTAGCTTCAGTTGCATCCACAGAATATAAAAATCTCCCAGAAATAATTGGCTAGATTGCAATTTTAAAGTTGCCTCATTGATTGGGTCTAATGTTTTAACCAAATCTTCTACATCTGTCCAGTCAGCGACGGAAAGATTAACCTTTTCGTCAAAGTGTTCGACGCAGAACTCTCTGTATGTTAACAAACTTTTGAGCATTTTTAACGTTGAATTCCATCTCGTAACTACATCTTATAATGGTCGATTTAGTCCTCGGGCTGCCATAGTGTATCTAATCGAAATATTAAACATACACAGAAATCGGTTTAGAAAGTTTCACATTTTATTTTATGAACAATATATTGTCACGATTTTCCGTCATTCTTTGCCAAATTTAGTTTCGAATACAAACTGGCTTCGGCTCTATACCATCTTCAGTGTAATTTTTCGGACAACAGTGTCGAAACCGGTTGGTATCCAAACCAAATTTGATTTTATTACGCAATATATATTGAGTAAAAATTTATTCGCACAGTGAAATAAAAATAGTTAAAATAAAAAATAATAAAATAAATTTAAAAGAATATTATAGTAACTAGTTTTAAAAAACGTTGGATTTTGTATTCAGAGCGACTTACCTGTATGAGGGAGTCCTTAAATTTTTTATTATTTTTCTTGAACTGTCAATTAGTCCCCCACATGGAACGTCCGCCAAAAAATCCTTCACAGCTAGTTGAAGGGTGTGAGCCGCGCATTTTATGGAAGTAATAGAAAGGATCTTGATATTGTTTGTCATATCTTCTTCATTTATATCCTCGGTACCATCATTTTCATCGTCAAGCGAATTGAACAGCTCCACTGCTTTCACCATATTTTTACCATTATCAGTGGTAACCGAATAAATATGGGAATTTCCGATACCAAACTGCTGCAAAATATTCTCCACTTCCGTTTTCAAATTTTCAGCAGTGTGCCTTCTACTCAGTTCCACCATTCCCAAAGTATATACACGGAGCTCCAAATCAACGCAAAACTGAATATTCACTCCTAAAATTCCTCGGTTATGACGAGTGGCTGTGTCTATTTTCAATGATAACATTTTATTTTTAATCAGCGTTTTGATTTTCTGCTTGGTTGACTCGTATTTTGAACAGACCAGCTCACTTATATTTTTGGATGACACAGCAGGTATGCCTAGACCAGAGAATATCTGATCTGTTAAAATCTTAAATGGCTGCGAATCAAAAAATTGAAATGGTAACTTTTCGCTTGTAACCATATCTACGCATGCATTTTGCACTTCACTGATGCTCATTTTCACATTAAATTTAATTTTTTTTGTATCACCAGCCTCACTATTATCAGAAGCAGCATTTTCACTGACACTTTTATATTGTTCTTGATGCTTTTCACTTAAATGCCTCTTTAAATTGCAAATATAATTGCCTGCCAATGTTTTTTGGCATATAAGGCAGGTTGATTCGTTTTTCTCAGAATCAAATGAAAAACATTTCCGAAACACTCTTTCACGCTTGCGACCCATTTTATCAAAATGTTAAAATTCTTTGTTTAAAATATTTATTAGTAATTGTCTTTTTTTTAGTTTTTCAAAACAAACACTTCTAGTCGCAATAGAAAGTATACAAAATTTAGTACGAAAAAAAAAATCCGCAACCGAGCGTAAATTCAGACTACTAGTTAATTTAAAGCCTCTTCTTGTGGTTCAGCACAACGGATTGATATCTCCTTATCAATAGCGATAACAACAACACAGTATCGTAAGTCTTTTGTGAAATATTTCCCAGCAAACATTTAAGTTAAAGAATGATGATAGTAGATCGTTTGAAAAACTGTCTCTACAAAAAAGGACTTAGTTGTAGATATCGAGAAATATAAAAGTTATGCAATCGTATTATAAGGTTGAGTTCTAATTCGATACGAATACTCATTTTTGATTATTTTGGAGCTATTATTGACACTCATAAGTTAAAAACTGCACGTTGAATTATATTAATTTAGTTTTAATTAAACATTTTTCAATAACTGCCATTTATTTCGGTAGAGCATTTCAATTTTTCTCTAATTATTCTATAATCGAATTCGAGAATGTTAAAGATTATGTTTGCTGGATTACAACTGCTGACCAGGTACACACTTTACAGTTTTCATATTCCAAAAAGCAGTTTAGGCACATACATATATATGCACATATGCATGTATGTGCATAGTCTGTTGGAAAAAGTCAGTTTCGTAAAACAACAGACATTGCAATTAGATGTTATTGAAAAAAGGTGTTTGCATATTATTAAAAATAATATCAATTCCTGCAGGGTATATATGCTCATACATATGTACCCCCATATGTATATTTACATTTGAATACATACATACATATGTATTTTTATTTATTTGAAAACTGTCCATTCATATGTACATATATATTTATTTATGCAACAATAAAGTCATCAGCATCAAATATTGGCCGGTTAAACTCTTCCCCCTTCCGTACCCAGAAATCGTTAAAATTTCGGTAAATATCATGACATTTTATATACATATGTATGTAAATGTATTTTCTTCATTTATATATGCAACCACATAAGTATATTTGCATGTGCCAACATAAATACATACATATGTACATATGTACGTAATTCTTTCGTTGTTACACTTTTAATTGAAGTAATATGTACATTTTTCTTATTATTCGTATTTTTTTATACATATGCATATGTAGAAAGTGTTGTAGTTTTTGAGGGCATATGTTGGCGATGACATAGCAAAAAAAATTTACTACGAAATACTTATTAACAAAATGGTGTGGCGTTTTGAGTTTTTCGTTTTGAAAAAAAAAAAAAATAAAACTCAAAAGTTAATTTTTATTTCTGAGAGAAAAAGTAACGCTCATGAAATGAGTTTTATTTCTGATCAAAAAAATATAACTCAAAAAGTAATGAATTTTTTTTATGAAAAAAATAAAACTCAAAAAATTATAATTATTTTTGACCAAAAAAATTTAACTCAAAAAATGATAATTATTTTTGATCAAAAAATAGCAATACAAAAAATAATCATTATTTCCGAGCACACAAATAACACTCAGAAAACAAGTTTTATGTTTGCTCAAAAAAATATAACTCGACATATAATTATTTTTTCGGAGCGATTAATAAAATTCGATATATAATTTTTAATTTTAATTTTTATTGATATCGCTTGGAAATTTCTAGATCGTAACAGATTCTTATAGAACATGAAAAGATATACACATACATATACATACGTACTCAAAACTGTTCTCCGGAAATTGGAACCTTTTGATTTTTTTCATTGAAATTTAAAAAATAATCATTATTTTCGGTCTCTGCGGCGAAGTGCTAACTGGCGGTGCACTATGCGTTGAGGCACAGAACGCCGGGGCGCTGGACGTAGCCTTAGCGGGCGTGGCGGCAATCTTTGCTAGGCTTGGTGGCGGCTGAGTGGCGGGCGTTGAGTCTTCTGACTGATTACGCTTACTCTGGCGAACAGGCGACCGCTGCATTCTGCTTCTGGTCACAGGCAATACGGCTATTTACCAATTTGGCGGTACGTTAACAAATTTGGCGGCAAGTTAACGAATTTGGCGGCAAGCCGACGAATTTGGTGGCTAGTTAACGAGTTTGGCGACAATGGCGAAAAGTGATTGGTTTTTATGCCGTTTCCTAATTTTATATACCCGTTTGACAACGGGATCAACAAACCTAGCAAACCAGAGCAAACCAGGGTTTCATTTGTTTATTAAAATAAGTAATCGATAACAATTGAGCAATATACAATATAATGGCGGAATACATTGGGCAATTAAAAATAGCAGTATGAAATAAGTCTCTAATCTATCACAAGTATAAACAATAATGAAAATGACTCAGGATATTACGCACCCAAATATACGAATATTGTTGGATTTACTCTCACTTAATTTTTTTTCGGCTTATCTAGCAATCCACCCTTTGTAATTCTCTTGTCTAGCCTTAAATATCATGGCGATTCATCTTTGAATTCGCCTTGCTCTGGTTGATTTGTTTTATAAATATGTTTTTCGATATATCGGCCTGTGCCAACTGATAGAAAAGTACCCTGGATAGTAAATTTTTGATAACTATGCGGTGCCGGCAGGGCTGGTGGCAAATTAAAAGCAAGCATAACCAAGAAGAAGACCGAAAAACATATAACTATACACTTACCAGGCGGTTTTGGCGTGTTTTTGTTGTCATATTATTGCTAAAGCGCCTAATAAATTACTGGATTTCAGTGCGAGAATAATTGAAAGCAGCAAAGGGAAATATTTGCATATTTTGGGTTTCCCCCATAGGGTGAAAAGTTTATGTACATATATTGGATTTTCCGCCACTCCTAGCCAAACTTGGTTTGGAAACAAACCGGTATCGGCGTTATGAAGCTGCTATAACACGAATCCTTACTACCAGCTAATGACAACATCATATGTCTTCAAACGAAACTTGACAAGGGATATCGGGCACCTGTAAAAAAAATTACGAATTGACACAATAGAACTTTCTCACCATAGTAAGAAAGTATTTCACCATAGATCTTTTCTATCAATTAAGGGGGGTGTTTCTTGAATCACGTTGATTCTACCGATATTATTTTGTATCTTTGCGGGATGACCATTTATGTTTGGCTTATATGTGTTACCATCGTAGGTTTAAATATTTTAAGAAACTCTGTCCCTAAAATATTTACACCTACAAATGTATGCGTTTTAAAAAATAAAATACTTCTTTCGTGTTACATAAAAGCTGAAAAATGAAATATGCTAGTTTTAGTGCATGTACTACTATGATTACAGTAATACTAAACATTCTATTTATGATATAGGTGCGGACATTTTTGTAGATGTAGACCATTTTGATGAAGTGGTGTACATTTATGCAATTTTAATAATTTTGGATCCTTCACAAGCTCTCCATCGAAATATGCAACAATTCATCTTAAAGGGGAACTCAATGATGTCATTTGCATGTACAGAAGTGCTGATAATAGCTTCAAGGTAATAATTAATTGCTACAAACATTCCCATATATTTCCAAAACAATTTTATAACCTTACAGTTGCTTAGACGATTCTGATGATATACTGATGAATAGGCTTATATTCTGGATTCAAACAAGAAATCGGTTCGCTCGATTTTCCTCGAATTTCCGATGCCTAAACGCTGATCGCCTGGTAGGCCATTATTTCACACTATGTTTGGGTAAAATTCCTAAAAGTGAAATTCAAACTCAAATCCACCGTCATGCCCTCTCGTTGGCCAATTGCAGTATACTTCGGTACATAAAAGACGACAGCAATAAACCGGAGTTAGAGTCGTCAAGCACGACAATTAGTAGAAAATTATGCAACATGTTGGAAGCTCACCAGAGCAACGGGATGAGTATAAAGGATTATTATGAAATTGTAATTACTTTCATTGTAATATAGGGTGTGCTCAGAAAATCATTATCAGTATGTGCAAAGCAAAGCAGATGTGACGGTTGATGGAGATGATAACATTGTTGAAATTTTTCAAATAGCTTGGCCGCATTTTTGAACGCGTGCTCTACTAAAATGGGCATGCTATTTAATGGTTGACGACATTTGTAAGCCAAGATATGATTTTTTTTTTGTTGAATTTAAGGAAAAGGTATCTTGTGAGTTGAAAAGAAGTCGCTTTTTTTAAATATATAATTTAATTACAATCGTACTAAGGTTTTCGATGGAAAACACCAAAAATATAATACATATATACATATACGAACTTGCGTTGTACAAAGCATAGAAAATTAGTTTTATACTCTCGTTTCTTCCGATATCGTTCAAACGTAATTGCGGCAGTATACATTTTTTCTATGCAAATGATGAACGACGCGTGATAGAAAAACGGCATTTTAGAACGGTTTGCAGTGATAGTGCTGCCATATTAGCATTTCTGAACGTGCTGCTGGTCTTGTGAGAGCAGTTTGCGCCTTCTGATGAATTTCCGAACACACCAGTATTCACTACGCACAAATATTATTCACACCAATATGAATTTGATGAAGCTTGTTAACAGTTTCGATTCCGAGAATATATACAAAAGATATTGAGTTAATTGTAAAGAAACATAAGCGGCCGTTTCATTGTGGGAAGTTAAATATCGCTTTCGAATATAAAAAACATGCCAACTTTCGAATTTATATTATTCCCACTGTGAAAATGAACCTAAAGTTGTTTAAGGTAATTCTATTGTCACTTTTCGGACGCCACATTAACTATCTAACAATTAAACATACTAGGAACGATAATCGTTTCAACTTGCTTATATGCCCTAAAATTTTGTTTTAAAAAGTAATAAGCGGTCGTCTGCTTCCAGCTGCTATGCAGAGGAGCGCGAATTCGGGGTCGTATTTGTGCTGGAAGAGAGATTACGCCGCCAGTTACTGTCGTTCACCCCAGTGACCCTAATCCGCATCAGAGCGAGATTTTTTTAGCATCTCGCTAATTTGCGCCACCGCTCCTACACAAGAGGAAGGTATAAAATTCGTTCTAGGCATTTTAATGCCAAGGTGGGAAGGGAAACGTCCGCTAACGGATTGATTCTACTCGTAGTATGTAGTACCAAGTTCAAGCACAAAAAGATATAACAAGCTGCATAGATATCTCCTGCTGGGAAAAACACTACACCAAATCGAACATGTTGTGGTAAACGGAAGGCATGCTTCCAGTGCAAAACCAAGACTCGCGCGGGTCACTATGCAGCAAAATGTTTGCGCTCAATGGCACAAGGAAAGCTCGACATCCAAAAGTCGCTTCGCAACGTGATTTGCACTACAGCTCTCTGAGAGCTGTAATAATTTGGCGCTGACATCATAGTTTCATGTTTAGCTGAACTTCTTCAATTTGTGGGGTGCCTCTTGGTGTTGTAATATAAATTAAGGAACCTCCAGTTTTAAGCCAACAACAAACGGCAAATAATTTTTGTGAGAAAATTTTAAATGGGTTTGGAGGTGAACGAGGGCAAAATTAAGTACCGCCCATGATGTAATAAACAGTGAGCGAAATCGTGTCTAGACCCCCGTATAACAGTTGACAATTATAATTTCGAAAAAGTGGAGTTCCAGCTATATGTAGAGTAAAAGGCCGATATATGAATAATATTTGCATTGTTAAGTGATAGTATGTTTATGTGGTTTCAAGTATAAATATGGTAACTCCATTTCACTCTCTGTCGACTTAGCGAGCGCTGGGAAACTGTCACGGCATGCAGAATTGCAAGGACCCTCTGGCCGAGAGTGGATCGTGGGCACTCAAAGGAACTGAGGTGGCTTACTCAGCGGCACCTCTCGACCCTCGTAGGTGTTTTGACTAGTCATTGTCCGATAGGTATCCATGCGGTTAGCCTGAATATAGTCTCTGACCCTTTCTGTCGTAGCTGTATGGAGGATGATGAGGTGAATTCATCTTTTCATTTTCTGCTCAGGTGCCTTTGCGAGACTGAGGTTTAAGTACCTAGGGTCGTACTTCTTTAGTACTCCAGAGGAGCTTTCTGGGGTGGAGATTGGTAATTTGCATGACTTCATTCGGTGTTCGCAACGTTTCTCCAGTTAATCTTTCTTGATTCCGATTTACGTTACCGTTCATTTAACAGGTGGTATCACAATGTACTCCTCAACTATGTCTAAGTGAGTTCCTACTGCGGGAACTACCACATTAACCTAACCTAACCTAACCTATTCTTTGCCGATTCTTGTTTTTTTGTTTTTTGTATTTCCGAAGGGTCAGAAGTTGATGAATTAAGTGCTATCCAAATTGTATAAGGAATGACTTAAAATCATTGTACATTGTACTAGCCACTTAGGAAATCTAACTTTAGTTCTACTGAAAATGGAATCTGAATTGTTAAGGGATGTTATGGCATTATATATCTTTTAAAATCAATTCAAGACATATTTTCGGCAAATTTAATTAGTGAACAAATCTCAACTATATCAAAAATGGAATTATCATATTTATATTTGACATATGTACATTCGCATATGCATACGTTCCCAAAACCATCGCTAATAAATACGTTTTTCTTTTCCATAGGTTGCTTACATGTACGAGCTAATGAGCTACAGAGCAGATATCTCCAGAGGATTACAGCAAAAAGTCGCGGAGATGCTAGTAAAAGTTTGTAAAATATGTTTAAAAAATGCAAACTTTTCATTTGAAAGATTTTTAAGGGCAGGATTCGGCCTAATGTCTCAGAAAAATATTACAAATGAAACGTATTTAACAGTTCTAGGCATTTTAAAAGACTCATTTGAAAGTAGAAGAAATCTCACCATGGTGGCATTTTGGCTCATTTTGGAAGTGTGCTGCAATCAACAGAAGGATTCTGAGGTACACAAAACAGCACAATCAATTTTCGCGAGGATAGAAGTGCCTCAAATCATAAAAGTTAGTATATTTGAAAAATTATCTCAAACTACGTGTGCTGTAGCAGTTGATCCAACATTTTGTACATATATTGAAACTAACAGTGAATGTATGATATGTTTGAAGCCTTATTTTTTGCAACGCAAGCGACCGCGCAAGGAAGTGGGCTATGGCGAGGATGATCTTGAAGAAATTTTACAAAATGTCGGCCATATGGTGAAAAGAATTTACGATTTCTCAAAATATCTAAAAAAAAGTCATATTGAAAAACTAAATAATGTTTGTATGGATATTAAAAAAATTGCTGACAATCACAACAAGGAAGTATAACCTTAAAAGTTATCTTCTACAATATACATATATGTACATATTTATGTAAACGTTTGACTTTATTGAGCCTCAACAAAAGCTAAGGTGTTCTAATTTGCGTGGCGTTAAGATATTTGAGGTAAGTTCGGCTTTCCTCTTCTTCCTGTATCAAGAGTCCTAAAAAAAATACTGCCTTTAATCAAACATTTCGTAAGCTATTTTTGTAATATACCTGCGAAACTGGCGGATACGAAACACACAATGCTACCAACAATAAATGCACGCATTGCAACCGATGTTATAATATATCTTCTATTCGGTGCCATCGCGCTAAGTGTTCCAATGAGTATACCCAGTGAGCTTGGATTGGCAAAGCCACAAATGGCAAATGTTGTTATACCAATGCTGCGAACCTATAAAGATGAAAGTGAAGGCATTTTCATGTAAATGTAAATGTAATATACTAAAAACTGAGAACTACTTTTAACCACTTACGTCGAGTTGATCATTTTTGATGTATTCGCCCAAACGCTCATAAGCTACAAATTCGTTAATTAATGTTTTAGTGGCAACTATTTTGGCCACAATATCGCAGTCCTTGAAAGGCACGCCCATAGCCCAAGCCAATGGTATAAATAATTTGGAAAATATCCATTCAAAGTCAATGTTTTCTAATCCAACCAAAAAACCGAACCAGTTAACAATGGCATTGATAAAGGCCACAAATGCAACAAAGGCCACAATATTGGCGGTGATACCCAATACAATAGGTATGGCATTACTGGCTCCGTTCGATGCCGCATCCAATATTGATGAGTCCTCTCTAAAATGTTATGCATGTACGTTAGAAAAAAAATCATTCATATATAATTATTTGCTTACATACATTTGTACATATGTATGTATTTGTAGTGTCAGGTATGAAATAATAATTACATTTAATTTTTTACAAAAAACGCATCGCAAATATTTCAGCAAATATTTAAAACAGTTTGCACTACGTTTTATTAAGGGTGCTCGTTTCGAGAGTTTTTTTTCTTTTCTAGCCAAATTAAAATACTCGTATCCATATACATACATACATATATGTACATATGTATATATTGAAAATACAAAAAAAATATTGTAAATGCAGTTACATGGACAATAAATTGCATGCCATGGACCTAGAACTAGAGTCGACGGCTATCTTTACAGATGGTTCCAAAACTTAATGAAAGAGTGGCCAGCAGGATTCACTCCATCGAATTAGCGCTGGGCCTCAGCTTTCGCTTACCGGACCACTGAAGCGTTTCAATCAAATTTATGCCGTATATTTCTTAGCCCTGTGGCACGGGCATAGGCTATATTTTAATCCGTTAGAACATTATCCTGAAAATTTGAATTTATGGTCCGGTATCGGAAAGGGTGGTGCTTGTGCAATAAGAAATACTTTAATGAAAAATGGATGCGCTAGGTGGTGATAGAGGCGATTCAGCAAATCTCTGTTCCTGATCTCGTTTTGATAATATTAGAAACGGATAATGGAGGTGATACGAGAAGTACTTTTACGAAAAATTGAGACGGTAGATGGCGGTAGAATAGAAAATCCGTATTTTTGGTTCAATGCGATGTTATTGTTAGTTTGCTGGTGCCATTTGAAATGCTTTTATAATCCGACTGAGATGGCATCAAAAACTTAGATATGTATATAAGTATGTATACTGTTTACGTATTCTATATTTGCAAAAAAATATAAGTATAAAAATTAGAGCCATCTGTAGACGAGATTTCCAGAAAATCTCTATTTATGGTTCGACTTTGTTCAAATCCGATAAACTTTATGCTGTTTAACACTGCCTCTTACTCATAGTCGAGATAAAGTTGATTCTTAAGTTAGATTCAGCAATATTTCACAAAAAATTGCTACTAACTACTATTTCATATACATATGTGCATAATAGTTTTAAGACATAATTTTAAACGTTTTAAGAAAATAAATATATTCATCAACTATAAATCGTAAATAAAATTTGTTCTCTTTCCGAGACAAAAATTCATAAATTAAACGTTTAGGATATTCACAGTTGCGTGGAAAACTTAAAAGCTGGGATCTTTAGCGAGATAGGAAGACCGAACTGTAAGCACCATTTTATGCATGACAGCTACTTCGCCAGTTAATCTCATTTTATGTAAAATGCCACATCTTGCTATTTCCTGCAACAACTTCCATGAAATGAAATCAGCGAATGTTAGATGCCATCGTGGTAGTCCCTGACATCTCTTGCTTCTACGTTATACAACAACAAATAAGGTTACCACATAGTTAAGTGTTTTAAAGTAATTAGGTGGCAAATTAACACTTCGAATACCACGAAACTCTGAATGCGTGCTTCACTCGGAGTATCCTTAGTTAGAGTGCCAGCCAGGGCTAGCGAAGGAAATTTTGTTGAATTTTAATAAATTTTGTACATAGTTTGAAATTATGAATTACATGCTTTTTGTCATAGAGCGAATTTAAATTCTAAACAAAGTCAACAAAAAAGATTTAGCTTAGACACTGTAAATATTGCAAAAATAATCACCATGTACTCATCGTATACATATCTATATCACAAATTTATTATTATTATTGATTGCAAATTTTAAGATTTAAAACAGTGATGAATTTGTTTTTTTTTTTTTTTTTTGAAAGAACTCATAATGACTACGGTCAATGGTGTTTTTCTTAAATTAAAATGTAAATTTAATTGACTACGTATAGTCCTGCCAAGATCTCTATCATAAATTCAAATATGTATATGTACACAGATGTGCTTTCGTCTTCCAGCCTGTGAAATGACGCAGGATATATAAAATTATCGGAATCAGTCAATGTCCTTGAGGCATGCCTTCAGTTATCTCAATAGTCTCTCACTACCTTTAATAAGAACTTGTCCCGTGAAAAAATTCATTATTCAAAACAAGATGTCATAGAATACCGCTTCTGACTAAAACATACATACATATATTGCTACGAAAACCATTTTACGAAAAACAGAAGAAAAATTTGGTTAAATGATGTATTCGTTAATCATTTTTTACAGGCGCTTAAAAATTACGACATTTTCGAGATTTTTCGAAAATTGTTCATTTCTATTCATTCTTTATATGAGAAACTTTGTAAAAAAATTGCTCTAATAGAGCGAAAATCTATATGACAACGATTAACAATTAAAATTTGCTTAATTTTATGTCCATTTCAGATTGATTTTTAGAATTTCGATTTATAAAATAGAGTTGGGAAAAATTTTCAAAAAGTCAGCTAATGTTAAGACCATGGTCATACGCAAGGAACGAATGCAGTTTTATAGTCCATGCAATTGCAGTGCAATAAAGTATAAGTTTCTGGTTATAAATTAAAAAAATTTGGTGTACATTTTTTGAAATTTGTTGAAATTTCACTGAATTTCTTACATTGAAGCTTTTATTTATATGGTTTCGATCAAAGCGAATTTATAGAAGGTGATGGCATTGCTTTGATTTTTTTTTATTCACCTACATGTATTTTGTTTTTGCGTTTGCGTATGAGCTTTCAAAAGCCGTAAAAGCAAAAACAAAATATATTTAAATTTTGACAACTCCTACGTAGAAACAAAAACAAAATACATAGGAATTTTGTAGTTGTATTTATAACACCACCTTATATGGATTCGCCTTGGTTTCGATTATAGAATAATAAAAATTAATCAATGTAAGTGGACAACTGAATTATATTGAACATTTATGGAATTTTTTCATGAAGTTTTTTTTAAATTTATTATGAAAAACATTCAGTAACCCTTTATGGAAAAAATGGCTGCCATTTGTAGAATCAAGGAATCCAAATTCATAAAAAATGTGATACTACATCAAATGTACTTTTTGCACCGTGAAATGAAAGTGTTTGTCTGATTTTTTACTTAAAAAGTGAATGCAGCAAACATTTTTATTTGCCACTTTTATTTAATTTGTGATTGTGGCAATTTTTTCACAAAGTTTATAACCTAAAAATGCAAATGTTTAGCACTGAAGATTAGTCTAAAAATTATTTTTTTAACGAGATATTTCTAAACTAGTGCAATTTGTGATATAATGAGTATACTATTATTTGAATTGAGATATTCCATTACGTAGTACTTTTAATTTAGGTCAACTAATGTTACACATAAATTATTTGTTACATTCTTGTTATAACATCGTCCATCGTCATCTCTTATTTCTACTATTCCAAATCAGAACGAACCTTCTGTTTATAAATTATGTATTTTCAGATACATACGAGTATACCAACATTTTGTCTCGTTAGAATACTGAAATGGACATTAACACCAACAAATATTATGTTCACATTCCATAGTAAATTACTTAGTTTCGTCTAATTACACGTGTTATTGCTAATTTCTCTTCAAATCAATCAATTTCTTTTCAAATCAGGCCTAAGTCTTGCCTAGCGGGCCATTAGAGTAAAACAAATACAGTTTTGGTTCACTGATAAGCCAAATAATCCCAGATTTTAGCAGCTTACCTTTCTTGTTTGGTACAATTTTGCTATCGTTCTTAAGTAAATTCCCGACGAACTAGCCCTCATCTTGTAAATGCTTATATCATGATAAATTGTTGAGTCAATAAACAAATATATTTTTATATACATACATACATATACCGTAGGCTAGCGAAAACAACTCGAACACGTGATAACTCGAACGTTGGGAAACTTGAACATTCTCTCGCTTATTGACTCTTTTAAAACTCGAACAAAATGGTATTTTATGTTCTATATCACATATTATGTTATTTGTATTTGTAATGCAGCTACCACCTTATATGAAATCTAAACATCAAACCTCAGTGTAGACAGAAATAGTTAGCGATGTGGATTTTCGATTTGAGATGATTAACTTTTGGTTTGGAGATGGCGTAAGGATTTTTCGATATTTTTGGGAAATATAATAGACGTATACAGCATAAATATTTATGCGTTCAAAGCTCTCTAAATCGGGCTTCGCTAATATCATCAATATCGGATCATCAATATTTGAATAACTCGATTCTAGCGCTGCCTAACTAACGGTCCCATTTCTCGTAGAGTATTTCTTTTCGCCCTCCAATTATGCATTTTAAATTTCATCGTAATCAGATAAAAAATACATATTTTCTAGCTCATTTATATTTGATAAAAGCATTTTTTTATTGCTATCAATATATGTATCTCGACTCATGCGCCACCTAACGGCATTGTCAGCGCCACTTGTCTAAAGAAAATATACTACCGAAATTTGGTTGAAACCTGTTCATTGGTTTATGACCCAAGTTGTAATAAAGGGAATGGCTACATTTTTATATATGTATGTAGATGTAGATAATGAACTAATCATAAAAATTGATAAATTGAAAATTCGATAAATTCGAAGACTCGAATAATGCGTTAACGCGAACAGCGCTGGGTTTCATTAGTTAGAGTTTACTTCTGTGTCCACATTTTATGAAATTGGTGTTTTCAACTTTATTAGAAATTTCCACATACATTAACATTCTGTTTACTCATTTTTTTATAAAAAAATAATTTCCCAAATTTACGGCCGTAAACGTTGTTTCTTATCGCATATAAAATAAGGTAAAATAAATTGGGTCCAGATTTATCAATGATTAAATAATTTTATTTATATAAAGTACCGAAGGTTTTACCCTAGCAATTGATAGCTTTAGTGATGTTTTTTTTTGAATTATTGGTAGACTAATATTGCCGGAGCAATGGATACTATTATCGGTAGTTTACCCAACACTAATCTATTTATATACTTTAATTAAAATGTAGATTGACCGAAGGTGATGTATGGAATGTCATAGTATACATTAGGACCATTTTTAGAATTTTGGTTTGTCTATTTAAACTCACTAATCTCCGAAACTACTGAATAGATTTTCAAAGGCCTTTAACTAGTGACTAGACAGTAACTTTGATCATAGCATATTTTATCAAAATATGAAATGGGGAAAACAATTTTTGGTAGAAATGGTTTAGAATCATTTTGTTTTGAATGAAACTTTTTTTATTTTGATTTTTGGCCTTATTTTTTATGAATCGTCTGTATAACTTATAGAGCTTGTGGCCAGGTCTGTATTAGGAATAATATGAGAAAACAACAATTTTTCAAAGTGGTAGAAGTGATAGCTGATATTTCATCACCACATCTCCTCATCAGACTTCTTTCTTTCTAGACTTTACCTGGCTTTGAACCATGGTACACGGGATTGCTAGGCGAGCACACTTTTTTCAACGGCATCAATGTATGCCGGTGCTTACTTTTTGCTGATTTTTTTAAGCGGAGCGGCGCACGCTGAGTATAGCTAATATTTCTAATATTTGTTTTTATAAATGAAATAATAATAATAATTCTTTAGCGCTTACAACATATGTATAGCTTTATGTTTGGTCGGATTTCTTCCATAAAATCTACAGTTTTACGTTGACTACGAACGGCAAATGAATTTTGTTAGAAGTTTTTTTCATGGCAGGAATACATTCGGAGGTTTGCCATTGCCTTCCGAAGGGGATAGCTATTACAAAAAATCTTTTTCTATAATTTTCGACGTTGCTTGCTCCGATCAGGATTTGTCCCTGAGACCCGCCGAACGCCGACCAAATGGAATAAATAGAAAATATTTTTCCCTAAACGCATAATCTTGATAAATTTTGATTTAAAAGTGTAAAAAATTTATGACACTTGTAAAAAGATACGTACTTATGCATACCTGTATATATAGTCTATAGACTTACTACCATGTGCATGTAATGGAATTGTAAACGTACTATTTCCATACATACCCTACAAGACATAGCTGAGCAGTTTGGGCAAAAATCCTAATACACATAATTATTTTATTACTCTCTAATATTTACAAGCGCAATTCCAAAATAATTTTGTTTTTGTAATTTATTAATGATGACAGCAATGAGTAGTTTGATTGTTACCCCACATCTCCACAGGCAATCGCTGATGGACTGCCATCTGTCACAGTTAGGTGTGAGCAATTCGATTGCTTGCTTTTGTGTGTGGGCATTTAATGGCTTGATAAAACCTTTTGCAATACGGCGTCGTGAAGGTACATATGTTCACTTCATTAAAGTGCAAATATGTCTAAAATATTATTGAAAATGCGTTATTTTATTGCTAAATACTAATATAATAAATCATAGTCCATCAGAAACCATTTAAATTTTTGGCTTCGTATTTAAACGTCATAATTATTTATAATGTTCATTGTAAAATACTCTCTCTTTACGTGCCTAGGAAATGTGATTTTGTAATTAACAGGCCACTTTTATATAATCTTTTTTTCTAAAAATAAATTTGCAATAAGCATCACACTGTTTTTAGCTTTCAGTGCGTGTACACAGTTTTAATTTAGCATAAGGATTTACCGAGTGACGACACACCGTTTAAATATATACATATATGTACTATTGTTTATATAATAAAAGAGCAAAAGAAACTTACGATTTCTCTAATTGTATATTATTCGATGAGGTCTGGCTTTCTTCCGTTTCGGGCATGTACAGTTTTGAGAACGCCAATGCCGCAGGTGCCGCCATAACGCTGGATGTGATTAAGTGAGCGGCGGATGCTCCAAAAGATAAGTATGCTGCTAATACGGTTCCAGAGACAGTCGCAAATCCAGACGCCATGATTGTATGCAATTCACTGGCGGTAAGCTTTTTAATATACGGCCTAATTAGCATTGGACTTTCAGACATGCCGAGAAATATATTAGCCGCCGATGTAACACTTTCACAAACTGTTGTGCCCAACATTTGCTGCAACAACCATCCAAGTTTCACGACAATCCACTGCATGGCGCCCAAGTAGTGCAAAATTGATATGAAAAAACTGAAGAAAAATACAACGGGCAAAATAGCAAAAGCGAAGACGTTATCATCGATGAGTTTATCGCCATAAGTGAAACGACTTCCTTCATCAGCAAATTTTAGAAAGGCTGCAACTTTATCGCCAACACATGAAAATATTTTGCGGCCCACATCCCACCGAATACACAGCACACCCAAAATAAACTGACATACTATTCCAGAAATTACTGTCCGCCAGTTAATAGCTTTACGGTTGTAAGAAAATATATAACCAGCCAAAATGAACACGAATGGAGCCACCAACGATTTTAATTTATTTCTATCGTCTTTAGTTTCAAAGAACAAAAACACCGCCAGGATAATAAGAATAATTACGAGCATAATACTGGATACCACTCTAGTTAGGAAGATAAATAATATTTATGGTCTAGTTAATAATAAAAAAAAACATATATCATAAATAATATGTATGTTAAAAACAATTTTTTTAACTGCTTTTAAAGTAGCATAGATGCCTGTTCGTTTTTATATTCTCATGTGCCGTGCTAATTTGAAATAAGTCCATTTTTAAGTTGTTGAATTTAAACTACAAGTATAGCATTATAAAAATTTAGTGCATACTATGACATAAACCATGTTAATCAAAGTTTCAAACTTTATATACAATTTATAAAAGCCCTGCAAATTTTCATAAAAATTTAATTCGAAATGGCTAGGAATTGTATAAGGCCATCAACAAAAGAATCAATAGCCATTTTTAGCCACTTCAGAGTTGCACTTTATTACGATAGAATTAAATTTTTCTACAAATTCAGATTAAGAAATGATGAAAATTTGATGAATTTTTATAAATTGTATATCTATTTTGAAATTTTGATGAACATATAACAAACAAAAATATTTATTATGCAAAATGTTGGCATAATGTATAATGTATTTGAGAATGAATATAAAAATTTCAAAGTACATACGTACATACATACATACATAGATCCGTTGGATTATTTTGTTTGTCAGGATTATGCCCTTACATAGCTAGCGAGAATGGATTGTGGCTCAATGTTTCATTTCATTTAGTTACCTCCTACGACTGAAATTTTTCCACCATTTTCCAAATGGGTAAATGTATTGTCTGCTTAGCGGTTTGCCTATAGTTGGCTTTAAAATTTTGAAGTAGAATAGACCCAAGTAAACAAATCCCAAAAACAGCACTAAGAACCCATAACCAGTACAAAACCTTATACCACACAACTCATTTGAGCTATTTAAATCGCACTCGTTATTCTCTGCAAAAAATATATTACATTCCTTTTTTGAATTTCCAATTTATAGATATTAATCTTACCAACATCGATGTAATGATACGTCGCATAAGCTAAATACCCTGCGACAATGAGGTGAACTGTTACGTTTAGGCCAATATGTGTCGCTTTTTTAATTCTTCTTTTCACATTTGGTTTTCTATTCCTGTTCCCCAAAGTGGATTCAGTTGTGTCCATCTGAAATTGTGTTAAAAATAATAATGTATAAAAATGTTTCCCTAGCCCGGAAATAATTTTTTCGATGTGTAAACGTTACAATTCAAATGTTGCAACAGTAAAGATATACAGCGTCTGGCAAATTGTGGAAACTAATATGTGGTCACATAGTTTGTAATTTTTTTTGGAAAATGGAATGTGATAAAGGAAAACTATGAAACGCGCAGAGTAAAGAGATGAAAAGACAACTCTATATTAGGTTTTAGAGAAGGCAAGCAAAGGTAGCAAAATGTTTTTATCTCAAGTGATATTTTATAAGAGAATGCGAGGGAGTTGTTTCACGAAATTTATTGCGGAACTGCGATTAAAGGTTCACCATATAATTTTCAATCGCATTTGATAGGCCCTGGGTTCGAATCCTGGCCGGGGTAAGTAACAATAAAAATTATAGAAAGGTTATTTCTAATAGCGGTCGTTCCTCGGAAGGCAATGGCAAACCTACGAAAAAAAATTCTCACAAAACAACATTCGCCGTTCGTAGTCGGCGTAAAACTGTTGGTCCCTCAATTTGTGTACAGTATCAAGACGCACACCCAAAACGTAGGAGAAGTTCGGCCAAAATGGCTTAAGCGGTTATAGCGCCAATTAAGTAAGTAAGTAAAGTTGACAATTTCGGGAGAAAGGCTGAGTATAAGGAAAGCGCTGTTAAGCCATTTTTTGCGTTCAAAAACAAAGTACTGAAACTTGCTTGGAGCCATGTCAACTGTAAAACGCCGAAAACAGCACTATTGTGGCGAAAACTGCCTAAAAAAATTTTAGCTTTGCGAGATGAAAAATCCGCTCGGAAGAAAATTAGAAAAATAGAGGATAACTATCATGTAATGCTGCAATGCCACTGGTGAACACAAACTTAAACCACTAATTATAGGCGAGCCACAAAACCCACGTTCGTTTAGATGAAAAAACACCCAAAACTAAAAAGCTTAGAAGATGGACATGCTCTTCATCGATTGCGAAAATGTTGGAATAAACTTTTATACAATGAGGAGTGGGAAAATGAAGATGACTTACCCTTAGCGTGCTGATAGACGATGACGTTGTTGAGGCGAAAAAACATAACAAAAATTGCAGAGGAAAGGGGAAATTTTAATGCTGAACAGAAAGTAACAGTAATTAAGCAATTATAGAAAATATGACGCCCTCTTAGCAACCTCCCCGGTACGTGGAAAGGCAATAGCGTCAGATGCTTTGGAGAGCCAAGTTTGCCATCGTGAATATCTTTTATAAAGAGGATACCTTTCATTCTCACAGGATTGGTTAAGTTAAGAATCCTTCATCTCGTCGAATGGATAAACGTGCCAAGTTTAGAGTTCGCTGAAGAAATCGTGAGATAATGAACGATTATTTCGCTAAAAAGAGATAATGTTGCACTTAGAGAAGTTAAACTTTAAACCATTTCGATTACACTTGTACACCAAAGAAAAAGTATCTAGTTGCAAATTACGACAATCGCGAAAATCCCTTATTCTTTAAAAAAGCTTTATGCCTTCTCAATACATTAGAGTGTCTATTCTGCATGTTACCGAATTCTATTATCGAAAGTTGTAATCGCTTTCTGTTTCTTTAGAACTGACAATTCAAACCCAGCTTACTTTTAAGGCAATAATCTCAAGACTATATAAATAGTACGATGATAAACGTGCTTTACATTTCCTGGAAAATAAACTAAACACATTACCATGACACATTTGACAAACAATTTGCACTAATCGTCAACAAACACATTATGACTTATAGCTGGAACGAGTTTCTTACAAACGCATTTAACAAGAAAGCTAGGGTAAATGCTATTAAGATTTTTATTTCAGGGATAAGGCACCCTCTCCGCGATACACTGTTTTCCGCAAATTCACCAGATTTCCCTACAGCACTTTCAACTGCACAATAAATGCCGCTTAACAGGTAAATATCCTCCAGACCCACTCGATTTCAGCCAAATATGAAAATCCTAAAAGAAGGTTTGCGATCAACATTTCTACCCATTCGCCTATTTCTAAATTCCGAAGTCGAATATTAAATTATGAAAATTAATCTGATTAACAAGTTCATTTTTTAGACGAAGGTCAAAATTGCCATTTATTACAAGAGCTCTTCAGAATGTTTAAGTTATAAGAATTCTAAAAATTCGTAGAACAAATAGGGAAAAGTCTTAAGTTCAGGTGTAATCGAAATTTAAATACCCAGCATAAGTTTTTATTTGAAATAAAAATTACGTGTTGAATACAATCAAAAAAGGGTGTTTTTTTAGATGTGTGGTTTTGCCTGAGGCAATACATTTTCGGAGTAGGTTGTTTTGACAGTTGTAGCTTCATTTATACTAAGTTTGGTTTGCTATTTCATAATGAACAGGCGTACTCAGGAACAACTAAATATTGCGCGATGCGTCCAAAATTCGGTACGTTAATAATAAGTACTGAATGGCTACGCTAATAAACAAAATTGTCGCATTTAGAGTATTGATAATCCACAAGCCATTGTTGAGACGTCGTTACAATATTAAAGCAAACGTTTGGTGAGGGCATTATCTCGCGTAGTGGGCCTGTGGCGTAACCTCGTGCGATTTAGCACCGGTGGAGTATTTTTTGGGTGGTTATATGAAGTCGCTTGTCTACGTAGATAAGCCCGAGATGATTGACGCCTTGAAATAGGATATTTGGCGCGTTATTGCTGACATACTACAAAAAAACCTTTATATCAAAATGACGGACGGACGGACAGACAGACATGGTCTAATCGATTTCGGTATTAATTCTAAGAATTTTGATGTATATGTATATCTCGGTATGCTTTATGCTGTTACAAACATCCGTTATCTGAATAAAGTTATAATAATCTGGGCACAAGCAGTGCGCTCGGTTATAAAAATGGGAATTTTCAAAAGGACTAAAACATATAGAACTACTTTCCAAATCAGGTCAATAAATGGAATCAAAGCAATGCTTTGGCGAGATCATTACGTATGATTTTCTAAGAGAAATCGATACACAAATTATAAAAAGAAATATAATTTTGAATGCAAACAAGTTAATTCTCCATCTCCAACTCTGGCAACTCCAATGCGTTTCCTAATCCTAATAGGGCACTCTCTGATAACGTATAATTATTGACGAAATTCCAATTTACAAGAAAACCAACAATTAAAAAAAATAAGAGTAGAGAGAAATTTGGTCAAACATATACGCAATATTTTTGTATATGTGCATTTACATATATATTTTGTGAAGTTTAGATTACCGGTTGGAGGGAAATTATCCAATTCACACAGATATCAAGTTTTTCGTTTAAAATTTTTTCTTCATAGCACATATATGAAAGAAAATTTAACCCGCTGCTCTATCTCAGGAAACAGAGGTAATAAAGAAATGTGGTGCGGAACATCCAGTCTTTTAAGGTTTCCTTTAAGTTTTCAAAGGTATTGCAATTTAAAAACGCAAAAGTTGCAATTGTACCTAAAAGCGCGAGCGCGAGCTAACCATCATTTCTCCATTTCTCCCTGAATATATATACTTCCCGTTATTTCTTATCCCCCTATCTATCATATATTTCCAATAAATAAATAAATATAACATTTACCTTACGCGTTAGCTCTAACAGATACGCTATATTAAAAAAAAACTCCACATATGAGTTATTGCACTATCACCGACGATAGGTATCTGTAATTCTTATAATCGTTCGGTAAAATATTGTAAGATTTTAGAAAATTCTAATTTTACCTACCTCGTTGGTGCCGTCCGAGCCCGCCACATTATTGGTTGTCTAGAAAATGAAAGATAACTTACTCAAATGAATGGCTAACAACAATATATATATATACATATGTATATATGACGTACGTCACTGTTCTCGTATCCATTATTGATTTGCCCCTCCATTTCCTTTTCCGGCATCTAAAGTAAACAGAAACAATACATTTGAAATAATTTAACGAAATTAATCAATTACATCAGTTCAGGTAAGAATGAATGGGACACTTTGCAAGCGCATTTAAGGAGGAAAGTTCTGTGACGTCGCTATCTTGAAGTTTATTTGTTTATGTTGTTCTGTCAAGCGTTGCGCTAAATGATGTAAGCGCCAAATTATTATACATATGTATGTATATGTTATTATTATGCCCATCTCTAATCGTTAATATTTTGATTTTAGTTTTGATAATGTTTAATTCGCAATTTTAATAAAAACATATCATTTAAAGCGAAGTACGATACAAATCTTTGCAAAATCAATTAAGTATTTATCAACAACTTTATAAACAAAGATTACTCATTCTGGAAAAATGGATTATTTACGGATGAAAGTAAACTTAATATTTTACGCTCTGATGAACAATAGTATGTCTGCCGAAAACCTAATAAGCCTAAAAATAAATAATATGATTTAGGCTTAAAATATGAATGGATCAACATTTCTTGATTAATAAAAATTTGTTTGTTAACTTATTGTTAATTGCGAACTATATGATTACATAACTATTCAATTAAAACTTTCAGCCAGGTATATTTTGAGGCATTATAAAAGCATTATAAAATAAAATCCTTCGCTCATTTTATAGGTAATTAAATTCTTTTGTCTACTTATGAAATTAAGATTGTAAATGTAGGAACCGGTATTAACAATCACAAGGTAACAGCACGTTTCCACTTACCCTGGTTAGTACACAGAAATTACTGGTTAAATTTAACTTATTCAGTCTCTGCGTGGAAATCAATGCGTAAAGTCATTCGTATCTCCTAATATTAAAACCCTAGACATACCTAAGTAAATATTACGTTTGAATAAACATTACACAAGTTTACAAATTCAGGTAAACTTTTGGATCTGAGCAGATCAGAACGATTCTTAACTATATTTGATATGCTGAATTCGAATATGCTTTTAATTTTTTAAGATTGATTCTAGTTTCCGAGTTCTCGCATGATAGCACCATTGTGCTGTTACAAGCACAGTTTGCAAGCACAGTAATTAAATACCGATTGAGGAAAATTCTCCCAATCTTACAGGCACTGCTTGATAAGTCATTTCAACTGTAGCAGTAAAATAAAATAAGTGATTAGAGCAAATAAAAATGCAGAGACAGTGTTGCAAAGTTGATTCAAAGTGTTTTTGTTACGTTTGTGGTAGTTATATGATTAAAAAAAGTGGCAAAATAATAACAAATGCGCTCAAAGATGCGTATCTGCACTACTTTGGTTTCAGAGTAGCAGACACTCATAAGTCATGGATACCGAAATTTATTTGTAACGCATGCAAAACAAAGCTGTATAAGTGGTCATTGAGAGAACGTGAGTACTTTTCCTTTTCAATGCCAGCGCTCTGTAGAGAACCTAAAAACCATGTAGATGATTGCTACTTTTGTTTGATGAAAATTAAGGGCATAAATGGAAAAAAATTAGCAAAATATGAATATCCTGATGTATCATCAGTATCCAAGCCAGTTCCACGTACAGCTAATGATTCATTGCCAGTTTGTCCAAGTATAAGTGGAAACGTCCTGGAAACTTTAGCCCATCACCCCCGAGTAATGATAGCGACTTTGTCATGGAAGAGACACATTTAATTTCGCAAGATGAACTAAGCGATTTGATTCGTGATTTGAATTTGTCCAAACAAAAAGCAGAGTTGCTAGCATCACGGTTGCAGCAATGGAAATATCTAGACTCTCGAACACAAGTTACTGTATACAGAAACAGAAATCAGACACTTCGACCGTTCTTCAAAAAAGAAGACAACATAAGTTTCTGTAACGATATTAATGGTTTATTTAATGAAATGAATACACCGTACGATCGAAACGAATGGCGTTTATTCATTGATGGTTCCAAATACAGCCTAAAAGCTGCTCTTCTCCACAATGGAAATAAAAAACCATCTATTCCCATTGCTCATGCAGTACAAACGAAGGAATGCTACGAAACAATGCGGAAGATCCTGTGCTTCATCAAATACAATGATCATAAATGGAAAATATGTGGCGATCTAAAGGTTTAAACATTGATTCCAATTAAATCGAAAACACTTATTTTTTATATTATTTCAACAGGTAATTGGTATCTTAACTGGGATGCAATCTGGATTCACCAAATTTTGTTGCTTTTTATGCTTGTGGGATAGCCGCGCAACTGAACATCATTTTGTGAGAAAAGAATGGCAAAGTCGTACTCAATATGAACCTGGACAGCAAAACGTCTCCGCTGAACCACTTGTAAATCCACAAGACATTTTCCTGCCACCTCTTCACATTAAACTAGGCCTTATAAAGAACTTCGTCAAAGCATTAAACCGTGAAGGACCGGCTTTTCAGTATTTAGTTAAGTTGTTTCCTAAATTGTCATATGCAAAAATCAAAGAAGGAATATTTGTCGGACCTGATATTAGAAAATTAATGGCTGATAAAAAATTTACAAAATGTTTATCGCCCGATGAAGCAGCCGCATGGGCATCTTTTCAAAATATCGTTCACCACTTTCTTGGTAATCACAAATCCCCTAATTTTAAGGAAATTATTGGCGATATGTTGCAAAATTATCGAAAGATTGGAGCTAGAATGTCTCTAAAGATCCATTTTCTGCATTCCCATCTCGATTTTTTTCCCGAAAACTTGGGTGATACGAGCGACGAACAAGGAGAGCGGCTACACCAAGATCTAGCCAACATTGAAAGAAGATACCAAGGATTTTGGGATGAAGGCATGATGAGCGACTACTGTTGGACTCTAATACGTGAAACAGATACTAAACAATACAAAAGGCAAAGTTCCACCAATCTTCATGTCTGATATGTTACTTTTAAGTTAATAAAATGAATATTATTTGACAAAAATCATAAAAAATTTAATTCTTGATTATTTCAAAAACTAGAATCAATCTTAAAAAACGAAATGAAGATTCGGATTCAGTGTCATCAATTGTCATAGAAACCACTTTTGGTTGCCCAGATCCAAAACCGTGTATACTTGTGTTATTATATTTGAAGCATTATAAAACCCAACTGTTTTATTGCGCGAACCGATATCCAGCGTAAATACAACTCGTCCTTAGTCCAACTAGAGAACTCTGATACTATCCTCGACCAACTCTGTATTAACGTGAGATGCTCGTCTGGACGACTTTTCCTGTGCGCATCATACATTCCGCCGAACAGTAGTAGCTTAATTTACAAATCTCACATGAAGAATATAGTATAACTTAGTTCCAGAATAGGCGACCATCATCTATGTGTCTTAGGTGATTTTAATCTGAGTTCTGTATCCTGGGGTAATTTGAACAATTCATTAGTGTTGTATCCTGCAAACGCATCAAACGAATGCGATCTGTTTACGATAGATAGTCTCTTAAGCATTGGTTTATCTCAAATTAATAGTTACTTTAACAAGCTAAATCGCCTTTTAGATTTAATATTTTTAAGCAATAATTTAAACTATCAGGTAACTGAGTGCAACTCACTTATATCTGTGAGTAATATGCACCACATTCCGCTAGAGTTAAGCTTACATTTTTATGGATTTTATACTGCTCCAGTTGAAGGTATCAGGCCAATATTCAACTATAACATGTGTGACTTGCATAACTTGCCCGATTTCTTGGTAATTTAGGCACATCAAGCGCTTTTAAAGCTTTTAAATCTTGCATCTATAAGTTGTGTTTAGATCTTATTCCTACTTTTGCATCAGGTTGATGCGATCTATACAGACTTCTCTAAAGCCTTTGATAGGGTTTCCCATAAACTTTTAGTGGCTAAGTTATCGGAAATGGGTTTTAACTCTACTTTTCTGCAGTGGATTCGTTCTTATTTGACTAAAAGACAATGCGTAGTCACCTTTGACAATGTTTCTTCTCAGCCCTTCGTTGCGATGTCAGGCGTCCCCCAGGGTAGTATACTGGGACCTTTACTATTCATTTTATTTATTAACGATATCAGTCCTGCTTCCAAACATCTAAATTTCTTTTATATGCTGACGATCTTAAAATTTACTCCACAGTCAGAAGCTTGCATGACACCTGCGCATTACAACTAGAGCTTGATAAGCTTTACTCGTGGTGCTCTCGAAATCGGCTTTTTCTGAATGTAAAAAAGTGTTTCCATTCCACACTTACCAGAAATTATAACCCGTTCCAAACTAGGTATCAAATTTCGGGTTCGGATCATGTTAATGAATTCAAAGATTTGGGTGTATATTTTGTACCAAACTTAGGTTTACCACCCACGTTAATTATGCTGTCTCTAAATCGTACGCTATGTTAGCTTTTGTTCGACGTAACTGTTTAGCTTTCTCAGATCCATACACTCTCAAGTTATTATATTCGACTTTAGTAAGATCCAGGTTATATTATGCAGCCTTCATTTGGAGACCATATCACGCTACTCATATTAACCGTATAGAGCGAATCCAAAAAATATTTATTAAATTTGCACTACGTTCTTTAAACTTTACTAATCACACACCTCCCTACGAATCCCGCTGTCACCTCTTATAATAATAATCATAAGCCCAACGGTTACCCTCTTTCCCGCCTAACCGACACGAGCGGCACAGTCCGCATGACGTACGGATCTTTTTTTTTTTATTTTTATAATTTTTTTTTTGTGCCGAGTTGTTAAAAGGAAAAAGTTTGTTAAGTGTCGAGATCCAAAACTGCTCAGCTACAGAAAAAAACTTCATCAGCTGAATCAAATATATATTATACCGCCGTTAATCATTTATTGAGAAAGGACAGTACAGCTCTTTTTATGGTGAAAAGTGAGTCCGAAATATCAAAAGTGCTGGAAAGACAGTTGAAATCTTGACATAAACATCGGAAAGGTTCATTTAATTCATAATTGGTTTTACACTGTTTTAAATAAAGAGGTTAAAAGTGTCTTGAAATCCTAGAAGGAACATTAAGTTTAACTTCGGCAATAAGAAATGTGCATGTGATAGACCCTGTGAGTAGTTTAGTAATGAATATTATGCCTAAAATTTCTCTACGGCTGGAAAGAGTAGGAAGATTTATTATCTTCAAACGATCAGTATAATGAGGAAGATTAAGCCGAGAATCCCATCTAAAGTCTCTAAGGGCAAAAAGTAAGAACTGTTTTTGAATTGATTCCAGCCGATCAATGTGAACTTGATAACGTGGGTTCCAAACTATCGAACCATATTCTAGCATAGGTCTTACTAAAGTTGTAAAAAGGGCCTTTGTTACATATGGGTTGTTGAATTCTTTTGACCATCGTTTTATAAAGGCAAATATCCCTCTAGCCTTATTAGCTATAGCATTAACATGACTATTAAAATTAAGTTTTGAATCCATTGTAACTCCCAAGTCAACAAAGTCAAACACTTGATCCAGAGTATAGTTATTTATTGTGTAAGAAGCTGGCTGAATAGTTCTTCGTGAAAAACTCATAAATTTACATTTTTTAAGGTTAAGTGGCATATAATTTATGTTGCACTAATCAACTAAGCTGTTAATATCTATTTGTAATAAATTTCTTTCTTCAATCGAAGCGTATAATTTAAAAAGTTTTATATCATCGGCATACATTATTGCAGTAGTAATATCATTTATGAATAACAAAAACAGAATCGGTCCTAGATGGCTGCCTTCGGGAACTCCCGAAGTAATATTAATGACATTGGAAAAAGCATTTTTGAATATAACGATTTGAGATCTATCATGTAGATAAGAAGAAATCCAGCGGAGTAGAGAGGGTGGAAAGCCCAGCAGATCAAGTTTGTGGATGAGTAAGGGGTGACAAACTTTGTAAAAAGCTTTACTGAAGTCGGTGTATACAACATCTGTTGGAATATTTTCTCTAAAACCATTTGAAACATGAGTTCTGTAAGCAACATTCTCAGTTCCTCGTTTTACCATAACTGTATTGGTTCGTCTTGAACGCATACACGTTTAGGTACGTATTTTAGAAATAAACTATACAAAGTGGTATTAAAATGCATTACGTTTTCTTCAACATCACCACTATAATTGAGCTATGTTAAATTGGAAAGTTCATTTCTTATTTTTTTAATTCGGCCTTAGCAAAATCAAAGCGAGTACTAGAACCGACTGCTGTCGTATCATACCCCCGAGCAACACCCATGATTTCGAAAGTTATCTCAATTGCAGGATGGTAAACGTCTTCTGGCAAAACTAGAGGATCACATCGATTTAGAGAAGATCTGGAAATATCGTCAACGAAAACCAAATCCAAAACCTTCCCAAACTTATTTGGAAGAACATTAATCTGACTTAGGCACAGTTCAGCCATCTCATCCAAAAAGTCGCAGCTACCCAATTGCGTAGAAACTGGTACAATGTTATAGTCAATCATCTTCCAGGATATCTGCGGGAGGTTAAAGTCACCCAATACAATCATAGAGTCAGAAGATTCAGTCATTGAACTAACGATTTTAAGAAAAGAAATATGTTGGGTATATACAGACAAGTCAGGCTGAGGAGGTATATAACAGAGAGCTAAGTAGATATAACCTGTGCCAAGCTGCACTCGGATGCACATCCTTGAAAACTTTACAATCCAGATCTTCCTTTCTCTCTTGTAGTTTTGTAGTGAATTTGCTAAATGGTACGGTTGACTGCCCTGCCCTACTGGGGAAATTAAACTTTTTCATTCCCGCTCGGAATCTCCGACACGTCCCCTTGTTTTACAATGAGCATCCTAAATTTGAACACATCAAATTTGCTCCCATGTCAAGAACATTGTCTGAATTAAATAATGTTCCGAACTTGGCCCCGTCTTCATCGCCTGGAGCAGTCCGGAGCCTACTGTATAATTATTTTAACTAGTTCCTAAGTAATTGTTCTCTATAGTCAGCAAGAAATAAATTGTTTCATTTGACTTAAAATAAATAAATAAATAAAATTAAGTGAGTACTAAAATATATGAAAGTTGGGTAAATAATGGCTTTCTTTCAAGCGCTTGAGACCGGCCAATGTTCCGAACTTGGCCCCGTCTTCATCACCTGGAGCAGTCCGGAGCCTACTGTATAATTATTTTAACTAGTTCCTAAGTAATTGTTCTCTATAGTCAGCAAGAAATAAATTGTTTCATTTGACTTAAAATAAATAAATAAATAAAATTAAGTGAGTACTAAAATATATGAAAGTTGGGTAAATAATGGCTTTCTTTCAAGCGCTTGAGACCGGCCAATGTTTCGAATAGGGCAAAATTATATTGGACAGCGCTTTGTTTGTTGTTTTCAAATAAATCGTACAAAAAATCTGAAATTTGTAAAAAATATGGCAACTAAGATAAAAAGCGTATATATGTACGTACAGTGGCTCCAAGTCAAAGTCGGACACCGTAGAAAAAAATATTCCTTCCTAAAAATATTTCAACTAAAGCCATTAAAACAAAGGTAAAATATTCTTCCAATTACTCATTTATTGCATTCCCAAAATATAAAAACAAAACATATAAATTAATTCAGTATTATAAAATATTCTAGTGAAACATCAAATAAAAGTAAATTCAATGCACAAGCCAGACTCGGACAGTGGCAACTATGCTCTATAGTATAAATGCAAGTCTGTCGAAGAATTGCAACCAACTTCAAGTATAGTGTTTAACTGACTAACGGGGATTCCTCGGGTAGTTTATTTTTTTAATTTTTTTCATACATAGTTGGACTTACGGTTTGTGATTCAAAAATGTCTAGGCAAAGAGGCCAAACAGGTATTGAATTATGAAAGCTGGTTATTAAGCATTCCAACGATGGAAAATCTGTGCGTGAAATTGCTGAAATTATCGAAAGAAGTCATTCTACTGTTCACGATATAATTAAACGGTTCAAAACCAACAAACAAGTGGAAAACAACCCTAATGCTTCCCACAAAAGATTTTTACCGACTCAGATAAGCGATATCTGTTGGAAAAGTTTAAGATAATCCTTTCCTTAGTGCACCAAAGTTAGCTGTTATAGCTGAAAATGAGTTGGGAGAGAAATCTAGCGCATCTACCTTCAGAAATCTACTTCATGGGGCTGATCTAAATGGTAGAAAGGCCCGACAAAAGCCGTTGATCAGCAAACGCAATCAGACCATCCGATTAAAATTTGCAAAAGAACATGAAAATAAGGATTTTTCATTCTGGAAAAATGTTATGTTTACTGACGAAAGTAAATTTAATGTTTTTGGTTCCGATGGAAAACCATATGCTTGGAGGAAATCAAATGCGGAGCTGCAACTGCCCAATATGAGACCAACTATCAAACATGGTGGCGGATCGGTAATGGTTTGGAATTCATTTTCGGCTTCTGGACCAGGATATTTGCGTTTTATTGATGGAATAATGAACCAAAATGCCTATCTTAACATTTTAAAAGAAAACTTACAAAAAAGTCTTGCAAAATTGGATCTCGGTGATGATTGGTATTTCTACCAATACAATGATCCAAGGCATAAGGCCCACAAAACGCGTTCTTGGTTGCTTTATAACTGCCAACATGTTCTGGAAACGCCACTCCAAAGTCCTGATATTAATCCTATCGAAAATTTATGGGACTATCCTAACACAAAAATTCGACAGCATTCCGTTTCAAGCAAAAATGACTTGAAATGTGTCTTATTTCAGGCATGGGAAAAAATCTAACCTAGATTTTGCGAAAAGTTGGTTAAATCAATGCCTAGCCGGCTCAAAATAATCATTAAAAATAAAGGTCTTCATACAAAATATTAGTTTTTAAAATATATTTCGATATTTCAAAAAACTTGTTTATTGTCCGAGTTTGGCTTGCGCATTGAATTTATTCTTATTTGATGTTTTACAAGAATATTTTATAATAATTAATTAATTAATTTGTTTTGTTTTTATATTTTGGGAGTGAAATAAATGAGTAATTGAAAGAATATTTTACCTTTTTTTTAATTGCTTTGGGTGAAATATTTTTAGGATCTCTCAATTACTTTTATTTTTATTCCCTGGAAATAATAAAAAGTTTAATTTTTCGTTTGAACAGATAAAAACGGCTATAGAAACCTAATTTAACTTAACGGATTCGCCTGTCTTATCCAAACATATCAAAATTTCAACAACAAAAAATAATCAACGGCTAAATTGATGTCTTTGAAAAAAATATTCAGAAGAAAGTCATTCTAAACCATTTCTATTTCTTTAATTCGACATTTTTCATTTAATATTTGGATAAAATGTACCATACGTTATGTCTGAGGCTCATGAAAATTCGTTCAGTAGTTTCGGATATTACTGCGTTCAAACGGGTAAACAGACAGACAAAAATTCTAATCGTGGTCCTAATGTAATCTATTACATTCCCCGCATAACCTAAGGTAATTTGTTTTAGAGAAATTTTCAATGTGTTGCCACGATTTTACTACCGTTTTTTTATAGTATAGATCATGATGATGTATTTATTTATACATATGTACACATATTCGTAACGACAAAAAGCATCCATTTTATATTTGAACAAAGCTATTTATTAATGGTTTGTAATCATTTTAGAACTGATGGAATAGTATTAAAAGTATAATTCATGGAGTGTACCAGAAATACAGTATTTAGATTGCTAGTTTGTAATCAATGTTCCGTCCGTGATTAAAAATTGTTAGCGAAAAGTTTATGGTCATAAAAGTAACGAGTTTCAGGAACAGCGTATCTTTGCAGAAAAAAAGTTAAAATCATGGTTCTTTTTAAGCAAAATCTGAGTAAGAAATAAACTGCTCGAATTATTGGTATTATTCACAAAGTTTAAATTATTTCCACTGCATGTTTTTAAACTTAGGATTGTGTGGGCTCTTTTAATTTTGTATCCTTGTGCCGAAAAAACAACGTTAGTAGTAGTTCAATTTACTTCCAACTAATAAATATAGGCGAGTGCTCAATGTATTACCATATAAATATGTATATTTAATTTAATTCTCCAATAGGAACATATTGGTATGGAAATTTTTGTAAGAAAAAAGTTATTCTGGTTTATAGTAATATTCACCTCTGGTTTAAATAAGACTAGTATTATTACTTTTTAAATGATATCACATTTGTGTAAGTTCTGTGAAAAAAGATTATAAACATGTAAGTACGTTAAATTTAGCAAAGGAAATAAATTAAACAAGTAAGGAATAGTCTATGTTCGGGTACAACCGTTACAGTTATATACCTAAGGAAGTATTGTTCTATTCGCTTTATTAAAATTTATTTAAAATATCTTTTTAATAGTACATATATATTATTTATTATATTAAACAATTTCCATACTACATTTGTAAAATATAAGGACTAATAATTATATCTTTCTTCTTAAGAAAATTTTTTTTATATATTTTACTAATGCTATCCTTCAAATTAAAAGAGGGGAATTTAGTCAAAGACAGAAATGCAAATAGGCGTCCTAATTACTGAACCGATCTTTACGTAATTTGCACAGTGGGTTCAAGTGATCCCCGGGCCGAAAGTAAGGTATATATCTATGAGATTGGAAAAGTGGGCGGTGCCACGCCCTCATGGGAGAGAAAATTTGAATTCGTCTTATATTCGCTAATATTCGGTGCAGATGAATGATATTTGGGCATATGTACATACATACATACATATGTCTTACAGATCAAACTATGTATCATTTAAAAAAATTAGCGATGTCCCGCCCTATACAATAAAAAAGCCAAATTCCTTGTAACTCTACAACTATTTGATGCAGATGTACAATATGTGTTATATGGCGGGGTGTAATAAGGCCTTTTGAAGGCCTTATTTCGCTTTCTATTGAGAAATAAAGCCCTTATTAAGAATAAGGTCTTATTTCACTTGAAATGTGAAATAAGGTCCTAAAGGTTTTATTTCACTTTTTGGCAATTGCCTGGTATAGGGGACAACGGCTAAAAAAGGCTAATAATCCATACCAGTTTACTAAACCACCTTGACCTACAACGCCACCTTGAACATGCGCAATGCCATCCTCGCGCCGAACCTCTCTTGTCAAAAGTTTTTCTACATACCAATTTTTAAAAGCGTAATAAATTCAAGATTATAACCCGGCTTGCAGAAAAGAGAATTATGGCCGTTGTCCCCTCTATACCATATATGTACATAGACAATTAACCTCTTTTCTTTTTAAATCATAAGACAACTTTTAAAGATTTTAATTTTATTCCAGAAAAATTTGATAAATGTAATACAAAAAAAAAAACTAACGAATGTTCAAAGAAAAAAGGAAACATAATTTGAATTTAAACATAATTTAATTTACCTTCTTCTGCAATGGCTCTACATATTAGGCATACAATTGGAGTGGAATTGCTTTTGTGGTTATTTTCCATTTTTTGAAAGCAATCACTAAAAATTTTGAAACGACTGCATGGCAATAATAAAATATTTCTTTGATTTTCAAAGCATATAACGCACGTTAAGATATTATTATCGCATGTATTGGGAGTAGGAATCTCTATCCGATTATTTGCTTCTTCTTCTTCATTGCTTGTAAATTCTTCATTGTAGTTAACTGAACTTAAAAACAACATATTAAAGCTTAGCATTTTCTAAATTTTCTAAAACTGTTTTTGTAAGTTTTTCACGTTTAGTTTGATTATTTGAATGTTCTTTATATGTATGTATATTGAAACGCTTTAATTCAATGACTTTTTAAAATCTGTCGATTTAATGAAATCTGTATCCAATAAAAAATCAAGAAACTTATACAAATTTTGTTTGATCATTTAAAAACTTCCACCCAAGGCGAATTCATACAAGGTGGTGTTATAAATACAACTACAAAATTCCTATGTATTTTGTTTTTGTTTCTGCGTAAGAGTTGTCAAAATTTAAATACATTTTGTTTTTGCTTTTACGATTTTTGAAAGCTCATACGCAAACGCAAAAACAAAATACGTGTTGGTGAATAAAAAAAAAATCAAATCAGCTGCTCTTATGCCATCACCAATTCGCATTGCTTCCACCATTACACGTGCTTAATATGAATAATATTAGTTCAGTTGCATAGCATGCACACGCACAAAATACATATACTATGTACATATATGAATATAACAGTTATTTGCTCGTTGGAATTCTCATGAGTTCTCGCTTAAATAAATAAAGGTATTATTGCACATTACAAAAAAGACCTAATTGCGTTTTAAATGTGAAATAAGACCTTTTTTTAAATGGCAATATAAAGGCTTTATTTCACTTTGGTTGCGAAATAAGGCCTTAAAGGCCTTATTTCAAAAGGCCTTATTACACCCCGCCGTGTTATATAGATTCTACATATATGTATCTCAGGCTATATAATATTTAAGATGACACTTCTATTCATTTGTTCTCAGCTATTTATTCCCAGCTATTTGACGTAGATATGTATATGATAATCGATACAGATGTCTTTTCTATAGACCAAGGTATAATATACAAACCCAAAAGCACTGTTCAATATCTAAAAAATATGTCTTAATTGGCGCATCAAAGCAAGCCGGGTATGCTCTGGTTACATCAAGGCGCATTCATACAAGGTGGTGTTATAAGTACAACTAGAAAATTCCCATGTATTTTGTTTTTGCATTTGCGTAAGAGTTGTCAAATTTTACATACATTTTGTTTTTGCTTTTACGGCTTTTGGAAGTTCATACACAAAATACATGCAGCTGAATAAAAAAAATCAAACCGGCTGCTATAGTAACTACACCTTATATGAATTCGCCGAGGGTTACATAATTTTGAAACTTTAAATGACGTTTATTGATTTAAAGAAAAACTAAAGACAGTTAGTATGATTTTAACACACCACGCTCATTTTTCAAAATGTTGATTCTTTAATTATTTCTCTTCTCAATTAAATTCTTTATACCAACTTCGCAACATGATTTTTGGGTATTTCCATGTAAAGGGTGGTTAAATTTTAAGGGCCGATGTTGAATGTGAACCACACCTAAACGTCAAGTTTTTTTCTGCATTTCATTTGACATTTCTCAAATTTCAGACTAACTCAATTTGAACATGGAAAGATACACAATCGAGCACCGTTGGCAATGTTGGCAAGAAATGGCAACAGTGCATGATCAATTTTCGAAGAAAATCATCTTCAGTGATGAGGCACATTTTCACCTCAGTGGATTCGTCAATAAGCAGAATTGCCGCATTTGGGCGAATGATAATCCAAGAGTGATTGTCGAAAAACCAATGCACCCACAAAGAGTGACTGTTTGGTGCGGTTTTTTCCAAAATGAGGCCGGTCAGGCAGTTACTGTGAATGGTGTTCGCTATCGTGAGATGATAAGGAACTTTTCATGGCCCGAATTGGAACATATGGATGTGGACGATATGTGGTTCCAACAGGATGGTGCCACTTGCCACACAGCCAACGAAACAATGGCTCTTTTGCGCGACAAATTCAATGGCCGTGTTATCTCACGTGGTGGCGATGTCAATTGGCCACCAAGATCATGTGATTTGACACCGTTGGACTACTTTCTTTGGGGTTATTTGAAAGAAAAGGTGTACGTCGATAACCCAGCAACAATTCAAGAGTTAAAGGATGAGATAATTCGGCACATTAATGGCATAGAACCTCAATTATGCCTCAGCGTCATCGAAAATTTGGACCATCGGATGGAGGTGTGCTGCCGAGGTCGCGGCAGACATTTGGCCGATATTTTGTTCCATACATAATTGAACTACACCATATTATCATAAAAAAAAAAGAAATTACAATCATTTCTAAAATAATTTGTGTTTTATTCAAAATCACCATCGGCCCTTAAAATTTAACCACCCTTTATTTGGCAGCATATTTTCGGAGATATACATACTTATTTGTGCTAAAGTGGGCGATCGCTCGCTCATTTCCAAAATATTTTTATTTGGTATATTTGTTCGGATGGGGATCCTTCATATTAAATTTGAGTGAATTGTCTTTAATGGATTTTTCAGAGCTGCCTGAGGTAAAAGTTGACGACGTCTAATTCATAGTGATTGAAGTTATTGACCCTTTCTTCCTAGTATGGCTTGGCCATTTATCGTGTTATTAAGCAAATCAGCAGTGACGGCCACTCCATATCCATCCTTTGAGAGGGCAAAGCGCTTCTGCTTATAAAGAATAATGAAGTCGCGAAAATATTCATTACAATAAAAGAACTAACGAACGGATGTTCCATATTAGTCACCCTACACGAGACGCTCAGGCACGTAAAGACCACGATATTTGTTCCATTCTTAAACAACGTGCCAGAGGAGGAAATAAGTAGTAAATGAGCTCATTTCTCGAGATGTGTCAGTGTTCGAATTTAATAAGTTTATTGAAGGCCAACCGCACTCCTCGGGGGTTTTGTTAATAACTTTTGATCTGTACAAGATTAAAATTGACGTCGCCTGGTGTAATCTTTTGGTACGTCAATATATTTCTTCACCAATGCATTGCACAAGTTTTCAGTTTCTTGGATACACGGTAAAACTCTGTAACCGCTCCCCTCTTTGGGTAAATTGTCCCTTTTTTCTCATGCTCCGTCTGACTGCGAACGCATTTTGTGTATCAATTATTTTCAACCACATCCCTGGAAACTGTACCGAATCCTTACAAGCTAAACACCAACAACATTAATCTCCCTAGCAATATTGAAAAAACAAACCCACCAAAAAACCTCAAAAATAAAAGCCAATTAAAAAACACTCATTTAGAAAAAGGTAATACTTTCAATAGTAAGAATCATTTCAACAACCCCAATAACAAACGAAACCTTTCTCTCTCACTACTGTGCAAAATCTGATATCCCACTTGGACTCACTGCCTTCAATGAAATCGCTACTAACAACACCTCTAATAATAACAAACCTTGGTCTCAATATAACCCACCCTCTCAAATAACATCACCGTACTCCCAAACCAAAGATGACATGATAGGAAACTCTCTCAATTTCAGCAGAGAGCGAGGGATTTATCTTGTGGTTTGGGCTAGCCAGACACGTACCCACGAATAATAACTGGCCAAATCAGTGCATTATACATTTTAATGGTGGGTGATGTGCGGCCATAACGAAATTATAAAATTTTACGTTTCATCGTCAATTTTTAAGACAAAATTATCAAAACTGAGTACATTATTTATAATTGTTCTTCTTTTCGAAGCAATTTGTGAGGAATTCAATCTCTCTGTTTTAATTTTATTCTCTTAAAGCAATGTATGTATGTACATATACATATGTATGCCACTTTAAAAAACTTTGGATAACCTTTTATTTTGTTTATTGATGCATAATTGTAACTTTATATTTATGTATGTAAATTTTTTATTTATCTATTTGTTATAAGGGGAGTCGAGCCGAAACTTGCTTCGGTAACGCACCTATTTCAACCTCTTCCTTCCCTCTCAAATGTACTTTTAAACAGTCAAGAACTAACCACATCCGAAGATGAAATATTATACACACACCACCAAACGTATACATGCTTATATAAAAATAGCAATCTTTTTTTCCTCTACCATAATGACGCTGAAAACTGTTCAGTGAAACACAAACGGGTAAAATAACAATTATGGATGAACTGTTATTACTCATAAAAAAGCAAAATCCAGATACAATTTGTATTCAAGAAACACGCATTGCATCAGCTCCCAACACCATTATTTAAGTACTATCATATGCCATACAGTGGTTATGTGGTTATTTTTCGAATTTACGTACTATGTAGCATTCAAACCAATATTCAAGGCCTTTGTATACTAATAAAACAAAATCATACCACATGAAGTTATTGATTTAAATTCCACCATATCTACAATAACACTTACAAGCAACTAAAATTTTAGTTTTTCTGTCAGCAATACGTATGTATATACCACCTCACCAAGTTTTTAACGAAATTGATCTAAATGATTTAATTGGCCAACTGTGCTCATTTGTTCTGTTGACAGCGGACTTCAATGCATGGAACCCACTTTGCCATAATGGCGTCCCACACATTTTGATATCCATTCGTCCCTTACAAACTTCGACCTTAATCTAACTTTCCCCCAGCTCTTCACCAAAATTAATTTGGAAGCTTCCTGTTTTCTCAGAGGTAGTGACCCATATCAATCACACTTCAAACAAACTTCCACTTTGACAAATGTAACCACCTCTCCGCGGAAAAAATTGGCATCGATTGGGATATGATACCCTATACATGATAACTTACCTACAGTTGCTAAACAAATACTATTTTTACTTTACAGCGCAATTTCCCTCCAATTATTATACCCACATAACTGGCGTATGGCTACCATTGTCCAAATTATTAAACCAAATGAACCAACGAATGTGACTTCTTATAGGTCAATTTCTTTGGTATCATGCCTAAGCAAAACTTTTGAAGAAATGATTTCTAGGCGCCTTACATGGATCGTAACCAAAAATAATTTTACAAATCACAATCAAACAGCTTTCACACATCGGCGCAGTACAATGGCTTCTCTTATTTAGCTTCAACACTTTTTTTGCAACTAATACTGCAACTGATATACTCTCCAAATGTCAGCTTGCATAAAACCATAATTTCAACGTCATGGCATACACGAAATTTCTGGCTAAAATCCAATTTACAACGGAAAAGTTTGAATATACATCCGCCTCCAAAGTACAGAGAGATTAACAAACAGCCGCAGTGGCTGCTAAAAAATGACACAGCCAACATGTCTCTCCACCCTTACAAAAAGTTCAACACCAGTAATGCACTATTTCAGCAACATTTTATGGAAGTTGAAAATCTACGTATGTAGGTAACAATTGGACTGGAATTTATACAGATGGGTCCAAAGCGAACGGAAAAGTTATAACGGGCGGGCTTCTTTCCCGTTATTCATCAGCATTTACAGCCGAGGCTTTTGCAGTTTACAAAGCAGTAGAATACGCCATACATAATAAAGGCAAGTTTGTCATCTGCTCGGACAGCATTTCCTGCTTGCCTGCAGATTGTAACGGACGCAATACTTATTTCACAAATCCGTGATCTCTGCATTAAATACAGCTACAAAGTCGCACAGGATACGTTGGCATTACGGGAAATGAATATGCAGACTATTTAGCTTGGTTTTTTAATTAGCACCAACTTTCCAGAATGATTCCCATGACAGAAATGGCCTTTGTAATATACAGAATCGCCACGTTCATGATATTAGGCACGAAATTCAGTAAAATGCATAATGGTTGGATACAATGATGATAGCACAGCTATATGATTCGACTCGCTGTTAACAATGATAGATGTAATTTTTAATGAGAAGAAAGAGCGTTGGAGTTATGTAACTGAAGAAAAGCGAAATGAGTGTAATGAAAAAGTTGACATTGAAGCTAAGAAGACTGATACTGATAGTGATGCAGAAGACAATGCTGACGCAATTCGAAGGAATACACGAATTCCTATTATTCAAAGCCCTTACAATACAAGAACATCGGCAAGCCAGAAAACATCAGTTGATCAATTGTCATAGAAATATGTGTTGCAGCTTTAGAGCCTAGCTCTTTGGAGGAAGCTTTGCACAATGCAAACAGACGGTTAGATGCGGTTAACGACAAAATCAACTTTTTGAACAAAAACAAAACTTGGACTTTGGTACAACGAAGGGAGGGAATGCACGTTATATCAAATCGATGGGTATTTAAAAGGAAGTAGAACTCGAATGGCGATGTAGAAGTTCGAGAATGCTTGCAAAAAGCAGGTATTGATTATAATGAAATATATTCGCCTGTAGTTAGGTACGATTCTGTTCGTACAGCTGCTCGAAATATGGATATTTTTCAATTTGATGTAAATGCAGCGTTTTTACATGTATACTTGGATGAAGGTATTTTTATGGATTTAAGAAAGTGGGTCATTTGCTTGAAGGGTTGTATGTTTTGAAGCAGGCATCTCGTCAGTGGAATAAACGCATTGTGAAGTTTTTAACCAACTTTGGATTTAAGAAAGCAAAAGTTGATTTATGTGAATTTGTCTACTGGTTAATAAATACCAGTGTTTATCTAGCTTTTTGACTGTATTGCTTTTATACAGGATCTCTTACACGCTTTATATAATGAATTTCAAAGTACTTACAGAGTAAGCGAGTTTATACAAATAAAATTTTGGAAAAAATTAATCACGTTTGTTGCCATGCAGCCAGACACCTGCGGAGCCAGATATTCATTATACGAAGAATGAAACCACTCGTAAAGGAGAAAAGTATCCGTATCGAGAAGCACTTGGCTCTCTTATGTCTTTGATGGTGTGCACTCGACCTGACATTACATTCATTGTGGGAGTTTTAAGTCGATTTCTGGAAAACCCAACTGAGATCCATTTGCAAGGTATAAAAAGAATATTTAAGTATTTGCAAGGAATGCGCAACCGCCATTTGTTTTGCCTTTTCGACTAGGCAGGAGATTTTGACACAAGGCGTAGTACAACTGGGTAGATTGATTTTCTCAACAACGGACCAATTTTTTGGAGTTCACGCAAGCAAAGTGTGTACGAAGCATATTGAAACCCAATATTTTTATATCTACGATATGTAGAATTAAGGCGTTATTGATGTGGTCTACGTGGAAACTGGGAGGCAGCTTTCTGACATCTTAACTAAAGCATTAGCAATTAATCGATTAATTAATATGTTAAATATGTAGCGCTTTAATAAATACAATATGTAGCAACTACATGTACTAAATTTGTTTTAAGCAATACATATGTATGTATGTATGTACATACTTAGGTATTTTGTAAAGACATTTTCTGAATTATGCTGGGTTCAAGTCAAACCGTAACATTATTAACTAAATCTGAATTTGTATATTTAATCATATTACAAACCTGCCTCTTAATTTTTGAATAAAGTTACATGTGGAACCATTACCATCACTGGTAGGTACTCAAGGGACATATCTCACCCTTAAGCTACCATCTTCAAACGTCTAAGGATTGGCCCCACACCAGCATCTCACAGTAAAACTACAGCCATCATGCCCTATTTGCATCAGTAGGATATCACTTCATCGCATCCTCAAAGAATGCTCAATTTCAGCGAATATTAGGTAAAAGCACAACTTTCTTTCTAACTACCAAGAATTGCTAAACTGTTTCTAATAATAATATACCTACCATATGGTTGCAAAATCGACAAGTAGTACATACGACATACATACATATGTACATATGCATGAGTTTTTTGATGAATGTTACTTTCCACAATGATGATAAATATATGGTTGTTAATGCAGATAGAGTAAGGCTAATACTATCTTAAAGAAAGAAACATACTGAGCTTTACGCGAACAGGAATTAATAAACATGTGCAAGCTCGCGGCCGCTGTAGTCGAGTGTGTAGCATGTGCGCACATACATATATTGTTTTCAAGGCGAATTTATAGAAGGTGATGACATAAGAGCAGCTGTTGATTTTTTTTTTTATTCGCCTACATGTATTTTGTTTTTGCTTTTGCGTATGAGCTTTCAAAAGCCGTAAAAGCAAAAACAAAATGTATTTAAATTTTAACAACTCTTACGCAGAAACAAAAACAAAATACATAGGAATTTTGTAGTTGTATTTATAACACCACCTTGTATGGATTTGCCTGTAAAATTCCTAGCAAAAATTAATTTTTTGAGACAAATTTATGTAGACTACTTGATTTTGATGAGGTTATCTGTATTTCAGAAAATTTAGTAAACAGCATCAACAAGTGCCGAAAGTGCCAGTAGTTTGGAACATTTGCTTACACCCGATGTTGTTAATTTTGGTAAGCCTTGTGAATTGAGTGATCATAATCTACCAACGAATTGGGATCTTCTAAGATGTTAGTTTTACTTGGCCGATCGTGTTACAAACCAAATTAAAATATTTCAATATGAAACATTTACTCCCAATGTGACGGGCAAATTGGTTGAAATTTGAAATGATCATGATACTGGAATTACACTTAAGCACAATCAAGGCGAGTCCATACAAGGTGGTGTTATAAATACAACTACAAAATTCCTACGTATTTTGTTTTTGTTTCTGCGTAAGGGTTGTCAAAACCTAAATACATTTTGTTTTTTGCTTTTACGGTTTTTGAAAGCTCATACGCAAAAGCAAACACAAAATACATGTAGGTGAATAAAAAAAAAATCAAATCAGTTGCTCTTATGCCATCACCTTCTATAAATTCGCCTTGAAAACAATATTGTGAGAAAATTGAATGCTTTGCTTTACAAATATAAAACACGGTGTACTGAATACTGAAGGTGACGCCTTTAGAAGTACCGCTACTTTGGTTTTGCCGGGTTTGACAATTCTCAACTTCAACTAGACAAAGCTTTTTTCACAAATTAAGAAAAAGAGACACTTTTTTTAGTATTTCGCGAATTTATTTATTAAATGTCTGCCTATAAATTCATACTTTTACACTTTAGAACAATTAGAACACGTTTTTCAATGAAATATTGGAAGTTGTTCAATTTTCTCTCTCCCGTATTCTTGTTTACTAAAGGCGAGATCTGTCATTTCACTGCGGGAAGGCGCAATCTTGTATTCTATCATTCATGAATATAAAACCGAAGTTAGAAATAGAAAAAATAAGCATAATTCGAAGCATACGTACAATCCACAAAAGAATTATTTTATATTGAAAGAGTTCATGAAAGAATATGCGACAGAAATTGTTGAGCAAATGCCAACGTCTACAATAATACAAAGAGCTGCCGATATCCAGGATGAAACATTCCATCCAAAAGGTGATATGGATTTGGGAGAAGGACCATCAGTACATGCCCAAGATCTTTCTCAAACCAAACGAGGAACATATACTGCTAGATACAATGCTTTCAATTTTGCAATGATGTGTGGCAGATTTGGGGCGCCTGATAGAGTGGCTTCAGCATTGGCGACATCACTAATGAAAGAAATGGGTGTAAAAGGTGAACAAGGCAATCTTATCATTATGGATAAATCCAAAGTTCCTAGAAATAGAGGCAAATGTAGACAAGAAGTTCTTCGTCGAAAATATGATGTCTCCAGTTTAATTGCATTTTCATTCGACGGCAGAAAAAATGATTCACTTACAATGGAAAAAAATCGATCAAAAACTTCATCCACGTATGGTGAAAGAGCCTCATCTGGTTGTTTTGAACGAACCAAATTCACAAAATTCACTGGAACATGAAGATGCTAAAAGTAAAGTCGCCAGTTTCAATAAATTTTTCGCCAATAAAGAAATATCTCTGGATTCTTTGATTGGCACATGATGTGATGGCGAGCCAGAAAATACTGGCATAAGAAATGGAATTTCGCGACGATACGAAATTGGTTTGTATGCCTTCTCCACTTCAATGAACTTCCACTCCGGCATTTGTTTGACAATTTGGGAAAATCATCGGCAACTAGACCACGAACAACAGCCAGATCGTCGAGCTAACGAATTGAAACTTGTGAAAATCCTTGGGTGTTTAATTGTTTTAACTTATTTATTATCCATTTTATATGTATCTCTCCGCTATTATGTTTCAATAATAAATGATTAAATTATATTTAATTCCCCTAACCTTTTTTGTTTTCAGATCGATTTCGAACTAATCACATTTGAAAATATGGCTGATTTGGGTACTGTCGAATTCACTACTGACTCAAACTACTTGTTCAGAATGGCGGTTGCAATTTCTTCTGGTGGGGTTTCGACGGATTTGGCCATCATTAAGCCAAGACCAATTGCACATTCTCGCTGGCTCACCAAGGCCAGTAGATTATTGCGATTGTATGTAACCACCACTAAGCAATCCAAAAATTTAACCATTCTGTCAAATCATATAATGAAAGTGTAAACGCCGATGTACTTCCACATTAAATTTACCACTCTGTCGCGTACGGTAGTATATTATTTTATAAATTCATTCGTTGATCGCAATGTTTAGATTCCTATTTAAGAAGAATTGTTAATAATGTGGCAAAAACATGCGTACTTCGCTCAGTCGGAAAACATTTTAGTAGCAATGCTGTTCGACGATGAGAAAAAAACACGCCATGAAGATCCGATGCAACTGAGAGTTTATAACAAACCCATTATAAACTTCAATTGCACGGATTGCTTGAGTATGATTGACATGAATGATTATTCACATATATTCGAACCACGAGTCACTTAAAATATTCCATACGAACATCTAGAACCATATCTATATTACAATGATACACCACTGCCTGATCCGAAAATTCCTTCACATATACAAGGAACGGTAAGACACTTTCAATTGTGGCTGGCGTGTCTAAACGTGTTATAGAACTGAATCGAGAGAGAGTTATGTCGGTTACATTAGAAAGCCGTGCAAAATACCCCAAACTGGAAAGCAAGAAAGACTTTCAAAAATAATTCATTAGAATTACAGTGTCCGACAAAACTAAAGCAAGAAACTCTCCAAAGTACTACCTAGCGAAATGATATTTTCAAACAATTATTACAATCAAATTTTTCTAGAGAAAGTCAGAGAGCAAATAAAATTAAATGAAATCGTTATGTGTCGTGAATGAGTAGCCCTCCTAATTTTCAGCACTGAATATTTTGAACTATTTTGTATTAAGAGAAAGTCATAGATTGGTCGATTTGTGCAATAATATCTTCACTTCCCCAAAAAAGATGAACAACCCCAAAAACACCCCATGGTGGCAATAAAAATAAAAATTAATGTGAAAAATAGATTCATCGACCCAAAAAACCCCCGTATACATATTTTCAATAATTTTTTTTTTGTATTCTTACGTTTTAGTAGATATGTTTGAAAATAACTGCCGAAAAAATTCCGCGGACTTGAAATTCATTTTTGAGGCATGGTGCTTGGGCAAAATACTTGTTACGATCCATGGTACCAGAATTGCGTGTACACTTTGAACAGCTTTAATTGACCCACCCTACTGTATATACTTATTGTATGTACATACATACTGACGTAATACGTAAAAATGTAATGTGTTCGGCTTCCTCATTTATTCCTTCGGTGCAAATACATACATATGCATGTATGTAGTTATAGATACGTCTATACAAGTAAGAACCACTGCGGGAAATCCTGAGTTAAATTTATGAAGAGTTACATTTGTAATTTCATAACACAGACACAGACAATGTGATTATATCTTAATTAAATTAGTATTCCCCAAATTTTTCCACTAACTGAACGAATTTAAGGCGGTCGCCGTAGGCGAGTGTGTAAAGTGTGCGTGCATCAAAATTTATAGAAAAGTTTTTTCTAATAGGGGACGCCCTTCGGTAGGCAATGGCAAACCTCCGTGAAAAAAACTTCTCACAAAAAGCATTTGCCGTTCGGAGTCGGCGTAAGACTGTAGATCCCTCTACATATTTATGTTGCAACATCAAGACGCACACCACAAACTGTAGAAGTTCAGCCAAAATCGCTTAAACGGTTATAGCGCCAATTAACTAAGTAAGAATGAACTTCAAGCTTTTTAAACTATTTTTAACTCCTCGGCAAAACAATGATGTCGTAGCCAAAATATACATAAAGGCATTACTGAACTTTGCACACTCTTCCCTTTGTCCGACGACAGCTGTGCCTTGATTATGTTAAAGGTACGTAGATATGTCCGACATTTTCTTCTTTCGCGAAAATAACTTGTGAGTTGAAGCGTGAGTCACTGGAGCACTTTTAACGGTTATATGGGTTTTTAACTAAGTAATAGTTTCTTATGACTGGTTATCAAAACTGAATAAAATCCGTTTTTCATTAATTCAACTCCTAATAAATCAATCTATTTGGATTACATATGTACTTAATATAATCGCTTTTTCTAACATGGTGGCAAACAAATACATTGATAGATACCAAGCTACAATTGCGAATTTCTTTTCCTACCCATTTGTTTTTAAATTTAAAATCAGAAATCGTAATAGCACTATAAAATGGGCACCATTTAGATATTTTTTAAATGATAATAAGGCCAGTAACTGAACTTAACTATGGACATTCTAGTAGAGAGCCGGTTATGCAGGTTGTACCCACAGCACTGCTGGGTGAAGTCATAACTAAAGAGAAGATTGACTGGGAAATTAATAGTTTTTCACCAGACAAATCCCCAGGGGTGGATGATATCCTTCATACTATGCTCCAGGAGACTCAAAGATCTTTGGTAAAGGAACTGAAGCAAACCTTCACTGCATGTGTTCTTTATAGCCATATTCCGACTACCTGGAGGGAAACAAGGGTGGTTTTCATTCTAGAATCTAATGGAAGGGCACACAAGGTGGCCAAGGACTTCAGGGCGATAAGTCTTACATCTTTTGCTCTAAAAGCCCTTAGATAATTTTTATCTTGCATAATATAACATCCACTCTCTACCGCACAGCATGAGTATTCAAAGGGAAGCAATTCACTATGGCTGCGTTTGTTGATGTCGAGGGTGCCTTCAAAAATGTCAGGGCTGATGCGATAGAATCCGCCCTCGTTAGGGCAAGGGTGAAAGAAACAGTCAGGAATTGGATCATTTACTAATTTTTTATAACATAAACCATATAAATCCAATATAAAAACTTTCTACAAATTCATCCTTTAAATTTTGAGTAACTTTTGGGTAGGCAGTTTTGTAGTCCATTATATTTCAGTACATTGAAGGTCAAGTTTGAAATGCTTAAAAATTACCTCTGATTTTTTACTCCTTTTTTAACTGATGGTGCTTCACATTTTTTCCCAAATCAAAATAAACTGTGTTCATATGGAGAAAATGCGCTGGACCGTTTTAAACTTTGATTTATATGGCTTATGCGAAATAATTAACCATACCCTTATGAAAAATTAGTAAACGTAAGTGGCTACAATATTATATTGCATTTTGGTGCTAAAGATATGACGGCCATTGTACGTATAGGTATAATAATACGAGCATTATAGTTTCATAATTTAATTTTATTATAATGTGTTTTGATGAAGGAGGTAAAGCTATATGTACATACACTTGTATACAAATACATACTTATATTAGTATATACTGTATATGGCTTTATGCATTTTATCATATCCTTTATGCCAAATATTTTTGAAGCCGTTCGAATGCTTCCATCTGGTTTTAAAATTCATACAAGTGTATTTTGGGAAATCTCACCTTACTTCGAATTGTTACTAATATTCCGCATACAACTTTTTGTTAATCACTCGCTTTTAAATTTCTTGTTTAACTTCACGGTACGTCACTTATAGACATACATACATATATATACATATATACAATATATGTACATATGTTCTCTGCTGGCGCGAACAATTGATTAAATTTTCGTTTTTCAAATTGGGTACAGCTGTAGAATACAATACTTAGGGGTTTCGTATTTGCGGTTAATTCGGCACAACCGTGCTCGGTTCTATATTCTTACTAACCACTTTAATCGACTTTAACTGGCTTATATCGCACGAATACGGGATTTGCAACTGAGTTTAGTTAGTCGGCATATTAAATGTTTGTAGTGAGTATGTTTGTAATACATACACTGGACAGAAAAAGTAAATGCTCATGATTTTGTAAATTTTGTTTTGAGAAATGCGTTTACGAAATTTCGTGCAATTTTAGATTGTTTTCTAGTTTGCTTTGGTTTTAGTGCTCCAAATCGATTTTTCCCCAGTTGGGATCCTTTTTGTATAGCAACACTTACTTATAAAAGTCGATGGAAATAAAATATTTAAATTACTATTTCTTTTTCGGACGTAGTATCTGAGCGTATAGAATGTGTGCGCCTCAATAGGAGTGCCACGAGTTCAAATATCGGCCGGGGTACCGATTACCAAAAAAAAATCATAGAATAGCCTTTTCCTAACATCGCCACATTATTATTAGTATTATTGTTACATTATTTTTTCTTCAATAAACTCGTGCAACGCACATGCGTGCATAAATATGTCCATATCTGAGATATAACAATAATTCTATAAGATTGGTTTAGCATACGTCCTCTTAAGGTAAGTCAAAATGACAAACCGACTATCTGGTAAAGAGATCAGAACGACCTATCAGATAACATCTTTGCCAAACTTCCCTCTTCCATCCAACATAGTCCACTATAGAAAAAAACACACACTAAAAAATTGCAAAATCGAGCATTAAAAGGTTGAGTAAAGTTTTTCTGTACTTAAATCTAAATCTCATTTTGCATATTTTAACAAAGTATCGTTAAATGACTCTAAATGCAGCAGTAAACACGTTTGAGTTTCAACAAAATCGGTGGGGAAAAAGAATTCCTGAAATTAAGACAAACATGGTTGATAGAACATAATCATCTGCGCAATGCGTCGTTATAGATAATGACCCGCATAAAGTTATTTCATTGATGAGGAAAAATGTCAGCCTTGCAGCTAATCTGTTATCAAACCATATTAAAATAAGATTCTGAAAACAAAAATTAACAGTTTTTGATGCCACCCTGCTTTCAAAAATCCGTGTACTTTTTTTCAAATAAAAATAATGAGGCGAAAAACTAACATAGTCATAGGGCAGTTTTAAAATCACTTCATACAACCCCACTAATATCTCGTCTCATTCAGATTGATCCTTTCAGGGCAATTTTTGAGTGCAAAATTCGAAGGCTCAGAGTCTGCGTCATGGACGAATTGAGCTAATTTTTTTCTTATATTTCAATATATATATGCGTATGACTTTTTAAATAAATGTAAGTAGTTTCAAAATGCAATGCATTTTGTGAATTTTATCAATAGTTAGAGACATTGTACTTGATGAACGGATACTTTTTCTGAGTAGTGTACTCATTTTGTATATGAGTTTAAAATTAATTAATAAGGTTATTGGCGTGCTGTTAAATGTTTATTTTAACTAAATAGTACTGCAAAATGATTCGTCATACATTGTAAACGCAAATGCTTATCTGATAGGGTTTTATTGCCTATTATATAGTATTATATACATATAGTATTGATGTGTAAAATTTTACTTGAAGATAACTAGTACTTACAAATAAACGACTACATACCAAATTTTTATCAATCGACATATTCAAGTACCTGTACCTACCAACATGAATGTAAAATATTTATTACGCAAGACAAAAAATTCTATCGTCTTCTGGCGTATGGGAAAATCGGTATGTGTGTGATCGCAGAGCTCAGTTATTGTAAATCTGCGTTTATAGATTTTTCCCAAACACGTCAGCACGTTCTTTAAAAGGAATTCAAACTTTCAATGAAGTACCAAGAAAATTTATTATAGATCTATTAAAATATTTGCCATATCCAAGGGTATCAAATGTAAGAGGAATATGAATGAAAACAAATTATCAGTTTTGAAAAGTGCAAAAAATGCACTCCGAAATTTCTATCCTTAACATCCTTGAAACGTTTTATTGAAGTTATTCAAAAAAAAAAAGGATACAATAATAAACATTCAAGCGAATAATGATAGAATATAAGATTGCACCTTCCGCGGTCCGCTAGTCATCTCTTTATCGATTGGATAACATCCACCATTTCGGCGACGAAATAAAAGCAAATTATACAACCAACTGCTAACAGAAACTTTAAATCGTTTTGTCCCTTGCTTTCTTCTTCTGGATTTCGTCCTTTTCTTTTTTTTAGAATTTTTTTGTAGTACTCTATCGTTCTTGCATTCAAGCAGTAAACACATTACAATAAAGAATGGAGTACTTCCAGCAAAATAATTGCGCCTTCTAATATTTAGTTAATTTGGTAGGTTGTTACATGACATATAGTAAGAAATTTGAATTTTTGAATTTTTATAGAACTACAAACATATGTACATATGTATATACACGAATGATGGAATACAAGATTCCGCCTTCCACGGACGGAACGTTCGAACGTTCTGTCGTTTTTTTAGAATTTTTTCTTTGCTATCTCATTCTCTAGCAGTTATTACGTCACTATCATTCCTCTCAGTGCGGAAGGCGCAATCTGGTTTTCTATCATTCTTGATGTATGTATGTACATACATATGTATGTACACATATGATCACAGGCAATTTGAATTAAAATTTAGAGTTTGCAGTAAGGGGTTTCACGGAGCCAATATTAAGAAAGTTAACGTGTTAAGGGAAACATTTTACTTATAATTACCGTGAATGTGCCATGAGTAAATCACTGCAGCCGTCACAAAAATTTTAGTTTTGTATCAAATACCTATATATTAAAACGGCTAAAAACAAGGGGAAAGAGCATGATAACTTGTTTTATAGTTGTAAAAAGGCATTTGGGGCTTGCGTTTGCTGATTGTGGCCAATAGAAAAATTAGATATTCAACATATATATATTTAATAATATACTACACTTTACTAGTCATTCTACACTTGTACTTACTTCTGCTTTTTGCTTTTAGTTGACAAATAGTTAATTCTAATATTTATATTTACAGTAGTTCTTCAATTAAAATTGCTTTCAAACTTTGCCAATACAAATACGTAAATAAACATGTTTTATACATAACCTTAACCTTATAGTTACCAGTGTTGCCAGAACTTTTTGAATAAAAGGCTAAATATGCAAAATAAAATGGCTGAAAAAGGCTAAATTAAAAATTTTTTAAGGCTAAATATATAAATCAACAATTCAAACATTTTATTCGTATTACGATTTCATAACAATTTTTAAACGGATTTTGCATATTCATATTGGCTTCATTTACTTCAAAAATAATTAATTTTTTAATTCAACTCCATAGCAGCAAATCAAAGGATGGCGAATGTGTAGCGTCATATGGAGCAGCGCTAATCACTTCACTCAATTTAAAGCTGGAAAAATTTCAAAACGGAACAAATTTCTGTATCAACTGTATTAGCACACACGAATTCATCGTCTTGCGTTTACGATCAATATTTTAAGAAGGAATCAGTTAACGCGAGAACTGAACGCAATGCCGCTTTTGAAGAGGAAATTTCTTACTTACTTAATTGGCGTTATAACCGCTTAAGCGATTTTGGCTGATCTTCTACAATTTGTGGTGTGCGTCTTGATGTTGTAACACAAATTGAGGGACCTACAGTTTTACGCCAACTCCGAACGGCGAATGTGAAGCGCGCACACGCTACACACTCGGCTGCGGCCTAAGACCGAAGAAGAAATTTGCATCAAGTAAAAATGAACCTGAGGAGGTTGGAGACAAGCGTCAAAAGATTTTCTATGACAGTTTTAAATGTTATAGTAAATGCGGTAGAATGGGGCACAGCTTTTATTATAAAAAATACTTTTAATCGTTATTTGTTAAGTTTTACTTTTGCTCAGAATATTATTGGGGTTTTTTAGTGTTATTTTTTTGCTTAAGAAATGATCATTATTTCTTGGGTTATATTTTTCGCCCAGAAAGTAATCGTTTTTTTTATTTTTTGCTTAGAAAATAATCGTTATTTCTTGCGTTTCATGTTTGAGTCAGAAAATAAAACTTAATTTTTCACCGATAAATAAATTCAATAATAACGATTATAATTTACAACTATTATTTCTTAAGAAATAAATAAAACTTAAGAAATGACGATTATTTCTTAAGGAATCTTTCGAAAATAACGATTATTTTCTGAGCAAAATATAAAACTAAAAAAATAACGACCAAACATAATTTTTTTAATAAAACTCAAAATATAAAAATCAATGTCGCTCAAGGCAGTTCTTGTTATAGGGAGTATGTTGCTTTAATTCTTATGGACGTGGGATTTCTCTTTTCGCATGATTTTTTGAAACATGGACAATAATCATTATTTACGGTCCCTGAACTTAATAGTAAATTTAATGGGATTTCGGATTTCATGTTGACGTGTGCTTATTGAATACTGATAGTTTGCGTCAATCAGGGAGCTTATTCATTTTATTTGGACTCTAGAGCAGAATGCTCTTTAATGAAAGAATCTATTAATTCCAAATTTTATAAACGTATTCATAAGTCGTCGCAATGACTGGTATTGGTAAAACAAGTGTAAAGTGTTTGCATAAAATTGTGAAATTTTGGTACAAAGGATAAGTGTGAAAATGGCTTTGAAAACTTTGCAGTTTAGGAAAGTAGATTATGCCCAGATTCAAATATGTGAAGTTAAAAATTGGGACTTAATTTTGTTTGACTTTGGTACAGACATTTCCATTGAGTACAAATCGAAATTGATTGAAATACTGAACAAATTTGGAGATTCACAGAAATCACTCTGTAGTTCCTCAATAGAGCCAATGCAGATTTGACGCAAAGATTACAAAGTTAACGAATTGTTCAAAACAAACGAGATTCGCTCTAGTTTTTGATAATTTTCAATTCTGATTTAAGATGGTTAAGAAAAAAGATAGGTCAGGCCGAATGTGTGTCCAGAACAGAATTATAGCATAATCCGCATATTTATAGCATATTTCGCCTTTCTTTTTTTTCTTGCCTTCTTTACAACCTTTTTTGAAACACATTTCCCTACATTATTTATTTATCGGCAAGCTAGCAAAGGGCTCGTATTTCGAGCTGCTTATACGGGCCCTTGTGAGTCACGAATATTTTCCGAAAACGATGCAAACTTGTTTGTGAATCAAATATTTCTACTCACCTTAAGGACAGCCTTCCAACTCTAAGTTCACAAAATTGCTCTGGCCTCTGGCGGATCAATTTCATTCTCGAAGCACCGAGCATAACAACATTCTTAGAACACGAAAAATTCAAACAAAGTCGTAAATTCAGAAGTTGGAAACGTCAATGTCACTGTTAAAATCACATGTATTTTTTTCCGAGTGAGCGAACGTGGACGTAAGTGTCGGGATTCAATTCAATTTATTAGTCTATGATTTTAATAACCTTACAGACTAGACTCACAAAGTAATACTTATAAGTAAATTATTACGACACTTAAAAAATATATACATATATTCTAAGGATACGATGATTCGATTCCGAATTTAAATACCGACCTTGGCAATGAAAAGTCAGGAAACAGTTTTTTCGATATTTTATTGAATTCTGAAAGTCCCCTATAGGTTGGAGCTATGGTAAAATAATTAGCTCTGACAACATTGAGATAAAATGGATAATGAGAACGCAATACTTTGTTGGGTACGTTAAAGCCTATCTGCTCAAGGAGTTCAGGACAGTTAATGAAACCACAAATCACATCGTATACAAACATTAATGATTGAATAATTCTTCTACTTTCTAGAGATTTCAAATGTATAAGCATACAACGAGCACTATACGTTGGGAAGGGGTCCGCAAAGTTTAATGGTTGAAGTGCAAACCGAGTGAATTTTTTTTTGCACTCTTTCAATTCTATTAGCATGACAGTTATAAATTGGGCTCCATATTATGGAAGCATATTCCAATTTTGAGCGAACAAGCGAATTAAATAGAAAACTCCTTGTATAGGGATCTTTAAAGTCCTTCGCATATCGGCGTAAAAAGGCTAAATTACTGTATGCCTTTGGCAGAATGTAACATATATGATTTACAAAAGTAAAGCAACTGTCAAACAGTACCCCCAGATCGACGAAATCTTTCACTGCAGTGAGCTGATGATTTAATATACTATAGGATGAAATTAAGGTATTTGCTGACTTAGAGATAGTCATGTAAAAACATTTATCGATATTCAAAGAAAGCTTATTTCTAAGACCCCAAGAAACAAGATTGTCCAGATCATATTGCAAGAGATATACGTCAGACGGGCGTGTTATTTTACGGAAAAGTTTCAAATCATCGGCATAAAGTAAAAACCTTGAATATTTAAAGCAAGATCCAATATCATTAATAAAAAGTATAAACAAGATAGGACCAAGGATACTACCTTGTGGAACACCAGAAGTAGCTACAAACGAATACGATTTGCATGTCTCAATTTCGACAAACAACGATCTATTAGTAAGATATGATTTTACCCAAGATAAAAAAATTGAGTGAAACCCCAAGTTTTTTAGCTTTTGGAGTAAAATGGTATGCGAAACTTTGTCGAAAGCTTTAGAAAAATCAGTATAAATAGTATCTACTTGAAACCCACACTTAAACGCTGAAACACAAAATTCTGAAAAAACCGCTAGGTTGGTTACGGTGGACCGCCCGCGGACAAACCCATGTTGGCGAGGTTCAATAATTGATTTAATGGCAAAAGAAAGCTTCTCTTTAACCACTTTCTCGAAGAGTTTAGAGCAAACACTTAACTTAGAGATAGGTCTATAGTTTGCCACATCATTTCTGCTGCCTGATTTAAAAATCGGGGTGATAGATGCAATCTTCCAATGATCGATAAAAACGCCTGTAGAAAGAGAAATATTAAAAATTATACGTAAAGGCACGCAAATAGATGAGTTGCATTGCTTAAAAAAGTTCGAGCAAAAACCATCAATATCACTTTTCAAAGAGGGTTTTAGGGCGGAAATACCATTAATAACATCTAATTCAGATAAGAAAAGACAACCAAAATCCAGGGATTGGTTATGACCAAAATTGGTGGTTGTATCAGCGATTCCATCGTCAGTCACATAATTAGTCTTGAAATAATCTGCAAATAAATTGACAGTATCAGACAAATTTCGTGAACAAACCCCATTAAAATTCATACACGTTGGAATGTTCGTACAGCCCTTTTTAGAACGAATGTACTTCCAAATGGCTTTAGGATTTTCTTTCAGTTCAGATTCAAACCTACATATATATTGATTGTATAAAAATTTATCGAGGACATTAAATTGATTCATGTGTAACAGATATTATTATTATAAGCCTTGTACAATTTATAATATTTATTTCGTTGATTTTTAAGTTTTTTAAGATTTTTGGTGTACCAGCGTAATTTGTGGAGACGAGGCAAGAGAACGGAAAGGTTATTCGAAAACACCTCGGACATCTTGAGCAGAAAATTCTGAAAACATTCCGAAACATCATTTGAAGAAAGAACAGTATCCCATTTTATCTCTGATATGGCAGCGTTCAAGTCACTAAAATTAGCATCACGAAAATTATAAGAAAGAGATTTCTTGTTTTCATTGCCAACAACATCGTAAAATTCCAAAGAAATAGAAAGGGGCACGTGATGTTTATCAGTCGTACTTATGGGAAAAGAGCACTCATCTAAATTAAATATTAAGTTTTCATCAACAAAAACAAGATCAAGTATTTTAGTAAGCTTATTAAATACATTATTGATTTGGACTAGATTAATACTAAAAAGACTATCTATAAAATTAATTTCATGAGCTCTATTAACATTGGTTGGTATTAAAATATCATTACTTAAAGTATCATTATTTTGAAAATGAGACCAAATTACATCAGTGAGATTAAAATCGCCTAGGATACAAAAATTACATTTTTCATTTTTTTCGTAAAGATTAACAATGTTATCAACGTGTTCTCTATACAAATCATCTGAACTGTTCGGAGGAATATAAGAAACACATATAAATAATTTACCGAATGAGCCAAAAATACAGACACACAGCTGGTCAAGAAGTGAATCATAATTTAAAAGTTGATAGATTGAGGATCTTAAAGAACGCCTCAAAGCAATAAGAATACCACCACCTCTGAGGTGACCTGTTTTTGTAGCGTCTCTATCTTTACGATATGTATGAAATAGATTATGGTCAAAATATTCTTCGGCATAAAAATCATTGTTGAGCCAAGTTTCAACAAAAACATAAACGTCAAATTCAGCGCGAGACGTTGATAGAAAAATATCCTTAGATTTAGTTCGCATTCCACTCATGTTTTGAAAGTAGATTTTAAGAGCTTTATTCGTAGCCTTATAAGATTCTAACCTTACACTATTTGACCAGTTCTGTAATGAGCTCTTTTTGAAAAAATCGAAATGGTCGAACCATTATTTCTGACGGCCAGACATTTGAACTAAAAATTTGTTCGTAGAATGTTGGCGATACTCCAAATTTGAAGTTTATACTTCGCAGACTATCAATAGAGACATCCTTCTTGACTAGCTTATGGCAGGCGATTGAGTATAGTTGCTCAACTGTAACTGCATTCCCTGAAGATGAACACACCCCATTGCACTCCGAAATACAAATTAGACATGTGACTTTGCAATCCCATGGATTAAAGCAGCGAATTAAAATGCGACTTTGCATTCTAAAGTGATATGTTTGTAATTTGTCTTTCTTCTATTTAACCCTTTACAGAGATTGCTGAGTCGCATGTGTAATTAGTAAAGTAATTTCTTCTAGAAGCAAAAGACGAAGAGTTTCCGAATTTTCGTACCATTCTACTTTGTTCGCTTGGCAATTTGTGTTTGCGTGCGCTTGAAATTCTCTATGAATATGACGGATGAAGCTATGTTATAAATTGATGGAATTACCCCAATTATTTTGAATAAGAAAATTATAAAGGAAAATAAAATAAAACGAAAAGAAAATAAACATAAAAAAGTTTCGTGCAGCACTGTACACGTGATAGAAGTGACACTTCTTAAAAAGTTAAGAATAAAGGAGATAATACAAAACTTTGCAAAAAAATATGGTTTATTCAAGCCACAGGCATTGGTTAGTATTTCAGTTACCATTAAAAATATTAATAGCTTCTGGGAACTAAGAAAAATATGTATGTCTTGACCTCATTTTTCGCAAAGAAAGTTAGTTAGTTAGTAATGAATCATCCATGGCACCAGCACCTGTATATTGTAAGTTCTTTCCATGCTTAAAAGTTTGATTATGATGATGCATGCATGTGGGATCGCCCTACTTCAGCTGGCAACCCTACATACTTACATACACCAACATAACGAAACTTTGACGAAAGCGGAAAAGAAACGAACAGCGGGGAAAAACCAGAGAGACAGACGTTTTTTGAAACCGACGCGCAACGGACATAATATAGTCGAATAAGTAATTATAAGATTTTTAAATACCTAAATGTTAAAATTATAGCCCGATTAGTCTAATATTTTTAAATAAACATTACAATAACCAATTTGAACTTTTAATTCCTACATGTATGTATGTAGGTAGGTATTTACATACCGTAGCAACCATTGCTGCTCCGTTGGTATTTTCCTCGAACATTATTATTTTCTTAATTAAACGATTGTCTATCTTCTCAAACAAAATGTCAATAAATTGGGGGACGCTATTCAACCGAAGCCATCGTCCCTCTAACAGAAAAATTTCAACGACGTCTATTTATGTTATGGTAGCCGTATGGGGAAACCAAAATATTTGTGCCCATAACTTTTTAAATCCCAGCTGTCGAGATGAGAATTTCATATACGAATGCAATGGTACTTGCAGAATACAATGGCATACATAACCCGACATTAGGTGGTTGTTGTTTGTGGTCACAGATATATAGATAAAGTATGCATATGTATATGACGGCGTCGCATTAATTGTGGTTTAATATAAGTAGTTAAAGCTGGGTTTTATTATATTCAGAGAATACTGTATATTCACTTCAACTTTGTTTTGTTATACGTGTTCATTTCCAGTAAACTTTTTGTGTATTTATAATCAATAGAAGTAGATTACAAAGAAGTTTCATATGATAAATGTTTAATTTATAAATGTTTCCCCCAAAAATATGAAATAGTGTTAAAAATGTTGTAAAAACGGGCCATACGTATTCCCAATTTTCTACTACTTTGAAATGTAGCTACGTGATAGGGCAACTTTATAATTCATATAATTTATTGAATTGTAAATTGTATTTTGTTTTTGCTTTTGTGTGGAATGAATGACAGACAAATGCAGAAAGACGGTCATAAACGAAGTCAAAAAAGTAAAGTAAAGGGGAAATTTTACAATTCAGACGCAAATATAAAGTGAAAATGTGAACAAAACAATAGTTTTTAAAATTTTCACCACACAGGGCGAAGATAGAACAAGCATTCAGTTTTTTGTACGATAACAAAACTTACAAGGTGAGTTTTATTTTACAACAGAACAGTAAAACTTACCGCTCAAGTAAAGAACAGTTATTTGTTGTCCCTGTATTATATTATTGTTAAAAAAAATTTAATAATTTGAATTCTACAAGTATGTTCAAAAACGTTAAAATGTTTCAGAAATAACTAATGCTCATGGCATTTGACCGGTATATATGTAACTGTTGTACCTTATACATCACTTACATATATTTATTTTGAAAAAAATGTCACTTACATTTTTTTCGCGGTTAGGACACGATATTTCCTAACTATCAAAATTTCATCAAACTCGGTTGCATCTTTACTTTATGTTTTATAGATGTAGATATAGATAAATTTACCAAACACATCCTGGAAGAGTTATGGGATTAAAACACCAGTGTGTTAATTGCAATGCTATTTATTTATTCATTATTGTATTTCCATGTAATCTTGTTTAAAAGGATGTATGAATTTTAACCTGAAAAGCTTGTAATTCCTAGACTGCTGTAATCAAACTAATGAACGTTTAGCTCAAAATTTAAACTCAATCATTCAGCTGTGGAAATTGAGTTTTGTGTTAGTCTTATAGGATATACACCACTTTTTATTGTTTCATAAATAAATTTACATTTGCATTTTTCATTGATATTATTATATTTTGTATATGAAAATTTTTGATTATTCAAAATTGGATTTTCAAGAAACAAAGTTCAAATCAAAGTGTATAAAACAAAGTGAAATCAATATATGACATGTTTTCTTTCGATACGCTTATTTGACAAAACTTTTTTCATCACCATTAACCCTTTTACCGGTAGCATCGTTAGATTTTAACGTATGTACATACATACATGAGGTTGGTAGGTTTAGTGCGCCGACGGGTGAGGCACAGAAGCGGGAATGGACGAATGTATGTGCCACCCAACTGACATCATCATCCAAGATCTGCTACGAATTCACCTAGAACGTAAAGTAGCTGTGTTTTGATTTGCTAAACTACAAAGCCTTTGTATAAACACGAACATACATAGCTGGAATAGTTCCTTGTACCATATATGAAGAAAAGTCAAACAAGGGTTAATGCAAACTAACATATGAATTGCTCATGATTGAATTATTAAAGGTTTGATACATAAGACAGCTAATTTCTAGCTATCCCGCACAAAAGGTTGCATTTGCGAATGAAGTAGAAAAGGGGAAGAATGTAAACACTTTTTGTAAATTTTTTGATGTGTTAACATCTATGCCCAGGGTAGCTAAAGTGAATTTCTAAAAACACACAATGAAAGCGAAAGACATACTGAATGAGTGGTTGTTGTACAACAAGGAACTCTGTGTGAGAATGCGTGTCTGAAGTAGAAAAGGGGAAGAATGTAAAAACTTTTTGTAAATTTTTTGATGTGTTAACCAGGGTTCGGAAATATTCATTTATGAATACTCACGTTCGTTCTTTTATGAGTTTATACGCGAACGTGAATATTTAAAACTTTCTTTTGCATTCAGTTCGCGAACGAGAACACACTGTGGGTCAGATCTCGAAAAAGCTGGTCATAACGGGAAAAAAAACCTTCTACATTATAATTTTGGACTATCAGGCTGGCTGCAGTGATGTTGGAACTACTCAATGTTAACTGTACAGACGAGCAGCTGTTCATTTCATTCGTTATATTTCAGGTGTAACGCGCGCGTATTTTGTTCGTTGTGCATGCAGCCGATAAGGCTACAAATTAGTCTTGTCATCGAAGATAAGTATTGGTGTTGTGTGAACATGAAACAAATATTTTCAAAATGGAACGTGTTCCAGGGGGTATGTACTAATTAAAAAACATTAATATTATTATTAAATAATTAATTATAAAGGTTATTTATTGAATATACTTAATACAGAAAAATTATCGAAATTTTTTTAAATGTTCTTAAAAATACAGATAAGTTACGAATTCCACGATATACCACTTTGATTTGCACTGCTTTCTCAGGGATATAGTATAGTCTTTGTAACATAGCCTTAAAATTCTGCTACTAGGCACTTCTCCGCATTTGAGCCATGTTTTAATTCAAAATTGCAAAATGAAAATTCTTGAAAAATGTGAATAATAACTAAATTAACCCTGATTTTTGGTGTTTGTGTTAATTTGTGGGCTTTGGTGTTTTTATTTTATTCCCGCCCCGCCCCTTTTTATGGGTGGTTTTTATGATTTGTTACAATATATCCAAAAAGAAACCATAAACAAACCAAAAATGTTTACTTAAATGTTTTCTACAAATTTGAGCCATATTTTAACCATTTCACTACGGATGGTACATACATATGTGTACCAGTAGGCATTGCAAAAAGTTGCGTTATTTGTTTTGCTTTTTGTGTCTACAAATTTGTTTTTATTGATTTGGAACGCACCCAAAGTGAACCACGTGCATTACTTTTTTTTAAGTTTTTGTGCGATATAGACTGATAAAAGTTCCGAAAACATTCAGAGTAAACCGATTGAAGTTGTTATAACTCTTTACAATTATGGAAGGTAAGTAATTGTACAATTTTAATATTAATCGATGCCTAGAAGCATGGTAAAGAATATAAATATGTACATATATATAAATGAATGCATTAATAAATAAATAAATACATACATAAATAAATTTCAGGTGCATCAGATCCACCTCTTGGACTATTTGGACTTTCGAACAAAGAGATCTTTCTCATAGAAGTTTTGGAAAAGTCATTGACAGAAAAGAGTGGATAGGTATATAATTACAATCCCCGATGACATGAATCGTACCATTTCTACTTTATTGTCAAAGCTTAGAAGCAAATATAAGGAAGCAGCTCGACGACAAGATTATTTTTTCAAGAAGAACGAAAGCTGGTTAAATAAAGTAGTAAACTTTCCGATTGATGCAAAATGTTCAACTGTAAATAAATCAACAGGTCGACCTGCCGGAAATTTTGAAGCATTATCTGATAGGTCTAAAAGAAGGAGAACTGAGGAGATACGTACGAAGTTCAGTTCTGCCGAATTATCGTTCGCTACGCAAATGACTCTTCGAACTTCGGGGCACTTAGACGTTGCGAATATTGTGAAAGACGTAACACTGTCAAGTCCATCCAAGGCAACAAAATACAAGGAAGGCTTGCGACTGTCATCATCATTGCCACCCTTTTATGATGCGAATGAAGCTGTAGCACTTCTCTTAGATTTGAAATTAACGAAAGCTTCATACCAGCATTTGAGAAATCAGGCAAAAGCAAAAGGTTTAAATACACTATATCCACCATACTCAGCTATATTGGCAGCAAAAAAACTTTGCTACCCTCCAGACGACAAACTTATTTTTACCGAATCAAAAGCTGAGGTACAGTTGCAAGCTTTATTAGACCACACCATTCAACGCGTTTTACTGCTGAACCGAGACATTATAACAGGTATGAGTGATTCAGAAATGTTGAATATGACTTTCATTTGTAAGTGGGGCTTCGATGGAACTTCCGGACAAAGCATTTATAAAATGAAGTTCGAAGATCCGAATATATCCGACGCAAGCTTATTTTTTACTTCGCACGTACCATTGCGACTTGTGGGTGTATGTCAAGAAACGAAAGAAGAAAAGATATATTGGAGTAATCCGAAGCCGTCTTCAACCCTCTTTTGCAGACCTCTGAAATTAGAATTTACGAAGGAAACCGACGTAACTTCCTTAAACGAGAAAGCGCATTTCGACAAACAGATCGAACAACTCCAGCCATTAAAAACAATCATTCATACGAAAAATGTTTTGATTCGATACAGTTTAACTATGACCATGATAGATGGTAAAGTATGCAATGCTATCACCAACACAAAATCTGCGCAACGGTGCTATCTCTGCCAGGCAACGTCCAAGCAATTTAATAACATTGACGAAGTTTTGAAAAGGCCGGTAACCACCGATTATCTACAGTACGGACTGTCAACTCTTCACGCCTGGATTCGATGTTTTGAATGCTGTATTCATTTGGGATACCAAAAAAATACGAAAAAGTGGCAAGCGCGTAAAGAAGAAGATAAGCAGGAAAAAGCAACAATGAAAGCCAGCATTCAAAAAGCTTTCAAATACCAACTAGGAATTTTAGTCGACTTGCCAAAACAAGGGTTCGGCAGCACTAATGATGGAAATACAGCTCGACGTTTCTTTGAAAACACTGAAACGTCATCCTTGATAACTGGTATTTCCAAAGAACTAATCCACCGTTTCCATATCATTTTGCAGACGATTTCGAGTGGACGTGAAATCGACGTTGAAAAGTATCGAGCTTACGCCTTATCAACTGCCAGACACTACGTCAAGGAATACCCCTGGTACAACATGCCAACATCAGTCCATAGATTGCTGATCCACGGACCAGACATTATTTCATCGGCCATTTTACCCATCGGTCAACTCTCGGAGGATGCTCAAGAATCAACCAATAAGTTGATAAAGCGGTATCGTTTGAGTTTTTCTCGAAAGTTTTCAAGAGTTAAGACTATTGAAGACGTGTTCAGGAGATTGTTGACCCCTACATTTCATCTCTAAGAAAATCAATAACAACAAAATTGAAGAGTTTGCTGCCAGAAGCTGTTGCCCTCTTGGTTCCTGTGGCGGAAGATGATGAGGACTCCGATGCAGATGACGAAGAAACAGACATCGAAAATGATGAAGACTCCGATGCAGATGACGAAGAAACAGGCATGGATGATGATGAATATTTCATTGACGAGGAAGAAAAAAAGGAGGTGATTAAGATTAAAACACCTTTTTAACAACATTTTTGAACTTTTTGAGGTTAAAAGAAATTTTTAACTTTGGGAACCTGTCATTTCCAAACGAATTAAGATAAATCAAAAACTATTTCAATTTATTCTTTCCTGCAGTGTTTGTAATACGACAGTGTTTTCAAAATTAAGATTTGATTAAAAATAGGTGAACTATTAATAAAAAAATAAAAAAAGGCCAGACAAATATTGACGTTTTTTATTATTGACTGCAAATATCTTTTGAATGGTCAGAGATAAATCAATCATATCAGATAATTTTATATTTGTCTCTCTTAGGAAATTTGTTGAAGCAAAAAATTTTAAAAATCCGCTCAGTATTGTAGAAGTTACAGGTCTTTAAAACATTAACAGCACCATAGTGGCCCACTTTGAGACCCTGTATCAAACTCTGCGTACTAACAGGGTGGCTACAAATGCAATATCCTAAATGGCTGACTCCTCCTTTACACCTCTCTAGTACATTATTAAGCGATCCAAATAATAGTTTAGAAGTTATGATATTATGACCAGCTTTTTCGAGATCTGACCCACAGTGGAACGTGGAAAAAAATCCATATCGTTCGTATTCGAGAATGATAGGTTGAACAAATTGCGCTATTGTTCGTTCGCGAATGCATTCGCGAATCGAAGTTCGTGCGTTCATAAACGAATCTACAAGTGGCCTCGATGCATTCGCGAATGTACGCGCTGTCGTTCATCTTCATAAACGAATGCATATGCTACGTCGAATATTCGCAGAAGGTTGGTGTAGTAAGCAATACGTTGAATCGAAAAGAAGTTTATTATATTTTATTTAAATAATTTTTATAAAAAAATGGGGGAAAAAAGTTTAAATTCGAAAAATATGTAAAATATGACGAAAACACAAAAAAAGCAGATGTTTGATGTTATTAATTACAAAATTAAATTTTGATCTCCTCAATTTTGCAACACTAGATGTGGAAGATAGCAACTAAGCAAGTAAATGCATTTCCTTTTTATTAATAAAAAAATATTAACATACATTTTTTACTTTAATAGAAGGTATTTTTATGTAGTAAGTATTTTCATAAATATATTTACATACATAAATATATGTTTTTTCGCAAATAAATTTTGATTTTATACGGATCAACCATACATGTGTATGCACATATCGTTCATTTGCTAAACAAAGATAGAACTCTAAAAATACAAATATCAAGATTAGTATGGCCGTTGCCCATCGTCTACACAAACAAATACATATGTATGTGCTCTTTTACCACTGCTTGCATCTAATATTCGGGCATGTTCTGCAATTCACTTTCACTCGGAAATTTTCACTTCCCACGGCAGTTTCAGATAGGCACAAAACACGAATTCACTCGGAAGTGAATTGCAGAACATGCCCGATTGCTGCATATTGCCTACTGCACTAACCTTCTGCGAATATTGGACGTAGCATATGCATTCAGGGCCGTTTACATAGAACTTTCCTCGCTTTGCTTGGCAGTTCGAACTTTAACAACAAAGCGTGAGGCGTAGAAGGCCAGCTACATAGAACGCTTTGACAGTTTCTGCGTTAGTAGTTTGTTATGAGTTGCGATTTGTGTTTGTTCAGAGGGTTTTGCTTAAAGATCAAATAAAAAAATGAGTTTTACTGATATGATGGAAGTAGTAGTAGTTATGCTACTAATGTTTGAAATTCGCGAGTGTCTGTAGTGTGTATACGCACGCCAAAATAAAAATAAAATGGAAATGATAACAGCTGATCGCCAAAGCGTAAAAAGTTGAAAGTTGCCCATAATTTTGCTTCGCTTTGCTTTGCTCTACTTTTCTCGCCTTGTATTTAGCAGGACTCATATAACATCATGTATTGAACTTATCTGTCAAAGCGAAACTCTGAAGCAAAGCAAAGCAAAAGTCCTATGTGAACGGGCCTTTCGTTTATGAAGATGTAGATTCGTTTATGAACGCACGAACTTCGATTCGCGAATGCATTCGCGAACGAACAATAGCACAATTTTTTCTACCTATCATTCTCGAATACGAACGATATGGATTTTTTTTTCACGCTCTCGTTCGCGAACGTGAATGCAAAAAAAAAATGAAGAAGTGTATACGTTCGCGTTCGCGTACGAACGAGAGTGAATGATTCCGAACCCTGGTGTTAACATCTATGCCCAGGTTAGCTAAAGTGAATTTCTAAAAAGGCACAACGAAAGCGTAATGGTGCCCACAGTCACCGACGTGTCCGTTTGCCGTGTCTGTTTGTCGGGAGATACACAAAATTGAGCAAAACTTGTGCCCGCGCGTATGTTTTGTAAAAAAACTTTGCGTACATAAAACTGTGTTTGTATGCATCAACACAATGTTGCCATTCCTTTGTTTGCATACATACTTTTACACACATCCGCGTTGTCAATCACAATTTTTCATTGTATAATAAACCAAAGCCAAAAACCAACAAATGCAAATAGTTCATTTATCTATAATTAACATTATTAAACATCGATTTTAAATTAATTGAATAAAAATTTAAATTTTTATAAGGTTATTTTGTTAATGATTTTAAAAAGTTCTGCTTGGCAACACTGTGCGGTGAGAGAGCACTCAGCTGACACGGCTTCACGGCAAAAATCTAAATTTCTCAGTTTACACACGTACACGCCGCGCGTACCCGTCACACGAACACGTTGATGAGTTTGCATTTACATGGCGCTCTCATAAGTTTGATCGTGTCAGCTGACACGTAGCGTACGTTTGCGTCGGTGACTGTGGGCACCATAAGACATACTGAATGAGTGGTTGTTGTACAACAAGGAACTCTGTGTGAGAATGCGTGTCTACCGTTTGAGATGGTGTGAGTGCAGCTCATAGCGTCGCGTGGCCGACCGCAATAGTTTGTTCTGCGCAGACACGATTGGCAATTCAAAATTACGCGAAGCTATTCTTGATCAAAGCAGTCAGTCTCTGCTTGTGTTTTATAGAAATGGAAGCTTGTGCGGTTGTTTGCCATTGTTTTTACAATTTTTACATTTCTTTCTTCTACCATATACGGAAGCCAGTTCTAGAGAATTGGAATCCAATTACACTGGTCGACGGCCAAAATTTACCAGAGACGCCGCTGTGAAATTCGTATGTAAAACCACCCCCTGATTTCGAAAATCGAGTTCATTTTTGATTTTATGGTACCGTTTTTGAGATATTTGCAATTTACCGTTATTCGAAAAAACCAAAAAGATGGCTCCCTTTAATTACGTATATCTCACGAACGGGTCAAGCAATTGCAAAAAGGTTTACAAAATCGGAAAGATGATAAAATTTGCTATAAATGCATGATATATTGTTTTTTGCTCAACCAGATAGTTTTCGAGATCTTAGCTTGTCATTTTAGATTTTTGTTTTTTTTTATGAAAAAATATGAAAAAAATTACTCTTTGCGAGGGCAGCATTCCAAAACCAAAACTTTTTTTCCAGATATTTTTTCTTTACGTAAAACTCTGTTTAATTAGAAAAAAAATAAGCTATCATCGAATAAAATCGATGCAAAACTACGTAAGTTATAAACGATCAAATAAAAATACCCAGGTTGCGCAACTTCAATGTATATATACATACATATATTAAAGGTATAAAGTGCAAATGGGATATTATCCGGATAAACGAATAACACCATAACAATGATAATACTTTTTCTTTAAATAAATCAAATAGTACTTTTAATACTCGAATTGTTTTATAGTAGGTAGAGTGGTTGCATCGAAAGGAAGAGTGGTTGGGTTCGAAACCTGCTGTAGGCATGTAGTTATAAACATGTATTTCCGTCACTTATGGGTAAGTATGCAGGTAGATTTTCAAAATTATAAGCCACAGAAAATTTTTAAAGCCTACATCTAAAGCAGGTAGTATTTTCTTTTCCCGGCTTCGTATAAAAAGGAACTTTTCTGTCTAGGTAAGACTTGATTTTTTCAATTTTATTCTTGTTCCGAGTATAAATATGAGTTAATGCGCCTTGAAACTTCATAACATCTGCAAGGCTCGCCGGAGATAGTTCAGTTCATAAGTCAAAATTCAAAACCGTGATTTATTAAAAAAAATAAAATGAGTAAAAGGACGCGAGAATGTGAGTGTAATAACGATCCAGATATGTTCTGTTTCATGTGTGGCCAATATACTATCATAAGGCGACGACGAGTGTTCTCAGATCATATCAAAACTCTATACTCCAAGTATTTTGGCATTGGGCCCAAAAATGCTGAAAAACCATGGACACCGAACACTTTGTGTACATCGTGTCGAGTAGAATTGATTCAGTCAGAATCAGGACAGCAAATAAAATTTGAGACACCAATGATATGGAGAGAATCTACTTGCCATTCAATAGAGTGTTATATTTGCCAAACAAAAGTACTTGGCGTTGGAAGATCAAGAAGAGTAACCTATGCTAGCGTACCTACAGTGACATTACCAATACTACATTCAACGGCAGTTGCGGATCCAGTTCCATTGTCAACAGTAATATCTGAGTGCGGGGAATCAAGTTGTACTGAATTTCGCATAGGAAACGAGAGAAACGTTCTGTCACAAGCACAACTTAATGATTGGATAAGAGATTTAGAACTATCCAAGGAAGAGGCCGAGATCCACACTTCTCGTATGCAACAATTTAAATTTGTGTCATCCGATGTAAATGTGATATATTGTAGAACTCGTCACGAACCATTTTCCAAACACTATACCAAGAACGAAAGTATATGCTACTGCAACGACATTCCTGGTTTATTCAAAGAGTTTGGTCAAACATATGATTAAAAAGAGTGGCGATTGTTCATAGACAGCAATAAACTGAGTTTGAAGGCTGTATTATTGCATATTGGTAACAAAAAGCCTTCTATCCCGATCGCACATGCAGTAAATACAAAGGAAACCTACGAGGAAATGCAAAAAATACTCAAATTTATCAAATATGGAGAGCATGATTGGAAAATATGTTCTGAGATCAAAGTCGTTGCAATGCTATGCGGTCTACAAAGTGGCTACACCAAGCACTGCTGCTTCCTGTGCAAGTGGGATAGCCGAGCTCGTAAGGACCACTACGTCAGAAAGGATTTGCCGGAAGAGTCGAGTTTACCGTTGGTGTGGATAACATCAAATACACCCCTCATGTCAAGAAAGAGAAAATCATACTTCCACCCTTACACATCAAGCTCGGTCTCATTAAAAACTTTGTTAAGGCTTTGGACAAAGAAGACGAAGCATTCGACTATTTGAAAACAATTTTTCCAGATATTTCTCAAGCCAAGATTAAGGAAGGTATTTTTGTTAGACCACAAATAAAAAAATTGATCAACAATAATCAATTCAAAGGACTACTCTCATCAGTTGAGGCAGCAGCGGGAATCCTTTGAAAAGGTCGTTGCTTCTTTTTTCGGTAGACACAAAAGCCCTAACTACGAGCAGATAGTGAACGACTTAATCAATAATTATGCGAAAATGGGTAAATATTAAAGGCTTCTTAAAATTAATTTCCCAAAATTTTATAACTTGTTTACCTAACTAATATTTTCTTTCCAGGCGTAAATACTTATGTCTTTAAAAATTCACTTTCTCCACTCACATTTGAGCTTTTTTCCGGCAAATCTTGGCGACGAAAGTGACGAACATGGCGAAAGGTTTCATCAGCAAATGAAATTAATTGAGAATCGATATCAAGGATTCTGGGACGTTGCAATGATGGGTGATTACTGCTGGTTTCTCATAAGAGAAACCGATCCTAAACTGAATAAGCGTCAAAGTAGAACACATAATTATTTCGACTACATAGTCAAATCAAATTAAGATAAAGATTTTTAGAATATAGTATAAACATAAATAAATTTTAAAAAAAGTTAAAAATATGGGTAATTTCATTCATAAATTGAACTTTTAACTCAATAGAAACAGAGCATAGCTAGATATTTCACTCTTCTTTATACCATACATACGTTTTGAGGTATACGTTGAAATTGCACAACCTGGGTATTTTTATTTGATCGTTTATAACTTACGTAGTTTTGAATCGCTTTTCTTCGATGATAGCTTATCTTTTTTCTAATTAAACAGAGCTTTACGTAAAGAAAAAATATCTGGAAAAAAATTTTGGTTTTGGAATGCTGCCCTCGCAAAGAGTAATTTTTTTCATATTTTTTCATAAAAAAAAACAAAAATCTAAAATGACAAGCTAATATCTCGAAAAGTATCTGGTTGAGCAAAAAACAATATATCATGCATTTATAGCAAATTTTATCATCTTTCCGATTTTGTAAACTTTTTTGCAATTGCTTGACCCGTTCGTGAGATATACGTAATTAAAGGGAGCCATCTTTTTGGTTTTTTCGAATAACGGTAAATTGCAAATATCTCAAAAACGGTACCATAGAATCAATAATGAACTCAATTTTCGAAATCAGGGGGTGATTTTACATAAGAATTTCATAACGGCGTTTCTGGTAAAGAGAAAAAGTTGAAATTCGTGGTCCAGTGTTATTATTCAATTCTAATGACTATGGGAGGGGATTTTAATACAAATTTCGCAACAGCAGAAGCTGAACCACTTGCCAAATTTTTACAAGACAAATTCAATCCAATCATGAATACTCTCCCAGGATCTCCAACAACTACAAAGGAACGACCATAGATGCTGTATTCTCGCATAATTTGAATTCCATAAAATCTCACATTTACGTATCATATTTCAGCTATCATAGGCCTATTGTAACCGTATTAGAAAATTAATACAGAAATAAGAAAATAATATTGTTATCCTGTTTTAATTATCCTAGAGAATAAAAAAATTCAAACTCAATTTCCCAGATGGCCGCTTTTTTTAAATATATTTTTACTTTATATATCCAAAGTTACTTTTTTTTTAAAGAATAACAAATAAAATGTTAACACATCGCCCCTGTGTTCGGATACAGAGTGTTTTTTTTTAACAAGTCCACAAAATACAAATGTAACTAGTTGTAGAAGTTACAGAAAATCTAAAAATACATATTTGATGCATTCTTCTGATTGGAAACTCTTGCAAACATTGATTTGAATTAACAAATATCATAATTATAAGTAAATAAAATTGAGTTTTGTACATTTAGTGGTAAATATATGAAATTGTTGGTACAATCAAATTTTTGTGGTTCATAATTAAAAAACATAATTAAAAACATAATAATTAAAAAACATGTGTCATTGTTCGTATAAAAACTAAGCAACACAAATTCCTTTGAACTCCATGTGATATTGTCCAACGTCCCAATTGTTGAGACTTCTCTAATACGTTTGATTTACATTTTGGTCGGTTCCGAAAAATTGCGACGTAAGTCAAAACAGCGTAAATCGAGTTTTTAATCTTCCACATGATTACAAAAACAAGGCTATTGATGTTTTCAAACAAAGTAAAGTACTTTTTTTTATTATATTACGCACAGAAATATGTTTGATACAAAAAGTACATACATAACCATAAATAACTATGTAATTATAGTATTACGGTTTAACAATTTACATACATACAAACGGAGTAGGTTGGGCAGAAAACCACTTCAAAACGGCGACAGTGAAGTTCGGGAACACAAGTTATTAGCAATCTACTAAGAAACATCTAATATTTACACTAATATTTCACTTGGGCAGAAATGCTTATCATCTATTCTAATGGCATACACACTCTAAGGTCCTAATTAAAGATATATATTAACTTTTATTTAAAATATCTGACCGCTTAAGCGGTTATAGCGCCAATTAATTAAGTAAGATTTTTCAACAACCTATTATAACTATTGATAAAATTCATTCTTTATCATATCCAAGTGTTCGTATTATTAGACGTTTGATTCAATTGAAATATTTATGGCCTAATGTGTATAAAGAAATAAATAATTGGACTTCTGATTGTATTAGCTGTCAAAATACATCCACATGGATCTTATTGGTCCATTACGAGTGTCAGGAGCAAAACTTTCCATGTTGTCAATTATTGATAGACACACACGTTGACAGGGAGGAGGGGGGGGGGGGGGGGGGGGCAGGGTACATTTCCCTCCCCCCCAAGAGCTCGAAGTCTGAAAGATTACTTGTATACCGTAAAAATATTGTATTTGAGATAAATCGAATTCAGAAATTTACTTTGGGAATAAGCCATATAAAAATGTCACTAAAATGCAAATTGTAATTTTAGCTGCATTTTTTAGTGCCATTTAATACCAAAATTGTTTTGCAAGAAACATGTGTCTCAGAAGTAGGGGAAAAAGGGTATTGTGGATACAGCGGCTATTGTGGACCAACTATTTAAAAAGCGAGTATCATTCCGAATAACACTTACTCCAGATTTGAGATATAAAATTATTTTCCACCCCTAAGAATCGTTACAATAGTTTTGGTGTTCCAATTAACATAACAGTAGATCAGGGATCACAATTTACCACACAATTATTCACTGAATTAACAAAATTATTATGTTCACACGAAATTTATATATCTCCATATCATTCTCAATCCAATGGAATGATTGAGTGATTTCATAGGACATTAAAAACAGCTATTACAGCATCAGATGATTCTATTCATTGGTCTGAGATGTTTTCACAGATTTTGCTTCGATTAGGTACGTCAATCAAGAAAGATTTTTTAAATGCTCTTCTGCAGAATTAGTATATGGACAAACACTGAGATTACCTGTAGGTGAGTAACTGTAAACATCAATAACTTTTATATTTTTAAAATATTTGTTTAAAATATTTATTAATATTGATAGAATATAAAGCACTTGAATATACTTGAAAACATTTGTGGAAATTGTTGTTGAAATAAAAATTGTGCTGCTGTTGAAATATTGGCGGACAACGAAGTTGTTGGTGACAACAACAAAGAATTTGATTACGATTTCTAACAGTTGTTGATTTTGTTACGTATTTGTTGTTAGCTTGATTGTCGACCGTTCGTTGGTTTTTCACATGATTGCAGTTGTTATGATGCTGCTGCTGCTGCTGGTAAAAATATTGAATTGAAGGGTCGCCTAAATTATGAGGATGATGAGGACGGTGATGTGATAGAAGACTGAGGCGGATTCAAAAAGATTCAGTTGGAGATGAGTCTTCTTATTGTGTTTCTGTGCGCTAACTGTAATTGGATTAGCGTGCCAATATCAAAAGGTCTTACTTTTCTAACAGCGACGTCTCAGGTGAGTGCCAATTTTCTTGTACGTACGTACATTGCTCCAGGGTTTTTTACTGCAATAAACGGCGACTTATATGTACATATATAGAACAGAGGTTCTTTCTAATTTATCAGTGCGTGTGCACACAGTTGAAGTGAAAAAAAGGTAATTATTTGTCTAGAAGGATCGGCCCCATTTTTAGATCCCCGATTCCAATATCTTATATTTATTTATTAACAATGCCTTTATATTTATATTTATGTACATCTTTATCGTATATCTTTACTATTACACCTCAATTAAATGTTTAATATGCATATGTTATAACGAATTTATATATTCCTATTCGATGGGAAGAAAAGTTTTCGTCAAATAATAGTGGCATTTTTTTTTTCTACAGACTGGTGTTTAAGTATTAGAGGCTCACTAGGTCATACCACCAAACAAATTGTTACTTTTAGGCGTGTTGGTAACTTTCGGGTTAGTTGTATTAGCTATTCGCTTTAGGGACCTTTTTTACACAAGGTTTTCAATATTTTATTTTTTCTTGTGTAGGATGAATGTTTTTTCCATACAAGGAAACATTTTAGCAAAATGTATGGAGCAAATAAGGCATCTGATATAGATACATACGTATCTATTTTGTTATAGTTACGATCCCATAAAGATGGTTGCCAATCCTCTTCTTGCTTTCTCTGGGCTCTTTTTTGGCTGGATAGGCGCAAAATAATTTTACGCTAAACTAACTATAAATAAAATTGTTTTCTTGATAACTCTAACAAGCTCTATAAGTTTAGAATTTGTTATGATCTTCGGAAAGTGATCCATATTGACGGATTTTAAAATATTGATGTTTACATAGGTTTTGTGCTGAGAGGTTCGAGGTTCGATAGATGTAGCGATGAAATTTAATTTAAATTGAATGGCTATTTTTTAATTCAACAAATTATCTATAATTTTTATTATATTTTTTTGTGCCTTCGATACACAGCAACACACCGAAAATCGTGTCGTTACCCATAGCTTGCACTATTTGTTTGGCCGATCTTCCCCTACAATTTGTAGTGTGCATCTTGATGTTGTAACACAAATTTATTGGTCTACAGTTTTATGTCAACTCCGAACGGTAAATGAAATGGCGCCGAGGGGCTGGTACGTGAACAACCTCATTTGCAAAATATGGTTGGACGCTACACCACCAACTCCGTCAGAAATGCGAAAGACCTCTCCGATCCGTTTGAAAACAAACCAGGTTTCAGACAGCGCGACTCTCTTTAATGTGTCTTCTTTAACATTAGCTATGTTAGAAAAGACAATTCGAGCAGCGGAATTAAACCTCTCATGCACCATCTGCATCTAACTACTGGCGTACGCCGATAACATCCAACGTAGATCTCTCTTGCTAACAACTACTACTTTGGGCTTAGTTGACAACTGCGCAGTAGATCTTTCGACGAATCAAAATCATACTCTATAAGTCTTTCATGATGCCCGTCCATTGTAAGACTCTGAAGCAAGGACACTGTCAGCACCGGATGAGCCGGCCCATGGAGTGTTCGAAATTTTGTTTGGGCCTCTACGTCGTTGCGGTGGGATATCTGGAGAGGTTGGAAGAATGAGCTTTGTGAGCTTTACCGCGAGATAAACATAGTAAAGCGAATTAAAATACAGCGGTTACGTTGGATGGGACTTGTGCGAATGGACGAAAACGCACCATCCTGAAAATAGTCAACGCGGTACTAGCTGGTTGCAGTAGAGGAGGAGGAAGGCCTTCCTTGCATTGGAAGGACCAAGGGGAAAAGGACTTGAGCGACTGGCGCAATTTGTTGAACTCGGCCAAAATCGCTTAGGCGTTTATAACGCCAATTAAGTAAGTAAATAAGCTTTGGAATCTAGCGTGGAATAGTAGCACCAAGGTGAATATTCATATAAATAAAAATTATACGCATAAAAACAGTTAGTGTTACAACAAATGTACAACAAGACATAATTTTCCTTACTGCCACCACCTTATTAAATTCGCCTTGAGAAAAGGTCTGAAATGAGCTAGTTTTCGCCGCAAAAATCTGAAATGTGCTATTCTTCCACGCGAATAATGAAATGTACTAGTTTTCCGCGAATAGTGACCGACAATATGCAGTTTTTAGTTGACCAAAATATCGACAATATTTGTTCCTTCTTGTTTAAAGTTTAAACCTCTAACTAAATCTTAGCTATTCTCCACCAGCATATTATATATCCAAGTGACTTAAAAAAAACCCAATAAGTTTTGTTGTAACATGAGGTCAGTTAAGACATAGATTGTAATTAGTTATAGTTTCTTCTTTCATCATTCAATTAAAATATGATGAATTAAATTTATTTTGCAATTTACCATAGTTTTGAATCATTATATTATTATATAAAATAGTGCGACAAAAATCATTAGAAGTCGAGTTTTCTAATTAAAATTAATTTTTTAAATTTTAAATTAAGATCAACTAACAATATAGAATTTTATACGCATTTATATACATATGTTTGTTTGTGTGTACGTATACTTATGTATGTGCATACATAAGACTATAAAATTTAAATAATATCGTTTTTCACTTGTAAGACGCCGGCAATTCTGCACTAAAACTAATATGTAAAGTAAGTATAGACTACATATATTAAATATACTTATATAAAAACTAAAGTTGGCATTCACATCCTTTATGAGCCAAGCTTCTACTCATAGCAGAAATGCACTCGTAGGTTTTTTTTTGCCTGCCGAAGGGCGACCGCTATAGAAACTAAGTTTTGCTTATCATTTTAATGTACTGAACTTCGAATTCGAGATGATCGAAAAGGTAGTACCGCACAGCTGCGTAATTGGATATCGCGGCCGCCATAGAAGTGTAAAATGAAATAACTTATTTTTTAGTATAAAAATATAAACCAAATCTACATAAATCACAGTCTCTAATAAAAAATGTTATATATGTATGTATACGTATGTACATATGTAGTATGTATTATCTTGTAAAACAATATATATAGAATATTTCTAAGCATGTACATATGTATGTATGTGTGTATGGGGTTTTATGTGTATTCGAGAAAGTAATTTTGGTTACCCAGTTGGAATCCGACACCATCGTGACGTAAAGCAAGCCTCATGCATGACCTGGAGAGTCAACGCTTCTCGGTCTCTGACTTTCCTAAAGTCATCTATGTATGTAAGTTAAATATTGGCAAGTCCAGAATAAATTTAAAAAAAGAAGGGAACTTGAAAAGGCTTTCCTTTGTTTTCGAACAAGAAAGGCTGAATTAGATGTTTCAAATTTTAAACTAAAATCTCAGTTTTCTATTATTTACTTATGCATGTAAGTATATGCATGTAGGTAATAACCGCGAAATATATGTAGAGTAAATATAAAATGAAGTTGGAATTATTTTTATAAAGATATGTATGTGTTTCAAACGAGCTGATTAATTTTTTGGTATGTAATAAAATGGTATAAACATATAAAGTGTATTTTTATATCTGTAAAAATGTGTATGGGCAATAAGTTAAACCCTTTCCATGACCACTTTTGTCACGTGAGGTGTTATACGACAGGAAAGGAAACTCTGTAATATGCAATAATTTGTGATTATTGAAAGCCGTCAATTGTTGTGTACAAGAGACAAAATAAAAAATGTATGTGAATTGATTTCTTCCCTAAATCGCGGCATATTTTCTTATTAAAAAATAATAATTTGCAAATGATAAAAAAACTGATCAGCGCTTATACACATCAACTTAAATGTGAGTTCATTTAGAATTCCCCATAAAGTTATAAAATTCCATCTTTGTAGAATTATATCATTAAATGAATCCCACTATATACATATGTATGCACATACATATGTATGCATGCATCTGTACTTGTTTGACATTTCTACCTTCTTGAATATGTCTAGAGTAACTCACGACTAAATAACCTTTAGAGTGAGCAAATATATATACATATATCATTTTAATTATAATGTAAGGTGTTTTCCAAAAATTCAATAACTTTGCTTATGACATTGCCATGAGTGAGCTATTTTCCAACTGAGCGTACGCGAATGTGTATTATGTGTATGTAATCATATGTATGTACCCAGCAAAAAACACGATCACCTAATAAACGAATGAAGAATCGTATGAAAATTGATAAGCTGACATGTCTATGTTAAAGTAATGCGTTTTAGAAGCGCTCACCAAATTCTTTAGATTCCACATTCGTTTCTTAGGTCAACTCGTTACTACAAGAAGCGATTTCAAATTTTTTGGTGAGTATTATATGGATCGAATAAGTTTTTAGTATCGAAATATAATATTCTTGCATATATATAAATACATATAGATAGTAGATACGTATGTAAGGATTAAAATGTAATTAAGTTGACCGGCCTGTTGTACAGTTGAGCGAAGGACTCTACCTAAGAAAGATGTTATGTGTATCTTCGGTTTCTTGAAACTTGTTTTGATCTCGCTTCCGATAATTGAAGTAATTGCTAAACTATTCGCTGCAGTAAAATTTTAATATTCTCTGGGCTTTCAGTGATACGGCGATGTTATAGAAGGATTTGTTAGATGTCGTTGATGGCTATGATGGTTATGGCGGCGACTATTGTGTCGATTACGAATTCGCTGGTGTTGGTCATCGTTGTGTGATGGCAATAATTTGCGATAAATCATTTCATTAGAATTAGTTGATTGTTTTTCTTGATCGTTGTTGCTTTCAAAGAGGTTACGTTTATGGTTATGGTGATTGTGGAGATTACGTCGAAAGTATTGATGTGAAATGTCGTATTCTGATTGACGTTTTTTTGCACTGTGCGATGGCTCTGTTTCAACTGCGGCTGATAACTGAAGTAAATTATCAGCTACTGGTGTTGTTATTGTAGTAGTGTGTTGCTCGTCTCTGAGTAAATCTTCGGTAGAGGCCTTAGAATGATTATATAGTTGGCGTCGTAAGTTTCCCCGTAGCTTATCATGGACTTCTTTCTTTATATTTTTTGGTGCGAAAGACGCATAGCCCACCAATCTGACATCTAATCTTGGATATCTGTAAAAGTAACAACATATGGAGACGCATGTAAACATGTTGTGAGTATGTGTTAAAATATGACAATATGGTTTGATAAATAATTTTAGTATGAATATACCGTCCGAGTTTAGAAACTAGTTGTTAGTTGTTATTTGGGACACCTTAACCTCCAAATAGAGTAATGATAATATTACACCACAAATCTTTCCGTATTTTATCTCACATAAGTACGTCTAAGAAAGAACTATTTTCTAATTAACATGCAAACGAGTATTTTTTTAAGTTCAAAATAATCTAAAATTGAAAGTGCTGTTGGTTGCGGATACACATGAGGGTTTCTGAACAAGGCAAAGATAATACATTACTACCTATTAAAAAATGGTTACATTAAACAGTCGTAGAACATATGGATTCACATACATACGCGCTGGAATATAAGCAAATAATTTATATTTTGGTATGCCGATTCAAAATTTTTATAGATTAAAATTGAGTTCTTGTTGATAGAAATGGGCACATAAAGTGTTCCACAAAATTATATAGCCAACCCAATATTAGCACTACATAAGCTTTGTCACTCTATCATAAACAAAAATTATATTTCCAATGAGAGAGAAAACCTCTGCTCTCTTGTTGATATACTGACGTCAATCGCTTCATTATCGTGCTTAAATTGAAATTAAAGCTTTGTCAGCATTTTCTGCGAAAAGATAAAGCAGCAATTAGTCGAAGAGAAACTGTGATAATCCAAATGGTTGAATCGAGTTGATGGAAAGTGAAGTTTTAAGTTATCGCCGGAGCTGAAAACATTCCACACCATTAGCGAGCAACGACTGAATGTTGGCTTGGAAAAATATATTGACTCCTTTCGCAAATCTCGTTGTAAAGTTGTCGTTACCTAAATTACTAACCTTATCATTTTGTCATGCATCTATTTATATCATAGCATTAGGTAGGAAATTTAACGGTACATTTACAGGAACCAAACCGCACTTTCTTTCTTATTTAGCTATATTATCACTCCGAAACCCACCCCGTTTTCTTACACCTTGTAAGCTAGTTTGCTGAACCGTGACGTTCAAATTATCCAGGTGATTCACCAGGATAAAATGTGTAGTGATTTATTGATTGATTACTCGTAAGAGGCTATTTGCCAGTCAACAATTCTTCATAGGTTCGTCAAGGCAGTTTCACCAGGACAAGTAATATATAACAACACAGGCACTTGGAGTTTGGTTATCATCGGAGTGCGATAAAGAATAAACTTCACACTTGGTTAGTTTTAGAATTCCTCACAACTTTATTAAAAATGTATCAGCTTAAATACAAAATAAGTGCTGAGTATAGTTTTAACAATATTGAGTAATATTAGTGCAATTCGACAATGTGACCTATAAAAGAATTCATTTGCATAAAATAAACAAAAGTGGTGATTTGCCATTTCCGCTTAGAGGTAACAAAACAATGTTTGCATTTGCATTAAATACATATGTAGGTGCGATGAACTTAGAAATTACACTAGAAGAGTGTAATGCAATTGAACGCTGCCTTTGGTTTATTTGAATTCTTGATGAAGTACGAACAAGTGAACTTGTCTATTTGTCAACATAGAATATGCATATCATCATCTTACAACTATTTATATACCGACGATAACTCATTTATTTTAAATTGATATAGGGATTTTAGCTTAAAGGTTAGGTAATGTTTCCTCAAATATTTATTGCATAAAAATATTCAAACATTGTTACATACACCAGTCGGCAGTTAGTGTATAATATATATAGTAGCTAGTAGTGACTACTCATAACTGAATACCTCTAAAGAAAGTATAATGTTGCATTCACAAGAGCCGGCGTGGAAGCAATCCATTTATTTTGCTTCCTGCGTTGCTTTGATGCTTATTTATGTTATGTGGTGTTGATGCAAGAATCATCGTAAAATCAGGTTGTAATACGTTAGGGATTTTAATATATTTTTTGTCACATTACCTAGGTGTCATACATTAAATTTGACATATAAGAAATAGCATAAAATGCATGAAAAAAGGAGGTAAACAAAATCTTAATTTCCCCCAAACTTTGCATATATGAAATAGTAAACTTGCTCCAATTTCGATGATAAATGGACTGGATGGAAATGGATTTACCTTGTTATAATGAAATATAACACAAATCATAGTGTCGAATAAGAAATGACTGTCGCATTAGATTTTTAAGGTGTTACTCCAATACAGGCTTGCTTTGCTCGTCCTGCTGGTTTTGTTTTACTTTGAAACCTTCTAAGACCAAATGACAGTTTCGAACGCTGACAACGCAACCGACATTGAGTGTGTAAACTTAAAGCCTGTTCGTTGGTATCTGGTCATAAGAAAAATTAAGATATTTAAGTGTTTAATTTACCCTTACATAGTAGATTTTTAGTGCCCACATATATTTTTTTAAATTCTGCATTGACGTAAAATCGAAAAGTGTAAAATTTTTGGCTGCATTAGATTCTTAGTTGGGTCGCCTTGGTGCTGATGACACCTTATTCGACATAACATCCTCGAAATATCGTTCGTCTTATTACAAGTTCATACATACTATGTACCAAGGCACATTAAATAGGTAGCAGCACTCGCGTAAATACTACCCTGGCGAGTTCTTCGGTGTTACTGGCGGCACATGTAATGTTAAAACGAGCTTGCGAAAATTGAATTAGAATTGTATGTGCCTTTGTCGTTTGTCAGATCTTGGACCCCTTTCGAATGAAAAAAACGACACTATTGCCGCTACCTGCTTAATGTGCATATATGGTTATTTTTTAATCTTAGCTGAAGAATTTTTGTGTTGGCTGCGACAATCACATCAACAGTTGATTAGTGTATATTCATTACATTTTAGAAACAAACACTCAATAGTTTTCATAATTTTGCTCACCTTGGCACTTCGTGCGCTGCAAAAGGAGACAAAGACGTGTGCGGTCCGTAGTAATTCCACGGGATTGCAAATTCTGAAATATAAAAATAAACGAAAAACTGTCAGAAAGTTGTATTCTGAAGTTAAAGTCAGCACAGCAAAAGCACAATTAGATATATGTAAGTACAATATTCTCCACCCCCTCCCCCTTGCCGACCAATACATGCGGTCAAACGTCTACTTATTAGTATATAAACTTCTTGTTACTTAATCCAGCATTACTTTCACGATACCACAAAAATGTGGAATTTATAAAACTGTTATTAAGTTCTTATATAGTTAATATACATATGTACATACTTTTTACCGCAAAAGATATACCTGTGTCAGAACACTGGTCCTAGGAATTTTATTAAGGCCATCGCATCACATTTGAGAATAACGAACAGTCCGCCAAAAATTTAGATGGCTGATGAGCCTCTATAACGGGTTTCGTGTTGTTTCAATGTGATCGAACTAAGACAAAAATAATTTACTTCGGGCTGTGGTGGATATTGTGCGCATTCTTCACTGTTTTTCCTGTAGGAGGCTAGTAGTATTGATTATATCTTAGTAAACATCCTATCTTTGATGAGTATCTACTGGTGAAATATTTTCGAAACCATACCAGCAGAAACTTCTTATAGTGAATTGTGAGCAAAATTCAGAGATCTATACAAGGCAACCGTTGACAGTTCTTAGTATTGAAGATCTGTAGCCTTCTAATCTGTTCCTGGTGACTTTTTACGACGCCAAAATTATCTTTTGTCTCTGTTTTAAAAACCTATTCGGGCTTTTCTTGATGAATAAATATTAGTTCAGTGAATCAACTTTATTTAGGTTGTTCAATCTCGTTACAAATTCCATCCACAGACCGTTAAAATGCCGTTAGAAGATTTGTAGAAAGCAGAATATCATTTATAGAAAATTGTAGTGGATGGAGATACGTGTATAGAACGTAGCTTTTTTAAATTAAAACCATGATTTATTCGTTATAATATTAAAGAAGTTATTTATATCATATTTGATCGTTATTTTTTAATTTTTTAATAATTTTTTAATATTTTATTTAACCGTTTTTTGACTTAAATTTTCTGGATTAAACATTTTTTCATCTCTTCGCAACAAAATATATATAAAATCATTCTCATGGAATGATGGACATCAAAAAAGATTTTATAATATATTTTGGACATAAATTTACGGTTACGTTTATTTGAAACAATAAAATCGTTTTTCGATTGAATGGTTTCGAGGAAAAAATTATTAATGTTTTAAAACAAAAAAATTTCAAAACTAAGAACAGGTAATATTAAAGTAGTATGTCTGTAAATGACAGCAAGAGCACAGCGAAGTAGTTCTTTTGCTGTAAACGATATCTTTTTCATCTGAACAAATCAAAATAACAATTTTTTTTGTCTCTGGTTAAAATTGAAACTAAGTATGGTCTAGTAAGTCTATTTTATAAGTAAGGTTAAATGAACGCCAAAAGGTTTGTCTATTTCCTAACCCTAAGCAGGCACACAAGACTGCACTTTTCGATTCCATGCAACATAATCTTGAATAAATATTATATTTTGTTTAAGCGTAACAAAAATAATTGTTTGACACTTCCTCGGAAATTCAAAACATTTTTGTTTGAAAGTTTTGAATTTGGATTGCTTACTGGACTTTGCCAGATTTATACTTCATTTTCTCTGTTTAAACTAATCGTATCGTCGCAGTCACTGGCTGGAGCTTGTAGTTCATGATTCACGTCAGAAACTCGTATTATTTATTATTGTTTGAACTGTAAGATACTCTACCTTGGAAAAATAGTTTTTTTTTGATGAAAGTGTAGCGGATATTACATATTTTTTCTTATATCCGCCGTGGGGAGTGTAGGTTATAATTATTTAATTTCAATTACAATTAATTTTTTATATTCCACACGATACGTTGAGTATGACAAGATATGACGACTTATGAATCTGGTATAGTCCGGTAAGCGATCCAAACTAAAAATCTTTTTGTCTCTGGAATTTTTTATTTCGACAATTTCGTTAATACAACTTATATAAAACTTTTAGCTGAATCTATTGTAAATTATAAAGCGCAAAGAGGTGTATGAGTTGTAAAAAATTAACCTCTACAGATGGACTATTCTGTATGATATAAAACTTCTCATCTATATATGCTTTGGATCTGTAACACATTTTGTCAACATTCGCAAACAAATCGATTATTTGATAACCTTAAAAATTCGTAAAACAATAACGTCCAAAGGGGGTTTCCTCCTTAATTGCACAAAGACATAAAATAAACTCAAAGCCACATTAAATCATGCAAAACAACAAAGTTTATAAATTTAGTAACATTATTTCGATTTAAACATTGCAAACTTAAAAAGCACGAAAAGCGCATTTCCGAGGTATTATTTATTACTTAATAATCAAGCTTTAAAAAGCAGCGAAGATGCAAACAAAAAAGCGAAAGTATGTATGTACTTACTACATACATAGTTACGTACACACATATTAACATGACAATCACATTCATATGCTTAATTTTCTTACCAGATTGAATTTCACATTAATACTTGGAACTTTGTTTGAAATATTTATTAGTTAAGAGCTTATTGAGGAAGTTACGCGATGAGTCTTGTTTCTGTCTAGACTCTTTTAAATTTGAATTACTCAAAATTTATGAAAGATGAAACTTTTGGTGGAAGAGCAAGAAATCGGAACTAACAATTCACGAGCGAATAAATGACAAAATCTTCCGAAATATTGCTGACTTGGTATTTTTACTCATACGAGTATATTTAAGCGCGCCTTGTTTACATGGAATTTATATTCTCCACTATATACATAAATATGTTCAAATACATACATACATATGTATGTACAAATGTTCATAGGTATGCATGTGTAGATGTAGTTTCCAAGAACACACGAAAGTTTTGTTCACGATTTTGTTAAAAGAGATTTGGATATCAAATATGGCAGGTGTCATTTAAATCGATCGACCTATATAAATTTACTCCCATACGAGTACACAGTAGTTATTCCGTAATGTTTTGAGTAATTTAATTCCTCAAATTACTCGAAGGAATGTACGTATATTTTGAAATCAGTTCCATTTATTCAATTGTGGATGTTATTTAAGTTTGGCTAACACAACACATACCTGCCTGATCACATTTAGGTGGATTGAAAAAGAGGCCTGGCTTGAGGGGATTTTCCTCCTCATCATGCACTTCGATCATTAACCAGCCTATTTGAATTTGTTGCTGACGGCTTTGTTGTTGCTGGCGTTCAACACTCTCCCAAATGTAGATGGCACGCTTAATATCAATTTCAACCCACCCGGTTTTGGAAATATTCATCATTGTTGTATTGCAAATATGCTTTTTGCGCTCTACAAAAAGATACAAATTAAGGTGGTTATGTGCGTTTTTACAATGCAGATACATATGTATATATTTACATATTCTATGTACATATGTATGCTAAATGATATTAAAGTTAAGAATGAATACAGATATACATAAATATGTATGTACATACATACCTCGTTTGTTTCGACGAAGTTGCTGTACGATAGAGACGGTGACACGTATTTGTGGAGTTAGCTAAGGTAAAAAGTGACAAAAATTAAATCTGTCCAACTAGATATATTTTCAAAATAATGTTATGTACCGGCAAGGGGTCCCCACAACTTTTAGATACTTTAACACCGTCATCACTTGTGGGATTGGGGTCATCAGTGCCGTTTGGGTTTACTTTATATAGGCGGAGAATTGCGCTGTCTAGATTTAAATTTTCACGTTTCGGCTCGAAGAGACTATCGGAGAAGCGTATTGTGACGTTGTTCTCATGCATCCAGGAGCTTTCGGTTGACTCTGAGTTACATATTGGATATGCTGCCATTTCGTGAAGCGGATGACCCTGGCTCTCATCGGAATTACTTGCTTGAAAGGCTGATTGAAGGCGATTCTTTATATCATTGATGCTAAAGTATATAAAAAAGTTCAAAATCAGTTATGCTATTCTATCAAAAATCTAAATTGTTGGTTACTACCTAAAATACTGTTACAAACGTGTGAATGTACATAAGCAGGTAAGTATAGTATATCACTTAGTAATGCTACTAATCTCCGGTTAAGCACTACAAATAACAAATTTCCTGATTTTCGCTTATCTGCTTACCGGATAAAAGCTATTTTTTTACCAAATGAAGCATGATAAGAAATACATATGCATGTATGTATACACAATAGACCGGGTCGGTTCACATATGAAAGAAAAATTTCGCAACTACTTCCCGTTGTTTAAAAGCTTATTTTGAGAGGTTTTAGGGCAATACAAATTTTAGTTTTTGCGTTTCTAAAAAGAGTAAAGGGATTTTGAAAGGATATATAGTACTCAAAATTATATTTTCCATGATATATTATACTTTTGAATTAAGTAATAAATAAAAGAAGTTTTGAATTTGATTTTGGCTTTTTTAGGGCACGCCAAGGACAAAAATTTATGAGGTCCTAAAACCCTATTCAAGTAAGCTTCCAACCTAGGGTAATTGCTAACTTTTTTCGCAACCCAGTCTAGTGTACATCTATGGATAATAGGTTGGGGAGAATACAATGGTGGAGGATGGTTTGCTAATCTGTACCCAAACTGAGAGTCGAAAAAGTTAAACATGTTAATAATAAACCGTAGCCGCTGACACGTGGGACACAGAACGCATGACGCAAGCCTACTGCCCTAGTTATTATAACTTTGTTCATATAACTGTTGTTTGTAACCGCCTGAAAAAACCAAGATAGGTATAGAAAAAATATTTTGAATAAAAAGGGAAATCGATTAAGCCATGTCTGTCCGTCTGTCCGTTCGTCCGTACACATATTGCTCTCGACTCAAGGTATGTTGGTATTGTAAAAGGCGCCCGGATAAGGGTATTTTGCGAAAATTATGTGATACTTAGGAAAATAAACAAACTTTATATAAGGTATTGGGAGAAAGGAAAACTCTGCGAAATGAAACCATCTATGCTAATATTAGTCCATTCGATAGTTTTCCAATCACAATCAGTTACACCCTGGATACTTTGGCTATGACATTATAAATACAAATACATCTATATACATATATTGACTTTAGCGTTAATATGAAAATTAAAATAAAGAATGGAATACATTGCAACGCCCAAGTCAATGAAATCATCTACAAATATATTTTCCCTGGGTGTGAACCTCCGACATGATGGAAAACAATAACATTACACTGGTATATAAAAAAATGTAATTGGCGCACAGTTCTGAGAACTATTTTCGGGGCGTTTGGGCCCGCGCTTTCCCAAATTCCCACTCATTTTATCCACTTTGGTCTTGTTTTGGAAATATTGCGGAAAAATCATTGTTTCACACGAGACAAAAATCCGATATTGTTTCTGTGCATTATCATGATAAAACTTACTAATGACATATTTTGCAGCACTATAGGGTTGGTAACAACTGTTTACATTTTTTCTGTACCAATTTTTAATGAAAAAATTAAAATATTACGCTTAAATGAAGAAATATGGTATTCTAAATGGTGTAACTTTAACAATTTTTGACCACTATGGGTAAATTTCAATAGAACTCAATTAAAGATATCTCAGTGAGAATTCGATCCAAATAAACCTATCATAGTTACGACGAATTTTCGAAAATAAGTCAACGTAATATCATTAATGCAACTTTGATTGATACAAATAAAATCATTCTTCTACCGCCGCTTATTAAGGTGGAGCTTATAACGCTATTTACGAAGGCTTTGGATAAAGAGGGGAACTGCTTTAATTACTTATTGACTTATCTTTGTATCTGTTGTAAACAATTTCGTAGATAACAACAAAGTGACTAATTTTAGGCCAAGATGAAGTCCTAAATTTCATAGAAAATATGGGATTTTTAAGTCGATTTAGGGTAATTTGAAGGCGCTGATATAATATCAGTTTTGTTGAATCGGCTCTAGTTTTTCAGATAAAGACTTTTAAATATTTCACGAAAAAACCTAATTAAAAATACCAATATGGATTTAAATTATATTTTTATTGCGCGCCTGTATAAAAATAATAAAAAAATAAAAAAAATATATTCTTTTTATTAATTAATTTAAAAAAAATTACAAAAAACCTCCTATGTAGGACCTCCTATGATGTCGTTGCTCAGGACAATCCCGTATTAAGTTCGAGCAGTAGTCTGCCATCATGTGGTCGTCCCATCGACCTTGGTATCTTTCTTCCATTATTTTTATGTCCTGGTGGAACCGTTCACCTTGTTCCTCACTGTAATCGCCTAGGTTGTCCGGGATTTTGTCCAAATGACTATGTAAATGACGTAATTTAATGCTCATTTTAGCTCCTAGTTTGCGAAAATTGAGAAGCATATCAGCAACTAGTTTTGTATAGTCTGGTGATTTATGATTTCCCAAAAAATTTTTGACTATATTAACAAAGCTTAGCCAGGCTTCAGATTCAATTTGTGACATATGGTTTAAGAATTCAGTGTCTTTTAGAAGGGTACGAATTTGAGGACCATCGAAGACTCCTGGTTTTGATTTTCCCATACTAAGGATTGGAAATTTTTTCCACATACATATATTCGAAACAGTCTCCTGTCTTATCAAGGGCTTTGATTAACTGTTTCATTAGCCCAAACTTGATGTGAAGTGGTGGAAGAATGATTTTTTCTCGGCTTATCAGTTGGTCATGAATTACATTTGCTGTTCCTACCTCCATATTTTCTCTCACCGGCCAGTCCTTTCTAATCCAATGTTCACTTCTTGCACGACTGTCCCATAAACATATAAAACAGGGTTATTTAGTATACCCACTTTGTTGGCCCATTTACAAGTTGCATTTACAAGTCACGCGGTCGATAACGTGCAGCGGCTGGAAGGGACTGTTAGAGTTTTCAGGTATTTAGGCGAATACGTCGAATTAATGTTTAGTTGTATTAACTCACCCGACTTAACCGGCTGCCCTTGCTCTCTTGCAAGGGAAATAAAATATTTAAACCAACGAACTACTTGTTTTAATAATTTATATAACAAAACTTATTGAGGAATAATTAAATTATTACAACTGGAACTTGGTCATATAATTTTTTTTCATTAATTTTTTAAGTTTCGTTTATCTCAAGAACTAGAGCCAATCGAAAAAAAGTAAAAACACAGTTCGTAAGCCTGCTACTAATGTTAATAAAAACTATTAACAAAATCATGACCGCAGGTTTTTTTTAATTTTTGTTCCGTAGTGTATTCTTTACGCAGTCACTTGGACAAATTTCCTCAAAAGATTGGAGATTTCCGTGAAGAGCACAGAGAGCGGTTCTACCGGGACATAAAAACTATGCCAGGCTGATACCAAGAAAAGAGGAATATCTGGTATACCCACATGATGGTAGGCTATTGCTGGAGTTTTCATCGTTATCGACCAGATGCATTAATTTCCCGAAAAGCTCTCAAAAGATGCTTCTACGTCATTAAACAGTATGTAGTACTGAAAGCTCTAAATTTATGCTATTTCTTAAATGAAACAGTTTTAATTTTCTCAACAACTTTAATGTTTCAAGTAAATTTAAACCAATCAAAATTTTATTCTGGCGGGATGGTTATACAAACCCTTTCCCGACACTCCCCATAAAATCGCATACTTTTAAATATTTTGTATGAATTTAACACAAAAACGAATTTTCAAATGGAAATGCGGACCACTTTCAAAAGCATTAATTTTTCTTTGGAGTTTTCTGAGTATTTTGACGAGTCGAATGTGGATAGTCTCATAGAGAGAACTAATTACGTTGAGCAGGAAATATGTTTATATATAAATGACAAATCAATAATTTACTATTTATTGAATTTCTGGAAAAATTGTACCAAATATATGCTTTTTCGATAACTGGCAATTCAAATACTTACACATTCCCAACTTTCCCGTCTGCTACGAGTGAGCGAGTGTTTTCCACTTCTAATAAGATTTTACAGAAAGAAAAAAACGTTCACTTGGGCAACCCTTTTTTTTAAATAGTAATTTGAGCAATTAAAAATAAACAAACAATTAATAACACAATTTAAAATACGAGTCTATTTAATAACATAGCGTTTGTTAAGTGAACTAATTTGAAATTCGTGCGAGTTTTATTTAGTGATACGATATCGGGACCCATGAACGGAAGGACAAATTTGATACTTATAGGGTTGGGGGAGTACGGGCCATAAAATTTGATGTCGGGATTGGAATCAAATATTTTGTTCCGCACCCATCTCTAATAAGTATGTACATATATATGTACGTACTACATATATTTTACTGCAGTAGAAATATCATTTATAAACAACAAGAACAATAGCTTTGGATGAAGCAGTTTTAAATGCATTATAGTGGCGTGCATTATAATGAAGATTTTCATTATGGATCATCAGTGCTTATTATATTTGAAGCTCGTGCATTTTTGAGGCTGGTTATATTCAAGAAATAATGTACTGATACTCGATGCGTGTTGAAAATACGCCCGATCTTGATCAAACATATGTATAGTGATACATTACATTCGAACTCTTAAGTTTTAGAAACGCGTCTACCAATAACCTTTAAAAATTATTAGTTCGGGAGGCTTTCTCAAGCAACAGGGGTTTTAGTATCAAGGGTATTGAATATCTAGATCTTATAGTCCGACATTTATACCATAAATTCTCTTTATTTTTACTATACATACATATGTACATATGTGCTTAAATTTATAGTACCAACCATATTTAAGTAGATACATCAGCCCTAAATTAGGTATGTACGTACATACATACATATGTATGTACATTTTAAACGATTTGAAATTTGAATTTTCCATCCCTTATTACGACCTATCAGGTACAAGATTGCACTTTATTCACAAGAGATTGTAAGCACTTACATATGCACATATGTATGTACATACATATGTACATACATACATAAGTAGCTGTTCAAAATTCATCATTCATCATCCATCAGTCACCTCATAAATACTTAGCCAATTAGACACAAACACACCACAGTACCCGTGTAAATGTATTTATATACATATGTACATACATACATATATATTCTCGACTAATAGATATTCACAAGTTTGCCTCAATTCAGTTGAGCAATGAAATAATCAAAGTGACGATCTTATTATCAGAAGGCATCTCTTTTCGTGCTTTAATTCGCTTTTTTTTGCATGTCTCCTTGGATGTTTGATTTGATGCGATGGCTGCACGCTCATTCATTCAAGTCTGTCCGAGCAAGTTAACTTGTTGACTAGATGGCTAGTCGCTTGTTGATTTTTCAAGAGTGTAACTCAATTGCTTCACGGCGTTTTTTATTTTACATGCTCAACTATCTGTCACGTGCATATATCTGTATGTATATACAAACATATGTATGCACATAGATACGCATGTAAATATGTATGTACGTATGCTTGTCCATTCATTTCGCTTTTCAACGTGCCAGTTTGTGGGCTTGTTTCGTCGATTAGTGTTGCTGCATGCCCGCCTGTCTGGTCGTCTGGGTGTCTGTCTGTGCGTCTGTACTTTCTGCGCCGTCTGCTCGTTTGCGGCTTCTGGCCCACTAAGCGCTTGCGTACAATTCATTTTTGTTGTTGCCGAGCAGCCACGACAAATAACAGACATGGCTAGACACTGTCTCGCCAGTTGCTCTTCATTATCATAAGCGGCAGCAATAGCAGTAACAACGACAATATCAACAGCTGCTGTGGCGGCAGCAACAATACATATGTATAAGAAATGGCAACAACACCACTTGCCGGTCGGCTGCGGCGTAAGTTTCAACCAACAATTCCCTCGATGCCTCACTCCTTGTTCCAATGTTGTATAATGCTCATACCTTTTCCCTATAAACGTCAATTATTTGCGTCCAAACAGGTATTTGCCCATTATACTTAAGTATTTATACTTAATTTTAGTTTTCATTTAACCACAAGCAGATCCATGCATACATACATACATACATACATATGTACATATCCATAAATACCCAGATAGCAATTGCAATCAAATTTGAGTCAAATAAGATACTGCAAGATGATTGAAAACAGTCACATATGTGCTCATTTTCTTATCAAAAAAGACTCTACCGTCGGGAGAAAATGGTACCCTAGCGATGACTCTTCATGAAGAGTCTTATATGATTCTACTTTTCAATCAGTTTCTAATAATTTTTGAAGTCAGTTTTAACTCATTTTTGGTCTCATTTGTGATTATTATATGAAGTCAGTTTTAACTCATTTTTGGCCTCATTTGTGATTATTATATGAAGTCAGTTTTAACTTATTTTTGGCCTCATTTGTGATTATTATATGACTGTTTTTTCCTTATTTATGAATAAATAAAACAGATTAAACTTCAATTCATTTTATTTAATTCATTTTATTAAATTCATTTTTTATTTAATTCATTTAAAATTTTTTTTATTTATTTATTATGCTAGAGCACCACTGTTTCTTCTACAGACGTTTGCATTTTTTCAGCCGTTCTTTTGCGTTTGTCCACACGTTCTTTTGCGTGAACAAAATGTTTTTGTAGAACCGAATTCATTTCTTTGTCATCGCAATTAAATTTTGTATGGCTTATATCTATAGATGAAAAGTATTATTATATGTTTTTAAATAAAAAATTTGTAGTATATAGGTATATTACTTTTGATGACATTTATACAGAAGCATTTTTCTGCGCTAGGTTTATCCTTAGTACCTTTCCAATTGAATTGTTTCGCTAACTCGTCAGTAAATACTTTACGCACAGCAGCTCTAACAAATTGTGTTTGACCATCTCCACCAACTTTTTCAATTAACATTTTCTGGAAAAACAATTGTTTCAAAAAATTATTAGAAAAAGTAATAAAAGCTGTAAATCAACAAAACATACAAACTGATCCCGTATTTCTTCATTTTTTCTGAGGTCCTCATCAAAATTTTCCAAGTCCTTTATGGTATGAAACGGTAAATTTTCAAATTGTTTTATACTGACAATTGTTGGTCCTTTGTGATGCTGTCGGTTTTCTAATTTTACAGCAATTACCTCCTCTGTCAATCTAGCCATTGATTTCTTATTTTCTTTTATTTCCGTTTTAAGGTCACTGACTTCGCTCTTAAGTGCACTGACTTCCGTTTTCAATGATTTTAGTTCGTGTAAAATTTCATCGAAAATATTTACAGGTACTATAGGCTGGACATTTTGAACTTTAAATATAGAAATTACTAACTATGTTATAAGGAATAAAGTTTTTTTTGTGTATACTTACGAGTTATGAAGTCATTATTGGTAGTATATGCAAACTCAGAAGTATTATTAAGGGTATTATGTGACATTATGAATAATTGGTGTAAAATAAAAAGTGTTTTCTAATGAATTATTTAAACATAGTATTTTCGTTAAAACATCATTTTTTGAAAATTGTATTTCATTATCAAATTCAATGTCAGCCACCGAATATATATTAAACGTATTTGAAGCTATTGGTTGAACAAAATATGGCGCAAGATTTTTAACTGGCACACCATGAAATTCCGGAACATTATTATTATTTTTTATTTGTGTAATTTTTATAATTTGTTTATTAACTAATCAAAAGTTATCAGGACTTTTCAAAGAAAATGTGAATCCATTTAACTGAACATTTGAGATTCTGCCCCTAATAAGTTTTCCAAATAATATCTTTTGTTGGCTTGTTTCTAGCGTTTTTATGTGATAACTGCGTTCCACTTGTCTTTTGTATATTTGAGCAGCCACATTCCCGCCTTTTCTGACATTTCTTTTAATTTTTTTTAGATGATTTTCAAATTTGAACGCACTTGTTGATTCTAATGAACCATATAACCTGGCATCCTCGTGCATGTGCAAAAGGCAATGAAAATTGAAAACTAGAAAGCATTTATCATAGAGCGATGGAAGTTCATTGACAAAAGAATCCAATAAATTTTTAGCACATGAGTTATTGTTTTTAGAATCAACTTCATGCAATAGAATTCTGAAAGCCAAAGACAGTTTTAAAAAATTTGTATATCTTTCTTCGCTCATTATATTTTTCAATATAAAGGGGCCCGTGTATAATAAGAACTGCCTTAGCTCTGTAGCCTTCCATCTGTCTATTTCTTGAATACTTCTGGGTTTTCTACTGAATTCCATTGATATAGTTTCCTTATTAGTAATCAACTCTTTTGAAAGAGAATTAATTTTGATGGAATTCAAAGAAAAGTCTTCACCTTTTTTTTGTACCCATGCCTTTATAAGAGTTCGCATTACTCCCAAGCATACAACGTGCATATAATCTAATGAGCACTGTGAAACTATGTCCACATCCAGAAATTCCAGTGTTGAAGTTTCTAGTATATAGTGGTATTCTGGGTGCAATCGACTTCTAAACGTTTCATTGGTTCTACATATAAGATTGCTAGTTTCAGTGAAAACAACACGGTTCTTGAAATATTCACCTTTTGTTGTGCACCTTGTGCAGGAAAAAAATCCACTATGGCCCTTAGTACCTAAAATAAAAGACTTTGCGGGCGCATCCATGACAAAACATCGAATATTTATATGGAAAAATTTATTAACAAAAAATATACCTTCTTGAATAAGAACATTAAGTTCTGTTATAAATTCTGCTAAAAAATCTTTTGCACAATGTGGTTTGGAAATACCTTCATAAATACCTATCATAAAAACATAATTTGTGTTGACAATACTGCCAAGAATTGGCCAAACCCCTTTTGAGGTGCTTTTAAATAATGGTAGGCCATCAATGCCAAAATCTAGCGTAATATTTTGCAAACTATATTTATTTTCGACCAGGAAATCTGTCAAAGCATTTTTTATGCCATAATGAACATAAACACCCTCTCCAACTTTTCTTTGAATAACTTCAGTTGGGGTTTTTAAAAGAGTCCTAGCATCTTTTGGCACATTCATTTTGCACATACGAAGCAAACGTAGCAATGCATTTAATGCAACAAAACTAATTGCATATTCAACAGCCCAGCTACTCAATTCTTCGCAAAAATTAAATTCTGGTTCACTTTCACTTTCACTGCTTGAAAATTTAAGCTCACTTTCAGTTTCATCATTTTCAAGAAAGTTGTTAACACTGCTCTCAATTTCATTGTTTGTTAAAAACTGCACGTTCATATTATGTTGAACTTTTTTGCTATTACTAGGCGACATGAGTTTTTGAGCTTCTCTTATAGCAATACGTTTAATTTTTTTAGCTGACATTGTTTTTGTTAATTAATTCTATCAATTTTTATTATTTATTATTAAATTTAAAAAATTTATTAACGTCACAGTACCACTTATTAATAACTGCTTCACTTTGCGTGCACAAGAACTAAATAAATGCAAAAGAACAAAAAGAGCAGTTTCTCCACAGAATAGCTGAAGATAACTGTTTTTTCTCTATACACTTATCATATTTTGATCATAAAGAATAGTCAAATAGTAATCATCTAGAAGATCGAAATATGATTTCTGGGCATTTTTTATTCTTGTTCTTCTTTTAGTCATATTTTGATCATAAAGAATAGTCATAAATGAGTATTCTTAGGTGATAATCACAAAACAATCATCTAAATGCTATCTGGGTATGCGCTAACTCATGTACAATAAATATTTTGCATACATACACACGTATGCAGTAGGTTCGCATTTAGTGCATTTTTTCATATAAAATTCATAGTATGTACATATTCATATGCATATGCGCGCATCCATTCGAGCATTTCAAAAAAGAAATATTAGCCTAATGCATGGTTATCACTGAGACATTTTTCGTGACAAATCGTGTCATTACAGTGAAAACAGCAAAATATAGGCAGATTTCGATTTGACGCCAATGAAAAATCGTAAAAGGCATACAGCGCATCATTATCATTACAGTACATGTAGACATTCAATGCCTCGTTACTCTTACCTTGTAGACGCGTAAGCCATCCGCCGAAAATGGGAAACAAATAATGTGAAACTCTACAGGTGCCCTGTTTCTTTACATGTTATTACATACATATGTACTTGGAATACAGGAAATCCCTTGAATGTGTGCACTTGACTGTAGATTTATAAAGCGATACAAAGAAAAAAAGATTGTCGTTATGCTGTTTAAGAGTAAATTAAGGTTCTTAATAACAGCTTTACTGTTCCACCACGTTGGAGGAACACTATAAAGACCTCAAACTTTTCTCACCACTGAGCAGCGATTATCAAAGTTGCAGCTAAATTTGGTAATCATGACCTGTTGGCCACACCATCTATATTTCGCCACCGTAATGTTAATAATAAAGTCATGTACTTTGTTCGCCATGCTTATCCAGTTAGTCCATTCGAGGCCTAATACATAACTTCCCCTACAATTTGTGGTGTGCGTTTTGATGTTGTAACATATGTAAATTGAGGGACCTACAGTTTTACGCCGACTACGCGCCGCAAATGATTTTTAAGAGAAGTTTTTTCATGGCAGAGATACAATTGGAGATTTGCCATTGCGTGCCGAGGAGCGACCGCTTTAGAAACAAACTTTTCTATAATTTTTGATGTTACCCTAGCCAGAATTCGATCCCAGGACACGCCGAATGTGAAAAAAATCAACATTAACCCTTTTTATTTATGAGTAAAATAGCATTGAATTAAATCTCACTAATCCTTAAGCGGGTATTGGTTGGCTTAGAGACTATTTTTGAATATTCTTTACTTTGGAAGAAAGTATGTACGCATAAAAATTACCTATCAATATTATGTACATGTAAAAATATGCAGAAGACGTAATAGGCGTTCGAAAATTTCTGTCCGCGCGCTAGCTGGTATGCCAGAATTTTCTCGTAATCTTAAAGCCAACTTGCTTGCTTACTTATATATGTACCTAAGTACATACATAAGTACTAATGTACATTTTTAATTTGATGTGTAAGCGAGGGCATGCGAAGGACACATGTGTAAGTACAATGATTTTGATTAGCTTGCGAAATTATTTGACCTAAAGATGTATCAATTTCGCCTTTAGGTGTATCAATCGCTGATCGATGATTAACGTATTACCTGTCTTTGAATTTGAATTTACACACAAAAAAATAAATCGTTAAACAAAAGTAAGGGTGTTTCCGGAACAAGTGCGGTTAAACAAAATGATTCCAAGGAGTGGCTCATTTTGAGTTGGCTACCACCTTTTCACAACAGATTTTAAAATAATAAACCTTACTGCCTGATATGTATAATGGGATAATGGTACGTGCCGTTACGGCAATGTCGTTTGCAACATGCAATTTTTTTTACGAATTAAAGACAAAAAATTGTTCACCTACAAAGTAAAAAGTTGCATTTGCGTGAAACTTTATTTTTTTTCGAAGGAAATGTTTCAATTAATTTTATGTTTGTTTATATCACTGTGAAATTTCTGTAAAAAAACGAAAGCATCTATGTAAACTCAACGAATCCTTACGATTCGCCCCGTTTTGTTCACTATAATTGCTGGCATTCATTTTAAATGTAATAGCTTATTAAGTCAGTTCATTCCAAGTAAACGCTTTTTTATATACATAAATACATGCATTCATACATATTTACATATTTGATATTTGTATTTAGGCAGCTATGCAGAATATACTGTACTATATATGTATGTATGTACATACATATGTATGTATGTAAGTAGTATGTGCACACAAAAATATAAAAATTTTACCCTAAATTTACATTCATATGTACATACATAGGTATGCACTTACTGATAGCATTTCAAAATGCTCGTGCATTACGAATGTGCATATGTACATACATATGTGGGACGCAGAAATAGTATTTGTGCTATAGTAATTTAGCAGACGGTATCGACCTACAAAAAGTTCATTAACGGCGGCCATTCAAATATGGCCTAGACAGATCCCAGACATTTCCCAGACGACGTAGCAGACTGACTGTATGTGGATAGCTTCAGATACAGTGACTCATTTTGGGAACTTAGGTGCATTGATTTTTAATTGAAAATCATAAATGCAATTCCAAAACGAGACAGTTTTAACAATGTTGAGAGTATGTGCTGCAACACTCCTTAAATAGTTCAACACACATACATACATCATATTTTCGTATCTATAAGTATAACTGTATTAAAATTTTAAGTTTCTCTTGAATTTAATGCATGATTCTGGGGTCTCATTAAGAAAAAGCGTCAACCACCTTCACTTCATCCATTTTTTGATGGCTTCGAACTAGTACTTAGTTCGCTGGATGGTATCTAAAAGAACGGCCACAATATCGTAATTTATGACTCATTCTTAATTTATGAGCAAATTACGATGAAATTAAGTAATCGATCGATATTAACCTCCCATAACCCAACTGGATGATGTATGTTGAAATATTAGCATGCCAACCAACAGTTTATTGATTTTTACTGCCTCTAGAATCTTTGTTTTGTGATACTGAAATTAAAAAAATGTAATATCACAATAAAATTTATATATGTATATTAGAAATGCACACAATCTCTCACATTTTCTACTTTGATCAAAGAACTAAATAACCCCGTGTCCACAGAGCTGTCAAGATAAATTAGGAATATCAAATGTGAACGCAATTGGTTTATGCGACGTAATTTGGACAAAAATAAGTAATTTACATTGTAGTATGTCTAGACTTTAACTAGTATTTACCATTCATCTCCTCTATTCGAAGGTATGTATCTACATTTTGAGCTAATTTAATTGGGTCTGATGCGGTTGAAATAATATACAAAGACATAACATGAAAGATGTTCTATATTCGGTCCGCAATAGTAGATATATACATACATACATACATATGTATGTATGTATGCATTGAACAAAATTAAGTACCTAGTTATGTATATACATATGTATATAGGTACACATGTGTGCATTTTTATACAATTAGTATTTATAAACTTATAACTAATAAATATCCCACTGTTAAATTGTTTTGCTGACACTCGATGCCACGTCAACGAATTGCAACAGCCACTGCAAGTCGGCATATACAGATTCCTTTGCGCGCAGACCTCGGCTCCAGCAAAAGCATTAACATCAACGTAGACGTTGGCTTACGCGCTGACAGCGCTGCCGATGCCAACGTTCGGTCTAAAGATTGTGTTGACTTATCCAGATAAACTGGTGGTCAGACGAAAAACGAGTAAAGGTTTTCAGACATTTTGTTCTGCCATCAGTGTTTTTGCTGAGGTTGCTCCCGAGTAGCTGTGCTGTTCTCATCGCTGTTCGACATAGAAGTGGCTAATTGCAACAACAGTTCGCTGCGTCGCATTTTGGTTGCATTGCTTCAAGCGGACTTCACATTAATATAATGCGTCTGGCAGTTTTGGTCACTTCGTTTGTCTGCCAGCCTGTCTGGCCGTCTACTTGATTGCAGGCAAGAATAGGTGAATGTGTGCGTATGCATGACGAACGACTGCTGGCAGCAGGTGACGTTGCAATGGAATTCAAGCACCATTCTACTAGTTTGTATGTGGATAAAAGTTTGTATGTGGATCGCGTTGACCATGATCTGTTTGTTCTTTCGGTGCTATGGATGCACCGTGGAGTGCTATGGAGATGTATAGACATAAATACACTGAGGAGTAAAAATATAATAACGGTCAACAAAGTGAAACGTTTTTCAGGATTCCGTTTCATTTATTTAAAATGTTTACATTGGTTGTCGTCTTTCTTGGATATGAACGATAGCTGTTGTGAAAAACGTTATGGATTACACGGGTTCAAGCTACGCTCGGGCAGCGAAACTTATACATAATTGTTGCTAACATTGAATAATTCTATTAAACACGGTCAGTGTCCTTTTGTTGCTAGAAATATGATTTATTCAGGAATAATTTTCGAATACAACACAATATTGTTCCCAAAATCAACACGTATTAGAGCAGAACATCGTATTTCAACACTGATGAATAAACATACAAATTATCATGAATGCTCGGCCGTTACAATCCTCGAGGAATCGGTTGTTTTTTCTCAACTTATTACGGTGGCATTGCAAAAAATTTAAAAAAGTATTCGATGAAAAGAAAATAAGAACAGAACGAGTTGTGGACAAAGTACGGATATCATACGAACATTATTATTAGTATAGGATATGAACTTTTAATTTTTCTTTTCCGTATATTAAATAAACTACAATAAGTTATATTTTTGCTGCTCAGTGTAAGTAAATCCTTATGTACATACATACATATGTATATCTAAAGTTCTAGAATATCTTTGTGGATAGATTTGATATTGCAGTTGAGTTTTGTCCGTCACATTTTCACGATCAAAATATTTCTATGTTTATTGAATATACATATGTATGTATGTGTGTACATATGTACATATATGCATGTGTGTAAGCATTTTGAGTGAGTTAAGATTTTGAATATACATATGTAACTCTGAATTTTCAAACTTATTATATTTAAGTCCTCCAACAAAATAGTTCCGAAAAATATTAAGATTTACTTGAGCTAGTCCGATTTGATACTTCCTAAAACTAAGTATTCTTATAAATAAAAATAGTTTTTTGTAAACATTTTTTGAATTTTGTTTTTCAATGAAAAAAAAAACACTTGAGATGATTAAAAACTCTGCATACAAATATTTAAAAATTTGTTACACAAAATCATAATGAAATTTGCGAACAAGTTGGGACGTGAATGTATTTATTCGCAAACAAATAAAAATAGTGGGTTTTAGCTGAGATATCAACGTTTTTCTTAAATCAATACCGCAATGAAATCAATAGAGAACCACAATGCGGCACCAAGATACGTACTATTAAAATACTTAAAGAAACTTTGAAAATACCTAACAACCTTATAATAAGGAACACAACAATAAATCAAAATACGAAATCCTCTTGACACAAATAGATAATACATTAAAAAATCTTGTCAAATTCAGTGACAGCATTTCATATACATATACCAACACATGGACTAGGAATGGGTAATCCAACATCAGCAGTCCTCATGGAGGTATTCATGCTAAGCCTGGAACCGCAATACACGGATCATCTAAAGATAATAAAAAAGAGCTATGAAGAAAAAATATTGGAATACTTCATTTTTGCTGCGAGTGAATATTGGTACAATGTGCTCGATACCTACCAACGACTTGTACGTATCGAAATTCAAAAAATACTTGGTTCATTATTATGATTATTATGCAGACTTCAGCATAAAAGCTTGATCCGTTCTATCATCTGGAGTGATTTTTGTAAGATAATTTAAAAATTCTATTTTAATTTATAAAAAACTCAAAATTTGGAGGTCTTTTCAATTCCATCCAGCTTTCGTAATCTTAATACTTTTCTGAAACATTTTGGCGAAACTAACTCATTCGACAAAAAAAGAAAAAAAATGGAATCTAGTGTTAATCCTTTGTCAAAACAAGTTTTTCTGGAGGGCAAAGATGAGACTTAAAACATTTTTTCTACATAAAATTAAAATAGATACATGTAGAATTGCTGAACTATTGAAGAACGCGTACAAAATGTTGGCTGCTTTGCCTTTTCAAACTATGAAAATCTGCTTCGCGTTTAATACGCTTCTGGAACAGATCAGCACGTCATCGTTAGTATTACCAAGGGTCGGTCATACATAAAAATTGATTTTTTTGCATGAAAAGTAATTTTTTTTTAATGTTCATATGAAATCATAACATATTTCCATATGTTAATAACGAAATACCTGATTTATCGGTAACATTATATCAAAAAAAAATCTAGGATTTATAAGGTTTTATGAAAAAAATGTAATTTAGGAAAATTTATTGAAGAGAAAATGATAAAAGCGTCGTCTATTATGGCTGCTGCGCTTACTCGTTTTAGCCATATGACATATAAATAAATACATATATTTTAAAATAAGTAAACTTTAAAAAATAATTACGGAAAAAATTATCTTAGTAGATTACAAAGCAAAAGTTATAAATTAATAAAATTGACAATTAAATACCTCGATATCTCGATATCTCGTGGCCCCAGTGTACATATGCCGATGTACATGTGTATGCACGAGAAAATTGTTAATCATTCTAAGATAACATAGTAAACACAATGTTATAACGCTTTTTACTAAAATACTTATGTATAAGAATCACATCTTAAATAAGATTATTTGGGTGTACACATGTATTGACTACATCGGTGTGCAGCTCCTTTTATCTATTACACAGCCAAACGAACTGAGACAGGTCTCAATACGCAGAAACCTGACTTTACTTTTCCGAAGCCTTTCGATGCGCTAAGTCCAATTGGTGACCGCTAAACTGAGATATTTTAACCCCTTTTGAGTTTAATAATAATTGAACAAGTAAAGAAGTGCTATTTTGGCCTTACCTTTCATACCTTTCATGAATATAAAGAAAACTAAAAAATAAAGGAGCTTTCAAGTAATACCTCATATCTGAACAATCAGTTGTATTCAAGTTATTTGTTGTAGTGACTCGATTTTGATAATATTTATTGGACCCTTATTAATAATAATATACACCAGTGCTAAATTTCATGTTCTTAGCTGCTTTAGCACCATAGTGCCGATAACAGGTAGCTCTCGGTCTAGCAAAAGTTATCATGTTCACATTAGATGTTTTGACTGCGTTCAGATTAATTTGTCGTACCGTTTAACTTTTCGAATGGAAAATTAATTGTTATACATCTTATTCTTGAGGAAGAAGAAGAATATAATATTGTCAAGAAAGGAAGGAAAAATTTTTACAAAACTTTCGAATAGATTGGAGTACGTTTGAAATTCTAAGATAGAAATGCGGCCCCAAAATTAGTAAAATAGAACATAAGATTTCGTGGAGCGATTTCTCTTCAAGAAATACTCATTGAATGAGCTAAGAACTGTTGTTATACTTTTACAAGCATTCGACACCACCTGATATAATTTCGTCCTGGTACTCTCCATTTAAAAAATATCTATTAACCAAATTTTTGACGTTTGCTCTCAGTGAGTGAAATATACATTAACATACATGGACTAGAGTCCGCTGTAACCACTTGTACTGAAATGATAGCCAAGAGAAATGATTTTGGTTTATTTAATGATCCCAGTCTATCCGTGCGCAGGAACTTTTCAAGAGCCCGAAGGGTGCGGACTAACTTTTTCCATAATTAAATGTCAAGCCACACTGAACAAAAATGCCACGACAATCGCATTAGGTAACTTACTGTTCAGATGCTCAGTAAACGTCGCGTTTCCAGAGAAAGTTTGGCCGCATTTGTTTTATTACGAAATAAATGTATTTGCAGATAAACAGATATTGAAGCATTGAAATCTTAACAAAATGCTACAAGTTGTTGCTATGTCGTGCCCCATTTATCTAATTTTGGTGTGGGTTGAATATCAGCGGATAGCTTTATTTGTTTATAGTAAGAGTCGATAAAATGTAGCTCAATGCAGTGATTGCATTTTGTTAATAATAAATTTTCTTAATTGACTCATCTGTGCAACTTCAAAGTTTCTCAAGGTAAGTACATTGTATTTTTGAATGGTCAATATTGCAATAAACAATTTTATATTAATGATCATAGCTGCAAACAAAAATCCTTGAACAATGCCCATACTCGTATATTCTTATTTGTATATACATACATACATATGTACTTATGTACATACAATGTACATATGCAAGCACATACGCATCGGAATCAAACGGTATTAATGTGTATTGCCGTTATTTATAGATGAGTAGGTGTTAACATCTTTCCATCCGGAAACATTTTCTGAGTCGAAATATTTGCTATGTAAAAGTGTGGCCATGATTGACAGTTAATTGGGCTCATGTGTGACAGCTTAGTAAAGGAATATTGGAATTGAAAATTAAAAATTCTAAACATTTAGTTTTTGTAAACTTTGCATATGTAAGTATGTATGTATGTAGATATACAGAACTGCTTCTAAGCGTTTACCTACAAAGTGCTTTCAATGCTCACAAAGAACGTAGATTACAAAGAAATTGAATCACTCCCATCGTTCTTCTAACAGAAAATCTGTTCCAATTTCAGCATACCAGAATTAATTTGATTTCTGCTGATTCATATTAGATTCTGATTAGATCCAATTGGTTTCTGGTGTGGTGAAACTGGTCGAAAATTCTTTCCACAGGAAATGAAACTGCAGGAAACTTACTTGTAATCTATATTCTTTGATGCCTCTTCTCGAGAAGTGAGTAGGTAAGGTGTTAAGCAAATAATGCCCGTTAAAAATCATTACTTCTATTTGGCTCGTTTCATATGAAAAATAATTTTGGAAACTATGCAAATAGCAAGATCTTTAACATTATAAATAAGGACTTATTTAATTACTTTTTATTCTTGTTCTTTTCGACTGGGTTGCCCATTCGTGAAGAAAAAGCATGGTGAAAATAATACAGAAGGTGACGCAGAGTGGTACCGGTAACCCTGCCTTGAAAATTTTGACTGATTTCTACGTAACAACTACTTTTGTTCACAAAACCGTATATATTGTTGCGTATATATTGCAGTTATATTTTTGTATTCTCCAGTAAAAAAAAAATTTCCAGTAACTTGCCAGTAACTAAATTTCTGAGCGTAAGCAAAATTTGCTCTCAATGAGAGAAACATGCTAGAAAGTACGAAAACGATAAACCAGCAAGAATTTGCAAGTTTTTGTTACAGCTGATTTTTTTTGGCGCGAAATTAAAAAAAAATACATACTTAAAATAAAGACATAGTTTCCGATTCATAATTCACATCTCACAAGTGTTAATTGCAGCCACTGCGGCTAAAGATGCAGGACTATCCTTTCAAACACACAGATTCTGGGCGTCTTACTGTTATATGTACACAATAAACTTCATTAACTTAGTGTACGTTTATTTATTTACTCACTTTTTCTATTTTTCACCCTTTTTAATGAAAATAGTTTGCAATTTTAATAATTGCTTTCTACATGTGATCAACTGAATACTTTCAATCAGCTGTTTATCTTACTGGCAAATTCTTGCTAGTAGAAATTTATCCAGTAAAAATCAGTAAAACTTGCCAGTTCAGCTGTCATTTTCGCTCTCTCAATTTCACCAACTTTGCTAGTTTCTTGCTAGCTTTGGCGTACGAAAGCGCTATCCAGTAGAATTATTACTGGTTCTTGCTGGTTTTTTCTGGATAGTGAATACGAAAACAGAACTAATGTTTATATCATGTATAACAGAGTGCTTCATCTCAGTTCTCTCCACCGTTAAATCTGGTGTGACGCCAAAGCCAAGTTACTCTCCCGAATTTCAGATCAATCAGCCCAATCTTCTCTTCTAACATTCTTGAGGACCAGTAGTAGATTTTTTTTTAGCAAATTTAAGTTGAAATTTCATGGAATGAAACTTAATAAGTCTAACCCATTTGCAGCTGTACTTAAATGGGAAGCGTTCTTTCTAAATGATAATCAATACATTTAAACGGGGAAATCGACAATATTTGCCAATAGGAAAACTAAAATACAAAAGAGTAAATTTAACATCACAAATTATACAAAAGTTTTTTCTAATAGCGGTCGCCCCTCGGCAGCAAATGGCAAACCTCCGAGCACATTTCTCCCAAAAAAACAAACGTCTCACAAAATTCATGTCATTCTGAGGCTGAATAAAACTTTAGGCCCCTTAAACGAATACCATAAAATGGTATTGTAGGAGAAGTTCAGCCAAACATCAAGCTATGATGTAAGCGCCAAATCAGTATTATTACTATTAATTTTATTTACACTTGACTTTTCCTCATTTACAATTGACAATTCCTAATCTCAATCGAGGCTTTTATATATTTAGCTAACGCTTTCTCATTTACAATTAATAAATCTTATTTACAATTTACCATTCTCATTTTTAATTTACATTTTCGGATGTAGATTTGGCCCTATCAAATTTATTAATTAAAATTGATACATATTATTTTCAATTAAGGTTTTATCATTTTACAATTAGGAAGTGACTGTTTCTAAATTAGAAGTAAAATAATTTAGATTTAGCACATCAAAATTTCTATTTGACATTATAAATGTTGTTGTTATTATTATTGTATTTTTTAGGGAAGCAAGTACAACTCCTTAAACCTAACCTAGAGAACAACATAAATAGCATCTGATTTACAAAAATGTTGTTCAGCATAATCAAAAGGCCAAATCCCGTTCTATGAAGTTTGAAGTGAATGTTAAATAGGCACGCTTTCGAGTAAAAAATATTATTTTAACGGAAAACATAGCTGCAAAAAGTAGGTTATGGGAAGCATTTATTTCTAAAAAAATTTACTATTTTTGATATCACATTTTAGAGCTCACTAATTTATATTAATATTCGTTGAAATTCATAAAATAAAAATAATCTGTAGCTATTATTTTCCTAATGCTGAATGCTTAAATCAATTGCAAATTGATGTACGAAATCATGTCCCGAACCTGATAGCAACATTTCTAACAAAACACGTTTTAATTTCAGGTTACGGTTGTAACATGAATTCTTTTAACTAAAACAAAGCATCCACCAAAATCTTTTGCCCACACTTTTAGGTACCTACTCGTACTATTGCTTTTATTTTTCTTACTTCACTATGTTTTATAGTACTCATTATGTAAATTATTTAAGACTATGATTGTATGAAATTTATGTATTTAGGATATATTTTTTGCTAAAACAAAATACACTGCTATTAAATATAAATTTTTTTTATAGAAAAAGACTAAGCGCTACTAAGTACTTATACTCGTACACATGCGTATGTATGTATGTATAAACTTTCGTATTCAAATAAACGTATGCTTTGACGAACTATTCATAAGTAAGCATTTGGGCAAATTTACTTCAATTGGGTAACATTTCTTCCCAAATATAAAATTTTAATTTTCCACCATAACACAAAGCTACATACATAAGTGACTTGACAGTGTGCCTACATGTGTCGGGTACGTATCATGTTTTTATTATGACAAATTGCGTGACTGCGAAAATACGTAAATGGACTTCAATAAAAATTGTGATTGAATTTCAAGAAGATGAAAGACACTTTGAGAAAATTGTTTGAAAATTATGCAAAACATATGTATATGGATCGACTTCTGCGTTTTATTTACTACTTAACAAATTAAATGAATTGGTAACAGTAAATTTACAGATTTAAATCAAGCAATTCTATTAAATCCCTCTGCATGTGACAAAAATTAAGAAAATTATTAAAGTTCAACTTCAAGTGCAAATTAATTTCTTCGGTAACTTCGGTGAATAGAAATCACAAAGCAAACACTCACCGAAATTCCTTGATAACATGAAAGCGCTGTGTATCGTCCTGATCGGCGCGATCTTCGTTATTTGGATTTTGGCTCTGCATAATGCTGTTCATTTGAGCCACGGTTAAGTTGAATCTGGCTAGGATTGTGCGATTATTGCGATCTACAATTTCGGTACGTATGGTAGCATCTTCGTCCATTAATGCGGCCCCGCGCTTCAATAAATGTCCATTAATTTGGCCCAAAACCGAAATTATAACGCCGAATCCAATGCAAATGTAAAATGAGAATTTGGAAAAGTGTATGCTTCTTAGCACACAATTTATTGACGCCATAATTTTCTTGTCCTTTGGCTTTTATTCACTTGTTTATTTATTTATTTAATAAAAAATAGATTTATACTTATAGTCACTCAATTAGACATTATTTGCTTACTATGCAAAATCATTCAACTACACAGATCGATTGTTTAAACTTTTTTTATATTAACTTGTACCATTTTGATTTGTGATTGTTTGCCAGATCATTTTTTATTTATTTGAACACAAACACTTTGCTGCCCGCAAGCAGAAATTGACTCTATATTTTCTAAATTGTTTATTTGGATTCCTTCCGAATTCGGATGTCTTCACTCTAAGAACACCAAGTATGAAGTGATTTGCGCGAGGCGCTTCAGGTCTTAAATAACATTTCCCATAAGTGTATCAGATACAATATTTGGTTTGTGTTTGGTATACTTCGCATACGAAACGTTGTTATATCGTTTCGTAAATGCTTGCTCCCTACTACTACGCTTTGCGATGTTAACGCAACGATACACCGGAAAAATACTCGCAACTTTTGTGTTGTAGAATTTTGCGTATGTTTGAATTGGGTATGCACAGTATTGGGCAAAACCAATGCAGCCTTCCGTTAAACAAAATGGAAATGCTAGATGAACATACATATGTATAAATATGCAGGTTGTTGAAAAGTCAATTCCACTGAAAAAAATTATAACGTAGAACATACTTCTTGATTATAAATACCCCCGGTTGGGAGCATTTCCGACTTATTAGCATCGAAAGAGTTTGAAGTGAGTATAACTGTGCCGATAAGAAATAAGACTCGACTAAGAGTCGATTTCGGACTGTTACCACTGAAAATGACATTGAATTGTTAAGGAATGCTGCGCGAAAGCTACAAATTCCACCAATTAAAAACAAAATGTATCTTTTATGAATTACATTAGTAAAAAATTCACACTATGGATATACATATGTATGCCATCTTATTGATTTTATTAAATACTATTTTTTATCATACAATTGCATTTTTAAACGCTGCTTTATGTTTTGCTCCCAGTTGCTCTCAAACAACTCTAAGCAATTTTTCCAAACAGAACTCCGTCGATAATAAGTGATAAGCAGCGTTTGTCTTAAGGCAAGGTAGCTAGTTTTCAATACGAAAACGGGCCTTAACCGTAGTACTCGGGACTCAAGAACTGTCAAATCTTTATATTTTTTGTGAAAAAAGAGTACAAGGCAACCAACCTAGGGTTGCAACTGAAATATATACCCGCTCTATTAATTCTTCAAGAAAAGTGCCAAATATTAAATTCCAAAATTTCTTTCATGGTATTTTTTACACAAGAAATAATGGTACATTTTGCTTTTAAGATATATGTGCCATGCTTTATAGAAGTTTCTATAACTCTTCGCAAAATAATTATACATAATATTAATAGTTAATTAAATAGTTGTTTGTGAACGAATTATTATTTATTTATCTAGAATGAACTTTTGGAGAAATTTACGTATTTTTCCTAAAATAAAACTTGTATATCTAATGAGAAACCGAAATCATGAATATGCCGGAGAAAACTATGTCCATGGCGGTCTTTCGGGAATGAAGAAGGATATAAGATGGTTATGAGATTGCTAATTGGATAATAACATGGTTAAATAATGTCCCGCAGTTTACATGTCATCAGGAAGGGGAAAAGAGAAATAATACGAAGTTTTTTTGTACTGTTTTAATGCAATATAAATACACATAGTTGACGCCATAAAAACCACGGAACGAACACTGAAGCAGCATTGACAACTCCATTTGAGGCTGAGACTTTGGCATTTTATTTTCTTTTTCTTATTGATTGATTTCGGTCTACTTCGCTACCCCACAAGGGAAATAAATATTTTTGACGATAATTGAAAATAAAACGTTCATTAAACGTCTCCAAACCTCTCGGCGTATTTTTGACAAACATATTTTTTTTTCACTTAAATAATATATGTATGTATAAGTATATAAGTATAATGGTAAATAGGACTTAGAATTAAATTGAAGGAAATCTGTTTTGTTTTAAAAATGCTACTTAAAATGTCAACTGGCTTCATAAGTTAACCCATTCCAATTTCCCTTGGCTGCATTTTCAATACAAGCAGTAACCGCGCCCTCTCGTTAACATACCAACTGCTTTTGTGAGCTTACAAAATCATTGGTAATACTTATAAACACACACTTTAAAAGTTAGTTTCCATTAAAAAATTGTGAGACATATTCCTTACTAGGCATGTCAAATCGGGATCCCGGAATCCGAAAGCTCCCGGGATTACTCTGTTTCAATCCCGGAATTGGTGAGTATATTTCTTTTTTACATCAGATTCGTTTATAGAAGATTTTATAGATTTTCAAATGTAATAATAAAACATTTCCAAATCTATTCACAGCCCAGCCAATAAGTGTTGAAACAGAATCGTGATTCTCATCTGCACGCTTTATAATCAATGAATTTAGTTCCGCTTGAATGATATACTTAACACTCAATTTTTTTAAGACTACACTTTAATTAATAGAACCAGTAATACGGTGGTGATTTAAACAGTGATCTAAAATAATTTTAAAAAACCAGCAGCAACTGCAAAGAATAATTTTGTACTAGTGATACAAACGTTTTATTACAAAATATTGAGGACTTAAGTTCCTAAAATTTTGCTTGTTTTTTATACACGTAAACAAAAAACGTTTTACGTTAAGAAAAAAAACTACACTAGGTATATTTTTTGGGCATTTACTGAACAGATTGCAGACTTTGCCGCATATAACATAAAATATTTTTCCAATCTTCAGAGGAATGTACATACATATATTTCCGATGACAATTTCCATTGGATTGATTATCAAAGAAGTTCAATTTTCTAAACAAAAGTGGTTTTTAAATTTATTTAAATTCAATGAATTTTTATCTTTTTCCAGGTAGAACTTGCATTTGTCGAGATTACATTTGTACCAATTAACATTGGAAACAAACTGGCATCTTTTGTTGAAAAAATATTTACCTACCTTTGGTGAATATGGTAATAGCAGCCGGATTCCAGCTTTCGCTATCGCTAAAATGCTAAAGCTAAACCGGATTTCGCCGATATACAAAAAATAAGATCCTTTAATCCCTGTCGCTTCACTTTCTGCCAAAATTTTAGTTTTTAGCCGGCAGCAAGAGACGCTGTTTAGCAACGTCAGCTGTCAAATTTTGTTTGCATTTTAATAGTGATTAAAAGTGAAACTAAAGTAAGTAGTAGCAAAAACAATAGCAACCTCAATTTTCATTATTTTTTTTCTGTAGTGGAACAATGAGTTCTTTACAAAGATTCGCAAGGAACATCAAGGGACAGCCAACTGCATCAGAATATTTTGGAACAATGCGTGTAGTTAAATACTTCAGGGTTTCTACATACAGCACATAAATCGGTAAGTGTATGCTATGTTTAGGTTGGTTTATAAATGGTTAGAAAATCGTTATAATATTATTATTCATATCAAACATTCCAAGATGTGGGTTTTTGTCTTCAAAGGTGAAGACGGAGAATCTTTGTGGTCAAAGTAAAATATACTTCTATTTAGCAATTTTATTTCCATATTGAGATATGCTTTTTAGTGCTCATCACAATTTCAATGTGTTGTTTGTTAATCTAAATGCTAATGTAAATCTAAATGCAATTTTTCTCTGTGTACCTTCAGCACTAGTTCATATAAGAACAACAACAAAAAAAAAACGCAGCTACGATTCATTCACACAAGTGATAGATTGATGGTTGGGGTGATAAATACTTACATAATTGTGTGTGGCTGTGTGAATGACGGACATGAATGTACCGATATAAGTATACATATAGGAATTTAAGTCCCTAAAACGAAGATGTAGGTAAATAAAATATTTTAACAAATTAAAAATTTATTTATTTGCCTGAGGGTTTTGGGGAAAAGCTGAAAAAGTTTATTTTAACTATCAAATTCCTCATAAATTTTTGCTACCGATGCTTTTTTCCCTGGACAAAATTAAATTTGTTCTAGGAACTGATTCTCCGGATTATTTCAATAGAGGTCTTCTCAGACAAAGTCAAAATACCACGATCATAAATTTATACCAAACATGAAACCACAAAAACTCTCTTAAAACTATGAAACATTTATGTATGCTGTTTTTTATTAACATTAACATTGCGAGTTAATAGTGCTGTTATCCCACTTTTTAGGGAAATAGGAAAGTAACAGTGGATCGTAAACAATTCACTTTTTCTTTGCGTGCTCAACACCACTATTCAATTTCTATGTATGTACATATATACATACATACGTACAAATGTTTACTGATTCCGAAAATCGAGTTAATATTTTTATATTGGTAAGTTTTCGAGATATTTGAAACTTACCGTTCCTTAGCTTAATAAAACTATAAGCTCCACTTAATCACGTAAATCTTGTTGGAAAATCTTAATACGAGTTATTGTATATGGAAGGTAACAGATTTTCCTATAAACAATGTTTGATAGGCCTAAGAGTTTCTGAGAAATTTATTAATCAAGATTTTTATTTTTTTTATGAAATAAATAAAATTTAAAAGCGGAGAAATATTTGTTTGTTAAAGCCTTTTTTCTACGAAAATAGTATGCTTCTTACAAAAAACATTGGTGGATAAATAAAAAAGTTGGTAGTTATCAAATGTCAACATCCAAGCTACGAAAGGTCCATGTTTATATATATACAAACATTCGTACATAAATACAAGTATAGAAAGGCATTATGCGATGACTATTTGCGATGCAAAAAAATTGGTAATTATGTGCACTAAGTTTTAGGAAATCCGGCAAAGTGGGCGTGGCATATTACATGAACAAAATTTAATTTTAGTACCAAACTTTAAATATCATTTTAAATTGGTTTTTTTTTATATCACGTGGTTATATGTCCTTGTAAGGTTTAATACCACCTTTAATTGCCAATAAACTGCGATATCCCACTATTTATTACTTGAAAATTATATCGCAGAAATTTATTTCGGAAATTAAAGCTATGAAAGTTTCTTCCTAATATGATGATGATAAATGATACAAGAAGTATATTAATTTAACAATTGGAATTGTTATTATACTCGTATGGTAAGTGGTAAATCGATATGAGCGCCTATTAATCCTCTTTACATTGAAAAATTTAAGATCGAGAAATGTAAAAGTTATATGCAAAACTACTATGACACCTCCTAAAAATGAGAATTTGACCCTAAATCCAGATTTTGAGTACACAGTTTTTTTTATTACTCATCTAGGCCCAAAATATGTGCTATGTGAGATTAAAAGTTAATTTTTATTGTTGCGCAGTGTAATTAAAAAAAATATAGTTTAGCTTGAGATTGCAATAAATGTCTATGTATTTTCATATGTATAAGTATCTTGTTTAATTATACATAAATTAATGTACATATATGACTTACTCGACTTAAAGAAGTAAACCACTGATCTTCGTGCGTCTAGCCGTTATGGGTGAGATTTCGTAATTGGGTTTTGAGAATAGCACTGTAATAAAATACACTACCTTATTATGCGAGTGTGTATAAACTTGAAATAGCTCTGATATTTCTATGTCGTATTCATTAATTAAGATAGATTGTTTATCCAAGTCCCATATTCAGCAGCACAGATGTACGGTTTTTTATTTTGAATACCTATTTCCCCAACGGTCTAAGTGACCTTCGATTTTTAAATAAAATTATGCAATTATGCAATAATTTTATTGTACCTGACATCGCATATATGTAAAAGTACCTCAGATCTATTACTAAATTTATGACAAACAAACTTAAACTTTAAGTTAAAATAATTTGTAATGGAATTATTCGTCTGTTATCTGATTGCTGTTTATGGACATTTCCACCGAAATTCAAAGATAACGTCACGCCACACAAATACTATTTTTTATCCTCATTATCTCTGCCCTGGAAATTGGAAGTGTATGAAATGTTGCATTCTAATAAAACTTGTCAAGTAATTGTAATAAACATCGGTGATCTAAAGAACTAGTTAATTTTATATTAAATTTCCAACTAATTGTAATAAACATCGAGGATGTATAGAAATAATTAATTTTGCCGAGTTCGACCAGGTAGTAGTTTCGGAAATGTAGCAATTGGCGCACAATTTTTTAAACCTCGTATTTCTTTTTCCAATTTAACTCTGGGTGCGCATTTAAATCAAATTATCTTTTATTTATTGAAATACTGCAATTTTTATTTTCGCAAAATATTGTTATGGGGGCGATCATCCGTCGATTTCTCTTTTAACGGTGAACATTTGGTCTACACTATATGTACTACTTATATATCAGTTACTTTAGGGTGTTACAATCACCACTTCGTGGGATAAAAACCAGGAAAGATTTTTACATTTAAAAACTTTAAAAAATTACCTTAAATAGTCCAAATATTACTACACATTTCTATACTCAAGCGCATTCGTACCGAGGGTAGTATAACTTTGGTTAGGTTAGGTGAGGTTGTATGTAAAAGTATAAAGCAACCGTGACAGATATAGACATATATATATATATATATATACCAAAAGTCATAGAATTAATAGCGAAATCGATTAAATCATGCTTCTCTGTCCGTCCGTCGATGCAATGGATAACTCGAATAAATATTGAGGCCTCTCAATGAAATGTAGATGTTTTCTTTTTTTGAAAATGGGAGTGGCCCCGCCCACTTTAATGAAAAAAGCTTTATCTCCGAAACTATGTTACCAAACTCAACCAAATTTCGTACACACTTTGCATTTGAAGTCAGTAAGAAAACTATAAAAATCGGACAAAAACCACGCCCATCTCTCACATAACAGTATTTTGCGAAAACAAAAAATTCGGTATTTATGTAACTTAAAGATAATTATTTAAAGAAGACAACATTGGATACACACGATTGGGTTGAATTGCTCTAGTCATGGGTTGTGAAACCTGTGAGAATGGGCGGCTTTAAACCAAATATATATATTTCTTAAAGTATCTGAACGAACTCTAGCAATTTAGGTTTACATAGTTTTCAATTTCAAAATTTATTATAATCGGGCCAAATAAATTTATAAATGCGATATTGGAGTAATTATTACATGTGATTTGCTCAAATACACAGAAATTCCACTTAATTTGGAATAATCTTGGCATTTCCCACCTTGGAGTCCAATTCTACCAATTTTCGTAAACCCTTTGAATTTCTAGTCAGAAAGCACAGTTTCGAAAATTTTAGAAATCAGACGAAAGTCAGTATATTTCTCCAAATCATAGCGTATACACACAGACGTACCAGCATAATAATTTCCCATTGTGTTTATTTAAATAAAAAAATGGTTTAGTTCAAGGCGAATTTATGGAAGGTGGTGGCATAAGAGCAGCTGATTTGATTTCTTTTATTCACCTACATGTACATATTTTGTTTTTGCTTTTGCGTATGAGCTTTCAAAATCCGTAAAAGCAAAAACAAAACGTATTTAAATTTTGACAACTCTTACGCAGAAAAAAAAACAAAATGCATAGGAATTTTTTAGTTGTATTTATAACACCACCTTGTATGGATTCGCCTTGGTTTAGTTTTAAAAATTATTTGATACTAGCATATCCGGCTTACTTTGCTGCATAAACGAAAAAAAAACAAAGTTATTTCATACATAAATTTCATATGAAATTTTCCGCTGAGTTCAAATATTAAGTCTGAATAAAATAATCGTTTGTGAGATTTGGTGAAATTTCTTGTTTTTATATCTGAAAAAAGCACTCTCACTTAAATACATGCAATAATCTGCAATGAAGTTTGCCAATCTCAGTTTTAATTTCATATTAATAAAGCCAGTTTCATTTCTTATAATCATAGTTACCATCATTTTTCAACAACATTGCTGGTTGAGAAGCTACATATTAATGAATTTATCGCCAATAAAATATTCAAAAAACGTCCAGCTTTTTAAATGACAATATAAATAATCAGATATAAATTCCTATTAAAAAAGTATTTAAGCAATATTGTAAATTCGAAATTTTGAGAAATTGAATTTTTTTGAAATATTGTAGTAAATTGATAATTGAACAAAATAAATAGTTCATTAACTGTTTACTTATTGAATAAATGTATTTCTCTTGGCTTACACATATTTTTCGATTGAGTCAAAATTCATTAAAAAATAATGATTTAAAGGTAGGTTGTAAATATAAAATGCGGATGCAATTTTTTTACGAACAACACAACATGGACTCAAAACCATTATCATCACATAATATTTTGAGTTTTGGTGCAAAAATTAATTACATAGATGATATTTCTGAATACTGATATTTGAAATACTAACATTTCTTAAACGTCCGTTTCAAAACGAAAAATAAATAATAATAATAACACATTTATCCCATGCCTAATCGAAAAATGTAACGAAATTTGGGGCCACTTAAATAGGTAAGTGTATAAATTATTGCAAGAGAAGATATCCCAAAATGCATTGCTTATTCAATACTTCCACGTCAAATACTACGACTGGGTTATAATTAAATACATCGCGCGTCAAAAGTGAGTATACAGTGAGGTTTTTTTTTTTAAATATTAACAATGCTTTCCATGATCATTTTTTTTTTGAATATTGTAAAAAACTATCGACGCTCACAGTATTATTTTCATAAGGATATAAACAAAGACTGAAAAATAGCCAGTGGCGCGTCTGAAGTAAAAATAAATCTCAAAAAATAAATCTCAGGTGCACCCGAATTTGAAATACGCATCGCAAGTTTCTATTTTAAATAAATGTGTGTCCTTTATAGGCGTCCAAAGTAGTCAACCGATTTTTATGAAATTTTTACATAAGGCGAGCGATATCATATCCAACATTTTGATTCCCTGTAATTCATTCTCAAACTCAATCTTGTGTATCAAATTTACCTTGTATAGTTACTAAGAAGTCGGATTGTTTGAAATGTTTGTAATTTACCATTATATGAGAGGTGCCAAATTTACCTACTTTTACAAACCTATTTCTTCTGAAGCGGAGATATCACGCCCATTAAAAACAAAAAACTTTATCCGCGTATTCCTTTCTCTAGCCTAATCATTTGTCAACTTTGAGAAAGTTACCGTTAATAGTTACTGTTCAAGATGTCTGGTGATTAGCCTTAAATCTCTTCAATGTAGGAGGTCTATTCTCATCCTAACATTTGTTTTTAAGAGAGCGGGCAATTAAGACAATCTGATTACTCGAACGAATGTTCTGTAACAATCCTCAGCGATCTCTAAGGTACCATGAAAGTTTATCGTTGAAGTTGGCAGATATGTATATCCGATGCTACTAATGCTCCTGTTTATCAAATCCTTCTGTTTTGAATTTCTCATACATACACAGAGCGAAAATACCACATGAAATGCTCTATATCTTTCTCTATAATTTTTTCAAATAAGAAGCCCTTCTTTTGTCTTTTCAATACAACCAAGATGATAATCTGTAAAACTAAGATGAAAACTTTCGATGCAATTAAGGAGGGGTCCCATAAAATGAAGATGAAAGCCTTTTCAATAAAATCTAGTAGATAACCTGTAAATCTAAGAAGAGCACTTATTCAATATAATTAAGAAGGGAATCGTGATTTTCTTTAGAATCTCCACTTAATTTTAATAAGACGATGATCTGATCAATTTGAAATTATTGTCATCTAAATTTGTTGAAGTACATTATTTTCTCAAAATAAAGATTAACCTTTTTTAAACAGTTTTTTATTTAATGATACAAGTTTTACTTATTAATTTTAAGTATTTATATGTTATTGTATAGGTTTTATATAAAGGGTCGTGCAATAGGGACGCTACAAAAGTAGACCGATAGTAACAGCAAATGACGCCATACTTTTTTCCGCTCTTTTGACATTTCTCTTCAGTAAGGATTGCAACTTCATCATGGATATCTTTCCATCCAGCAACGAGTCAAAATTATTAAAATTTACTACCGAAATTCGGAGTCAATGGCCTCAACTTTAAGAGCGCTACGTCCAATATATGGTCGTCTTCATTTCTGCTGAATGGCTTCGTCAATAGGCAAAATATGCGTTATTGGACAGGCAGCATTCCACACGTACTCCACGAGTCAACATTGCATTCCGAAAAAATTACGGTTTGGTGTGGTTTATGGGCCAGCGGCGTCATTGGGCCGTACTTCTTCCGTGATGATCAAGACCGGCACGTTACTGTGAATGGGAACCACTACCGCTCAATGATAACCGAATATTTTTGGCCCGAGTTGGATGATATGGACATGGACAATATGGGGTTCCAACAGGATGGCGTCACAAGCCACACAGCGAATGTCACAATCGATTTATTGAAATCCAAGTTATCTCACGAAATGGCCCAGTCAATTGTCGTGCGATTTGACGCCGTTAGACTATTTCCTGTAAGGCTACGCCAAGTTTATGGTCTATGCCAACAAGCCAGTGACGATTGATGAACTTCGTACGAATATCGAACGTGAAATTGCAGCAGTATCGGCCGATTTATGCTTGAAAACCGTAGAAAATTGGGTTCAGCGTCTGGACTTCAGCAAGCGTGCCCGTGGTGCCCATGCAAAAGAAATCGAGTTCCATACATAATGGCATCGAATGTACTTTCACAGGCATAAAGAATTTAATTCATATCCCAAACCGTTTTTGTTTTATTAAAAAAAAACTTTTGTAGCGTTCCTATTGCAAGACCCGATATTTACTTAATATTAGAACAATTGAAATAAGTATAACATAAGTATAATATGTTACCAAATTATGCGAAGTATGCCACGTGTCATTTCTTCAACTTTAATATAAGTTTAGACAGGACCTTTATTGCACAACCGGCATCTTTAATATAAATGCATAAGAAAGATAACGATAGAAAAAGAGAGCGTCACAATCAATATTTATTTTTGAAAACAATTATAACTTTATGCATTGAAAACTTCTGGAACAATAATTAACATGATACAAAAACAATCGTTGCAGGAATAAAGTGTTAAGAAGTGTGATTTGTCCGAAGTTGCTAAATATGATCAACACATTACAATAATGTTGTTAAGAAATAACCTTTGTTCTGTATGCGGAGCATCTGATGGAAATAGTCCGAATTTTACATCGCTAATTTACTGTTGGAAGGGAAACCATTTTGTATAAGTTTATCTATCTATTCGGTGTTTCAAATTTTTTTTGAAACTGGTAATAACCCGTTTTAACGAAATTAGAAATGTCAGGATTTTTTTTTAATATATCACAATAGAATGAATGAAAGGAACTACAATTTTCATTTTTATTATCTCAAATAGTTTTTTTTTTTGGTCTTATGTTGTAATTTAGACATTGTATTGAAGGAAAAAATTTAATTTGAAAAAAAATGGCTTAAATTTAACTAATTGTAACTAACAAAATTTTTAAACTAATTTTAAAAATTAAAATACTCAGAAAAGTCAGGAAACATTCTTGAACTTTTTTCTTATAACTTATTTGACTATCCTTTTAAAAGTTTAATGAAAAATATTTGAATTAAGGCTCCATTGTATAAATTATGCCCAATATGTTTAAAAAGTACCCTCTCCTACAAATATCCGATGGGACAACGCTTTGCTAAATGTTTACATTTGTTGAAATGCCAATAATCTGATTTTTAATCAAAATAATTCCAAATGGAACTACCTTCTTTCTTCTACCATGATAAATATGTAAATCAAAAATGTTCAGTTTGAAAATACAAAAATCCAAGGAGCAACACTTATAATATTAAACTAAAAACAATAGAAAGAAGATTATTCACAAAGTACATATGTATATGTATATGTTAAGACGTTAAAAGCAAAATTTGAATTAAAAAGGGCTCTTTTAAAAATAAAAAATGTTCCTTTTAAAAAATTCAATAAGATTAAAGTAAAAATGAAAGGATCTCCTTAGTAATATACATTTTATTATTTTAATCATAGAAACAAGAAGATTTCTTCTTACAACTGCATATTTTCGGCCAAATTTCCATAAAAACTCATAAACAAAAAGTTACCTTCCTGTTTTCAGTTTTACTTTTCAATAGATTTTAAAAGAAATTCAAAACAAAATTAAAAACATTTTCTAGCAAAAGTTTCTTCAATATTGCCCCTTCTATCTCTCTCTCCTTAGCCTCCAAGCTTTTTTAGGACTCGATCTCTTTATTTATAGGTGAACTTTTTATCTCTGTGTAGAATATCATTTTATATTATTAGTTAATGAATTGGTTAATCAGTTTGTATTTTTATTTAATAATAATAATATAATAATAATTTGGCGCTGACATCATAGCTTGATGTTTAGCCCAACTCCCTCTACAATTTGTGGTGTGCAGCTTGATGTAGTAATATAACAACAAATGATTTTTGTGAGACTTTTTTTTATGGCAGGAATACTGTCGGCGGTTTGCTATTATCTGCCGAGTGCGACCGCTTTTAGAATAAGCGTTTTCTATAATTTTTGATGTTACTTGCCCTGGCCAGGATTTTAACCCGGGATCTACCGAATGACACGCACACGCTACACACTCAGCTACGGCAAACGCCTATATTCTTATTTCTTTTTTTTCATTAATTTGTAACAAATGTTCCCGTATCAATGTAAGAATTATAAATATTATTTTATTTTCATAAAACACCTTTGTGTGGGCGTGGTATTTCCCCATTTCGCCCATTTGCAATACCAACCTACCTTGCACAGAGGGCGATTTGTATGCCAAGTTTCGTTGATACACATATGTATGTAGCACAATATTTAATAATAGCCATGGACCGCTAATAACAATTATTGTCCAAACTTCAACTCAAAAAATCAAGTGGAAAGATAAATGCTATCAGCAACATACTACGTGTAACAAGAACTATCGTCAGTATTGGTTGCAGTAATTAATATCGCAACCCACTATGTATACCCTTACCCAAGCAGTCAAAACTTTGTTTCTAATTTCATTACAGCAGAAACCAATTGGATCTAATCAGATTCTAATATCAATCAGCAAAAGTCAAATCATTTCTGGTGTGGTAAAATCGGAGAAAAATGTCTGCTAGAGAAATCGAAAGCTCTACCAGCAAGCGATGATGTGATGTAGTATTAAAATTCAAAATTATATAATATGTAACAATTCATTTTCTAATTTATTAAGTTGTAAACAAACATCAGCGCGAAGTAAGTTCCGCCTACCATCACAGGATGGCAAGCCGCTAGGTCAATTTAGTTCAACTAAACCCATTCTAGTTAAAGCGTTTTTAGCTCCTTCAATTCTATTAATGCCAGATGCGTAATAGGGATTCCTTACAAGACAACAATAATCAAGGCTTCTTAATAAATACTTGTAACGATACTTTAATGTACAGAGTTCCTTGAAATCATTTGAAGGTGGTCTGTAGTCGATTTGCTTATTTACAGGTCTGTTCTGCACCCGTAACAAAACTGTTGTTACCGGTTACAAAAGGCTCTGGTTACTTTTACGCCCTTTTTGTAGTCTGTGCAATCCAAAGTTGGTTTTGCGTGAATTGTATGTAAAAGTGGCAACAGTGTCCCATCAAGTAGGTAATATATGGCATTCTTATACGGCCCACTGTTGGCAGCGTTACCATTTGCGGCATAATTGCGGTTACTGGTAACAATATGTTCGGTAACATGCAGAATATACCCGTTAGAGTTAACATCGTGTCGAAAATTAATCCAAGATCCTCACTTCATCAACGTGGTTTAAAATAATATTATTTATGGAATAGTCAAACATAGGAAGACTAGAAGTTTTGGTTTATAAAATCGCATTGATTTGTCTATTTTTAAGGAAAAAATTATTATTTATACCTACATATTGACAGAACACTCCTCCTGAACACCACAAAATCAGATTGCACATTAATACCATGTCCACATCGCAATGAAAACAAGTTGTTTTCATGAGATGTTTTCATTATTAAACGTCACCGTCCAGGCAGCATTCCTTTTGACTAACTGGTTTTCGATGACATATTTCTATTTATTTACCTTTTTTATTCTAAGGAAATCAGGTAACCGAAATGCACCCCATGAGCTTCAAAATAAAATCTTCGCTATGTGCACACCAAGCAGTGTCGAATTTTATAAATATTTTTCTTATTAATGTTCTTATTCTGTTTTCTATGAAAATATCGATTTTTGTTGCCAAAAAGTTATCGAACACACAGTTGTTTAAGAGTTGCAAAAAAAACACTTGGTAGGAAAACGAATTGCATGTAAAGCAACAACACTAACTCGAAAAAATAAGCGAGTTGAGACAACCCGGTAAAATGATATCCTATCTGAAATGTGGTGTTAGGTAGTTAAAAAACTGCGTATTGTAAATGAGCCGGATGCAAATACATGAGAAATTTCAGTCAACTGTCTAAAACCTAATTCGTTTTTATTTGTCTAGTATTTTTAAATATATAACTATGTCAACATAAATTTTTTTGTACTATTTTCCGTTCTTAAATAGCACTTTCATGAAAGCAACCCTGTCTTTTGCGTCTAAAAGATATTTTATCCGAGCTAGAGCGTTCTCTAATTTAAAAGTTTATAAATTTTTTGGCAATTTTCGAAATTTGAAGAATTTATATGGATTTCGTAAAATATTTGAAACTTTTATTTATACGGTTTAAGAATGAGCTATACTTTAAAAAAAAGTTATGAAAAATAAATTAATAACCCTGTTGTATTGACTTTTGTGCTTTTGATATGTATGAAATAATGAACGTTTGTGGTAGAAAATAATCTAGTTGTATTCATATTCATTAAACGACGCTGATATCATTAGAAAGCGCACCTGAATAAACACGTGCTAATATTCGCTTGAAAGTCTGGTTTTACCTTTCATAAAGAAACACTTTTATCAATAAGTGAGATCATGACCGCTTTCGTACATATTTTATTAAACAAATGAACTGATTTATCTAACAAGCTTTAATAAAGTGATATTATTCATACAAATTTATTTTGTATTTTTAAATAAAGAAGTGTTCTTTGTTTTCGGTTTGGTATTAATTCTAAACTTTGTGATCACACAGTACAAAGTACTCGAATCATTTTCGGTTATAGAATATTTATCGGTCAAAAAATAAAAAGAATGGCGTTTCGCTTCCTGTCATCGTCAATTTAGATACACCAGAAACCAATTGGATCTACTCAGATTCTAATATCAATCAGAAAAAGTCAAATTAGTTCTAGTATGGTGAATTGGACGATATTTTCTTTGGAATTTTCAATTTTGATAGCCAGAAGTGAAAAAGAAAGAAGATAAAAATGAGAAAGAATATAAGGCAAATAGGAAAAACACATGGCAACGAACTTCGACAGAATAAGAATTCATTCATTTTCATACTATACGAAATTTCAAAAAATAAAAGCAATGATCAAGGCGAATTCATATAAGGTGAAGTTACTATAGCAGCCGATTTGATTTTTTTTATTCACCTACATGCATGATTCAATAATGAAAGGTTTGATACATAAACAGCTTAGCTCCTCACTCTCGACATGACGTCTTCTTTAGCTAAAACAGTGTAACTTCTTTGAACATTTTTGTATGAATCTTATGAAATATTTTTAAATAGTAGGAAATTTCAAAAAAAAAGAGTCGGTTTCACTGATTCGTTTGTTTTGTTCTGATTCGCTGACAGTTTTTTTGAAAATTGTGAAAATTTGAGTAAGTATTTTTAAAAAATATTAAAAAATATTTTATAATTAAACCACATATGTATGCATTTGCAATTCATTAGGAAACTTGTGCGTCAAGATCGTGACTGGTATACTAAGTGACCGTTTCTCTGTATTTTAGCCCTTTTGGCACGCGTAAGTACTTGAAAATAGTATGTTGCGATTATCACTTTTTTATAGGTTTTTTGCCAAAGTTCGTCGCTCGTTCGTCCCTGCTCATTTTCACCTCCACCCCTATGCGAGGATTCTTTTGCATCGAAGCCCGTGAGTAGCAGCCTCCGCTATTCCATATCCTTTTAGCACGTGTAAGTACTTGTCAGCAAAATTTGATTTACAAGAAAAAGAAAAATCTCTATAAGAACATGTGAAAACATTAATGCTGACCGTTGTCTCTGTATAGGTAGGTTGCTACTAACGGGTGTTCCTGATCTTCGTTAACGGCGACGGTTTTGGAGTATTTTTCTCCCAATCATATCACCTGTCCCGTTTGTATGTAAGTTGTTTAAAGTGTGACTAAAATACATATATATACATATAAAATACACATAAAATACTTATTGTCTTATCTAAACGAAATGTAATCCAGTGATTACATATTACATATTATTTATCCTTAACGGAAGTACGAGTTCTTGCGTAGCATTTAATTTATTTATATAAGGTAAAATATAAAAGCATAGATAATAGAAACAATAAACTGCTTTTTTTTAATTGTGTTAAATGCAGCCTAAAGGCGCTGTGTCGCAAAGAACAGAAACAGGAACATAATCTAACTGATTCTGTGGCTGTTTTTGGCTATTTTGGGGTTGGTGCAATAAAGGACAGAAACAGAAATCTGACGCTTTGATTTCTGTTTCATATTATTTTGTGTTTTCGTTCGATACGCATGATATTCTTCACAAAAATAATGAAAACTTATTCAACAAAACGCATAGCATGCAGTACTGCCAAATAATGGTTTTGTAAAGATTTACTCAAATATTTGTCAGTTCTCCTGTCACCAGCAAAGAAACAAGTCCAAAGTACTTCTTTCTGTTTCTGTTGCTGATATACTGAATTCTGTTCCTGTTGCAAGCAGCACTACAATTCACCAATTCAGTTGCCGTTTCAGACGCATTCTAAAATGTACTGAATTCTGTTGCTGTTTCTATTTCTGTTGTTTGCGACACCGCGCCTTAACAGATTCTGATTAAGTATATTGCAGGTTTCATTGTCAGAAAACTTGGCTTAACCCAGCACGTTTCGAGTGAGTCTACATACACGTGGGTCGATGAAGTGTCCAGAGGAGCATTCACAAAGCCGACCACTGAATTTTTAAGCGAAGTTAGAAACCTGGAGGCCGCCGTAGCCGAGTGTGTAGCGTGTGCGCGCTTCATTCGGTGAGTCCCGGGTTCGAATCCTGCTCGTGGCAAGTAAAATCAAAAATTATAGAAAAAGAATACGGGAGAGAGAAAATTGAACAACTTCCAATATTTCATTAAAAACCGTGTTCTAATTGTTCTAAAGTGTAAAATATGAATTTATAGGCAGACATTTAATAAATAAATTCGCAAAATACTAAAAAAAAGTGTCTTTTTTTCTTAATTTGTGAAAAAAGCTTTGTCTAGTTGAAGTTGAGAATTGTCAAACCCGGCAAAACCAAAGTAGCGGTACTTCTAAATGCGTCACCTTCAGTATTCAGTACACCGTGGAAAAAAGATTACTTCTTAAACCACACATTCTCATAAATTTCTGCTAAATATGTAAGATCCTCTCCTCGCTCTCTGAGAAATATTTGCATTAAATAACCACCCTGGTTTCAAAACAGTTTAGACCAACTTTTTAATTTTAAGAAAATCTAGTAAATGTATCTTTTTTATCAAGTTTACAAAATAGAAAGTATTTATTTTAGGAGAAGAACAGAACAATTGATGTTATACGCGGTCTATAACGTGTTTTAAATTTTATAGCAGCGGCACCCTGCAAAAATGAATTTGTCAAATGTGAGCATAATGTATATTACACATCAAGCGCGTCTGTTTGATGATGGAACGCCATTTTATTTTCGCAGCCGAAGCTTCCAGACAAAAATAATACGAAAAGAAACTCTTTCATTTGCCTGTTGAGCATGTTATAAAAAATGCACATTTCGACATCGCCTTTACGATGCAAAGAGTTTCGTATCATACTTTCTTGGCTCCAGAAGTGGAGTGATAAAAAGAGAATTTGTTAAATCAAAATCATAAATTCTTAAATCAACTTTTCAGGAAATCTAAAAAAGGGAAAGGCAGGAATAAGTTAAGTATTTAGTTAACATTAAATATGAGTAAAAAGACATTTTCTATCTTAGCGAGTATTAAGAAAAAAAAATTGTCAGCCTAGAAAGCTAGGCGATAGAAGTGAAACTTCATGGATCTCGATGGGCACTTGAAATGAAAATACTCTCCCTAGCCTGCAAATTTTATGAGATAGAAATATTTCCCCGATAACAGAAGCCGCTATTCATTATTCTGGAATTTTTAAGGGTGTTAGGTTAATGAAAAAGATAGTTATTGTTTTCACCTCCATTTATAAAAAATCTATTCATTCACTTCCATACTTACATGTTCAAGAAAAGATACGATTGGTTTGTGGTATGAAAAATATTAAAGGAAAACTCGTGATTGTAAATTATTTAAATATCTTGAGAAAATTGCATCTATTGTCGTGCCTGATCTGGTTGTTGAATCTTTGGGAAGATTATTCATTTTTAAATTAAATTTACTTTCTAAAAATTGTACAAGTGGTTGAGCTTCTTCCAAGGCAAAATTGACATTAAAATCACCCTTTAAAATCATTGGCATAGTGTGCAAATCTTTTCCTAATTCTACTGCACCAGAGGGAGTATATGCCAATAAGGCTCTATGTACGAATTGTATTATATCGTTAATTCTCTGGTTCGGAGTGATGTAGAGAACAATCATTGCCACACTCTGTCCGCCCCTCTACGCATGCTACCCCTCTTTCGTTTTTTCCTACTCCGAATCTGTCGCGTCTCCTTCCGTCCGACTGCCCCGCCACGCGCGCCATCCCCTCCCTTTTCTTGTCGCTTTTTCGTTTAATTCGATATTGGAATTACAGCTCAATGAGCGCAAAAAGGTTTCACTTCAAAAATCTGCTATCAAGCGCAGAAAAATACGATATAAGGCTTGATGAATTTACACAGGGGTTGGAAAGCGCCAATGTCCAAAGACGTTGAAGTGTACGTTCGCAAAATAGAGAAATAAGTGATACAAATGATAAGTGTAGTGAAATAAAGTCATGAGCAATACGCAATAACATTTCCCAAAACGCTTTGAATGATTTGCTCATTGCTCAATACTTTAAGAGGAATAGGAATTCAACGATTACCGGCGTCAGCAAAATCTCTTACGGCAACAAAGCGGCAGAGAATCTTGCAATCAAAAATATTTTAAACGGTGATTTCGCTTACTTGGGTATTCAAAATTATTGATATTCCAGGCATTTATCGTTTTTACGAAGTTTTTTTTTTATTATTTTCAAATAAATATATTAGAAGACGATTTAAATAAGACAAATGAGAACCGCTTTATACGTCAGTAGTAACGGTTACGTTACTACATCATTTATAAATACTTACCAGTCTGTATGCAAAGTTCTACAATCACATGATCCGTTTTATGACCGTTAAGAGAAAAACGGTCTTTGACTTTTTGAGGGAGACATCTATATGTTTTTAAATAAGTGAATTCAATGAGAGAGAGAGAGAGGTATGCGATATATGAGAGCATGAGAAGGTGGCCACATCTTGCTGGTGGCCCTAACAAAAATGACTACGAACTTCTTCTAACGAATACCCGCACGGCCAGCCAGAAGTGTCGGGCTAATATTCAATCAATTATCCAGTATTGTTCTTTCTGAGCTTTAGACACTGCGCATCGGTCAAGAAAGTGTGATGATGCCATGCCGATCGCGCATTCTCCTTGCCTGTTAACTGCGGCTAGTTAGCATACATTTTATGAAATTTCTTGGCGCCAAAAGAAGTATTTTGATCGCACCGCAGAGTGCTAAGTCGAGGGCAGTCGAAAAACATATTCTTGGAATTTTCGATGGCCTCTGGTCCTTACCGCTCGCGTAAAGGGTTCGCATCATGCCCAAAGTGATAAAAGTATGCTTTAAAGCAGCCGCACTCACTAATAAGATATGTACATATGTTAATTAATAATAAAAAGCCACTTCAGGTCAATCAGGCCATTAAAGAATTTCTCAAGAACAGATTTTATTCATTACTCAACGGCAGATTTGAACTTGTACAAAGGAAATAATGTAGGAAAGTTGTCAAAAGCGTTCAATCCACCCAATTTCCCTTTGATCCGCCTAAATGAGAAATATAGGTCAATAGATCATTTGGAGTTCCACTAAACAGATTCTAGTACAGATCCCTGTGGTACACCAGACGTTATTTCATATTCGATCAGTCCGTTGTCACAGTCGTAGCGAAGCACTCTATTAGAGAGATATCTGGATATAATTTATTGAACGAAATTTGGAACCCCATAACCGAATTTGTAGCGTGTGTGCACTTCATTCAGTGTGTCCCGGGTTCGAATCCGGCAACTGCGGCCGCTTGAAACCATATTTCTAAAATTACAGCCTGAGGCTTTTTGTGAAGCAGATTTAAATGGATATGAGTACATGCGCCACTATTGTAAACGAAAACAAAAGTTTTAAAATAGGTTACTTAATCTATTAAATCAACTTCAATCGAAAAACTTATACATAATTTGTCTGATACGCTGATAAAAAAAGTGGGAATATTTTGTATTGGTGGTAATAGTATTTCTGTCTTCAAGTGCTTATGACCTTTCGATGGTCTAGCAGGCAAGGTGTGGCAGGTTTAGTATAGATTAGAAGGCTCCACCTTAAATGCTTTGCTGTTCTTACCTATGCATTTTAAAAGCGATAGTAATTAGTAATTTATTATTTAAATATGGCTATTAAAAAAGAAACATAAGTGTTTTGTGAAGAGGAATAAATATGTTCTGTTTTCTTATATTTTCGTTAATTTTTGTTAGAGATTTTTTATATTAATTACTAGAAACCCCCGGCAGATGTTGTACCGCCTATACTTATTTGTTTGAATTTTGGAACAAGGCTATATCGAGGATATTAGGCATATCTAATATTACATTTATTTATTTTTTATATAAAATATTATATTGTAATATTTAAGTCAGAGGTGTTAAATATTGATTATAAATTGTAATGATTACCGGTAAAGTTAGTTATTTTTTAGAAGCTATTTAATGATTAATTACCATTATTTCTACTTTTTGATTTTCAATGACCGGTTGCCAATAAAAATAATCATATTTTAAACCATTGGAAGAAAAAAAAATCAGAAATAATAAAAAAATAATCAAAAACACTAATGCGATTAGGTAGGTAGGCGAAAGACTACCCCTTCCTGAACCATTTCGCCTCGCTGATGAATCTCATCAGGCGGTTAATCTCGGTTTTTGAAACATCACTAAGGTCATCCAGAAACGGTGATCCCAGGTACCGCAGCCTGCTTTTGTTGAGCGCAGGATACTTACACTGCTCCTGTCGCATCTTCGGAAAGGTACGCCTAGCCTTTCAGTGTGTTTCCCTATAAGGCAGTGCCCAGTTAGAGCTCCCACCATGTTAGAAATATCTTCTTTTTTAGAGAGTGGTGACCGGCCCCATTTAGGCCACGTTTGCCTTGCCGTATTTTTACTCCATCTATGGTTAGCTTGTTTATATATGTATGTATATATTTTCTATGTAGCAGACGGCAGTGGCAAAACGGCATAAGAATGCGTGCTTTATCCTGAAGAATCTGCTTGGTCGTACCTTGTCTTGCAAGTTCGTGTGTCATGTAGTTTCCCTCTATGTCCATGTGGCCAGGGACGCAAATGAGGTACAGTCTGTTCTGCTTGGCCATCTCCTGTAGAGGTTGGCGTCACTCTATCGCGATGTTTGAGTTAAACGTGAAGGAACTCAGATCCATCTGTATAGATGACAATACTATCAGGTGGAGTGTTGAACTCTTGGTTCCACTTCTCCCTACTGGGAATACTGGTTATAAAACTGTTTTCAGAAATCGATTTCGAAGCATAATGGTCCGTGTTGCTCGGAATGAAGTGAAACCTGAAAATAGAAGAGTGGCCCTGGATGTCATGGTGCCACTAAGATGTTTCCCTTAATCGCAGAGCAGTCAGCGCCGCCATCTGTTGTCCTGTAAAATCCAGCGGCAGGAGATCTAAGATAGCGCTCAGGGCATCGTTTGCCGTGGTTTTGAGCGCAGCGCTTATACAGATCATACTAGAACTTTGTATCTTGGTGAGCAGCCTTACCATACGATCACTCCGTATAGGAGAATTGGTCTGACGACCGCTGTAAAAATCCATCGTCAGATCGGGGGATTAAGACCCCATTTCCTGCCTATGGCTTTCTTAAAGGTGTAGAGGGTTACGGAAGACTTTTCATAACGTTGAACTATATTCTCTCTCCAGTGCAACTTCTTATCTAAAATCACGCCTAGAAATTTGGTACTTGTAGAAAGACTTAACCGGATGCCGTTTAGTACCGGTGGAGTTGCCAAAGGCATTTTATACTTTCTCGTGAATAGTACAAGTTCCACTTTATTTGAGCTGACCCTAGTCCCGCAGCGGAAGGACCACTTGGATACCCTCGAAACGTTGGTTGCATCAGCTCGCATAGTGTTTGCGGAAGCTTTCCCCTGAGTGTGATCGCAGCATCGTCAGCGTACGCGACAACTTTCGCACCACCCCAATCCGTATCTCGCAGAAGCGTATTTACTGTGAGGTTCCACAAAAGCGGGGATAGGACACCTCCTTGAGGAGTCCCGCTCGACACGTGCCTCGACAGTTTGCTCGCACCCAGCTTAGCCTTTATTACTCTGCAGCGGAGTAGCTGGCCGATAAACTCCACCAGTGAGTGGTCCACGGCGCCAGTTATAGCCTCTGGAAGCACGTTGTTAAAAGCGCCTTCAATGTCCAGGAAGGCTACGAGACAGAACTCCTTGACGCTGATAGACTTGTCAATATAGCCGACCAAGCTATGGAGTGCAGTCTCAGTAGATTTGCCTTTGCGGTAGGCATGTTGGCCATAAGACAGTAGTCGACTGTCGGTGGTATCGGACAGGAAGCTCCTAACAATCCTTTCAAGTGTCTTAAGAACAAAGGATGCTAGACTGATAGGCCTAAGATCCTTTGGATTAGTGTATGAGGCCTTTCCGGCTTTAGGAATAAAAACGGCCGTGACATTTCTCCATGCCAACGGTATATGATTCAATTTGAAACAGACCCTGAAAAGATTAGATAGCCATTTCGCAGACACATCCAATGTCTTAATTAGCTGCGCAGGCATTATCCCATCCGTTCCTGCAGATTTGTATGGCTTAAAGCTTTGGATAGCCCCATGCGATTACTTAGCAAATGAATTTAATTTTTGATTATCGTTAATTATTTTTTTATTTTTAACGAAAATAAATATTCTTTTATTACAAATAAAATAAACCGCAGAATACCATTGCAAATAACATATGTATGTATGTATGTATGTAAGTATGTATGTACACAGTTAACATAGTAACATCTACTATATATGTATATTAACAAGTACGAAAATTATACAATATCTTTAAATAGAAAGAAAAGTCGGTTACGTGATGACGATAGCCATATAACAGGCAGTCCATCGACCCCTACTTGGTATGGGTAGGGAAGGTCGCGGGAAATGGACTATCATATCACGCCAGAACAAGGAAATTCTTAGCACAAGAAACCCACTAGCTCAGCTCTCCAGAGATGATATCATCAAGGTTATTCAATTCGAAAGAAGATTTAAAATCGAACTAGAGAGGGGGTCTTTACTGGAAAGGTACCTACAGGCGAGAAACTGCACTGGTACACCTAGGACCCGAGCCTTGATGGCGATGGATCAACACTCTATTAAGGAGGAGCGTAGCAAAGAGTCAAATAGCATTTGTATATTCAATATAAGAGCATTGAACTATCTTTACAGTGGAATAGAAAAAATTTTTAAATATAGTAAAAATAATTAAAATTAATGAAAAAATAATCAAAAGTAATTGAGAAGATACTTATATTCTCTTTTTTTTAAATTTTTTGTTGGAATATTTGCGTTAATTAATTTCGCAAATAATTATAACTTTTTTTATTATTTTCTATTATAATTGACTACAAATTTTTCGATTATAAAAATGAATTGGTCTTATCATTATGATTACCGAACCCTAATAATCATTTTGATTATGATCGTAACCTAAATTTAGCCCTGACATATTTTTGTAAAATATTTGATATATGCATTAAAAACCACCCACTTACTTACTTAATTGGCGCTATAACCGTTTAAGCGATTTTGGCCGAACTTCTCCTACAATTTGTGGTGTGCATCTTGATGTTGCAACACAAATTGAGCGACCTACATACAGCTTTACGCCGAGCCCGAACGGCGAATATTTTTTTTTTGTGAGAAGTTTCTTCATGGCAGAAATACACTCGGAGGTTTGCCATTGCCTGCCGAATGGCGACCGCTATTAGAAAAAACCGAATGAAGCGCGCACATGCTACACCCTCGGCTAGGGCGGCCGCCTAAAAACCACCCACACAGTCATATAATGGTGCTATACTCGTATTTTTTCATTTTCAATGTTAACGTGTTCATAAAACAAAAAGTAATGGCTAATATTCTTTGACCAACAATTAAATGTTTTTATGCAAATTGTACCTAGGAAAGATTTTTCGGGGTTTCTCTTCCAATTGGATTATTTCACTTCGCGCGGTCAATTGAGACAGATAAACATGCAATTTCACTCGGAAATGAAATACAAAACTTGCCTTAATATTTCACAGACATTTATTTTATACGTAGACTATGGTCGAAAAACACAATTGTATCCACTTTCCCATCAGAAGTAAAAGGCAATGCAGTGTTGCTGTGGCGTTATAATAATAATAATAGTAATAATAATTTAACAATAACTTCATATATTTCATAGTTTTGGCCGAACTTCTCCTAGACTTCATGATGTGCGTCTTGATATTCAAAATAAAATTGCCAACTTTAAAAGTGATCGGATTGGTCTGAAAGTTTATATTTATCTGTTTAAATGAAAATAAATATATTAAAGCCGATTCATAATCTACATACATATGTATGTACATAGTTAAATACTTAAAGCTTAGTACTCAATTGAAACGTTCTTTTGTGCACAAAAGCAGCTAAACAGAATCTTCTGCACACCAATAATGCGTAAAATGATCAAGTGAATCTTAGTCGTACGCATTTATTGCTCATTCATGCGAATAAATACCGATATATACATATGCACATACATATATTGAACAAAATATACCCTATAGTGGAAAGTCAATCTAGCCCGCAAATATTTTTAGTATGTAGTATAATAAAACAAAAAACTTGTCAATTATTTTCATTTACTTATTTCCTTTCATTTATTTAAACTTATACTCGTATAACACGCACACACACACAATTCAGACAATTTTTTTTTTGAGTACATAAAAATCTTTCATAGTTCATTGAAGTTGGTTAATAATAAAAAAATGGGCTTGATAATTTATTATATTCTTTTGCATTACCTGTAAAGGGCTAAAGAATCAAAAGATAAATAAGGCAGTCTAAAGTAAAGCCTTCTAAAGGGAACGTATTAATTAATCCATTACGGGGAATGGAAAGGCGCCTGCTAGGCATTACTGCTAATGATTTTATATTCGCTTTTGAGGTAATCGTGTTTTTGCTGGGTGAATGTATGTAGTACCATTTACATACATACATATATATTTTCAGGTACACGCACATCGCGATCCGTGACAATGGACTCCACTCTGTGCATTAGACATGCGTGTGATATTAAATTGCTTAGAATAATTGGCAATAACTTTGCGAAAGCAGGAAATCTCTCATTGAGCAATTAACTTCTATAGGCAATTTTTCGGAATATTTACTTCATTTCAGGGATTAATAAATCTAACTGAATCAAATGCTTTTCGTGTGAATGGTATGTATGTTTAATGTCGAACTTAACGTTAGGGTGATCTTTTTATTCTTACGTTTTTACAGCCTCCCACAATTTGATTCTTCATTACCATGTGTCTCATCACTGGTTTGGTATTTGAAAAATCAAAATGTTTCTGCAAATTTTTGTCAGCTCTCGCAACGGTTCTATATTCATGGTTTGTACAGTTTCGGCAAACGACTTTGTTTCGCAGTTATTTTGCTTCCGACAGTGCAGTTTCATATGCACAATCATCACAAGTTGGTAGAGTAGCTACTTACCTGGGAGTGGGTGCAGCAGCTAATACTGATACGATTTCGGACCGAAATTAAATATCGAATTGAAAAGACTCAATACCCAATATATCGATACTATATTAAAACGAAAAATCAGTCAAAGCTTCTTAAGGTTTTATTGTCCGTTTGCCCTTTACAAAGCTTTTACATAAGTACCAATTAGGTGGTTATATTACATTCCCTGCATCACCTTCGGTCGTTCTTTTAAAGAAATTTTCAAAATACAGTATATAGAAGATACCAAAACCTATGGCGCGACGGTGGTGTTTAAATTTTAACCCTATATATTGTATAAACGAGAAATATAATTGTTATACTTAAGCTGGTGATATACTATATTATAAAACTAAATACCTAGATAGTAGTATTACCTGCCGGAAATCCCCACAAAAAAAGAAAAGTAATAGCCCCATAGTTTGTTAATTTTTCCTTTTTTTCTTTTAGAGTTCTATCTACAGATTCTACTGTTTTTCTAGTAATCGAAATCCAACAAAATCCTCCTTAAAAAAATTGTACCATAGATATAAATATTTGAATGCTCTAAATCCGTTCCCGATGGCTGTTTTTTCCATCTCATTTAGGTTTTGTGTTATGATTTTTTTCAAAGTATTTGAAATTGATTATGTTTTGAATATGTTGTTTGCGTAAACATTATAAATATCCTGCAAACATACAGAATGGGATTCAGGCGGTGTAGAAATAAAATTAGAGCCGTAATTGATTTTAATGAAAGTACGTATCTCAGCCTTGCAGTTAGTTAAGAATTTTTCCTTTAATTGTTTACATTCTAAATCAAATATTTTGGTAAGTTTTGCTCAATGTCAATATTCCTTTTATATATTTGAAGCATTTTATGTCTAGTTTATGTATTTTTGCACGTATAGCGGAGAGAGCTGGACAATGTAGTAGGATGTGACGTATAGTCAACTAAGTAGAGTTGCAGAAGTTGCAGGTGGGCGGGGGACTTTTTGTGAGATGGTATTCATGTGTCAGGAGGGTGTGCCCTAGTCGTAAACGAGTAAAGCATCTGTTCATCGAAGTAGTAGTCGTGGTGGGCAATGTTATGCCGGTACCATAGGGATTCACTTCTTTGTATTCATGTTGGTAGCATTGCCAGTTGATGTTGAGGTGGAATTTCAACGCTTTAGAGTAGATTTTTTTAATTGATGTTGTACCAAACGGATTGAAAGTATGTAAGCAAGATTGTAAAGCGAGTTTTGCAGCTTTGTCGGCATGCTCATTTCCAGGTATTCCTGAATGTCCAGGAATCCACATTAGTTTCGTGTTTGGTGCTGAGTTAATTAGTAGTAGTTGTAGGTGATAGATTGGGTCTACGTGTATCCGTATATTTCTTGCAGCTTTGAAGACCGATTGACTGTCAGTGCATATAACCACTTTATAGTTTCTTTTTCTAGCTAAACTTAATGCCGAGATTATGGCTTGTAGTTCAGCTTCAAAAATATTGGCGTACTCCGATAGCAGTCCGTGGGATAAGATATGACCGGCTTCATTTGTAACAGCGAATGCAATTCCGTTGTCTTGCTTGGTGCCGTCTGTGAATAGGAAGTTCCAACCGCTTTGTTTTAAGTCATTTTCAATGTTTAAGAAAGTTTGTTTATAGGCAACGCGATTAGTGTTCTCTTTCCGTAAAATGCTTAGATTATCAATAAAGCTGTTTGACCCAATGGCCCATGGGGGTTGCTTAGTTGGAGGAATTTTCATCGGAGCAATTTTCAAAGCTAAGCATTCGGCAAGATCTTTTACCTCACAGAGCGCCGATTTATATGAAAGTGTTTTTTTTCTTTTTCTCAGAAGTTGGATCTCGTGGTGGAGAATATGAGTCGGGTGGCAATAGAGTTTGTATATTATGCGCGATCTCAGGTATTTCAAGCGATCTTCTAGGGATTGGAAGCCACTTTCCGCAAGTATATTCCTAATAGGTGTTGTCCTGAATGCTCGTAGGCTTCTACGTATCGCAGCGTGAAATGGTGCTTTGATTTTGTTAAGCGTACATTTGTTGCAATTTCAAGATTTTAGGTCCTACTTTCCAGTCTTGAAGCCTTTTAAGAACTACGAACCATCCAATTTTGTCAAAGGCCTTGGCAAAATCGATTGCAAGGATAGAGGAGTGGTTTTTTGTTGAAAAGTTTTTAGATAAATGGTGTTCTAGAAAAAGCAAGGCATCTAAAGTGCTTGTGCCGGACTTAAAGCCAACTTGAAATTGTGATAGAAGCTTGTTAGTTCTTAGAAACCACATTAATCTATTCGATATGATTTTCTCTATTATTTTGCTAATGCACGGTATTAGGGATATGGGCCAGTAGCTTTCAATATATGTATGTATGTGGCGTCTTTATGTGGTTTTAATATAGGGACTATCACCGCTGTCTTAAAGCTTTGAGGTATTATGCCGAGATTTAGAATTGAGTTATATAGGTGAAGAAGTCGGTTTTTTAGGAAGATGGGAATATTTCTCAGCATATCGTAGTTTATTTGATCGAAGCCCGGAGTACTGCCCTTAGTTGTCTTCAAGACGCAGTCTATTTCATTAATGTTGATGTCATTTTCAAGAAATAAAGCTAGGTTGTTCGTGACATTGGCTGCATGCATTTGGGGAATGCAGTTGGTGGAGGCTATGAAGTTAGAGGTTTCCGAAGATTTTGAGATATTTGGAGCAAATTCTTAAGAAATTGAATATGGGTTTGTGATTAATGGGTTATTTACAGTTATAGAGTGGATATTATGTGTGGAGTATGCTCCTGTAAGGGTTTGTATTCCCTTCCATATGCTTCTCGTAGAAGAGCGGGGATTTAATTTTTTTGTGAACTCTTAAAAACTTTTGGCTTTTGTTAATCTATTTTCCCTGTTGAACCGGGCGTTGTATTTTGTGTTGTGTAAGCTCTCAAGCGTGTGCCAAGGTGCAATAGGTACTAGTTGTGGGAAACATATGTGTGCGTCCACGTGAAAAGGGCCCACTTCGGCGGTATTGGAGTTATGCATATAGGCGTCTTCCTGGTATATTTCCGAACATTTTGAGACAAATTAGACCATCCTAACTGAAGAATTGAGGGAAATATAGGACTTTGAAGGTGAATATCCAAAAAATGACTAATTGAGAAAAGTCAATTTGAAGTTGAAAGTTGTCCCTTGTGGGCCCTTTTCTTTTTTTTTCAAAAACTAAAATTAATTACTTCTATTATACCTAGGAAGCTAAATTTGGTGTCATTCGATGCGTAAATGTATATAGTTTCATAATAAACCATAATAAAAATTTACGAAATTCTATCCATGTATCGAAAAATCTATATATTTCGGAAATTAGATGCGACAAAGTGGGCCCTTTTTACGTGGATGCACACATATAATTAGATCAACATGTGTAAATGAGTTGTGAGATGAGAAATGTGTTGGCCTGTTATCATTTAGTACGCATAAATTGGAACTAAGAATGAAATCTGGGCTCCAGCCGTTGAAGTCACCACAAATAATGAACGGAGTATTTATTGAGGAGACAAGCTGTGATAGGTCAGATTGGGAAAAATTCTGATTTGGAGGAATGTACACAGAAATTACGGTAATTGGATATCTAAAATTGAATTCAACCGCGACTGCTAGCAAGTTAGAAGTTAAATGGATCCTCTTCTGTTGGACAACTTTCCACACCCCTGTTTGGAATAGTTGATATTAGGAAAGTTATGAAAATATGCTGCATATTAATTCGGGCAATGTGGAGAACAGCTTGGTTTGATGTGGGTTTCCTGCAAACAAATCACATCAGGCTTGCGATCTTTTATTAAGGTTTCTAGCTCTAAGTAGTTATTGTGATAACCTTTAATATTCCACTGGAGAATATTAAGCATCATTATTTTATATTTAATTGTTTGCTATTTGTGTTATTTTCAAGTGAAAATAACCTATAGCACAGGTTCTTGCAGATCATTGTGCGAATAGTTGTTGTTTATTACAGGGGTAATGTGGTAGATGGAGATGGTATAATTGCATTTATTGTCGTTGCGGGTTCAAAGTTAGAGTCGGCGTAGGAATTTTAAGAAGTGAGAGAAGTAGAGTAGTCTGTAGAAATGTGTGTTGGGGGAGAAGTATTTAATGTAGAAACATTATTTTCGTTACTGCTTTTGTTGCTAAGGTTGACGGCAGAGTACACGCTATAAGCGGAGCGAAGATTGAAGCGATAATATTTCTTGCTATAATCAAAGCTATCACATGTCAGAGTGTATGCTAGTTTGCTTAATAAAAATGTCAAGTTAATGTAATATAAATGTCATTTAGTTGCTAAAACATAATCAACATTCAGTTCCATCTTTTTTACTTTTCAATTTCCATAAACACATAATAATTTAAGAGCGAAACAGCTGTTAAAATGACAGAAAACAAGAAGAATATCAAAAATTCAAGCAAATTCATGCTATAAAGCAGTTCACAACATACTTTGTAGCTTCACGCTTCATTTATAGCATGAATACGCTTTGCTCTTCGCTTACACTCTGACATTCATCAAGCAAACACATAAGAAAATACATGATGCTATTTATAGCACGATATAGCTTTACTGCTTTGCTCCGCTTATAGCGTGTACTCTGCCGTCAACCTAACATACAACAAAGTATTGCCATTTGGTACAGTTTGTGGATGGGGGTGAGAGACAGAGTAAGAATTTGTGGCTGGAGGGAGTTGGTATTGGTTGTTTGAGTTAATTGGGAGAGATTGAGTTGCGGATGATGAGGAAGCAGTTGGTAGAGTTTGAGTATGATCCAGAGAGTCTTGTGAGAGGGAGTGAGAATTAGGAAGAGAGATGAATGAATGAAATTGTATTTTATGTGTATTATATGTAGTAAATACGAAAAACACGTGGAAATAGCACTTTGGTTCACAGCAGTGATGATATTTGCAAATTTTCTTTGGTGCCGAATCTAACACAAAAATTGTGCCTAAAATGAAACATTTGTACCTAAAATGAAACATTTTTTTTTTGTAATTTTCGTACTTATTAATAGCCATATAAGTACATTATTTATTGTTTTTTAAACAAATTAAAAAAAACTCACAGTTCGATTGCAAAATAAAAAATATAGATTATTCAGTCCATTATTAATTGCTCCTCAGTTAAATCTTTGTTTGGTAGCGTATAAGTCATTAAGTTTTTCGTATTATAATTAAAGCAACACGTATCACCTGTTCTCATCAAATCTTTGGTTTGAATGAGTGATGAACACGTTGGTAAAGCTAATCTGTTCCTACATTTAGTTTTAATTAAATTTTGAATGGAAAATATGCGCTCTACGCAGGCCGATGAATGCGGTAGAGACAAAATACCCTGAACAATGCGAAAAATGTTAGGAAATAATAGTTCATTTAATTCGTTTCGAAATTTACTAACTTCCCACCAAAACTGGGATATATTTAAATCTTTAATGTAATTAACTTCGGAGAAATCCGCTAAAGCTCTATACTCAGCATTTATTTTCTTAGCATTTTCCATTTCCGCTTTTGGAAATAACTTGGCAATAATATTCAAAATACTATTAGTTTTACCCGAAACAACGTGTTTTGGTTCAAATAAAGGAATAGCTTTCAAGACAAAATTGTTAAAGTCCACTCTTTTCCTTAATTCTTCACAAAACTTTACGTAGAACTTCAAAGCAAGTGTTTTACACTCATTTAGTTCTATTTCACCGACATCGTTTTCAATCATATAGATTTCTATATCCGTACCACAATAAATATTTGATAAAGGTACATGATCGTTCAAATCTATAGAATAAATTGTACAATTATCAAGTTTTTCTTTATCAATAAAATTTCTGCATATTTGTTTAAACAGAAATTCGATGCGTGGCAATAAAACATGTATACGCGCGTCTTCATGTTGCATTTCTCTGTTGATGTCATTTATCATTTTCAAAATGTATGATAAAAAATAAAAAATAATTTTTGTTTTTTTATCACATAGAGTGTCATAAATAAATTGGTTTGATTCATTACCATTACCCGTTTCGAAACATACTAGGTTGAAATAGTACTGCAGAGTTGACCACTTTTCCAATAGCCTATTAACCACTGCCTGAAATGAAAATTTTCAAATAGATCTAATAAGCCTATCATGAGATCTTTAAAAATAATACGCACCTCACGTGAAAGCCAACGGGTTGTACATAAGCGGAGGATAACGTGAACCTGACTTTCGAAATATTCTTGCAATTGAATAAATTCACCCTTGCGGCTAGCACTGTGGCAAAAGTGTTGATTAATTTTGAACATTAACTTGTCTATACATTTTGGCAGTACTGAGGCTGCTGCTTCGGAAGCCAAGTTCAAATTGTGGCATATATCACCACTCACAAATAAATGTGGGCAAATCTCCTTCAATTTGGTTTGGACGCTATTTTTCTTTCCCATCACCACGTTGCAATTATCAGCGGTAAATCCAAGCAATTTCTCCAAAGGTATTTTTCGTAAATTTAAAAGATTTATCAAAGCATCAAATATTGCAGCCGCCGTCGAGTTTATGACAGGAACCATGTCCAAAAATCTGTCTTGACATTTTTTGTTGTAGATTCTAATAACAACGGCTAAGTTTTTGGAAGTGGTCAAATCCGTGCTTTCATCAATTATAATTGAATAATATTGATGCGTTGTTATTTCTGACAAATTATTTCAATTTTCAGGCCCTGTTACAAACGTAATGTTTTTTTGCCCTTTTAATCTGTTAAGTGAAAGCCTGGAAATGGTTTTGGAATCCTTAACTGTTTTCAGGCATTTTGTGAGATGATCGAGACACGTGAATGGTAAATTGTGCGCAGCAACAAACAACGACAGACGCATTTCCAAATCCTTAGCAGCATTATTTAATTTATTCTCTTCAGAGTTATTATTAAAAAAGTTCGAAAGTTTTAAGCTGGATCCCGCAGTTATCTCCCTTTTTTTATGCATTTCGGATTTTCCGTGTCTTTGAATATGGTTTAAATTACCAAATATGCCCACGTTACATACGGTGCATTTTTTTCCTTGCTTAATGCTCGAGTCTTCTTCAATCCACGGATGATCTCTTTTCCATTCATTTCTAAAGTGGATTTCATACTTTTTGCGCTTGGGCTTCACAACGTTATCTTCATCATTTTCAGACAGATCAGAATCAATGTTTTCAGAACCGCTCGTATCGGCACAATCACCATCGGAATCAACATCAATTCTATCGGCGCAATCAACATCAGAGCAATTAGAAGTGGCAACTACAGCAACATCAGTTGTATTTGCAAGTTCTACTTTCGCTGATTGCAATAACCACCTAAACATTATAAAATTTAAGTTGAAATCATCATAAAAACTACCTTCTAAAAATTACCTTCTCATCCTTGCTTCTATGTTTTGCGCCGATATTCACAAACGATAATCATTAGAGGTGGAACACATATGTATATTAAATAGAAAACGTCATTCAATTACGATATGTATTGGCAAGCAAAAATATCGATATTTCCCATATCCAATAATAATAACATTTGTTTTAGAAACAGTGTTGTCAAGTGGCCAACAAAAATTCAAATTGTCAGCATTTGACATCGTTACCAGCTGAAAATTCGCTTATTTTAAAATCACAAAATCTAGACCAGGAATTTATTTAGTTATAATAAACAAATTTATTCGTTTACTGAATTGTACCTAATTTCAGCCAATTGTACCGAATGTACCTTTCAACTGAAATAGGGCCGAAAAAGGCACAAATGTGCCTAAAAAATCATCACTGGTTCACAGAGAACACTCGACTGCGGTAAACACTTGTAAGACGCAACTATTCGGCACGGGAGTTAGTCGGTGACTGGAGAGAATAAATAACTACAAACTAATAAATAGAATTTTAATGTGAGTATTCTCATTTTATTAAATTTTTTTTTTTGCATTTATTTCCTATAATATTTTAATAAAATATATCCAATGTTACGCGTGAGGTTATTGGCTAGCCATTAGTTTTAAATACAAATAATGTTGGACCATTTACCATTTACATACATTAATTAATATTTTCGAATTGATACCAATGATACAACTTCCCATTGCTAAAATATTGACTCCTGGAACTTCGTATATGAAAGCAAAAATTCAAAATTTGACTATTGGCCGAAAAGAGTCCTTGGTGTATCTATGTATATAAAGCTAACCCGCAGCTCTGAATAATGGCATAATGACTTTTTTCTAAATATAAACATATTAAAAGTAGAGTGTTGTGCTATTTTTAAGTTAATCAAAATTGGAAGATGTTCAGCCAAAGCTCGGATTTTTTTCGGCCGAAGTGGAACCGAAAACGAACCGAACTTTGGTTGCCGAACACGGCCGAAGACGAAGTCGAAGTTCAGTCGTTCTCTACATACATATATGTATGTATTCCTAGCCGGTATATAACCTCAGGAACAAAAAAATTAAAAATAAAATTTCTAAGGAAAAATCAATTACGATAGAACTCGAGGTCTTATTTAATTCACCAAAGCCCACTTGCGGGAAATTCAGAGTTAAATTCATAAATAAAGAGATAAGTAACTCAGAGTTAAACTTGCCATTTCATACTGCAGATATTGGCATGCTTCAAATAAATATAGTAACAAAGGTTATGTATATTTCTTTTTTGACATTTTCTTTGAATTTTATATTTTTTTGAAATTGAAAATCAAAATAATTTTTGGAGGTTCTAGTACAACAACGAAATGCAAGGTATGCTTGATCTCTGATCTCGTGGAAGGTGATCGCTTCGCTTGCCAAAGCTTTGTTAAAGGAGTTGGAGCCAACGTATTTGATGACATCCTCATTATTGTCGAAAAAAGCGATTCGCTTCAATTTTTTTCGTTTAGTTTAAACAAAAAATGTGGTTGACAAATTTATTTGTTATTTATTTAAGACAGAAGGTCGCAAACCTAAAAATTTAACCCAGAATATTTGCCAGGTTAAGTATTTATGTTTTTAACTCTGAGCTGTTGCCTAACATTCTGCAGTGCAAACTCTGTGTTAAATATACCTATAACCTGCTCTCTCGCAAGTGGGTCTTACTATTGTGCAATCAAATATATCAATGTAACCGGTAAACTTTGAGTTGAGGGTATAGATCTTCTGGCTTACACCGTTTTAAGGTTTATTAAAAGCAAGCGAGAGCTATAAGAAGGCATAGGTTAAGAAAAATTAAAAGATCGCAAACCCAACTTAAAGAATACTTTCTGAACTCGCTATAATTGCGGTGATCTCCAAACAAATGTATCATATTCCTAATTGGAACGTAGGATAGACGAGTGTAGCACTTTTAGCTTGAGTAACTTGGTGAATATCACAGTTATACATGAAATTTGATGAAAAATCGATGTCGAGATATTTTGTTTTCTCAACAGTTTTTAGCAAAGATTGTGATAGACATAGATACTGCAAGGAGTCAACAAAACATGCATTATGCTAACTATCAATAAAAATTGGAAGTATATGAATATCGCTCAAATCTTATATGAAAGGAAAATTTTCAAATCATCTACATAGGGCCAAAAAATGGTGAAGGAAAAGGATTATTAATAAACTAAACGAAAAGTAAAAAAATTCTACCATGGCAATGGCGAGCTAATTTACTAGTTTAAATATAATGAGGCACTTTATCAAAAATTTTGGATAAATATGTACATATATACATATGCATACAGTCGATTTGAAATCATGTTGTACTGCACGAAATGCAGTATTCACAGAAAACATCTAAATTAGAAACTGTTCTAAATTAGAAACAGTATTCACAAAAACATCTAAATTAGATTAAGTTTTAATTGCAAAATTTATCTTTTCTACAACAATATTTTCAAAAACGTTAGAAATTGTTCCAGAATATATTCAGAAATATAGATAGATAAAGATTTCCCTTGAACAGCAACGGTACTATCACTGACAGTTTACCTCACTTCTCTCAAACAAACTTAAAAATCCTAATTTTTAGGAGGAATGAGAAAATGCTTTTTCAATACGCCTGGAATTTATTTATTGACAAAGTAGCGCTCGGTTAATATATGGCTGTTTATAAGAGCGTTCGCGGGCAGAAAAGTTGTACCAAATCGCGTTCGTTTACGCTAAAAACTTGCAAGGAGAGAGCACAATTTTGACATTTCATTCGATTTGAAAATTCTTCCCCGCACAAATTAGTAAGTGGGGAAGTAGGGATATTTCAAATTATTTATTTGCAAAAGCATAAATATGAGTGATCTATTAAAGCAGAAAGAAGTGATATATTAACGAAGAAGCGGAAATCAAAAACAAAAAAAATGTATAACTAAAATTATTCAAAGTCATAAATCCGAATGCATCAGTGCGGGATTGTTTGCACATGTCTACTAATTTTTGTTCGCTGTTTGTTTTAAGTGGAATATTATGCAAGTCTATGTGTTCAAAACCTGGCCTTTTGATCGAGTATTACCTAACATTATTAGAATGCTTATTCAATTATCATACGGAAACGCAATGGCGAGACTTCAAGGACGGCAATCCATATGAAGCTAAATTTAAAAAAAATCGTAAAATAACAATAGTGGCAGAAAAAAAATTTATTATTGGATCGTCTGGACCGAAATTGAATTTGAAAGTGTAATTCAGACACTTATGAATAAATGAATGTTGCCTGTTTTGCTAAGCTTCAGACATACAAATATACCACGTAGGAAAAGTTTACACCATTCAGGTTGTGACTGTGTTTTGGTATTCAGCTCAAAAATAGAACTTCGCTGCTGCTGTGAGATGAGATTAAATTTTGAACAAAATTCAGAACATGTAAAACATTATTTTTGTTAAACATATGTACATTGTATCTCCATTTCTATCCAGATACAACTTTCCCCATTACATTCAAATACATTAATTTGGTGGTACATGACCGTGGGGAAAGTTAAAGGTACATCAAATTTCAATATGGAAATTTTAAACCATTCATTGAAGGGAAAACTGTGCCCCAAACGGCGTTTCAAATCACCGAAATGAGGTTTGAATTGATTACACAGTGCTGCAAAAAAGAATGAAGTCGAAATACCTGGGACGTGATGTTATTTTCCTTGTAGGTCTTATCGAGTAGAACGAGAATCCAATTTTGGAATTTGTCAAACACCCCCAAAATCTCGACTTTACCTTAAAAAACCGATTTTTCGTGCTTTTGCGCACTTCTTAGCCCATCTCTTAGCTAATTAATAACCGATTTTCATTCCAAGAACGGTTTAAGAAAGAAGAGACCTTTTGAAAGATATATAGACGTCTTAATAAAGCTGAAGAAATTTACTTGTTTTTGCACAACAAACTTAAATTTTGCTACCCTTTTTCTTCTTTTTTTGACTTTGGCGATATTTTCACACACTATTTTATAAAACCACAAAATGAGTTTTGATTAGATTCAAAGAGTACGTTTAATACCGAGTTCAACGAATGTTTCTTTTAAAAAAATCGGCCAAAAAGTGACTGAGTTATTTTACTTTTTATAAGAACGAAATTTTTGCAAAAATTTACAACGAACTTAATTTACTAATAAATATTATTAAATGAAAATATATAGATCAAAGGTGCTTTTATGGCCGTTTTTTCCTTAGGTCAGCATCGTCAGTTTTGCGTTGTACTGACCAGCAATATTCTGCCATCATATTTATTTTGGTTTTTCCTTCGATCGTAGCCTATTCTTGGTGAAAGTGTTTGCCTTGTTCATCACTGAACTGGCCCAGATTATGTGGGAAGAAGTCCATATGCGAATGCAAGAAATGAATTTTTATCGACATGCTGCAACGCATTTCACCATATGCACTTAAAAATTCGTTTACAACCGTGATGTAGTCGTCGCTTCTGTGGTTCCCAAGGAAATTATCACATAGCGCTACAAAACTCTTCCATGCATGTTTCTCAACACAGCTTAACTTGTTCATAAAGGTAACGTCGCTCATAATTTTGCGAATTTGAGGTCCAATGAAAATACCTATATACACATGTTATAAAAAAAATAAAAAACAAGTAGGTATGAAAACAAATTCAAAAGGTCTGAGTTTATTCTTTCTTAAACCGTTCTTGGAATGAAAATCGGTTGTTAATTAGCTAAGATATGGGCTAAGAAGTGCGCAAAAGCACGAAAAATCGGTTTTTTAAGGTTAAGTCTAGATTTTCGGGGTGTTTAACAAATTCCAAAATTGGATTCTCGTTCTACTCGATAAGACCTACAAGAAAAATAACATCACTTACCAGGTATTTTTGAGTGTCACACTGTGTTATATATGTACATTGGAACATAGCACATATGGTTCAGTGAATTTCCTTATGGGGTTTTAAAATTTTTTTATGTCGGTAGATATGTACATTGTACATTTTTGTGTGTGTTTAGCAATTGTATTTTCAAGATTTGTAGAGAATAGAGTATGCGTATAAGTGCGAGCATCATAGTAAAAGTAATATATTCGCATTTGAACATTTGATCAAAATAAATACGACGGGGGTAAATAGTTTAACCATCTCAGCACCACAATATAGAAGTTAACAATATATGGGTTCAATTTCAAGTTTTTTGATTCTAAATTGACAAAACTTCAAAGTCTAGAAAAACAAAAAAAGTACAAAAGCTGAAGGAAATCGTGGTAAGGCATTAGGAAACACACCAGGGAACGTGACGTGACAGTGAATATAACTGTATTTTTGTACATTTTTTATATTTACTGTATAATATAATATATAAAAGGAGTCCTTATATAAACGCTTAAATTCCTCGTAAATCAAGTAAACCTCGTAAACTTATGGGCTTGTAAAACAGCTGCCAAAATTTTTGTAAGTTTAGCAAAATGCATTAAAATTGCTCAAATATTTTACGAGGCACGTTCATCCATCATTACATTTCAGCGTTTCATAAATTTAAACGTTTAGGTGAATACCCTTAATATGTTCAATAATAATTGCCAAGGCGAAATAACAACCATGTTTCAATAACAGAAGGTTGGATAACCAGGCAGTTGTCTTGCTCCCGATCGCCGCCTTAACCTGAGTAGCTTTATTTATTGGTTTATAGAAACTAATAATAATATATCTCTTGGCGCGGGTTTGTTCTCCCAAACGCAGGCACTTGCAAATATGGATAATCGCAGTCGAAAAACACAAACGTCAATAATTACCAAACCTTCTATTATTGAATTATCACGGTGTACTGAATGCGGAAGGTGATGCCTATAGGTGTACCGCTACTTTGGTTTTGCTGAGTGTGACAATTCCCCATTTATTAGGTATTCAATTTTATCTCTGCCGTCAAATTGATACATATATTCTGTTTCCATTCTGGTTGTTTTCGTTGTCGTGGAAATCGATTTGCCGTACTTTCTCATAGAAATAGAAATAGGCGACGTGTAAATTTTGTTTTTGTTTATGACTTGTTAGAATACTAATGTTACTCGTTTTTTCTTTCACAGGAATACAAGAATAGACTTAATTTTTATGGAACTTAATCCCTAAGTTGTACGTAGGGACACGGTATCATACTCGTATCGAAAGTATTGATATGGAACTCATTTAAAGTATCACCCATAAATATAGAATTAGAAATACTAGATACTTAAAATATCAAAAATGGATTCAAAACAAGTTTTACTCACATATGAAGCGATATGTGCATGATCTTTAGAGAGTGTTTGCAAATGTACAGTTTTGATCATTAGCTCACCAATTTCAAATATTGGTATCCTTTTCGGTACGTCGTTATAGCTTTTTATTTGACCCATTTTGACACTATTTTATCCCCAATGTGGGGGTTCAAACCTTAAAGTGAAAATATACAAATCACCTAAAATTGGGAATATACATAGTTGTTTAGAATGATTTAATCAAAGCAATTTATTTTATATGCAAAATTATTAATATTTCTAGACGTAAGTCCGTCGTTACTAATATTAAAAGCTATTCACATACATCGATAATAGCCGGATATTCTTATATTAAAGAAAAATTAATTTAGGCGGTGACAGTAGATCGTCGAAATAGAACCAGAATTGGAAAGGCAACGAAGGAAGTAATTGCAAAACGATGGTTGCAGCTTAAAAGGAATGTTGTGAGGTGACGGCCCTTGCCCGGATGATACATCTATGTACATACATAGGTAGGTTGAGGACACAAAATGAATGGATTTGATTTTTTTTATTTAAATTTCCCATTAATTTGTTTGCGGAGTGTCAAAATGAATATTTGTTAATAATAAAAGTTTCGATTTTGTAAATAAGAAATTGTTTACATTGGCGAGCAAAACCGGTGACCTTTTTAAAATACAAGGTTTTTCGTTCATTTTATTTCGTTTCGTTAATTTTATATAAAACTATAACAAAAAACATGTAAATTAATGTTTCAAACTTTAAACACAATTTATAAAAACTCAACAAATTTTCATTAAAATTTTCCTATTTTTCAGAAGAATGTTTAGACATATTTCAGTTAAAAAAGATCTGTTGGCCGCCCATTGGCTACTGCACAGCCCAATTTTAGTAATAGGGTTGGGAATCGAAGAAATCATGCAAATTGTGCAAGAAATCGGAAAGTCATACTTATTGTACGAAATGCGACCATTAGTGCTTTTCCAAAGTAAAAAACTGTTTTACAGAATATCATGTAGAAAAATAAGTTACGTTACTTTAAAATTTACATATTTTTGTTAATGAATTAAATACTTACTTTAAATAAAAACGAGCTTTTTGTGTATACATTGAAATGTGCATGTTTTAAAATTGTTCAGCTAATCCACTGTAACCGTCTACAGACGGTCTTTCATTTTTTTACCTAGCGCATTCAGGAAATTTGTTTTTTAGAAAAAACTTTAGATTCGTTTTTTCACCTTTTAATCATACTTGAACGAAAATGTGTATACCAAAATTTTCAATATTTCCATATCATTGGTTTAAGGGTTAATTTTCATGAAGAAAAAGAAATATGTAGCTTAGTTACTGCCGAAATCTACATAAGTGCGAAATTAAATCTTCCCGAAAATGTAAAACGCTTTTTCTTCACGTGCAGGACTGATTTCCAAATACAGAATTTAAATAACCGCCTACTTATCTAGAAAGCCAAGCAGAGAATAATGTGCAGTAAATGGTTCATAAAAATCAACCTCTGAGCACAGTAAGTAAATCAAATTTAATTATACAATATTTACATAATAGAATCTTTTACCACGCGGCAACATTCTTTAAATATATTTTCACGCTTAACCTCAGCTAATGGTTTTTGTTGTTTTGAACGAGCCATAACATGTGTCTCAGCACACTCAAAGTGTATAATGCAAATTGAAATCAATATATGGCATATTTTCTTTCAATACGCTTATTTGACAGTTTTGTCATTATATTAACCCATATAACAGTCGCCACTATAGACTTGTATTTATTTCAAATTTGCAAAATTTTATTTTAAAACCAAAGAAAATGTATCGTGCAACGAAAAAAAATAATGTGAGAACTAATAATTTTAGATAATAAGACAAAACTAAAGTTGCGGTCACAATTCCGGAGACTTGTGCCTATGCAGCACTACCCACAATAATGGGAAGTTATAAAGTATTTTGTGTGAATACGGATGTGGTAACCCGCATCATCAAAAATTACTTTTTTTTTAACCAGTTTTTTTTTTTAAATATTTTATATTTACACTGGGTTTAGCCTGCGTGCGTCTCTCCGCTTTTAAATAAATAATAACAAAAAAAAAAGTATTCAAAGGAAAATGATTATAAATCATTTCCACCAAAAATGCCTGCCATAATTTAATATTTTGATAAAATATAAAGGGTAAACAAACATACAAAAAATTTGTCCACATGCGTTCTTTTACACTCATTGCACCATCTTCGGTCATTATTTTAAAGAATGTGCATACGCGATTTTCTACAGTTTTATTATGGCATAGAACACGAGGATAAAATGAAAGTATAATTAAGAAATGCACTATACGTCTAACTAAGCCACTATACTATGGACCCTAAGAGTATTTCGATCTATATAATATTTTTTCTTGAAAGTGTTTTAATTTGCTAAGCATAATGTTTTTATCTACATTAGAGCTCAGACTATCTACATATTCGTTGACATAAAATACGTATAGTACAAATACCCTTTTCCTATTCGTATATTCGGATAGCGAAAAGAACATCAACAAGTTGGTGAATAATAATCAGCAAACACTTTTTGGAAACAATTTTTCGATGTGTGCAATTTCACGTCTATCAATAAGCGCCCATACCGTTAGTGAACGAATGGAATAAGGCAACCCATAAATGATGTTAGGGATAGTAATCTTGGTATTCGAATATTTTCATGCCGTATTATTACATTCACCTATAGTCACAAATATACAAGGTGGCGCAAAAGTAATCCTCCTATCAGAAAATGCTATAAATTTTGCGATTGGCCCCTAATGTCAGTTCTGTTTTGACATTTGTGTAGTAAACACATGCGAAATACACGTTAATAAACAATGTTACGCTACACTGCTCCAGAACGCGGAATATTGCTGACTGTTTATTTGACCAATAATCGGTCGGTGACTTTGGCACAACGTGAATTTCGTCGCAGATTTCTTGGCCGTCCAACGCCTACTGGTGAAACACTGCGACGTTTAGCCGCTCGCCTCGAAGAGACTGGCACAACACGAGATGCTGCCAGGCGTGGCAGACCCCGGAGTAGCCGTTCTGCAGAGAATATTGCTGCTGTAGCCGAGGATGTCATGGAAGCGCCGTCGGCATCGACCAGACGACGTGCCACGCAAATGGGTATCAGTCGACGGTCTTTACAGCGAATTTTGGTACAAGATCAGCTGTTAGCTGCTGACCGCCGATCGCGTCTAACATACGCTCAAGCCATCCTTAATCACCACCAAGAGGAAGATGATTTTTCATCAAAAATAATCATGAGTGATGAGGCCCATTTCCATCTTAGCGGGTACGTAAATAAGCAAAATTTACGCTTCTGGGGCACTGAAAATCCGCGTGTAACCCACGAAGAGCCATTACACCCGCTCAAAGTCACTGTATGGTGTGCTGTTTTCGCTGGAAGAGTCATCGGACCTTTTTTCTTCGAAGACGTTGCGGGCCAAACGGTTACTGTGAATGGTGAGCGCTACAGGGCAATGATCAACGAGTTCTTTTTGCCGCAACTTGATGAATTGGGATTGGAAAACATGTGGTTCCAACAGGACGGTGCAACGGCACACACTGCACGTGCCACAACCGATATGCTGAAGGATGCATTTCCCAGGCGCCTAATCTCCCGTTTTGGCGATTTGCACTGGCCAGCAAGATCGCCTGATTTGACCGCTCCAGACTTCTTCTTGTGGGGCTTTTTGAAGTCGCGGGTTTATGTCAACAAGCCTCAGACTCTTGCAGCTCTTAAAGAGAATATCCGTCAAGAAAGTGAGGACCTACCGCCGGAAGTTTTGGCCAAAGTGATGGAAAATGCCATAAAAAGGGCTCAAATGACAATCAACTGTGGCTTCGGCCATTTACATGACATCATATTCTCGACTTGATGTAAAAAAAACTAAAAGACCAAATAAAAATAATCCACAAGAAGAATCAAAGTTTTTCATTTTTTTTTAAATTACAGCCAAAAAACATCGGAAGTTTACTTTTGCGCCACCTTGTACTAATCTTCCTTGTGGCATTGAGCGCACGCAATTTGCTGCACAGAGGCGCGTGCGAGTTGGCTGCATCTAGATGATGATTCGAGTCGATGTTAGCGTGTTAGAGTGCACGTCTAAGACACTGGAAGCATGCCTTCCGTTTACCACATGGTCGATTTGGTCGCGCGTTTTTCTATCAGAAGATACCCTTGCAGCTTCCTATATCTTTTTGTACTTGAACGTGTCACTACATGCTACTATCAGCCTCAGACCGTTAGCGAATGTTTTGTCGTGTAGGCTGAATTTACCGACTGTGGGATCAAAGATATCTTCCTTTCCAACCTTCCAACCTTCAACAGAATAGGGGTTCTCATCCGAGGCTTATTGCACTTTTCCATTAGTAGCTGTTTTCACGCGGCGGGTACAAGCCCATCGCACAACCAGATTCTGGTAGACATTGAAAATTGCCACACCAAAAATCAAAAACAAAATACATTTAAGTTTTGTACATGAATTCGCTCTTGAAAAGGTTTCTTAAAAACTCGCTCACCGTTTAACTCCTTCTTAAAAGAGAAAAAATCAAATTAGTTACTCTGCTGCTACTATCTGGTCCATGTACCTTACAAAGCAATCGCATTTTCCCAAAATGTTTAATCAAATTATTTTAGAATTTTCCCTAATATTACAATCGTCAGTATTCACTGAACATAAACAAAACTAGCAGGAGAGAAAGCAAAGTAGCGTAAGCAAGGCACCAAGGCGAATTCATATCAGGTGGCGTTATAAGTAAAAAAACAAAATTTTACACTAACAAAATCAAGGCGAATTCATACAAGGTGATAGCATCCATGAGCTGAATGCTTGTTCTTCTCCCCGAATTCGCTAGGTTGTTTTGTATACACAAACAAAATACATAAGCAAACTGGGCGAATTCAGTTTTTGACATGTCACTCGCAAAATTACACTAACAAAATACATGAGCAAACTAAGCGAATTCAGATTTTGACATTTCCCACGCAAAAGTACACAAACAAAATACACAGCGGATTCGCTTTGTTTATCTTGCTATCACCTTCTATGGATACACCTTGTAACAAAATATACGAACAGTGACAGTATGATTTACAACAAACACATAATTTTGACTTAACATTCACCAAGGGAATTCAAATAGCTACTTGATCAACTTCATAATATATGAATTCCCCTTGCAAGGCACTTTGAGCAGGTAGTAGTAGCAGAGTAGCTTATTTGATTATTTTCATTCTTCGAAGCGCTGAACCAAGGCGAATCCATACAAGGTGGTGTTATAAATACAACTACAAAATTCCTATGTATTTCGTTTTTGTTTCTGTGTAAGAGTTGTCAAAATTTAAATATATTTTGTTTTTGCTTTTACGGCTTTTGAAAGCTGATACGCAAAAGCAAAAACAAAATACATGTAGGTGAATAAAAAAAAATCAAATCAGCTGCTCTTATGCCATCACCTTCTATAAATTCGCCTTGCGCTGAACTGTCAAACTTTATTTAAAATTTTCAGTTTATGTTTATTGATGCAATTGGATTGATTGTGTGCGAACTTTTATTGACACTTTAGCCTCAAAGAGCAAAAACAGAATACAGTAGAATCGCGGAAAATAAAACTCTCGCAAAAGTTAATCGCTTTTGAGTTCACTTTTCTGAGCTTAATAAATTACAACAACAAAAACAAGCTCGATCTCAATTTTGTTTATTGAATCAAGTAATAAATTGTTTAAGTTAAATCTAAGTTAACAAATGTTGATGGAGAGTAATTAATTGAAATAAGTTTAGTGGGTTACATCCTAAAAATTTATGTTAATAATTCGAATAAGTTAATTACCTTTGCAACATTTCGGTTAAACTTTTCTAGATTATACTGTATATGTGAATGTTGTATTTATTCTATTGATCTAACTGTTTAGTGTTCAATGAGATTATTAAAACAAAATGAAAAAAAAGAAGTGCAGAGGACAGAACGTAAACGGCAAAATGATTGAAAGTTTTGTTAGCATTGTTTGTATAAAATGAAAGTAAATTGCTTTTATTTCGTCAGCGGATGGATGGATTAGCGGTCCATGAAAGACGCAATCTTGTATTTTTTCACCCTTGACCGTGTGATTCGTCTATATTTAAAGTGAAGAGACTCTAGAAAGATTCACGAGGTGCCGTGACAGCTACTGAAACCAATGTTTGATGTAATTCATGGGCCTATAGAATTGTTAGTATTTACTTCTTTAAAAATTTGAACGGTGAGCCATTATTTCGTGTCCCATTTAAATCAAAGACTAAACTTTGAACACCTTGGAAGATAACATTTGGCGAAATGGAAAAATGGTCGAAAATTGGACCTTCAGATTATGCCATGTATGCGCAGCCTCAGGGCCACGCGTAAATTTTTATTTCTAATCAAGTTAATTGTCAATTTCAAATTAGGCAATTTTATTATTTTAGATTCAACAACTACACAGATAAATTATCAAATGAAGATGAAAAAACTCAATCCTTAAACGAGCGAGTTTGGCATTGCTTTATAACTGCCTATATGTGTACCTATATATGTATGTAGTATATTTATATGCAATGCACATACTTGCATGAATATGTAAATATGTATCACATATGCATGAATGCTTACTCTTGGAAATAAAACGCGGCGATATTGTATGCGTCTTGCCATAATTTTGTTCGTAAAAACCAGGAGCTAATTTGTTTTTCTCATTCCATTTTACATCCCCTTCTTATTTGATTGTCTCGCGTGCCTTCATCTGATTTCACACGATTGCAGATCTTTATCCATTGATACCCTGTAGGACTGGTACAAAATATATTCCTTATTTTTTCTCTCCATTAATTGCTGGATATTATCATAGCTTCCGGATATCAATAAATTAATGAAATGGAACGGGGCAAATAAATAAATGGGTACGCGAAAAGGTTTCGGCATTAATTGCAGGTCTGAAAATAAACCGCGATATCATTTTTCCCGAATATTAGTATGTTTGTGAGTATACGTGACTGCAAAAATACGGTATGAAAATAATCAAGTACCAAGAATTTTACAAGTTGCAATTCCAAACATCATTCACGAGTTGCCTTATTCCAACGCCCTTATTAATATTTGTGGAATAGTATACTCCGAAAAATTATTTACAAAAAGTGTTTGTTGACTATGATTATCGTTCATCAATACGTTGATGTTTTTGGACACCCAAGTAAAAGAATATTAACCAGATCTTCGTCAATCCAGATAATTGAGCCAACTAATATTAACCGAATATACACACTATCCGGGTTTTATCGATGCCAACGGATATCCGAATATGCCTATAGTTTCAGCCCTAGTATGCATACATGTGTACATAATTTCTCTTTACCAATAATCAGGAAATTACTTGCACAAAGTAAAACTTTTTTAATCAAATAAGTTTTTTGATCGGAGGATTTCATTTTTAAATCGTACACGTAATGGGTACCTACACGATTCTATGAAGATTTTTCGCATCCTAGCGCCGTCATTTTTTTTATCTAAGAAATTGTTTTCTGCGGCATATATCGGCTTACCCCAAATTAAGCCATTCGATTATTCCATATGTTCAAAAAAGGATAAAAATACGCTGTTAGGTTAATTTTTACAGTTTAGTTATCGAAAAATTACCGCAATCTAAAAAAGTGATATTTTTATTTAAACTCTTCAAATAGGGTAGGTCTAAAATATAGGTAGGTGGTAGAGATGTGAACATTGGTGGTAGCATACGTCACTACACTAAAACTAATTTGAACATAAATACTATATTAAAATCATATTGCTTCTGATAGCTTTTTAGTATGTTGAAACAGTTACGCCTGAGTTTTAAAACGAGAAACGAAGAGACAGGTGCATTCTTTATTTTTCTGTTCTTTGATGCAAGCTATTCCTACAGGGTCTTTAAATACAGAAGCATGTAAACATTTGTATGAACACATTAAGTAGGCGTCCGAGCATTTTGCGTTGATTGTTAAAATTGCAAATAAGTGCAGCTCTTATGTACTGCTGACCTAAAGTGAGACAGTCTGTCTGTCCCGGCTCCATTCAACCGATCAACTCGTGCCAAATCTGACGTGATGATTAAGAAGAATACGCCGTAGGCTAGGTACAGAGGTACGGAACAAGTGCATGTCTGACACTGAGCAGCCCGACACCCGAGGCAAACAGCGGTACGAAAAAGCTGCGTAACAATAAAAAAAGAAATGCACGATGCCTTTTCATTGGCTTGCAGGCTGCTTGGTCTCGTACAGGTAGAAAGAAGCAAAAAGGTTGATTTCAACACATGCATCAAATCAATGTTTAAAAATACAGTGTATCATTATAGTCATAACTAATCTAAAAGAAAAAATTTGCGAATGTGACGTGATAGGTAGATTTTTCGAAATGATTTTTAGTGGCACATGTATGGATTTACATAAATAAATATACATAGTAAATCCTGCGAGTTTAACGAACTACATACGTAGGAATAATAATAAAGAACTTTCTACGAAGTGTCACTAGGTAAAGTTATCGTGAATTGATATTTGTATTTAGATATGTATATATTTGTCGAAAAAAAAATAAAACCATTCTTGCGCCAGCATGCCAAAAATATATCATAAAGAGCTTGACGATCAGAGCTCGATTTTAAAATACTTCACCATAAACTTACTTGCGACATCTACTGTCCACAGCTTAATAGTTAACGTATCACCCCCTTTCGTTTGGAAAATTAAGCCATGCAACACGGATATACTTAGCCAAAATCCTGAAAACGTGTAATATCGCAAATAACATCGTATTTTTTATTAATCTATTATAAGTGTAAGTCTTACTATTCACCTCTAGCCGTACAAATATTATTTTGACGAATTTTCTTTGCAATAACAATTGGACGATTTTGTATCTATACATACTTTAAACTTTATTTAACTTGAACAATCTTGTTTCAAGAAATTTAAGCTTTATACATCCTAGTGACCATATAATGGAGGGTCCGGATCCGCAGAACCGGGTCCTTTATTGAACCGATCGGTCTAAAACTTACAAAAACCGAAAGACGAGTCTCAAGAAACCGAGACTCAACTTCAAAGGACCCGAAAAACGTTTCTAGAAGATCCGAAATATTATCTCCGAAAAATAAGTTCAAATAATTTAAAAACAATTTAAAAAGGACCGGACACGGTTCCTGAAGATCTGAAAATCGGCACCAAAAGAAGAAAAAACAGTTTCAAAAGAACATGCATCATCCAAAACATTATGTTTTTGAATGTAACTTGATCCTGGAAAACTCGTCGATACAATCTCCGGTATCGCCGTCATCGCGAGAAATGTCGAGTATTCATCGAGACGAACCCGCACTTGAAATGAGTAACAAGATAGCGACCCTTGCGAAATTGTCGATACACGAGAAACTTACGAGAAAATGGTCCTCGCGGGAAACTCCTTCTAGAGATGCAGTTTCCCTAGAGTATTTTTTGGAAACCTATTTCTAATATCGAAAGCTTATTACAATCTGCATATGTTTTGCATTTACTGTGTTTGCCGCACTCTTCAGCAAACGTTGAAAGATTTTAATTTAAACAAAACAGTATATGACGCCCAAGAATGATAGAATACAAGATTGCGCCTTCCCGCGGTGAAATGACAGATCTCGCCTTTAGTAAACAAGAATACGGGAGAGAGAAAATTGAACAACTTCCAATATTTCATTGAAAAACGTGTTCTAATTGTTCTAAAGTGTAAAAGTATGAATTTATAGGCAGACATTTAATAAATAAATTCGCAAAATACTAAAAAAAGTGTCTCTTTTTCTTAATTTGTGAAAAAAGCTTTGTCTAGTTGAAGTTGAGAATTGTCAAACCCGGCAAAACGAAAGTAGCGGTACTTCTAAAGGCGTCACCTTCAGTATTCAGTACACCGTGTATGACGCCTGATTTTTCTATATGTCATATGTACATATGTTGTCTGTCATTCAGTCAACCCCTTCTCAAAAACCGCGATTTTTTGAAAAATAAAAATAATGCCGAACATTTGTTGTTTTTGCAACGCACGGAAATAATTTGCCAATATATTGTGCACTATTCGACAAGTCACAATGAGTGGAATGAGTAAAAGTGTGTGGCATGCAAATAACTTCGTCGTCAAAAATACGTGCCCTGCGTTTTAAGGCAGAAGAAATAAAATATTCTCCCCATAAAAGAAGTCGATTATGCCCCGATGTCTCGATATTAACTTGTAACAATAAAAAAAGACAAGAGGTTTAACAAATACACAAATTGTTTATAAAAAAGATGAATATTTTTTTGTATGACGATTTTAGGCTAAGGATGCCGATTTTGAAGACAATATTTGACGATTATTGGTTATGGGTTCAGAATAGTTTATTGCGCCATTGTTGGCTGACTACTCAATTCTTTAACGAAGAAAAGTTAAGCCAAAAATGCTGAAGAAGATTTTTACAAGCTCTTAAACTCGATATCAACACAATTCCGCGGACTTCAGAGTTAACCTTTCAAGAATGAGTTATCAGTTAGAATTCAGATTTCGTCATTTCACTCGCAAAATTACATAAACAAAAAACACCACGGATTCGCCTTGGCTATTTCGCTATCACCTTCTATGAATCCACCTTAAAACAAACATTTAATATTTCTTGGATTGTTCACATAAAATAAATAAAAGCAAAGTACTTTGAAAATACTTGCAGATGCGATACTTTTAATTTCAAGTTCGAAGTAAGGGCATTTACATACATTCATACATATATGTATATGTAGAGTAGTAGACAAAAAAAACATCAGGCCACCCTAGAAATTTGCTATAATTTGGTTTTATTTAAAAATGAGGAATTAATTGTAAAATATTACCATGAAACACGTTTCTTGTAAGCTATTCTAACATAAATAAACATCTCAGTAAATGATACATTTCTGCTTTTTCATTAGACAGCGTTCAGACAGGGAAACTTTTGTCGCGGCAACTCGTTACTTGTAGGAGAGAGAGGGACGGAGAAAGACAAGCTTTGTGTTCTTATTCGTCTCAGTCGGCAGCTAAGAAATTTGACATTCCTTTTCATTTATAAATTCTTTCAGTGGTTGCAGTTTTGTTGAGTTTTAAGTGAATACATACGGTAAGTTGGGAAATGAAATTTTGTTCTTATTTTTTTGCGATTAAACATACACATGTGTATGCATATACTATACATATTAACGTAAATTATGTTAAAACTTCATTTTTCAACTCACCTTTTACTTATAATCACAAAATTTATCAGAATGTATAAATGCCGCTCAAGCGAAGCGTACAGAAATTTGCGAAAATGATATAAAATGAAATGCCAGAAAATTGCCTGAACAGAGTTGCTCTGTGTGAACGCGACGAGCAACACCAAAAGGGAAATCGCCGATAATAAGCAACAAAAGTTTCCCGGCTGAACCCAGTCTTAGAAGCCAAAACAATGCACGTATTTGAGTACTTGTACTATGTATTTTGAAAATATGAAAACATTAAGGGCTTTAGAGGTCTGATAAATGGTAATTGACGCAGTTATTTATAAATTGAATAAGACTTTAATTTGTAAAATTTTGACACCTACAACAGAGCTCCACTCCGGCTTTTAATTAAGAACAATTTATTCAAAAGAAAACGGCCAATGCTGGCAAAAAAAATAATTATTGCCATATAATTAATGAAGCAGTTACTTTAAAAATATTACTTCACGAGACACTTTTATCCGCGCATACCACCCCATTTATTCTTAAAAAGCAACATTTTTAAATTCTGAATGTTATTTTGGTATTATATTTAGACAAATTTGATGCGGCAACCGGATGTGAAAACCGAAGGTAATCGGTCGAATCCTAGTTAATTGCACCGCATCCAAATAATATATACTTACACTCAAAATAAAGTGTCCTAGGTTGAAGATAAACAGCTACAAACACTGAATTAGCGTTAGAGAAATATTAGCTTGAAGGAACCTTTACATAATCGGGAGAGAACTTCGCGATTTATAGGAAAAATTACGGTATTTAAGATAATATATGCTTCCTCAATCACGTAACAATTTTAAAGATGTCTATCTAAAGATTCAAAAATCGGGAACTTACCATTTTTAATAATTATAATACAATTTAACGGGAAGAAAATCGCTTCTTTTCGGATTGATTTCTATATAGAAAAATGTGACATATTTTATTTGTTTATATTTCTTATTTGACTCTTTTCGCACAAGTATTTATTTATATCATTACGCTCGTTTCTTTGTACCCGAGTTGCAAAAGAACGCTCCATCTCGGATAAAATTTCCTTAAGTTTCAAAGTAACCCTGCTCGAATCTTTAATGAAGGATGTGATTTGTTTAGTGCTATTTAAGAACGGAAAATATTTGTGCAAATAAATTTTAGGTTGAGAAGTTATACATTTAAATATATTATGCAAATAAAAACGAATTAGTTCTTAAACTGATAGTTCCCATGTATTTTCTTCCTGCTTATTCACAATACCGCAGTTTTTTCACTTCCAAGACTACATCTCAGGTCGGATATCATTTTACCGAGTTGGCTCAAATCGCATATTTTTCCGTGTGCAGTTAACATAAGTTTCAGCTAACATAAGTTTCAGCTAGCATAAGTCCTCTTAATTTGTACAAAAAATTATGAAATTTACATCTATTCTAAACCTTAAGGGCGCTTCGCTAAACAACTGTATCTGATGACGGAAAACGGAAGTTATATTCAGATTCAATAGATAATTTTTCATAAGTACATATTGCCCAAAATAGTAATAGTAGAAGCATCAAATACTAAACAAGTGGAAAAGATTCTCATGAATACCTTCTATCGTTTGAAAGTGACAAATACGATTTGTTTTCAAATAATTTATAAACTTGAACATAGTGCGGTTCATTCGCAGATATTGTTGTCTGCCATTGGTAAACAGGCCATCCAGTTGGTCATTAAGTCAGATACATAAAATCAGACAGTCCTGTTCTGTCTCCTCTTCTATTCTGATGCTCAGGCCCCTTCCATTGCCCCCGGCATACTTCACCCAGACGGCTGTCTAGAAGCATTCAATTTTACTTAAACTGCATCGGCAGCGATGAAGCAGAAAAGCAGTGTATGCATTTAGTTGACTGCGGTTACCAGATTATGCTCTGGTGTTTATCCCAATTGAGGATGCGTGCTTTATTCGGGACATTACGCTCAGAAAACTGCTGGCGAGTGAGTAATTATATCTGTCTGGACTCACAAAAAACACAACAGCAGTATTTTTTTGCATTGATCACAAATTCTTGTGAATGCACTTTCTGTTGACTTTGATGCTTTGGTATAAGTAAAATATTTTCAAGGTCCAGGTAAAGGTGGTGTTGCAAGAAGGAAGCCCACCAGAAAGAACATAAGAAATTTATAACAAATATTGTGATTTTTAAATTGGGGTAAGCATTTACATATCCATACATACTTATGTATGTGCAATATATGCACATACATACAAGTTCCTCAGAGAATTAAGTGTATACAGAAGTTAATTGCAATTAAACTTTCAGACTAACCTACATATGTATTTGGTCATTAATATATTTTTTATTTATTAACAAACCTTAAATCCTTATACGAGGCAAATTAGAAATAGTAATTTCCAAATAGCTCTAATATTGAAAATAGTGAAGCTTATTTTTTCTACTCCCACTAAAGTGAACTTGGACTTAGGTTGGTAATGGAAATTGCCTCTAGATTAGTGGTAATGGAAATTGCTTCCACTAAAGATAATAGCCAGTAATGCTAATTTAATGTAAAATCTTTTTATTAATTTCGAAGATAGTGGGATCAGCAAACTTTCAACTAAACCAAACATAGTAAAGTAAGAAGCATTTTTACTTACAGAAAAATACCTTTTTTCAAACCTAAAGATGCAGTGGAGCATTTATAACACATAAATATGAAAAAATGTATTAAAAAAACATGCTACACAGGCTTTAATTTAATTATAAATAGTTTGCTAAAACTAGTTTTTTCGAATTATAATATCTTCCTGCAAAGGAAAATATACCCTCTATAGAAGCAGAGGACGGAATCGCGCTGTTAAATGAAAGACACACCTCCCGAATAATTTTGTAGCTCTCCAGGCAGTTAAGAGAAGTATTGGGATTGACCAAATTAGTTTCTTCGAAACGAAACGATGTTAATATAGGCGATTTCGCTATATAAAATTCACGACATTAATTTTTAAACCACACTAGATTTGCTACCTTTTTCGATATGAGTGCAGAGAAACAGTTAAAGATTTCTGCTTAAAATTTTTGGAGCGATTGCGAATATTGCCATTCGAATAATTGGCGAAATAAGTGCGAAACAATTTTAATGAGATATTAACCAATGTGCACATTGGTTTTGAAATCTTTGAACCCCATTCTTAAAACAAAAACCAAAAATTAACATAAAAGGCAAAGCAGAGTACTGACTAGTAATAAATAATATTTGATCTCAAAATCAGGATCAAATTTCGTTATTTCGTATTACTTTTTATTGACGTTTATACTTTTAATTTAGACGGGTTGCAGCCACGATAATTTAGCATTGCCCCGCGATTGATTTAAAAGTGTTTTTGTTAGTTAGATGGGGAAATTTCTTTTTATGTCATACTTGAATGTTGTTTTCTTTGTTGCACGGATGAATATTCCACAATTTCTCTATTGCGATTGTGATCGTGTTTTTAGTACTTAAGTGATTTTCTACACGATCTACTCCTCGATTACATTCGCAGCGTGTTTGAGTTATTTTTCTTGTTGAAATAAAAACACGGATGAAAGCTTTGGTTTTACGACGCTAAATCGCAAAAATTGTATTTACAATTTTATCACAATTTATGAAATTGCCTGACCTACGGCATATATGAATTCTGATATATAATGTTCCGCTGAATCCGAAGATGAAGTCAGAATATATAAAAGTAAAAAAGTGTTTGCGATATAGCTAAATTTAGATTATGTGTGATCTCAAAAAAGATAAATCACATAATTGTAATTATCTCTGAACGTTATTGACTGATTATTTCGTCAGTTTAGATAAAACACATGAATTTAATTGTGTACAGTTTTACGATTTCAAATTATGCAAACCTCCGAATAGCTTATAAATCAATAATCCGATTAGAAAATGTTGTGCACACAAAAAGATCAAATCGGTTCAGAGATAATTATAATTAAGTGACTTATCTTTTTGGCTATACCTTATAAACTTTTATACTTTTTTATATTCAGGTTTCACTGGAAGACTTTATACTTTCTAGAATTTCAAGCAAGGAAATCAGCTGACTGTAATTTAGACAAATTAGATATTCGTAGTTGAGAATTTTAATGATGGTTTAGGTTGGTTAGACGTGTAGCCGCTTCAAGCGGCAAGTAACATCAAAAATTATAGACAAGTTTTTTCTAATAGCGGACGTCCCTCGATAGGCAATGGCGAACCTCCGAGTGTATTTTTGCCACGAAAAAACATCAGGAATAATTTGCCGTTTTGAGCCCGTGTAAAGGTCACTTAATTTATGTTACAACTACATCAAGCTGCACACTACAGAATTGCAGGGGAAGTTCGACCAAACATCAAGCTATGGTGTAAGCGCCAAATTATTATTATTATTAACGGCTTGGTCTCGTAAAGAATTTATCACCCATTATGATGTCCAGAAGAAGATTTACGTCCTGGAATAAGAAAGAAGAGCATTGTTCGTAGTACAGGACATTCGGACAAGAATTTATTCATCCTACTCTACAGCTTGACGTTCGGTTTGAGTACAGAATTGAGTCCATGTTGTTATTTCGTGTACTTCTAAGCATATTAGAGAAGTAATAACATAGAAAATAGAAAATATTTTTTGTCCTATCAAAAAAACGTAGACGAGTATAACAAAACAGAAAGGACAAAAAATTAGATGAAAGAGCAAAAGATATATATGAATAAAATGTAATTTACTAATTTCAGTGGTTATTTCATTGAATATGTTTTGACATATGTTTTTTCCAAATTAGACTTGAGAATTGAAGAAAACAAGCGAAGTTTGAAACTCTGATGAATAGCACTTTCGCATCAAGCTTATGAATTTCAAATTGGCCACGATCAGCTGCACCTAAAATGTACTTCGGCTCTCTACTGACTTTTTAGCGTAGGTCAACTTGTGATATCATGAGTGGTTTTAACGGTAATGTGCAAAAAATCTAGTTTGACAACAATTGTCGCTTACAACGTAATTCGCGTCGACGATTCATTTATAAATAGACAGCGTATTTTCTGTAATCTCATCTTCGAATTCCTTGCTTGCCTATTCTTTTTGCCATTAACTGCCTTTGCACAGCGTTTCGCGGATTACTGGAAGATGCAGTTTCTCCATCCGTTTAGAATATTAGATGGAGCAACTATTCAGTGCATTACTTGGCAGGTCGTTCGCTGCTTTTGTCCAGCGCATTCCATCAAGTCAATACACCTCGTTTTTGTCAACGTGGGCGTCCCGCCCAAGTTTTAGTAATTTTTATTGAAAAAATAATTTTTATAATAGTTTATTATGTATTGTGAAAGAATATTGAAATATTTTGAAAAATTTTTCTTTATTAAATAATTATTAAATATTTAATTATCTCGATTTTATAAGAGTTAATAATTTATAAAATTTATTGTATCAAAACTATTTTAAATAAATTATTAGAAATTAAATGTTATTCGTTTATAAAGGTATCTAGTTTTTTTAGAAATAAATTTAATTTACAAATTTTTAGTTTTTCGTTTATTTATTTAAATAAAACATTAATTCGAGAATGAAATGAAGCCCTTGGGCTTTGTTCTTTTTTCTATGGGTGATATTTCCCTTCCAAAAAGACAATAACGCCCCTGGGCTTTATTTTCTTTTTGTGAGAAATACTGGCCGTGGCCGTATTTACCTTTCTAAAGCCCACTGAACAAAGGTAATAAAGCCCACTGCTCTTATATCCAATTACAATTTTGCTTCAATAATCATATAATTTTACGAATGTGTGATATTTTTTTGGCATTTAAAATTTAATAATACGTTCAGATTGCCAGCATTTAACTAATTAATTGGAGAACTCGTTTCGTCGTTTAAATTGCTGTTTTCGAACATAAGTTAACTGAATGATCCATATGAAATGAACAAATTAAGTCATAGGAAATATGAGTATTTTAATAAGTTCGCCCTGTACCAGCTGATTTTTAATTACTTATTTCGAAACAGGGCTCCAAAAAGTTTGCAGCAGAATGCACACAGATATTTACCAAAGTGGTTTTCCAACGTGTTGAACTGGTTAAATTTCTAGCATTCGCATGGGATTTAACTCATTTACCAGCTGATGTGGCCATTTAATTTGAACATGGTATATATTCAGAAATTTTCTAATTAAGTTCTGACATAATGATAATTTCATACGTTCCATTCAATGGAAATACACATATAAATCAAGAATGGTAGAAAACCAGATTATGACAACGCCGGCACCGTACACGTCACAGCGGTTGCTGTTACAGTAAGGAAGGTGATAACTGCACTTGGGTGTTTTATTTGCACTGTAACTACTAAATTACAAAGCTAGGCACTTCACATTTATTATTCTGTGTTTAACTTTTTGTAAACATCACTCAAAACTCTGAAAAATCAACTTTTTAAGAGCTAGTTGTGTCGTCAATCCTTCAAACGAGGCAAGTACGAAGTAACGGAAGTGCTTTTCTCTGCATCGTGCATATAAATCCTTACACATTTATTAAATTTCCTTGTCGTACAACCCAAGTAAGTTCTTTGTAAACTACTTTTAAAGTAATTTAATGCAAAAATGCAGCATGCACCAGTGTCGCCTTTAGTTTTTGCCGTGATAGTTTCATATAAAGACATTTTTAAGTTATTGAATTTAAATTAGAAGTAAAAAGGAATTGCTTAGTACAGGCTTTCCATCGAAACAAGCGATTTAATTAATTTAATTTGTTTTAAGATTAATGAAATAGAGAGAGATGAGATCATTTTTATGATTGAAAACTTGAAGTTTTATCCTTTTTTTTTTAATTTGTTAAAAAACGATTAAGAAGTCTTAAGAATCAAAACCTTTTTCATATACATATGTATGAAAGTTCGTACCTTACTTCTTTCATTCCGCCTATCGCCGAGGAAGTCATGTTTAGAAAAGATATATATCGAAAACTGATAGAGAAATTGACGAATATAAACAGGTAATATATTTACCTTTTATTTACAGAGCAACTCTTTACGTGAACCAAATGAACAAAGCAAGGCATAACCGTGATCCGAGGATCCATCAATTTGCGGTTAGAAATGCCAATCATGAATTGAAGCAAATAATTAGAGAAGTAGTGGTAAACTGTCACGAAGAGTACCAAGTGTATCATCCTGCCAAGTGAGCAGATGAAAGTGAGCCGAATTAGTAAAAACAACGGTGGTTCCCGCGATCCTCTTGATTTATAGAACAATTAAAATATTTTGAATATGATATTTTTGTTTTGAATGAATGTAGTATTTTGACGAGGAAAATAATATAAAATGTTGTTCCAAAAATTTTCGATCAACTGTGCACCATTCAAGCTGTAATGGATAGTCATTTTTTGGCATCATCCACAAACAGTCAACGCAAACTTATGAGGCGTTATTTCATCAACTTATTTTCTTTGCTGCGACAGAAAATATTAATTTACATTTGGAAAGAGTAATTATCATCTGCAGCAATTGAATATTTCCCAGGTGCTGAATATAAAGGATGTTTGTTTCACTTCCGCCAAATCGTTTGGAGACGAGTGCAAAAAGAAGGGCTTCCCCAAAAGTATGGGAATAACGAAAATTTCTGCTTACAGATTCGTATACTAATGAGCCTATCGTCCATTCCTCCTGAAGATATTTTGGCTTACTACAATGAACTAAATGACAGTGCGGAAGATAAGGATTTTAAGAAACTAAGAAATTGGTTTAAACAAAACTACGTAATCGGAAGAAATAAGTCAAGCGATCCAAAATACCACCCTAATTTTTGGAATGTAGCAGATTCTATATATAAAACAAATTTTTCAAAATTATGTGATTGTTGTAATTCTCGCCGATTTTCATTAGCATTGTGCATGTTATTGTTATTGTAGATTTTTTATTATTTTTCGCTAAACAGCACCTGGTATAAATTCGCATTGGCATCACCTGTTTTTTATTGCGCCATGCACCATGAGCATATATTATAATTTCGTGCATGATACGAAAAAAGAAAGCAGTTGCACTTTAATTTTTTTTAAATAAGCTGTGCTTATTAACGTTTATATGGAAATTTTTAAATTTTTTAAAGAAATTTTTACTCAGAAGATAAATATAGTGACTGGACCATATTAAAAGAATTGTGGAAGAAAAACGTTTACTGATTTAAATTACTACAAAAGTAAAGCACTCAACAAAATGCTTATAATTTTTTTAAATAATTTTTGCTCAGGGTACTCCTGCTGGTATGGCTTTTCGCTCCGATCAAGCGCGTTCGTTCATAGGGTTAAAATATTTCACGGCAAAGTGGTCGGAGTAAACAAAGAACACTTTTGGTAATGCATCTGTAGTTACTCTGTATGAGGTAATCCGCTTTTTTCGAACCGCGGACGTGTACTGAAATTTTTGATTTTCCAAAATATGCAGCTTATGATACACACCATCAAAATATTTGATAAATTACTAGATCTTTTAGCAAATACGCTCAAACTTGGCACGTAGAATTTAATAATGGAAAATGATCGTGGTAGGTGGTTAAATGCAAAAAATGCAACTTGTTCATATTTAAAGAAATAAAAGTAATTTAAATTTTCAATAAATTATAACCGCCATTATTTTATAAATAATAATGCTTTAAGTTTTCGAAATGAAGTATATTATCTTAATTGCATTTATTGCATACAAAAAGTACTGTTTATTTGACACAAAAAAAAGCACCGGGCATTTAAAATTCGGTTTCATCCGAACTTTTACTCTATTTTAGTTATTTTATAATTTTTTTAATTTTTTTTTTTAATTTTTGAACAAGAATATGGTAGCTCCATTTCAAAAGGAAGTGTCAAAAGCACAGTTTAAGTCAAAAGGTAGCAATGGATGTTAAGAAAAAAAGTGAATCTACCTTTGGTTATTGCATCATGACAAGGCGAATTCATAAAAGGTGGTGTTATAAATACAACTACAAAATTCCTATGTATTTTTATACATTTTGCTTCTGCGTAAGAGTTGTCAAAATTTACATACATTTTGTTTTTGCTTTTACAGCTTTAAAGATCATACGCAAAAGCAAAAAAAAAAAATACATGTAGGCAAGGCGAATCCTTGCATGTAGGTGAATAAAAAAAACAAATCGGCTGCTATAGTAACTTCACCTTATATGAATTCGCCTTGGTATCATGATTTTGTGTCTAAATTTCCAAACTTCAATACTAAAGAAGTTTTGATGAAGCGTCTGAACTAAATTCTATCAAAATATGTTTTTTTTTATACATTTGTAAATAATTCATTAATCATAAATTGTAAAACTCGTTCTTACCTGCAATATATCGGTGTAATGTGTGAAATCTACAAACTATGCCCGCAACTCACAGACGGCAAATCAAATAAACTTTTTACGCGTCTGCTTCTGGATTGCTGGCAACGAGAGTATGACAAACGCCCGTATAGAAATTTTCATTTCGAACTTTTAGACTTCGAAAAACGAATGCGTCGGAAATTCCATCCCGTGCATGATTTCCAGGTTATTGTTAGCTTCTTGAGAAAACGAAATCTGTGTATAGCTCGGCTTACAGGAATCCATTTATTACCTTATGAACATGAAATTCTAAGAACTTTCGTTGAAAGTCTTAAAAATGTTCGTCGTATTGAGTTGCGTTTAATGCATTTACCTACGAGATTCTTCGAGCTGCTGTGGTCTAATGTGGGATTTATGAGAGTCAAAGATCTAGTACTGGAAGGTGAGAAAATGGTCAGCTTTGACTTTTATTTATTTAAATGGATTTAAAACAACTATTTAGGAACGATCCTGACGACACCGGACATCAAAGCTTTGCATTTATTTCTAATAGAGTCGAAAATTCTTCGACATTTGAACGTCGCAAATTGTAGTGTTTCCCAAAATGATTTCCCATTGTTGGCCGATGGTGTGCATCAGTCTGTATCTATGCGAAGTTTCGTTTGCAACCGGATTGTGGGCAAACGAATTAGCTTGGACTCCACCAAGGTTGCTCATATAGTATCGTCTCTTATTTGGCAAAATAAATTGGAAGAACTTGAAATGCAGCAATGTGAACTTCAAGCCCGCGATATGGAAATAGTAGGCGAATACCTAGAGGTGCCGGAAAGCAAGATGCGCAAACTAAACTTTGCATGCAATATAATTGGACCCGATGGTGCTGAATATCTCTTCCGAGCAATAGTCCTTTGCAATACTTTGACACATTTAAATATTGGCGGTAATAGTTTGGGCATTCATGGTGGTCTGACGGTAGCCAAATATTTGAGCTCATGTTACTTCATAATATATCTAAACATTACATGGAATGGAATTAGCGCCGATGCCATGAATCTTATTTTAACCACAATTAAAAAATCCGTTAAACTCCACAGAATTGAAATTTTTGGCAATCGTTTCGATGCCAAGTCAGCTAATATATTACGGCGGCTACTCGATGCTGGTATTGTGATACAGGAGGGAATTGACGTAACATCGGTTTACGATGAGAGTATAGTTGATTATCGTGTGACGCGTTACGATTAAACATCATATGGAAAAGGGATTTATTTATATACCTGCAAATCTGAATTAGTAATTTTTACAAGGCTTTTGTAACTGACCACAATCTGCGTCACATTCTGTATTCTTTTCACCATGCGTCTGTCAAACAATATTTGAGCTCTTGTAACTATCGCTTATAAAACATAAATGCATACATGCCAAAAGTCGTCTAACTGAATATCGATCAACCGGAGTTAATTCAATAGTGCCAGTCTCGCACAATAAATTTGTAAAAATTCATTACAGTGGAAAACGAGTTTTAACAATAAGCATAAGAAACCAAACATAAACAACAAACAAATATTTAATTAAAGAAAACTTACGGAGGACTGAATACAGAAGGTCACTACAGAAGATGACGCCGTCAGTGGCACCGCTACTTTTGTTTTGCCGATTTTGACAATTCTCAACTACAAGTAGGAAATGTTTTGCTTTTTTTTACAAATGGACGGCAAAGACTCTTATGATATTTTGCAGATTTATTTTTCATTCATTTTTTTACACTTTACCAAAATTAAAAGACGTTTCTTTAAGTACTGGAAGTTATTTATTTTTTTCCTCCATATTTTTGTTTACTGAATTTGGGATATGTCACTTCGCCCGGGAAAGGCATAATCTTTTATTCTATCATTCTTGAAGAAAAATTTAAAATTAATTGTTAGTCGACTACTTGTTTAAGGGTGGCTAGTCGAAAAAGTGAAAAAAATGGTTGGTCGATTAAGTGAATCCGACTATTTTTTTTTAAAACAATTTCTGCAATTCGTAAATACGCACATACTTGTCTAATATGTAATGTTATACATTTCCTATGATAAAGTATATAATGTAATACATGAAATCTTTAGGGAAGGACATTTGTTTGAAAGATTCCTTATATTACATCTGATTTCGCTGTGTGGATGTAATCATTTCATAAGGTTTGCTTTCTTTCTTTAAACTAGTCCCTATGAAAATTCATTACATGTAGTAAAATTACCTTACAAAAGTTTTCTCGTTCATATAAAATAAACGTAGCCAGGGATTCCTTACTACTTATACCATGTATAGATATGTAAATGCAGAGTGGCCTAAAATAAATGAACCTATTGGAAGATGAAATAATACCTCATTCCCACTGCGCTGAAAACTGAGATTTCGACCTCGAAATATTGAAAACTTTATTTAGTGTTCCCACTGCACTTTATTTAGATTTTGTTGGCATTTGCCAATTTATTACATTTCTCCTGGATCTACGAAGGTCGTCAATCTTGCTCTTCCATATCTGGACAAGTGGTTCTTCAACTTCCGGTGTCCGAAATCTCATTTTTTAATGCTTCTGCTAATTTTTTCTTGTCCATTTTAAAATCGTTTGTGTGTTTTTGTTGATGCAGATAGTTTTGACATTTCAAATGAAGTAGTCTGAAGAGTTTCATTTTTCAGTATCTAAAGGTTTGTTCGATTTGGTGGGGATTGAAATGAAATTAGGATGAAAATATATGGTAATCCAGGATTTCAAAATATTTCGAGATTTTCCGATTTCAGTTCTGTGGTAATGCAACATAACGTTTGCATTTATAACATTTGTAATTAGAATATGTGTTAGGAAACCTTAGATCGCTGCACTCCTTCAGAACGTTTGATATAGCATTTTCATTTTAAATTAAACCTTTTTAAAACTAAATGAAACTATTTTCAAACTAAACGAACCCTTTTTCAAATTAAACGAAACTATTTGCAAAATAAGTAAAACTCTTTTCAAAATAAATGAAACTTTATTCCAAAGAAATGAAACTTTATTCAACTTAAATTAAACCATTTCCAAATTAAATTAAACAATTTCTAAGTATATTCATTTAATTAAGCAAGCAATATGTTATAAAATATGAAATTAATGAAGGGCTTGTCCACTGGCCGCTTTCGGGATTTGGATGATCATGTCCATAACGTAATTCGAACAATCATTTTGATTAATTTGTGCGATACTTTCTTCAATTACGCTGACTATGTTATGCTCAGTAGTTAAATCACTTAGTAATGATCGGGCATAGGATTTTTACTTAGAGTTACAAATGGTTCAAACAAAAAGCATATCCAAATGATATTCTGATCTTTTGCTGTAGTTGCTTCCGACAGATGGCACAACGCCGAAACCGGTTTGTCTCAAAACCAAATTTGACAAGGGATGGCGAAAATTCGTTCCAAAACACGTCATAACCAAATGGTTCATTAAATATATAACAATGGTTTAATTTAATTTGGAAATGGTTTAATTTTAATAGAATAAAGTTTCATTTATTTTGAAAAAAAATTCGGTTACTCTGAAAATAGTTTTATTTATTTTGAAAATAGTTTCGTTTATTTTGAAAATAGTTTTATTTATTTTGAAAATAGTTTCGTTTAGTTTGAAAAAGGTTTAATTTAAAATGAAAATGCTATATCACGACCCCAGACTTCTTTGGGTATAGTTTCTTCAACTCACGGGCTTTTGTGAAAAAGCTCAGGCTTTTGAGGGAAATTTTCGTCATTAAGTTAAGAACTTATCAACAGAAGTATTGAAAAATACTATAAAATTTAACCAAATTGTAATTAAAAAATATATAAATTTTGAAGTCTAGCGCAAAATTTGTGGAATTTGGAAAAGGCTTTATAACTTTGGGAATTTTTGTACAATTCAGGTCAGTAATAAATCGTTTTACGTGGACAAGTTGGTTTTAGGTAAAGCATTAAGAATTGGTTTAATACAAGTATAGGGTGTAGTTTTAACCCATATCTCTTAAGTCATCATATCTGTTTTCTTTTTGGATTTTCCTAAAGCTTTTAGGTTCAAAGAGTCAATGGTATCCAACTTAACTTAAAATTTTGAATAGAAAGACACAACCATCGTCGTTTCAGCAAATAAAGATTATCAGAATCCGTTGACAACTGCCAAAATTATGACCGGTATTTCGATTCAACATCCAGATTTGCAGTTTGTTTATGATAACTTCATATTTTGGAGGTATGTATATTTGAAATTTTGCTAATGTGAAAATTTTTTTAGTTGTATTCTAATACATTGCATAAAAAGCAAAATTGATATTGCAGAAAATATGCATGTATGTGACACCATCAATATGGGGTTGGGTACAATATGATTTTGGTTCAAAATTCTGTATTTAAAATTCTGTATTCAATATTCTGTATTCAAAAATCTGTAATTCAAAATTCTGTACTGTTAAAATTCTGTATTGCGGAACACTGCAATTTTAAATTCTGTAAATCAAAATTATGTATTGGCAGTATTTTGTTTTGCAAAACTCTGTATTGAAAAACCGGAAGAGCATATGGATAAATAAAAAAGTGCGCACTTTTTTTATTTATCCATATGCTCTTCCGGTTTTTCAATACAGAGTTTTGCAAAACAAAATACTGCCAATACATGACTTGTCTTGACCCATATGGTTTCCTATATTATCAAAACAGATTTACATAAAGCAAATGTACATATGTTTGTATGTATTTATAGCTTCAGAAATTTCAAAATGGTCACAAAATTAGTCAAACGAAGAAGGCTGTAAAAGCAAACAACAGAATTAAAAGAATAACAAAAAAAAAAGGCTTATATTAAGGCATGTTTCTTTTCTAAAGCGAATTGCTAAAAATTTAATAATATAATAATTGTTTCGCCATTATAATGTAATAACTTTTGTTTTGAATAAATTTTTGAATTTTTCTTTAATTGCCGTATGTATATATACCATTGATTCTATAAAATCGGAATTCCATTATTCATAAAATAAATGTGCTATTCAGGTAAGCGTGCTTATCAGGTTATCTGCTTATTTGGTTATATTTTTACAGCATTTTGATCGAAAATAATTTTGATTCCAGAATTTTAATATACAGAATTTCAGTTCTCCATCATTTTGATCATACAGAATTTTAAATACAGAATATTGAACCAAAAGAATTTAGGCTGGACAGAATTTTTTTTTTGATTTTTACAGAATTTTCATCCAAAAGAATTTTGAAAAGCAGAATTTAGTACCTCTCCCATCAATATGATATTCAAGAACGATAAAGCAAATATTATGATATTTGAAACTCCCATATGATTTGGAAAGAAAATATGTAAACGGACAACCATTTCTGCTTATATAAATAAAAATAAAAATATTTAAAAAGATTTAGGCGATATGAGAAAGAGGTGCAGTTATTAAGTCATCACCAAATTCACCACAACACCTATAACTGTAAAATAAAAAACTAAGGAACTGTAGTGCGATTCACTAACTTTAAACGGTGTGACAATCGCAATTTTTGACGGCAATATTTTTCGTTTGCACTAACGATTGTGCGATTCACTAACTTGTTCTTAACGACACTTAACATTCTATGTCTCGTTGTATTTATTCAAAGTGATAAACTAAATGTCAAAATAAGCGAAAAGCGCAAAGAGGAATAGAGAAAAAACAAACGTATGCGTGCTGCCAAATATAAATTTGAGCGTTTTTATTATATTTCATTAAAGTGAAATAAGATACAAGCTTTTTTCAAACTACAAACGTTTAAAGTTATTTTTATATATTTGGTAGAATAGTCATCAAATCACCTGCAAATATGCTATGGTTTCCTTTTCAAAATTCGCGTTGTGCACCAGCGTATATGTAAGTATGTATTTAATTTTTTAAAATTAGAATCATCTATCTATATATTAAATAATCTATTTTCGTTTTTATACTTGGATCATTGTTAAAAGCTTGTTTTTACCATTGCACATTAATTGAGTGGTAGATATAGTGGTGGGCTTAAGCCTCTTAATGATTTATTCAGCCAAGTCTTGAATTAACCGATACAGCTTCTGAAATGCGGTTGGATTCAAATGAGAGGGATTGTCCACCTCCCGGAGTAAACGTTGATCCACGTAATGTTCAGGGAACTTTGAGGAGGCGACGTCATAACTCGAACAGCTCATCGACAATATCGTGAAGCCAAGAGTAACGGAACTGCGCTAAGCGTAATCTCTTATTCTACCAATCTTGTACACATATATGTAAATACATAGCTATGCTATTTAGAAAATTAAATTGAACGAATAACAAACTAAATCCGTATGAATATATGTACATATGTAGGTGGATATGTACTTTTGAATGTGTATACATATGTATATGTATGTGTGTCGCCGTGCAACCCTATCCTCCATCTTTTTTTCGCTGAAATATTTCTACACACTACATCTACGAGTAATCTACGTCAAAGAACGTTATTTGCATTCAACAGTAGCGAAGTTACAAACTACCAACATTTTTGCTATCCTCACCTATCCTCTAAGTGCGACATCTATCGGAAGCTTTGTGCAGTATGAGAGTACTGGCTGCAGCCAGCTGGTAAAAAAATTAGTAGAGGTAGATAAAAAGTACATTATGGTGATCCAGAAATGTGTAAACCATTTTTGATGGGTCCATTCTTGGATTTTTTTGGGAGTTAAAATATAAAAATGGTTAAATGAACAATAACATATTATGCTTTCAAATCTCCTGAAGAGAAAATAAATAAATAAATATTCTTTGATCTAAGAACAAAGAACAATCCTTAGTACAATACATTCTTTTTGGATCACCCAAACTTATATACATACGCCCATCTTTACAAAAATACATATGCACATACAAACATATATTAAATAACTTAAGGTCAACCAAACATACATGGGCGTTTATTAAATGAACGACCAAAAACATATTTTTATTTAATGATATCAAAATGATGTATGATCACCGTACACATGGTAGAAGTGAAACTTCTTAAAAAATTAATAATAAGAGAGATTTAGTATACGAAGCAAAGAGACAAATCATCTCAAAAGCTATATAATAATACTGAAACTGGCACGAAAATAGTTTGTTTGTTCAATATTTAAAATTAAGTAAGTCGAACCATAAATACAGATCTTCTAGAAATCTCGACTAGGGAGGCACCTAATTTGTTTTTGCAAATATAGTATACATCTATATTTGTTCCTATTTTAATCCAACTCATGCCCCAAACTATCCCACTGTTATGCTTAAAACACAATACTGGCGAACGGCGAAGTTTTCGTCGCGAACGTTCGCTGTCAAAAATAGAACACATTGACATATGTCTATGAGAATGCACACAACCAAAGCGAACAAGGACTTTCGTCCGACGAACATTCGTTGCAATAGACTTATGTATTTCTGAGTGAAAATTCGCCTTTCGTCGGTATTGTGTTTCAAGTATTACACGGCAATAGCTCGTGATTTAAATATCGTAACCACTACACGATGTTTGTTTGGCTGTGTTGCCAAAAAGGAAAAATAATTTTTTATTTTATTTAATGAAATAAGAATCAAAAAGAGTTTGCAGCAGTAAAAATTTATTATGCCAAACTTTTGTTTATTTTACTTTTCGTTTTTATTTAAACTATGCGCGTATTTCATGTAATTAGCTTGTTGTGTCTTGCAACATAAGTTTTAGTTAAATTAAGCAACTCTAGTATCAGCCATTGCTCATTTGCTTTTATAGAGATTCGATGAGAGTGGAAGTTTAGTTCGTTGCTCATAGACGTCAAAATTCGGCCCAGCCGAGATCACCTGAAGTGGCAACCCTCAGCATTATTGTGTCATTCACTGAGTGAATTTCTCTGGCTATTTGTGACATTAACACCCCTATTGCGAGTGTCGATTGGCAGTGGAATAGACTTTTGTCGATTGAGTCGATTGTATTTTATTTCGGTATTGTGTAAATTGATCGATCAAAAGATGTACCATTGTGAATGGTTCGTTGAATTTCAATCAGCTGTTTTGTGTTTGTTTACATTTTTACATTGGCGAAAAATTGTTCAATTCAATTTAATTTCATAAGTGATAACTTAATAAATAAATAAATGAAATAAAAACGGATACTATAGAACTGTGGTTTAGCGATAGTGAGGAGGATGAAGATGCAAGTTCAAATCTAGCGGACCTACTTAGCTAGAGAGAGGAGAAAGTTGAGAGACTCCTCCAATCCTCTGGAATTTGAGGAAAAAATGTTTGTATACGATATATACCTATGTTATAATTGCTGTGTTAAAAAAGTATTAAAACTTCCGCTTTATAGATTTTTAAAAAACTTTCGTCTGCCAAAGGCTGCATTTACGCATTTGCTTGCATTGTTAGATAGCAAACTACAACCAGGTCTGAGGAGAACATCAGTTCGGACGATTTTAAAGCTTGCAGCTGCTTTGAGGTTTTGCGCGCAGGGATCTTACCAATTAAGTGTAGGGAATCGACGGTATCCCTAATTTTGACTGAGGTGTTTACAGTATTGGAAGAACACATGTGTATGGATTGGATATCCACTTAATACTCTGCAAAGCTTTATTTCTTTGAAAAATGAGGAATACCAGGCGTAATAGGTTGTATAGATGGAACGCACGTCAAAATCATTGCTCCATTGCTCCAAAAAAAGAGCTGCAGCATTTGTACTACAATCGCAAGGGATATTTTAGCTTGAATGTAATGATAGTGAGTATTTACAAATAAAATGCAATTTAGATGATAAGTGTTGTACGTTCATAGGTTTGTGATGGCGCCATGAAAATTCGGTATATAAATGCGAATAATCCTGGAGCAACGCACGACGCTAACGTGTTCAATATGTCTGCATTGAAACCACAATTAGAAGACGACTACCATAGGGGCGAACGTAATATATTATTGGGTATGTTATGCTTAAATAGTTTTCATATTTGGATGGTTCTAATAAAAGTAAACATATATCCATTTACTGATGCAGGTTACGCGTTACAGCCATACATGCTTACGCCATACCGAAATCCTGAAGCCGGATCATCTGAAAGTATGTTTAACAAAAAACATTCCCAAGGAAGGAATATTGTTGAACGAACCATAGGGGTGTTAAAAAAGCGATTTAGGTGCTTGTTGGGGGCTCGGGTGCTCCACTACGAACCAAAAAAAGCTACAACAATAGTGAACGTATGCGCAGCTCTATCACAATATTTGTATATCTTACAATGCTCAGTTATCGGATGGAGAAACTATTGACTATCAAGACACAAATGACGGAACTAAGGATTACACAATTACTGAAGGTAGTGGAGTGGTGAACGAGGAAGCGAGAGCAATTAGAAATAACATTTTACAACACATGCAATTTCGGTTTTAATCATTTTTATTAAATATTACATTCACTTTAAATTCATATTGATTCAATTTTATTTCATGATTTATAGTTTCCACAAGCTCCTTTACCTAGGTCGACGTTTTCCTGCATCAACTGCACTAAACGCGCCATTTGCTTCTTGTTAGTACAATTTTCGTTCTGTAATTGAGATGTTAATATTTTACTACCATTATTTATATGTATTATTATTATTTTCACTCAAAAAACTCACTTTTTATCCATTATTGTATCAAACTTCTAAAATCGGCACGCTCATCGACTATAAAACGGCTGTAGAATGATGATCGACAGAAAAGTATTCACAGTCGCTTGTTGGGCGAGAAATCGACACTCGCAATACCACGATAGTCGATAATCGCTCAATAGTCGATTATCTATTTTTGATCGACACTCGCAATAGGGGTGTAAACATCAGCTGCCGCCATCTTTAATTTGGAAGACTTTTCACTTGCATTCATTCACAATGGTTTAGTTGTAGAAAAAGCAGCGAGTGGACTTGTTGAATATGCCTTGGTTGCAGGTAAATAAATGCAAAGAATTAAGGTTTCAGTTTTTAGTATGAATATGATTATGTTGAATTTTGTTGTTTTGCAGTGAATAAAGGAAATACAATTTTTAATACATATAAACGATTATATTTTAATGCTGTTTACTTGTCTCGAAACGGCTCACTTCCAACGGCAAAGAGCAGTGTCGAAACTGGCTTGCCGTAGATGCTCAATGGAGTAATATCTTAAGAGTAGTTTTGTGTTACTCTGCTCATACATACATTTGGAGTACTCGCGATTTTTGCAGGGTAATTACAAGTATACAATATCTGTGTAACCATGCGTTCGGGTTTCCCTGGCTCTGCCCTACAAAATAAAAAGATTTAAGCCTGCGTTAAACTCTCACTGAAAAAGAGCTCTGCAGTTTAAATTTAAACCGACTTTATGTAAGCGGAGTTTAAATCTACACTGAAAAACTGACCCTAATTTGGGACTTTATTTTATGTATGCATATTTTGGAGGCAAAAACTCGAATATTATATATGTACATATGTACATATGTAAATTAACTATAATTGCGAACACTACAATAATTGGGCGTTGGTGATGATTGAAACTTTAAATGATGAAATTGATTCTTAATTCATATTGCGAAAGTCCAAATTTGTAATTTCTAAATTTCTGACAACTCTGGTGTACAAAACGTATAAAGGCAAAATGATTGTTCTATCGCTCTGTACTTGTAAATGGTGCTTTCTTGTTTATTTTCTCTTTTCATACGTTGTATCTTTCGTCTTTGCTATATAACGAAATCAGATTTAAAAATGTTACTCTCCATTTGCGATTCGCCGCCTAAGAAGTTTCACTTCAAAAATAAAAGAAAAGCCAGCGCAAAAAAAAAAAGAAACCCGCGCATCATTATATATTGTGAAAATTTTAGATATTGCATCTTTGATAAAGTACAAAAGACATATTATTTGAAATACGTATAACACAAGTGGCAGCATTTAATTGCAAGTTTTTATCGATACTGCATGATCATATCTCACTATTCATCAAATAAATATCCAATATCGCTGCACCAGAATGCAATAATTTCCATTAGGAGATTCGGCCACAAGTTTAAGAATATTACCAAAACTTTGCATGTTATTGGGAAGTTATTTGTTTAAATATAATTTACTGCAAACACAATTTTGAACATACATATGTACCAGTTTCATACAAATGCTTAATTAGCTAGACCACCCAGTATTTTTTGTACAATAACATCTTAGCAAGCTCGTTCTGTAACGAAAATGCCAGTTAAACTGAATGATAGAAAAGTAGGCACAATAGTGTAATTTTTGGCACATTCATTCACAAAAGGCACTTTTGACACAAATAAATATTTAGTTGTCAAAAATTGTGCTTGTTGAGTTTACGGCAGATCTCGATTCTGATTAGCATCTAACCATGAGTTACATTAACTAGACATTTAGAAAACGGTCTTAATTTACAACAGCTGCTTAGACTTTGATACTAAGTTGTGAATTAGTATTATGATAAATATTGATCTTCATGCAACGGTTGCCTTTTATATTTTGCGCCTAATAATGAAAACACAGTCAAATATTAAGGAAAATAGTTTTATTGCTTTTCAAAATATTCTCCATCCAAGTCAATACACTTCTGCATTCGCTTGAACCAATTTTCAAAGCACTTGCCACTCAGAAGAGGATACCTCTAAAACGAGCTGTTTGAAGGCGTTTACAGCTCCTTCAGGCGTTGAAAAACGTTGACCTCGCTTTTTTTTTATGGTCGGGAATAAAAAGAAATCATTAGGTGCCAAATCAGGATGACCCATCAATTCGACCTTTTGAGTCCTCAAAAACTCTTGTGTGAATCGATACGTGAGAGCTCGCATTGTCTTAGTGAAGAATGATTTGTCTTCGGCGGTTGGTTTTCCTTAAGTCTCCAAAAACTTTTGGCAAACAAATGGTTGTATACCACTCAGAATTTACCGTTTTAACTTTATCTAGTGGAACAGTTGCGACATGACCAGATTTTCCGAAAAAACAGGCGACCATTTGCTTTGTGGTGCTTCTTGCGCGAACAACTTTTGTTGGATTGGGCTCGTCTTGGAACACCCATACAGTCGATTGCTGCTTTGTTTCCGCCTCATATTCATAGATCCAAAATTCGTCACCTGTTACGATGTCATAGACGTGCTTTGATCCACCGCGGCTAAATTTCTTCAAAATTTCTTTACACCAATCGATGCAAGTCCTTTTTTGGGCAATTGTCAAATTATGCGGTATCCAACGAGAACAAATCATCTTTACGACCAAATGTTCATGCAATATTGAATGTATGCTGGTCCCACTAATGGCCAAGGATACTTCTATCTCGCGATATGTCACATGACGATCTTGTATTATCAATTGACGCACAGCATCGACTGTTTCTGGCACAACCACTGTTTTTGGACGACCTTCACGAAATTCGTCCTGCAAAGATTGGCGGCCACGTAAGAACTCGTGGTACCATCATTTCACAGTGGGTAAGTGTGGTGATTCAACACCAAAAGTAGGAGTAAGTTGATTGATGCACTCCTGTCTCGATAATCCACGTCGAAAATAGTAGTAAATCATCGCACGAAAATGTTCACGGGTTAATTCCATTTTTAGGCAATATGAATTTTTAAACTCACTATAAATAAACACACATACAACTCGTAAGAGAAAACGTTATAAGCAAGTTTATGCCAAAAAATACGAAAATTTACGATAAAAACATCTAATTACAGCTAATCACATGTAGTGTTGCGAAGGCGCAAAATATAAAAGGCAACCCTCGTATAAATTAATTATTAAACTTAGATAGTAAACTGAAATTGGATTAAATCCACAATTTCTGGATCCAACGTGTCAGAAAATACTTATAATATACTCGTGTATATTTGTATATCACCTTCGTTATTGGAGTATTGGGGAATTTTAGTATGTTACAGTGAACAAATCTTATGAAAAAAACTTTTCATAAAAAACATTTGCCATTTGGAGTCGGCGCAAAACTGTAGTCCCTCAATTTGCGTTATAACATCAAGACGCTCCCAACAAATTATAAAAGAAGTTCGGCCAAACATCAAGCTATATGGTGTGAGCGCCACATTATTATTATTATTTCTTAAAATATATTGAGGGTATTCACAACCCCAGATATTTATTCAGGTATTTAGTTTATTCAACGTCTGTGCAACATAATCTGACTATCAGCTTTGCCAAGCATATTGTATACGCTTTTTTTTGGTATAGCAATATCACTTACATATTTTGGGATACTTCAATACGCTCATGCGGTTCAAATACAACACATCGTGAGATTTCCTATCATTTTCATTGATTCTTTTCATTAAAATCTCCACAGTATGTGATAATCTATATATGTATATATAACTAATAAACTTATTCCAACCAAATTTTGGCAAAATACTCCCTAGGCACGAGGCACGACCATAGGCTATAGCTTAATCCGTTAGGTGTCGCGTGAGTTCTAAAAGTCCGTATTTATTATCCGACATTGATGACATTATGAAAAAATGCGCTAGGTGGCACCAGAGGCGAGTTATTCAGATTTATATTATGTAAAGTGTACACGTATAATATATTTGCAAATGAAACATATGTATAAAAATCCATTGGATACAGAACCATCAGAGATTTCCTGAAACTCCATGTTTATGAAGTTAATAACGTACCCTAATGTGAAATTGAATAAAAAGATTTGGTAAAAATTTTTATTTTTTTTTTAAGTTTCAGGATCGCACGGTAATGCCGCAAACCATACATTAGTTATAATAAATTATCTTTTTTAGTAACATGCAAACTTGAATATATACATATTTAAAAATAGTAAAATAAAGTATTGGCAAAAGTATATGTTCATTTCATTGGCATGCAATTAAATAATTTTATTTCAGTATTATGTTGACCAACCCTGAAGATTCCTGTTCCTAATTTCCTAATTTTAGCTGTATTCATGACATATGCAAACATACATATATCATGTTGATTATTATATACACTATTATATGTACATATGTAATTAAATGCCAATTTTTCTTAAAATGAAACAGAACAAGATCATTAGTCAAAAAATGTCTGTATTTTTTTTACATTGAGCCATTATCATGAGTAATGTTTATCGATTTCAAGAAAAAATGGACTTTCATAATCAATCGTTACGAAATATTATTTACTGACTGCTTAGAAGCATCATTTGTTCTTTTTCTTGGTTTATTTGAAAATTAAGATTTATATGTATTTATGTGGCACCACTTTCCAAATAAGCGCAAGAAATTATAAACGAAGTAAATTTACAGATTCAATAAATATACTTTTGGCAACACTGCTCGCAACACCCCTGAAATATGGAGATATCACTATAATTGTTATTGTTTACTCAAGTTGTGCAAACAGAAAAGTGCGTGATAAAGGAGAGTATAGAAGTTCATATGTTTGGTAGCGTATACGCCGTGTGCAGTAGAGAGCGATGTGTTGACAGGAGTGTCGACGAAGTAGCTCGACCAGCTGTTATGAATGACTGTAGAGAAAGTTCGTAGCAAATGCCGATGGAGATTTCGGTGGTATCCTTTCGTACGCAGTTCAATGTTGGGCGAGTAATATAGGCAGCAGACAGTTACTGCACGGCCGTAGAGCGTAGAAGTTGCTAAATTTCTTTCCGTGTTGCAATTTTATACACATCCTTTTGTGTTTGGAAATTTTGAACTTGATAGTGAAAAGTTAATATTATTTGTAGAAAAATATACTGATACCTAATGATATCTAAAGTATAATAACTTTTGGCGAACAAATAATACATATGTATGTACATCTAAATGTTGTAAACAAAAACCTCTGTGAAAAGTGTAACATCGAATCTCAAAGTAGAAGGAATAAGTAAGAGTGCAACAAAAATCAATCAACTCCTGATTTGTGGAAAACGAGAGTAAAATATCATCGAACGAAGTGAGGAACGAGGCTTCACATAAATACATAACGCTTATAAGCCCGTGATTATGTAGAAGAGGGAGAACTTCAAAACCATTCAAACTGACAATGAAATTTACAACACACAGAGCCGCACATTCGAAAAGGACAATACGCATAGTACAGCCGCACAACTAAGTAAAATAAAGCATTCGTGGGTGTCAGGCACTTGAGGTTTGCAATTTGCAGCTTGCATTTACACAATCATTTTTCGTTCATAATATCCCAACGCTTGCACTTTCAAGAACAGTGACTCATAAATACGACCGATTGTCACATCAATTTCGAACGTCGTCGAGTAATAAACGGAAGTTACGAAAAACAAAACGACAAAAATAACACAATCATAAGTGGTCTGATGGAAAATGTGTAACTAAGACCTATTGGAGTATCCAGTATAGGGTTGATTTTTAATAACGTAATCATATTTACATATACCATAAAATTTACATAGCTAAATTTACTACGACCTTCGCTCAATATTAAAAATTTACTGATTTTTTTTTTTGCAAAATTTGCTATTACAAATGTAATTAAAATTTGCTATAAGAATACCGCAAGATGGGTGACAGCCGCCGCAATACTGCAACCGAATTCAGTTACATCCTTCAAAGACAGGTAAGAGAATAAAAAAAATGTCGTTGAAACAGCGAAAAAATATATATAGTGCAGCTTGCAAGTTATGCTTTCATCGTGCACCAATTGGTATAGATGTTTTTGGGGTGAAAATCAATGTGGTTCCAGTGAGTTGATATAACTGTGTATGGTCGATCGAAAAATCGGATTTCAACAAGCAGTTGAATTCTGAAATCTGAATCTGAAAAAGAACAACTCAGCAAGTATACGATATTGTGTGTGTCCTGCAATTCTTGTGTGCGCTGGACTTTGTAAGTCTTTAGACCAAGATCTTGTATATATATAATGCAATATGCGGTGCAAATCCTATGATACATTTGAAATCGGTCGCAATAGGGAAAGCATTTTAGTTGTGGATATTTTTATTCAAAATTCGTCATAGCCAAAGATTTACATCGTCGTCAAATATTACAGCACAACCGTAATGGAAATTAAACGGCACAGGAGTTGTTTTTGAATCTGTGTAGGTATTCGAGATATTTTCCAAGGCGCTTATAACCACTGGTTGTAAGTAGAGATACATTTTGACAGATTTCTGACATTCCACCCACCTCGTTGCACAGGATTGTTTCTATTTAGACCTTGAATCATCTTGAAGGTTTTCGTTTCTTTGGATTGTGCCTAGATAGTTTCTGCAAAAAGCCAGTTTGTATTTGTCCTGAATGTAAACTTTTGCTCCGTTCATTGCAATTCACAGTCGCAACATTGACTGATAAAGTACTTACAGTCTATCTCCGAAGATTTAAAAAAATCTAGGATGATATCTGACAATCCTTTTCCATTAAACTGCGTAGTTGGAACAAAACTTAGAAAATCTTCAGAAACCACATGCTTGAAATTTTTTTTAAATCAATACAATTTGAAATTTCTTCGACTCCCGAAATATCCGCCTACTCATCTGCCAAGGCAGTGAAAGTTTTAGAATTGTTGATCCTATAGATGAGTTCTTTTAATATCAATGTACATCGTTGCGATTTGGTTCTTCTAAAGTGATTCTTCCAGTATCACCACTTCCACGAAGTGCTAAGCCTTGTCGACTGCAAAGAATTATAGCTTGGTCTATGGCTTCCACATGCTTTCTGCTCTTATTTAAAAACTCGACTCTTTGATCGATAATTGTTCATCAATGGATAACGTAGAGGTTGATTTTTAATTTCGGCTCTAATTTGTGGTTTTAATATGGACGTTTTGTGATATTCAAGTGTTGAAGGGTAAGTGAGTCATTTTATAGCTTTCTTCTATAGCGATTTGTGAAATGTTACTTAGTGCTTGGATATTGACTTCTGCTCCCCTGACTCCCAATACGACACAGTATTTGGAGCAAGCGCCGTCCATTATCGTCGAGTAAGCTAACCATTTATACTTCAGTAGCCAAGATTGCTGGAACTTCAAATTCCTAAGCCCAGATGCTCGAAATTGATAAAGCTCTTTCGAAATACAAATTTTGGCTTGAAGTTGACTAGTAGAATTTAGGGTTTCAGTTTCAGTTTATTCAGGAGTAGTCCTACATCGCATTGTTGAGTTCGTTCCAGTTGTAAAGGGGGTTTTTTTAGACTGATAGAACTTTAAATTGAAATAAAACACAAAAAAAAATTTTTTATTATTTGAAATATATTTTCATGACATTTAATATTTAAAAACGATTTCTGGCATATGTCTGCCAGGACTAGCTTTGGTGAATCGGATGCGATCAGTCCAATTTTGCACCACTGCAAAATTTCCAACTTGTTTAACACGGCGAATAGACAAATTCGGATATTCTCCAACACTATCACTTACAGCACCAATATTTTCTTCTGTACGTGCAGTTCTTTGTCTTGTTGTTGGTTTTTCATCGAGTAGAGTAAATGTTGTTCGAGATTTATCAACAGTACGACGAATGAGCTGCTCTGATGCTCGATTATGTGGACCATAAAATTCACGAAGTGCTCAGAACACTGATTTTTAAAGTAAATTTCTACAATTTGTAAACGTTGTTGCGGCGTCATTCATTCCATGATGATTTGTCAATGCTTACTAAACAGAACATTAAAACGAAATGTCATTTACCAGCTGTCAAGTGACAGCTATCTCTATCGAAAGTTCTATCAGTCTAAAAAAACACCCGTTAGGTGGTGTGACATACGAAGAAATTTCTGTTTGTGCAACTGCTTCAGGTTTAACCGTAGGCAGACACAGAGTTTCTGATTGCATATATGTTACAAGTTTAAGTGAATCTGAAGACAAGGCTGTTTCTTACTGAAAATTCACTAATGGAATCCTTAGAACGATTGATGTTTGTACGTTTTATATGTATAAATACTAGGCTAACCTATGATGTTGTAATTACAATTAATTATAATCTTGTATGACCAAGGCGAGATCTTTTACTTAAAAATTACGAATACGAATCTCCATTTTAACGAGTTCGATTTCGACACTCATTGAATATTATTACTTTACATGATATATGATGAGTCTAAATTTCATACATAAATCTTTACTCCGAAAACCTCGTTTTTGACAAAGTGTTTTACATTTTTCTGTATTTGGAAACATTCGTACGCGAACGTGAACGTATAAATAAATTCACAAATATGTTACCCGCCATCCCACCTTGCAACTGATTCCATATATCGGTACAAACCTGACTTGATGCTGTGAATAATTTGTCACTAGGGGCACTCGATTAAGAAGCTGACAGTTTTTTAGATCATTTTTTTCCATAGAACATAAAAAATGTCACAATTCTTTGGAGCAGATGGTGATTGAGAAAAGAATAAAATTCGTTATGTAATGAATGATTTCTTTCAGTATTATTAATGCAAATCATATCGCTATCATGTAAACCCTAAAGGCATATTTGACTTTTTTCTAAAGAACATGACAAAGTTGTTGTTCGGTCGTTCTCTACTTATAAAACAGCATACGCGGTTTTTCCGAATTAATAAAGTTCTCGATATGACTTCAAAATCTACACGGTTTTCAGAATTTTATTCATAAAACCCCAAAACCCCACCCCCCCGTGCGCACTGGCCTGGTCAAACGTAATATAGTAAATCGCAATATAAAAAATATTAACAAATAATCTCACTCGGTATCTGATCACACGTTTAATTAAGTAACTAAGTGATTGCAATTATTATAAATATAAATGATGATTAAATATCAAATAACCTGTTCGGCCTATCGAAATTCATCTGGCCAAGTAAAAAAAATTCTAGGTGGATAAAAAATCCAAATATTGGTTTTCCCTGCCCTTTCTATCCTTTCTTTTAGGTAATTTCGACTGAAATTTCATCTAATTCATTTGTGCGATAAATGAATCGGTTGAAGCACTCAAGTTAGTTGTAATTGGTACAGAGTTGGCGCTAGAATCATTACCGAGGTTTGGGTAAGGGTCCAATAAACAATGCGCATATTTTCTCGTCTAGTAGAAAACCTGTGTAATCTTCAGATTTTCTATTACATCCAGTGAGCGTGAATTCGCCTGTGTATTTATCGAATACTAAAATTTGTTCATTATCTAGAGATGGTTGTGCCGGTTCCTGAAAAATAAGTGCGTAACTAATTAACTATTATTTATAAATAGTGTTGTTCCGTAAAACTAGTTTACTAGTTTACGAATGTTTTTCTATAACCCCAATTTACACGAAAAAAGCTCTTAAATTGGACAGAAAATGTAAAAGTTATTGCGAATTAAATAAAACCGGCTAATGTAAATTTTTGTTGCCTTCGCCATTTCAGTTGAAATCTGCAGTCAGAATATTCTTATGATTTTATATCACATTTTATATGAATTTTGGTCCGCTGATTCTGAAAATGGCACCCAAATTTTGAGATAGAAGGTGTTGAATATGAATGTTTTGCATTGGTTTGCCCCAACGTATGTCGACTTTTTCATAATGTTTCGCAACACTGTTTGACGAATCACAATTCTCAAAACTGACCAGAGTAGAGCAGATAATTATGCAAATTTTGATATCCAAAGCTTTACATTCTTGTCAATTTTTTATCTGTTAGACTAAGTTTTATCCCAAAAAATGGCTACACAATTGAAAAGCCATATTGTTTTTTTTGTTTTGTTTGTATTAGATGCTGGTCACTCTTGGCGGAATTTTCATCTGGCAATGTTTTCTAGCTTAACAAACGCCAAGATTTCGAAAATAGCCTTTTGACCATTCCGGTTACTGGCAGGATTACCCTCGTACGATACTAAATGAACGCTTGTTAAACAGCGCAAGTAAAGACAAAGATATCTTTGGCTCTGCTGAATACTTCTTATCTTTAATGAATGTAAACCAAATTCATTTGAATATTACATCATTATTTAGAGATAATCAGTAAAGTGGGGTAATAAACTTTACACAGAACTAGTATTGATAACTTTCTTAGTATACTTTGTATGATTGGTAATGCCTGAACGATAAGTTGTAAAAACCAAATATATATTGTAGTGTTCCGATCTTGTCGGATCTGACATACATACATATGTATGACTAGCAGCCCGCCCCGGCTTCGCACGGGTATTAAACTAACATACTTACATACTTTCTCGTTTTTGCGTGGGGTCATTTAAAAAGAGTATAATGAGAAAATTCAAATATGAAATTATATTTTTTTTGTATTATTATTTTTTTGTATTTTTTTGTACACATTATTATTATTTTTTTTTTTAATCTTATTTTTAATTTTTGAAAAAAGGCATTTACTATATACTTTACTTTCTCTGCTCCTGAAAATCAATTTATTGAGTCAGAGCTTCCCTGTAAACGATATTTGATGGACCTCCGACCCGCGATAGACAAACATACAGTTTGCCATGAGTAAAAGATTCTTTTCGTAGGTCAATCCCTACTGGTTCGAAAGTTTGGCCTTGGGACTTGTTGATAGTTAAGGCGAAAGATGTTTTCACCGGAAATTGAAGCCGTTTAAATGGAATTGGCAGAGCACTTAGAGCAGATCTTATTCATGGCTCCAATTTGGACGGAAGACTGTTGAGCATAATCAATCTGTGGGTCGTATCTGAAAACCGATCTGTTACTATGAGCTAAAACTTGATTACGACCTCTAGTCCTTGATGTCCGTTGTCTTTCTCTCTGATCATGAAGGCGTTGGGAACGCTTAGAGCTCGACTCCCTAGTGCGAGCTTGTATATTTCTAATATTTTGCTCCTCAAGCCGCTGCACACGCTCCGTACTCGACGCTCGAGCGCGTACTTGGGAGGTTCTGAAATTTTGTTCAGCAAGCCGCTGCGATCGTCGATAATCAATTCTCGCGCATTTGCTTGTGAGGTTTTCAAATTTTGTTCAGCAAGCCGCTGCGATCGTTCTGCACTCGACTCTCGCGCGCATACTTGAGAAGTCCTTAAATTTTGTTGAGCAAGCCTCAGCGAACGCTCGATACTCTACTCTCTGGTACGCGATTGCGATGCGTATTCTCTTCGACTTACAAGACGATTTTCAGTTTCTAATGAAGGCTCTCCATCACGGCGTCTTTTGGATACCCCCGCCTGGGAACTATTTCTAGAAAGTTGAGATTGAGGTCCTTTGGGCATTATAAAATGGAAAAAAAATTAAACTGCCTTTGTGCCAACTTTGTATTAAATTATTTGCTTAATTAATAGCTATAAAAATGTAATTGAAAAATTATAAAAACGACTCGAGTCGCTAAGCTGTTTGGATAGTTAAAAGTTACAATATATTATTTACTGAAAAAAATGAATTTAGTTCTGAAAAGAACTGTTGTTTAGTTCTGAAAATAACTGATGTTTAGTTCTGAAAAGAACTTTGTTTACATTGAAAAAAAAAAATTATTTTGGGTTGAATTACCTTATACGAATTTTTTAAAGCATATACTGACAATATATTGTAGCAAAATTTATTCAATTCGGCACACGACTGCTGCGTAGGGAACCAACCGCGCTGACTGAGCATTTTATTATTGCCATTGACTCCCCTCCCGTACCCCTGTGATCAAAATTGGGTAGAGAGAAGTGTACAAAACAATTGCGCAATATCTCTCGCTTTGTTCGTTGTTGTACAAAAGCAACTACGCATTACCTCTCGTTTTGTTCGTTGTTGTTGTTTTGCGCTTACGGGCATTATATTGTCAAGTGCAAAAATTATAACGGTTATTAAGAAGTGAGAACAGTTGCTAAGAATAAATCTACATATATACATATTATTATATCAAGTGATTATTACAAATCATAAATCAACTACGATACAGTACAGCCACCTAAGTATGTAGGTATGTTATTCTCAGAGAGCCAGAAATTTCTATATTCCAAAAAATAACAATAATTCCTGAAACATTGTTAAGCATGTAAAAAAATATTTAGGTAGCAAGAAATTTTCCTTAATTGCTTAATTTGGGCTCTTTTCACTCTTTTCCACAGAAAACTTAGCAGCGCTAATCACTTGCGCAAGAAATTAGGAAAAAAGGGTTCTGCAGTATAATGCATTTTATTAAACACGCAGGTACGTACATATGTACCTGTGACACATGCATATGTATTATATGTATATACAGTACAGTCCCGGTAACTCGCAATCCCGATAACTCGAAAATCTCACTAAGTCGTAATAATTACCCGGTCCCTTGAAAAAATCGCTATAATTCGTATAAAATGTATGCATTTCGGTCCCCTCACTAAGTCGTAATAATTATTATTATTATTTTTTTTGTTTTTTTTTTAATCGATCAAAAACGTCGTATAACTCGCAATAGCTTACCAAAAACGTCTTATAACTCGTAATGTAAAAAAAGAGAATGAAACAAGAGAATAGTAAATTGGGGTAGGTGACTCTCAGCATGTGCGACTCTCAACAGTGGAATGCTGCGTAGTAAAAGAATGCAATGCGATCGTTGATTTACCGTTATGTTTAGTCACTATTGCTTTTGTTCTCCTATTTTAAAATTTGTATCGCATTCATTTCATTCAGTAAAAATGTCAAAACGGAGTTGTAATATGCTTTCGTTAAAAACAAAACAGGCAATTATTAATGATGTATTTAGTGGTGAAAAAAGTGATGTGGCGGCTAGACATAAAATTGCCCAATCAACTTTGACATCAATTTTAAAAAAGCATGAGTTTTACTTAGATCCTCCATTAAAGTCCAAGTTAAAAGGACAAAAGCTATGTGAATACCCGGAATTAAAGAAAGCACTAGTGAAATGGTCCGAACAGTGTCGTCATTCTAACATACCAGTTAGTGGAGCGCTGATGCGAGAAAAGGCAAAGGCATTTGCGGATAAATTACGCATTACGGAATTTAAAGGAAGCGACAGTTGGTTCGATCGGTTTAAAAACGGAATAACATAAGTTTTCAGAAAATTTGTGGCGAAAGTGCTTCTGTTGACGATAATGTGGTCTTAGCCTGGCATAGTAAACTTAGTAAGCTCACAGAGGACTATGAATCGAAAAATATTTTTAATGCAGACGAAACAGGGCTTTTCTTGAAATGTCTTCCTGACCGTACAATGAGTTTTAAAGGGGAAAAGTGCAATGGAGGCAAAATTGTAAAGACCGTATAACAATAATGCTTGCTGTAAACATGGATGGTACAGAGGCACTAAAGTCCTTAATTATTGGAAAGTCAGTTAAGCCCAGATGCTTTAAGAATGTGCAGACATTATAAGTAACTTATCGTGCCAACAAGAAGGCATGGATGACTGGTCAGTTGTTCACTGAATGGCTCCAATCATTGAATAAACAAATGGAAAGACAACAACGTAAAATTCTACTGTTTATTGACAATTGCCCAGCTCATAATGTAAAGGAAGATTTTAGTCATGTGCGTATACAATTTTTGCCAGCAAAAACTACTTGCAAACTTCAGCCGCTCGATAAAGGCATTATTCAAAATTTCAAGACATTGTACCGCAAGGAAATAGTGTTACAAATCCTTGAAAGTATAGAAGAAGAAACAACGCACACAATAATTTTATATTCTGCAATAAATTTTGCTTATAAAGCTTGGCAGAATATTTCGAAAGCCACTATAAAAAATTGTTATCGAGCTTGTGGTTTTGTCGAAGGTCCAAACGTCATAATAGTGAGCAGTGAGTTAATTACAATAGGGGAGTGGGATAAAATTATACAAAATGAAGAACGTCCAATAACATTCCATGACTACATACATACATTTTGATGATGATTTGGTAACTGAAGGAATTTTTAACGATGACGAAATTTTAGGACTAGATGCTGCTGATGAAAATGATAACAACGATCAAGACATTCCACAGGTTTCCAGTAAAAGTGCCAAGTCTAGTATTGAAAACATTCGTAACTTTCTGGTTCAAAATAAAACTGATGAAACTGATTTTGAAGTTCTACTAAAACTGGACAATATAATAGATAAACTGTGTGTAAAAAAAGTTGTACATCAAACACATATTACTGATTTTTTATCTACACAATAAATATCAGATAAACAATTTAAATAATCTTTTTATTTTAAAATCGTACTACCTATGTACATGCAAATATTATTTGTTTAAACATTTTTAAATTAAGAGAAAAAAAAATCCTGCTAACTCGTATTTTTTCGGTTTTGCTCCCGATAACTCATTATCTCACTAACTCGTAAATCTCACTAAGTCGTAATAATTGCCCAGTCCCTTGAGATTACGAGTTATAGGGATTGTACTGTACTTTATTTGGGATCTTTTAAACAAAGGGTTCTGCTGTAGGTATAATGAGTATACACAAGTATATACATACGTATAATATATACATATGTATATTTTATAGATAATTATTAATACGTACTTCGTAAGAGCGTATGTATGTATTCAAGAATGTATGTTATTTAAGGTATTTAGAAGCTTCCTATGTAGGTAGATATGTTAGTTAAGGTTTATTTACTGGAATCTCAATATGCAATGCATTTTCGGCCGTTTTTATAAATATTATTTATAAATATTATTGGAGCAGCAACGCAAGCCGGTTACGCTAGTTATATTATATTATCGAAAATGGCTTATTTAATATTATCTTATAAAAAAAATTCTGAAACGCTTTTGATTGCGAGAAAGATATTGATGTTCTTGTTGGTGTTATTTCGACAACTAACGCTAATATATCTACGGAAAACATTGAAAAAATTTGGTTAACATATTTTTGCAGAAATTTAAACTGAAATGGAAAAAAGCTAATCGCCATATGCAAAGGTTTCTCAACGAAAATGCAGATCGGCTGTCAAATATTTATACTGTTATCTGAGGAAGCACAGGAAGCCAGAAATAAAGATTATAGAAATTATAGACTCCACCATTCGAGAAAATGTTCAAGGTCCCCCACCAATGAAGAAGTTATGCATCATTTGCTGGTAACATCAGATCCATTATTAACAAATTCAGAAAAAAATTAAAATTTAAGAAATTAGAATATCATCATGAAGTAAAGGACATGTTAATGGAATATGATTAAAAATCAAATTATTGATGTTTTCTCTATTATTTTGAAATTGTTGTTGAGTACGACGCTTATAACTTCAAAGTTGTATGGGAGGTGGACGTGTTCGTTGGCAGATCACCTTAATATTTATTATGGGGTATGCTATTGTTGAAACAAACAATCTCACAAAATTTTGTTGCTCTAGCGTGAAAATCTTCGAAAATAAAGCACTTTTTAAGTTTCAGTTGTATGGGAGGTGGGCGTGTCCGTGGTCGGATTTTCCAAAAAATTTTGTCAATATTTTATTTTTACCTAAAATGCATCTGTGTTCAAAGCTCTACGATACCTCCTTCTATTTATTGCCGCACCTCTGAACAAAATTTACCACTGTGCGGCGTGAGCGGCGACCATGCTGGATCCAACGTGTCAGAAAATACTTATAATATACTCGTGTATATTTGTATATCACCTTCGTTATTGGAGTATTGGGGAATTTTAGTATGTTACAGTGAACAAATCTTATGAAAAAAACTTTTCATAAAAAACATTTGCCATTTGGAGTCGGCGCAAAACTGTAGTCCCTCAATTTGCGTTATAACATCAAGACGCTCCCAACAAATTATAAAAGAAGTTCGGCCAAACATCAAGCTATATGGTGTGAGCGCCACATTATTATTATTATTTCTTAAAATATATTGAGGGTATTCACAACCCCAGATATTTATTCAGGTATTTAGTTTATTCAACGTCTGTGCAACATAATCTGACTATCAGCTTTGCCAAGCATATTGTATACGCTTTTTTTTGGTATAGCAATATCACTTACATATTTTGGGATACTTCAATACGCTCATGCGGTTCAAATACAACACATCGTGAGATTTCCTATCATTTTCATTGATTCTTTTCATTAAAATCTCCACAGTATGTGATAATCTATATATGTATATATAACTAATAAACTTATTCCAACCAAATTTTGGCAAAATACTCCCTAGGCACGAGGCACGACCATAGGCTATAGCTTAATCCGTTAGGTGTCGCGTGAGTTCTAAAAGTCCGTATTTATTATCCGACATTGATGACATTATGAAAAAATGCGCTAGGTGGCACCAGAGGCGAGTTATTCAGATTTATATTATGTAAAGTGTACACGTATAATATATTTGCAAATGAAACATATGTATAAAAATCCATTGGATACAGAACCATCAGAGATTTCCTGAAACTCCATGTTTATGAAGTTAATAACGTACCCTAATGTGAAATTGAATAAAAAGATTTGGTAAAAATTTTTATTTTTTTTTTAAGTTTCAGGATCGCACGGTAATGCCGCAAACCATACATTAGTTATAATAAATTATCTTTTTTAGTAACATGCAAACTTGAATATATACATATTTAAAAATAGTAAAATAAAGTATTGGCAAAAGTATATGTTCATTTCATTGGCATGCAATTAAATAATTTTATTTCAGTATTATGTTGACCAACCCTGAAGATTCCTGTTCCTAATTTCCTAATTTTAGCTGTATTCATGACATATGCAAACATACATATATCATGTTGATTATTATATACACTATTATATGTACATATGTAATTAAATGCCAATTTTTCTTAAAATGAAACAGAACAAGATCATTAGTCAAAAAATGTCTGTATTTTTTTTACATTGAGCCATTATCATGAGTAATGTTTATCGATTTCAAGAAAAAATGGACTTTCATAATCAATCGTTACGAAATATTATTTACTGACTGCTTAGAAGCATCATTTGTTCTTTTTCTTGGTTTATTTGAAAATTAAGATTTATATGTATTTATGTGGCACCACTTTCCAAATAAGCGCAAGAAATTATAAACGAAGTAAATTTACAGATTCAATAAATATACTTTTGGCAACACTGCTCGCAACACCCCTGAAATATGGAGATATCACTATAATTGTTATTGTTTACTCAAGTTGTGCAAACAGAAAAGTGCGTGATAAAGGAGAGTATAGAAGTTCATATGTTTGGTAGCGTATACGCCGTGTGCAGTAGAGAGCGATGTGTTGACAGGAGTGTCGACGAAGTAGCTCGACCAGCTGTTATGAATGACTGTAGAGAAAGTTCGTAGCAAATGCCGATGGAGATTTCGGTGGTATCCTTTCGTACGCAGTTCAATGTTGGGCGAGTAATATAGGCAGCAGACAGTTACTGCACGGCCGTAGAGCGTAGAAGTTGCTAAATTTCTTTCCGTGTTGCAATTTTATACACATCCTTTTGTGTTTGGAAATTTTGAACTTGATAGTGAAAAGTTAATATTATTTGTAGAAAAATATACTGATACCTAATGATATCTAAAGTATAATAACTTTTGGCGAACAAATAATACATATGTATGTACATCTAAATGTTGTAAACAAAAACCTCTGTGAAAAGTGTAACATCGAATCTCAAAGTAGAAGGAATAAGTAAGAGTGCAACAAAAATCAATCAACTCCTGATTTGTGGAAAACGAGAGTAAAATATCATCGAACGAAGTGAGGAACGAGGCTTCACATAAATACATAACGCTTATAAGCCCGTGATTATGTAGAAGAGGGAGAACTTCAAAACCATTCAAACTGACAATGAAATTTACAACACACAGAGCCGCACATTCGAAAAGGACAATACGCATATTACAGCCGCACAACTAAGTAAAATAAAGCATTCGTGGGTGTCAGGCACTTGAGGTTTGCAATTTGCAGCTTGCATTTACACAATCATTTTTCGTTCATAATATCCCAACGCTTGCACTTTCAAGAACAGTGACTCATAAATACGACCGATTGTCACATCAATTTCGAACGTCGTCGAGTAATAAACGGAAGTTACGAAAAACAAAACGACAAAAATAACACAATCATAAGTGGTCTGATGGAAAATGTGTAACTAAGACCTATTGGAGTATCCAGTATAGGGTTGATTTTTAATAACGTAATCATATTTACATATACCATAAAATTTACATAGCTAAATTTACTACGACCTTCGCTCAATATTAAAAATTTACTGATTTTTTTTTTTGCAAAATTTGCTATTACAAATGTAATTAAAATTTGCTATAAGAATACCGCAAGATGGGTGACAGCCGCCGCAATACTGCAACCGAATTCAGTTACATCCTTCAAAGACAGGTAAGAGAATAAAAAAAATGTCGTTGAAACAGCGAAAAAATATATATAGTGCAGCTTGCAAGTTATGCTTTCATCGTGCACCAATTGGTATAGATGTTTTTGGGGTGAAAATCAATGTGGTTCCAGTGAGTTGATATAACTGTGTATGGTCGATCGAAAAATCGGATTTCAACAAGCAGTTGAATTCTGAAATCTGAATCTGAAAAAGAACAACTCAGCAAGTATACGATATTGTGTGTGTCCTGCAATTCTTGTGTGCGCTGGACTTTGTAAGTCTTTAGACCAAGATCTTGTATATATATAATGCAATATGCGGTGCAAATCCTATGATACATTTGAAATCGGTCGCAATAGGGAAAGCATTTTAGTTGTGGATATTTTTATTCAAAATTCGTCATAGCCAAAGATTTACATCGTCGTCAAATATTACAGCACAACCGTAATGGAAATTAAACGGCACAGGAGTTGTTTTTGAATCTGTGTAGGTATTCGAGATATTTTCCAAGGCGCTTATAACCACTGGTTGTAAGTAGAGATACATTTTGACAGATTTCTGACATTCCACCCACCTCGTTGCACAGGATTGTTTCTATTTAGACCTTGAATCATCTTGAAGGTTTTCGTTTCTTTGGATTGTGCCTAGATAGTTTCTGCAAAAAGCCAGTTTGTATTTGTCCTGAATGTAAACTTTTGCTCCGTTCATTGCAATTCACAGTCGCAACATTGACTGATAAAGTACTTACAGTCTATCTCCGAAGATTTAAAAAAATCTAGGATGATATCTGACAATCCTTTTCCATTAAACTGCGTAGTTGGAACAAAACTTAGAAAATCTTCAGAAACCACATGCTTGAAATTTTTTTTAAATCAATACAATTTGAAATTTCTTCGACTCCCGAAATATCCGCCTACTCATCTGCCAAGGCAGTGAAAGTTTTAGAATTGTTGATCCTATAGATGAGTTCTTTTAATATCAATGTACATCGTTGCGATTTGGTTCTTCTAAAGTGATTCTTCCAGTATCACCACTTCCACGAAGTGCTAAGCCTTGTCGACTGCAAAGAATTATAGCTTGGTCTATGGCTTCCACATGCTTTCTGCTCTTATTTAAAAACTCGACTCTTTGATCGATAATTGTTCATCAATGGATAACGTAGAGGTTGATTTTTAATTTCGGCTCTAATTTGTGGTTTTAATATGGACGTTTTGTGATATTCAAGTGTTGAAGGGTAAGTGAGTCATTTTATAGCTTTCTTCTATAGCGATTTGTGAAATGTTACTTAGTGCTTGGATATTGACTTCTGCTCCCCTGACTCCCAATACGACACAGTATTTGGAGCAAGCGCCGTCCATTATCGTCGAGTAAGCTAACCATTTATACTTCAGTAGCCAAGATTGCTGGAACTTCAAATTCCTAAGCCCAGATGCTCGAAATTGATAAAGCTCTTTCGAAATACAAATTTTGGCTTGAAGTTGACTAGCAGAATTTAGGGTTTCAGTTTCAGTTTATTCAGGAGTAGTCCTACATCGCATTGTTGAGTTCGTTCCAGTTGTAAAGGGGGTTTTTTTAGACTGATAGAACTTTAAATTGAAATAAAACACAAAAAAAAATTTTTTATTATTTGAAATATATTTTCATGACATTTAATATTTAAAAACGATTTCTGGCATATGTCTGCCAGGACTAGCTTTGGTGAATCGGATGCGATCAGTCCAATTTTGCACCACTGCAAAATTTCCAACTTGTTTAACACGGCGAATAGACAAATTCGGATATTCTCCAACACTATCACTTACAGCACCAATATTTTCTTCTGTACGTGCAGTTCTTTGTCTTGTTGTTGGTTTTTCATCGAGTAGAGTAAATGTTGTTCGAGATTTATCAACAGTACGACGAATGAGCTGCTCTGATGCTCGATTATGTGGACCATAAAATTCACGAAGTGCTCAGAACACTGATTTTTAAAGTAAATTTCTACAATTTGTAAACGTTGTTGCGGCGTCATTCATTCCATGATGATTTGTCAATGCTTACTAAACAGAACATTAAAACGAAATGTCATTTACCAGCTGTCAAGTGACAGCTATCTCTATCGAAAGTTCTATCAGTCTAAAAAAACACCCGTTAGGTGGTGTGACATACGAAGAAATTTCTGTTTGTGCAACTGCTTCAGGTTTAACCGTAGGCAGACACAGAGTTTCTGATTGCAAATATGTTACAAGTTTAAGTGAATCTGAAGACAAGGCTGTTTCTTACTGAAAATTCACTAATGGAATCCTTAGAACGATTGATGTTTGTACGTTTTATATGTATAAATACTAGGCTAACCTATGATGTTGTAATTACAATTAATTATAATCTTGTATGACCAAGGCGAGATCTTTTACTTAAAAATTACGAATACGAATCTCCATTTTAACGAGTTCGATTTCGACACTCATTGAATATTATTACTTTACATGATATATGATGAGTCTAAATTTCATACATAAATCTTTACTCCGAAAACCTCGTTTTTGACAAAGTGTTTTACATTTTTCTGTATTTGGAAACATTCGTACGCGAACGTGAACGTATAAATAAATTCACAAATATGTTACCCGCCATCCCACCTTGCAACTGATTCCATATATCGGTACAAACCTGACTTGATGCTGTGAATAATTTGTCACTAGGGGCACTCGATTAAGAAGCTGACAGTTTTTTAGATCATTTTTTTCCATAGAACATAAAAAATGTCACAATTCTTTGGAGCAGATGGTGATTGAGAAAAGAATAAAATTCGTTATGTAATGAATGATTTCTTTCAGTATTATTAATGCAAATCATATCGCTATCATGTAAACCCTAAAGGCATATTTGACTTTTTTCTAAAGAACATGACAAAGTTGTTGTTCGGTCGTTCTCTACTTATAAAACAGCATACGCGGTTTTTCCGAATTAATAAAGTTCTCGATATGACTTCAAAATCTACACGGTTTTCAGAATTTTATTCATAAAACCCCAAAACCCCACCCCCCCGTGCGCACTGGCCTGGTCAAACGTAATATAGTAAATCGCAATATAAAAAATATTAACAAATAATCTCACTCGGTATCTGATCACACGTTTAATTAAGTAACTAAGTGATTGCAATTATTATAAATATAAATGATGATTAAATATCAAATAACCTGTTCGGCCTATCGAAATTCATCTGGCCAAGTAAAAAAAATTCTAGGTGGATAAAAAATCCAAATATTGGTTTTCCCTGCCCTTTCTATCCTTTCTTTTAGGTAATTTCGACTGAAATTTCATCTAATTCATTTGTGCGATAAATGAATCGGTTGAAGCACTCAAGTTAGTTGTAATTGGTACAGAGTTGGCGCTAGAATCATTACCGAGGTTTGGGTAAGGGTCCAATAAACAATGCGCATATTTTCTCGTCTAGTAGAAAACCTGTGTAATCTTCAGATTTTCTATTACATCCAGTGAGCGTGAATTCGCCTGTGTATTTATCGAATACTAAAATTTGTTCATTATCTAGAGATGGTTGTGCCGGTTCCTGAAAAATAAGTGCGTAACTAATTAACTATTATTTATAAATAGTGTTGTTCCGTAAAACTAGTTTACTAGTTTACGAATGTTTTTCTATAACCCCAATTTACACGAAAAAAGCTCTTAAATTGGACAGAAAATGTAAAAGTTATTGCGAATTAAATAAAACCGGCTAATGTAAATTTTTGTTGCCTTCGCCATTTCAGTTGAAATCTGCAGTCAGAATATTCTTATGATTTTATATCACATTTTATATGAATTTTGGTCCGCTGATTCTGAAAATGGCACCCAAATTTTGAGATAGAAGGTGTTGAATATGAATGTTTTGCATTGGTTTGCCCCAACGTATGTCGACTTTTTCATAATGTTTCGCAACACTGTTTGACGAATCACAATTCTCAAAACTGACCAGAGTAGAGCAGATAATTATGCAAATTTTGATATCCAAAGCTTTACATTCTTGTCAATTTTTTATCTGTTAGACTAAGTTTTATCCCAAAAAATGGCTACACAATTGAAAAGCCATATTGTTTTTTTTGTTTTGTTTGTATTAGATGCTGGTCACTCTTGGCGGAATTTTCATCTGGCAATGTTTTCTAGCTTAACAAACGCCAAGATTTCGAAAATAGCCTTTTGACCATTCCGGTTACTGGCAGGATTACCCTCGTACGATACTAAATGAACGCTTGTTAAACAGCGCAAGTAAAGACAAAGATATCTTTGGCTCTGCTGAATACTTCTTATCTTTAATGAATGTAAACCAAATTCATTTGAATATTACATCATTATTTAGAGATAATCAGTAAAGTGGGGTAATAAACTTTACACAGAACTAGTATTGATAACTTTCTTAGTATACTTTGTATGATTGGTAATGCCTGAACGATAAGTTGTAAAAACCAAATATATATTGTAGTGTTCCGATCTTGTCGGATCTGACATACATACATATGTATGACTAGCAGCCCGCCCCGGCTTCGCACGGGTATTAAACTAACATACTTACATACTTTCTCGTTTTTGCGTGGGGTCATTTAAAAAGAGTATAATGAGAAAATTCAAATATGAAATTATATTTTTTTTGTATTATTATTTTTTTGTATTTTTTTGTACACATTATTATTATTTTTTTTTTTAATCTTATTTTTAATTTTTGAAAAAAGGCATTTACTATATACTTTACTTTCTCTGCTCCTGAAAATCAATTTATTGAGTCAGAGCTTCCCTGTAAACGATATTTGATGGACCTCCGACCCGCGATAGACAAACATACAGTTTGCCATGAGTAAAAGATTCTTTCCGTAGGTCAATCCCTACTGGTTCGAAAGTTTGGCCTTGGGACTTGTTGATAGTTAAGGCGAAAGATGTTTTCACCGGAAATTGAAGCCGTTTAAATGGAATTGGCAGAGCACTTAGAGCAGATCTTATTCATGGCTCCAATTTGGACGGAAGACTGTTGAGCATAATCAATCTGTGGGTCGTATCTGAAAACCGATCTGTTACTATGAGCTAAAACTTGATTACGACCTCTAGTCCTTGATGTCCGTTGTCTTTCTCTCTGATCATGAAGGCGTTGGGAACGCTTAGAGCTCGACTCCCTAGTGCGAGCTTGTATATTTCTAATATTTTGCTCCTCAAGCCGCTGCACACGCTCCGTACTCGACGCTCGAGCGCGTACTTGGGAGGTTCTGAAATTTTGTTCAGCAAGCCGCTGCGATCGTCGATAATCAATTCTCGCGCATTTGCTTGTGAGGTTTTCAAATTTTGTTCAGCAAGCCGCTGCGATCGTTCTGCACTCGACTCTCGCGCGCATACTTGAGAAGTCCTTAAATTTTGTTGAGCAAGCCTCAGCGAACGCTCGATACTCTACTCTCTGGTACGCGATTGCGATGCGTATTCTCTTCGACTTACAAGACGATTTTCAGTTTCTAATGAAGGCTCTCCATCACGGCGTCTTTTGGATACCCCCGCCTGGGAACTATTTCTAGAAAGTTGAGATTGAGGTCCTTTGGGCATTATAAAATGGAAAAAAAATTAAACTGCCTTTGTGCCAACTTTGTATTAAATTATTTGCTTAATTAATAGCTATAAAAATGTAATTGAAAAATTATAAAAACGACTCGAGTCGCTAAGCTGTTTGGATAGTTAAAAGTTACAATATATTATTTACTGAAAAAAATGAATTTAGTTCTGAAAAGAACTGTTGTTTAGTTCTGAAAATAACTGATGTTTAGTTCTGAAAAGAACTTTGTTTACATTGAAAAAAAAAAATTATTTTGGGTTGAATTACCTTATACGAATTTTTTAAAGCATATACTGACAATATATTGTAGCAAAATTTATTCAATTCGGCACACGACTGCTGCGTAGGGAACCAACCGCGCTGACTGAGCATTTTATTATTGCCATTGACTCCCCTCCCGTACCCCTGTGATCAAAATTGGGTAGAGAGAAGTGTACAAAACAATTGCGCAATATCTCTCGCTTTGTTCGTTGTTGTACAAAAGCAACTACGCATTACCTCTCGTTTTGTTCGTTGTTGTTGTTTTGCGCTTACGGGCATTACATATATTGTCAAGTGCAAAAATTATAACGGTTATTAAGAAGTGAGAACAGTTGCTAAGAATAAATCTACATATATACATATTATTATATCAAGTGATTATTACAAATCATAAATCAACTACGATACAGTACAGCCACCTAAGTATGTATGTTATTCTCAGAGAGCCAGAAATTTCTATATTCCAAAAAATAACAATAATTCCTGAAACATTGTTAAGCATGTAAAAAAATATTTAGGTAGCAAGAAATTTTCCTTAATTGCTTAATTTGGGCTCTTTTCACTCTTTTCCACAGAAAACTTAGCAGCGCTAATCACTTGCGCAAGAAATTAGGAAAAAAGGGTTCTGCAGTATAATGCATTTTATTAAACACGCAGGTACGTACATATGTACCTGTGACACATGCATATGTATTATATGTATATACAGTACAGTCCCGGTAACTCGCAATCCCGATAACTCGAAAATCTCACTAAGTCGTAATAATTACCCGGTCCCTTGAAAAAATCGCTATAATTCGTATAAAATGTATGCATTTCGGTCCCCTCACTAAGTCGTAATAATTATTATTATTATTTTTTTTGTTTTTTTTTTAATCGATCAAAAACGTCGTATAACTCGCAATAGCTTACCAAAAACGTCTTATAACTCGTAATGTAAAAAAAGAGAATGAAACAAGAGAATAGTAAATTGGGGTAGGTGACTCTCAGCATGTGCGACTCTCAACAGTGGAATGCTGCGTAGTAAAAGAATGCAATGCGATCGTTGATTTACCGTTATGTTTAGTCACTATTGCTTTTGTTCTCCTATTTTAAAATTTGTATCGCATTCATTTCATTCAGTAAAAATGTCAAAACGGAGTTGTAATATGCTTTCGTTAAAAACAAAACAGGCAATTATTAATGATGTATTTAGTGGTGAAAAAAGTGATGTGGCGGCTAGACATAAAATTGCCCAATCAACTTTGACATCAATTTTAAAAAAGCATGAGTTTTACTTAGATCCTCCATTAAAGTCCAAGTTAAAAGGACAAAAGCTATGTGAATACCCGGAATTAAAGAAAGCACTAGTGAAATGGTCCGAACAGTGTCGTCATTCTAACATACCAGTTAGTGGAGCGCTGATGCGAGAAAAGGCAAAGGCATTTGCGGATAAATTACGCATTACGGAATTTAAAGGAAGCGACAGTTGGTTCGATCGGTTTAAAAACGGAATAACATAAGTTTTCAGAAAATTTGTGGCGAAAGTGCTTCTGTTGACGATAATGTGGTCTTAGCCTGGCATAGTAAACTTAGTAAGCTCACAGAGGACTATGAATCGAAAAATATTTTTAATGCAGACGAAACAGGGCTTTTCTTGAAATGTCTTCCTGACCGTACAATGAGTTTTAAAGGGGAAAAGTGCAATGGAGGCAAAATTGTAAAGACCGTATAACAATAATGCTTGCTGTAAACATGGATGGTACAGAGGCACTAAAGTCCTTAATTATTGGAAAGTCAGTTAAGCCCAGATGCTTTAAGAATGTGCAGACATTATAAGTAACTTATCGTGCCAACAAGAAGGCATGGATGACTGGTCAGTTGTTCACTGAATGGCTCCAATCATTGAATAAACAAATGGAAAGACAACAACGTAAAATTCTACTGTTTATTGACAATTGCCCAGCTCATAATGTAAAGGAAGATTTTAGTCATGTGCGTATACAATTTTTGCCAGCAAAAACTACTTGCAAACTTCAGCCGCTCGATAAAGGCATTATTCAAAATTTCAAGACATTGTACCGCAAGGAAATAGTGTTACAAATCCTTGAAAGTATAGAAGAAGAAACAACGCACACAATAATTTTATATTCTGCAATAAATTTTGCTTATAAAGCTTGGCAGAATATTTCGAAAGCCACTATAAAAAATTGTTATCGAGCTTGTGGTTTTGTCGAAGGTCCAAACGTCATAATAGTGAGCAGTGAGTTAATTACAATAGGGGAGTGGGATAAAATTATACAAAATGAAGAACGTCCAATAACATTCCATGACTACATACATACATTTTGATGATGATTTGGTAACTGAAGGAATTTTTAACGATGACGAAATTTTAGGACTAGATGCTGCTGATGAAAATGATAACAACGATCAAGACATTCCACAGGTTTCCAGTAAAAGTGCCAAGTCTAGTATTGAAAACATTCGTAACTTTCTGGTTCAAAATAAAACTGATGAAACTGATTTTGAAGTTCTACTAAAACTGGACAATATAATAGATAAACTGTGTGTAAAAAAAGTTGTACATCAAACACATATTACTGATTTTTTATCTACACAATAAATATCAGATAAACAATTTAAATAATCTTTTTATTTTAAAATCGTACTACCTATGTACATGCAAATATTATTTGTTTAAACATTTTTAAATTAAGAGAAAAAAAAATCCTGCTAACTCGTATTTTTTCGGTTTTGCTCCCGATAACTCATTATCTCACTAACTCGTAAATCTCACTAAGTCGTAATAATTGCCCAGTCCCTTGAGATTACGAGTTATAGGGATTGTACTGTACTTTATTTGGGATCTTTTAAACAAAGGGTTCTGCTGTAGGTATAATGAGTATACACAAGTATATACATACGTATAATATATACATATGTATATTTTATAGATAATTATTAATACGTACTTCGTAAGAGCGTATGTATGTATTCAAGAATGTATGTTATTTAAGGTATTTAGAAGCTTCCTATGTAGGTAGATATGTTAGTTAAGGTTTATTTACTGGAATCTCAATATGCAATGCATTTTCGGCCGTTTTTATAAATATTATTTATAAATATTATTGGAGCAGCAACGCAAGCCGGTTACGCTAGTTATATTATATTATCGAAAATGGCTTATTTAATATTATCTTATAAAAAAAATTCTGAAACGCTTTTGATTGCGAGAAAGATATTGATGTTCTTGTTGGTGTTATTTCGACAACTAACGCTAATATATCTACGGAAAACATTGAAAAAATTTGGTTAACATATTTTTGCAGAAATTTAAACTGAAATGGAAAAAAGCTAATCGCCATATGCAAAGGTTTCTCAACGAAAATGCAGATCGGCTGTCAAATATTTATACTGTTATCTGAGGAAGCACAGGAAGCCAGAAATAAAGATTATAGAAATTATAGACTCCACCATTCGAGAAAATGTTCAAGGTCCCCCACCAATGAAGAAGTTATGCATCATTTGCTGGTAACATCAGATCCATTATTAACAAATTCAGAAAAAAATTAAAATTTAAGAAATTAGAATATCATCATGAAGTAAAGGACATGTTAATGGAATATGATTAAAAATCAAATTATTGATGTTTTCTCTATTATTTTGAAATTGTTGTTGAGTACGACGCTTATAACTTCAAAGTTGTATGGGAGGTGGACGTGTTCGTTGGCAGATCACCTTAATATTTATTATGGGGTATGCTATTGTTGAAACAAACAATCTCACAAAATTTTGTTGCTCTAGCGTGAAAATCTTCGAAAATAAAGCACTTTTTAAGTTTCAGTTGTATGGGAGGTGGGCGTGTCCGTGGTCGGATTTTCCAAAAAATTTTGTCAATATTTTATTTTTACCTAAAATGCATCTGTGTTCAAAGCTCTACGATACCTCCTTCTATTTATTGCCGCACCTCTGAACAAAATTTACCACTGTGCGGCGTGAGCGGCGACCATGCGACATTTTTCAAATAACTTACATTTTTAAACTTGTGATATCTTTCGAATGGAATGTCCAAATTTAATAATTCAAAAAGTTATGTAATGGTATTGAAGCAGACTTAAATATGAAGTCATTTATTTTGATAAGGATTAATTTCAAAGTAGAAATAAAAGAGCTTTTATAGCGGTGGCATTTATATATATTTTTTAAAATGAGAAAACACTTATTGTGACATAACTACCATAGTTAGACATATGCTGTCGCGATATTATTTGTAGATAATTATATGTTTTGCAAAGACTTATTACATTATTTTGTTCTATAATCAATAGTTTTCGCAGCGCACGCGATGTAAGAAAGTTTTGTGGTAATTTTTTCACACCTTGGGTTACATTATTGGAGTTTTACTGTAGATCCCTAACTTTTTTGAAAATTTAATATAGCCAATGTTCACCGGTCAAATCGGTCAAGTAGTTTCGGAGCCTATTCAATGCAAACAAAAAAAAAAACAATCAAACCTTTCCTCTTTATAATATTAAGTATAGATATAGATACATTGTAAAATCAATCTGCCGACCTAATTTCAGCCAGATATTCCTAACAGACAGACAAATGGGCAGACGGACCGATATGGCTAAATCCAGTTCGTAGTCATGCTCACTTTGGTATAAATTTATATGAGTTTATCACGTCTTCTAACACAAGGAGCCCAAGTTATAATACCATTTCATTTGAATGGAAGTTGTACAAGCTACTATGCTAATGATAATGATGCCAACCTTATAGTAGGTAGGTAGGAGTAGCGGCACACTTGGCCATAAATAGAAGGCTCATTGCCTTGCCACAAACGCTGACACCATACAAAGAAAGATTACCCCTTGCTAAACCATTTTGCCCCGCTGATGAATCTCATTGGGCAATTAGCCGCGGAGTTTCAATCCACCGATAAAAACCCGTGATTCCAGGACACTTACACAGTAGATGTAAGACCGTTTCCTTCTCCTCGTATTTCCTTCATATGCGAGAATTGGTCTAACGACTGCTCTAAAGCTATCGAGGGATTCGAAAGCCTTTTCACAACGTTAAACAAGATTCTCCTTCCAGTTCAACTTCTTATCTAAAATACCACTTAAAAATTTGGCACATGTAATAAGACTTAACCGGACACCGTTTAGTTCCGGCGGAGTTGCCGCAAGCATTTTATAACTTCTCTTAAAGAGGACGAGCTCCACCTTATTTAAGTTGACCCCAAGTACGCAGCAAGTGGGCCACTTGGAAACATTTGGAAGCGTTCGCTGTATCAGCTTGCATATTGTTTGCGGCAACTTTGCCCTGAGTGCGATTGCGACGTCATCAGCGTTTTATAGTAAAACCTCAAAATATTTTACCCGTAAATATACAATTTTTGTATGTCCATATTAGTTGAGAATTTTTTGCTTGATAAGTTTTAAAACGTTTAAAAAGTGTTAAAGTTCATATCCGAATTTTGGTTCAGATATAGTAGAATTCATAACTGTTTGTCTATAAGCAAAAAATATCATTAATATTTTACTCTAGAGTTACCAACTGTAACGATAATTTAAGGTACTTTTCAAAAAAGAGTTGTATTGATTAGGTATACACAAACATAGGTTAGCTATGTTCATTCGCAAAAGAAATCCCAATTAAAGAAAACATAAAAATATTGTATCGTATTTCAATGGACAATTAGCTTTGTATTGTATGTGTTCGAACTAGTTATTTGGTTCGGGTTCTAAGAAACTCTCATGCAAAAATTTCAAAATTATTATGGTCATAAAAAATTGTTTACATGTGAATTCAAAGAAATTTAGATGTTGCTTGCATAGGAGTAATTAGGTTAGTTTTCAATAACATTAAATTACCAACTCTCTATTTATTGGCGCACATTGAGTGTCACATGATTTTCATATCTCCTTTAATTTTCTACATAAATACAAGGTACATTTAGAAGTTAACCAAAATAAATTATTTGTTTTATAGTTGAGTTTATACATATATTGACATTTCACATTAAACAAGGGAATGTTGACAAAGCGACTTTACATGTTCTTCAATACTGCCGTAGGCTTTTATATAAATACATTTAGGTGATTCACAAGGTGTCATAATGTGTCATAAATCGTAAAGTCATAAAATTTTGGATTGCATTGAAGCTAATAATTAAAACTATGCAATTTTGTATTTTTTAAATTTTATGTCTTATGACACATTGTGATACCTTGTGAACCACCCAATTATAATAGAAATTTTAATTTTGAAATTCAAGTCATACTGATACAATAACGATATCGCAGTTTCTAAAAGAGGATTGTTTTACGCGTAATCAGTTCTACATACGATTCAAAACTGTGATATATCGTTGAAAACATAATTCTGAATACCTTATTGTTACGTTTCCAAAGAAAGAAATGCATCGCTTACTAAAACGATTCATTTTAATAAGAGTAAAGCTGTTTTACTGATAGTAGAAGTTAAGTTATTTTAACTTAGTAGCTTACGGAGGCAGTCTAGAAGGATAGAAAGATGAAAGGATATATAGTATTCAAAATCAACTTTTCATGAATCATCTTTTATGAAGAAGGGCGAACATTTTGATGAACCTAAAATCCTTTCAACTTACATACATACGAATATGTATATGTGTATATCTCTTTGTAAAAGCCACCTTTTATTTTGTGAATTTACTAATTGTTTATTTTTCTTTTGTTTTTAGGGTAGCGATGTCTCCGCAAGTGAAACGCATGCCTTTGATGACATCAATAATCTTATGGAGGTGATTACATATAACTTAATTTACGCTTTTAATAGCCCGGACACATTATATTAATTTCGCCTTTTGTGATCGAAGAACTAAACAATCCTGGGGCTACAGAGCTGCCAAGATAAATTAGGAATGACAAGTGTGGGCTCACTTGGTTTATGCGAAGTATTTTGGACGAAAATAAGAAATTTACGTTGTAGTGTGTCCGGAGTTTAAGGTCCTGGTCCTGAGATCAAGTTAGTTATTGGTCGAAATATTTCTCGAAACTGGTACCGGTAAATGTTATTACCGAAAGTTGTAACCGCAATTCTGGTGCTTCAGGTTAGGTTAGGTTGGAGTGGCAGCCGCCTGCAGCGGCTCACTTAGGCCAGTATTAGGAGGCCCATTGTGTTACTACAAGGAAAAATTTGTACCATTCAAGATGAAATCACCCCTCACCAAATCATTTTGCCTCGTTTCCGATCCCATTAAGGCCACGTCTGCCTTGAGGTTCGACAGGTCGTATTTTGCCTCCATCTGTTGTCAGCTGGTTTATATGTACAATCTCTGAGTAGCAGTTTGCAAGTGGCAAACGGCATACCAATGCGTTCTTTATCTTGAAGAATCTGCTTGGTCGTACCTTGTCTTGCAAGTTCGTCTGCCATGCAGTTTCCCTCTATGTCCCGGTGACCAGGGACCCAAATGATGTTCAGTCTGTTCTGCTTGGCCATCTCCTGCAGAGATAGGTGGCAGTCCAGCGCAATGTTCGAGTTAAACGTAAAAGAGGTCAGAGCTCTGATTGCAGCCTGGCTGTCACTAAAAATTAAGATGTCTCTTCCTATAATCCCGGTCCCAATCTTCTCTACTGCCTCCATGATAGCTGATACCTCAGCCTGGAAGACGCTGCAGTGATCTGGTAACCTAAAGGAAGTTTGCAGGGGAGGGGTTCGTGAGAAAGCGCCTCCTCCTACCTTATTATCGAGCTTCGAGCCATCTGTATAGATGACAATGCTGTCGGATGGAGTATGAAACTCAAGTTTCCACTCCTTCCAGCTTGGAATTCGTGTAATAAAGTTCCTTTCAGAAACCGATGTCAAGGCGCACCGATCCGTGCTGCTCGGAATAGAGCAGAACTTAATCAAAATACAAGAGTGCCCTTGGCTTTCAGGGTGCCACTGGGATGTCTCTCTTAGTCGCAAAGCAGTCATCGCTGCCATCTGTTGTCCAACCAAATCTAAACGAATAAGGTTTAAAATGGCGTTCAAGGCCTCATTCGGAGTGGTTCTGAGCGCCCCACTTATGCAGATCATACTAGATCTTTGCATCTTGGTGAGTAGTCTAAGGTTAACCTCTTTTTCTAATGCAGGCCACCACACGATCACTCCGTATAGGAGTGTTGGTCTGACGACCGCTGTGAAAATCCATCGACAGATCCGGGGATTAAGACCCCATTTCCTGCCTATGGCTCTCTTACATGTGTAGAGGGCTACGGAAGCCTTCTCATGACGTTGAACTAGATTCTCTTTCCAGTTCAACTTCCTAACTTCACGGGGTACTGTTGTCCAAAATCAACGGTGAACAAGATTGAACTTGTATTATTAAAACTTTGTATTATTTTTTTGTTAAACACCGATTCTAAATAAAAGTATGTGTGACACATACGCTCTTAACTCTAACGAGAAAATAAACATCAATTTTGTCGCTATTATCACCTAATATGATGGTAACCAAATTCACCGGTAATAAGTGAGTACAGAATACAAAAACAGTATAAAAGTTGCCAGAGCCTTTTGTTACCGGTAACGACAGATATGTGCATGTGTAGAATAAGCGGTTTTATCGAGATCTTATTCCAACTTTTAACTCTTACACATAAATCAGATAAACGTAATAACAAACACAAATTACCCCCTCTACTTTTTAGATAATTAAATTTAAAAAATGTAGGTCTACTAATTTCATTATGAAGCTAAATTATTACTCTATATTCTTGATTTAGTACAATAAAAAGTATAAAACTTAAAATTTCATAAAAGTTGACTTACTTATTGATAAAAAATGAGCAAAAATGCTCAGTTGTTAGTGTTGGAAAACTAGCACAATATTCGATACTTTTGATTTGCATTTTGCGCTATAACCCAGCTAAAAATACCTTACCATAAATGCAAAGAAGCGAACTACAGAAGTGGTCATTTTATACCCGACGCCCATGCAAAACTGATAAAAGCGATAGTTATAGGTCAGGCTTCTTGCTAGAAATCGATCATATTAAGGGTATTCTCGATCCGTTGTATGGTGCATATATAGCATTCTCGATTTGGTGCATACCTTGGTATAGTTATTGTGATTAGCCGGTCGCCGTTCACGTGTGTGTGTAGCGTGTTCGCGCTTCGTTCGGTGGGCCCGGGCTCGAATCCTAGCCGGGGCAAGTAACATCAAAAATTATAGAAAAGTTTTTTCTAATAGAAAAACCAGAGACATTAGTCGACGAAACGATAATGAGATTGCATCGGAAAGGTATCAGACCGCTGATAGCAATTGTTCGGGAGCGGAGAATATTAATCCGACCGTAACCCAACCATCCAATGCTGAGCAGCCGAGAACTTATCAACCTTTGATGGTTGAACGTAGAAGTCGTTTTGGTTTTTTAATTATACCACCTGAAAGATACGATGTGTAATCACTGTAAGTTACGTTAATAAAAAAAAAAACATGTAATAATATCTGGCCATAGGACTTATGTAATAGAAATGTAACCCATCCAGCTCTGCTTAGATATTAAGACAATCAGACAATCTGTCAATACTAAACATGCCTCAACGGCCATCTTCTTAGTTGTTTTGGCAGTTCAAGACGCAAATTGAAATAAATGTGTGAGCACATACACAAAATATAAATCAACTACCACCATTTTATTAATCAACTAACATAATTGCTACACTAATTACTTCAGTATCGCCTTCTCTCCAACCCAACTGAAAACGATGTATGTAAATATCATACTATATGATTTTTTTAGAAGTTTAACCCTCTAGTTCCTAACCCCGCCTTTAGATGGGCTTAATTGATTACACTGATATTTGCCATTTCCATTATAGTTTGCGTTTTCCCTTATTTTTTTTATTTCAGCGATTCATAAAATTGTATTTATTAGGCTGCATGTTCATTACGATCTGATGCCCACGGCAGCTGTAGCATTCATCTCATTTTCATATTGTGTGATATTCAGTGGAAATAATTATCATACGAAAAGTACAGAAAACAAAATAATAAATAAAATAATATTAGTGCTCGTAGGTAAAAATACATAATATTAGTGTGCTGCTGGTATCATTATATTACTCAAAATAGTTACAGTTGGAAAATAAAAGTTGCGGCACGCTTTTAATTTGCTTGGAAAGGTACACCGTCTGGTGGCGATATTGGGATCATTTGACAAAAAAAATTGTAATTCGAGTAAGTAACAAGTGGAAATTTCCTGGCATTTTGTAGCCTAAAAAAAATGGAACGTGGATGGCCGTGTAAATTATCGTCGCTATCGCATAGCGAGATAAATAAAATTTTGGAAGTGATGCGGATGTAGAACCAGATACACAGATCGATTCAGATGATGGTCCTTGCGAGGAAAACTTTCCAGTAAGTTATAGAATTAGTCACATGATTGATCGAGCAGCAAATATGTCAAATCATTGCTTGCATCACAGCTTTGTTTAGGTCCAAATGGAATTACTGACGTATCGTCTCCATCAACTTCGATTGCTTCATGTACTCCTCCAGCAGCGAAGCGTAAGGTGCCAGCTAAGCATGCTATTATACAACCTGACGATAACTTCATAAATAATGGAGTGGCTTTTATTGACTCCTTTTCAGGTCTAGATCCGAAATCGGCGATCTTTAAAGAAAATGTTGTGTCGGCAAAAACATCTAGTCTTGTGTGGTACTTCTGGTTTTTGCTACAACTTTGAGGTATACGAGTATTGTGGTTGTTCGGTTATCGTATATAATAATTTTTTTATTTTTAATTGGGCGATTTTGGTCGAACTTCTCCTACAATTTTGGTGTGCGTATTGATGTTATACTGATTTACGCCGATTCCGCGAAGTTTTTTGTCATGGCAGAATTACACTCGGAGGTTTGCCATTGCCTGCCGAGGGGCGACCGCTATTAGAAAATCCCTTTTTTATAATTTTTGATGTTACTTGCCCCAGAATTTGAACCAGGGGCCCACCGAATGAAGCGCGCACACGCTACACACTCTACATACTCGGCTACAGCGGTCGCGTATAGTGTCAGACCATAAAACCCACATCATATATGTAGATAATTATTATCAGGGATAGGATTTATAGGCGCTAAAACCTGAGAAATAGGCAAATTTAGTTTTTAAAAAAGGCAAAAAAAAGGCATTTATTTTTTAGTCTTGTTTGGTACATATTTAAGTATGGGTGTACAATCCGACAATACTCGATATGTACAATGTACATTGTAAATACATGGATGCATATACATATATTCAAAAATATTTACATATTTAAATTGGTTGAATGCTTTAACCGCTGGTGCTTTCATAGTAGCACAATGCTACTAAGTGCATTTTGAAATTTTCGGGCAGTAATCTCATGCGATTATCCCGAAGCATAGCTTTGAAGGAACTAAATGTCCTCTCAACATCTACAGATACCAATGGTGCCCAATTCAAAAACTCAACTTCATTTATAGCTATATTTTCTGGTAATTCCACAAACTTTTCACCATTCACAATTGCGGCAACTTTTTTTATAACTTGCAGGCCTTGATTCGATTGGAATACTTTATAAAATTTGTTCAATATAATTTTAGCTACTGGTCCCTTGGCCTGTTTTAAATTGTTTTCTATGTTGTTGAGAATTGCCAATGGATTGCTAATAGGTTCACCTTTATATGTAAATACAAACCAATAAATTAGAAACTTTATATATACGAGTAAACACAGGTATAAGAATAATACATTACCTCTTTTCTGAAGCATTTTGAAAGCATTTCCCTCGCTTAATAGGAAACCAAAATTTGCCTGGATATAAGCCAACTCCTCTCGGATGCCCTTATTTGCAAACAATTTTTTCGCAAAAATAACGCAGGCCGCATCGTCATCAAGACCTTCAACTATTTCTTTGATCTCGTTGAAGATTTTTGCAAAATAAGATGCTGCCTCAAGCCAAGTTCCCCAGCGCGTTAAAACCTTTGAAAGCAAAATTTTTTTTAATCACACTATATGCATATATATTTTAAATATTTGCAACTTACAGGTTGAGGAGGTAGAGGGAGATCCGGTTGCTTTTCTTTAAAAAAACGAATTCTTGAGGGGCTTTTTGAAAATGCTTTTTTTATATTAGCGATTAAGGAGTCAACGTTTGCGTATTGGCTTCGAAGTTTTTCGCATATCCTGTGAACTCCGTGAGCAATACATGTAATATGGATTATTCGTGGGTAAAATAACTGAATCCCTACTACGCTTTTTTTCATATACGGTGCGGCATCTGTTACAAATATCAGTACTTTGTCTCGTTGAACTTCTTCTGTCCATAGAAGCTTCAAGGAATTATCAAAAAGCTTAGCAATTTCTGACGCATTTACTTTTGGAATTACTTCGGAGGTTAGGAGATACCCTCTACCACCTTGACGCAAAGGACCAACAACAACATTGCAGACATATCTGCCGGCTTTGTCAGTAGACTCATCTATTGATACAAAAATACTGCTATCTCCAATATTCGACCGAATTTCTTCCAAAACATTTTCGTAAACTTCCTTTAAATAATGTTTTCGCATAGTTGATTGATCAGGAACCTTCTTCTGTGCATATTTTGCCATAAACGATTTCAATTCCGTATGGTTAGCTTTGAATAATGGTATATCGCAGGCTACCATCATTTTGGTGATATCTCGGAAAAATTCGTTTGAATTCGGTGTATTTAAAAAAGAGGTAATAGGTTGCACCTTCGTAGAAAGTTTCAGGGATACAGCTGTTTTGTGCTTTTCCGTTTGTAGGTGTTGTTGAATGTGGTGTTTCTTGTCGTGATTTACTTTAATTCCACAGTAAACACAAATTAATATTTTTCCATCAGTCGTAAGTATATTTGACCCGAATTCCTTTATATAACCGTTGATTTTTACGGAATTATAACAAATTGCTTTAGGCATTTTAAATGTTCGTAAAATACACACTCGACTTTGATATACACACACAAATATGAAATTGCAAACAACAACTGATTTTTCATGTCGGTGTTCACTGCGACAAGGAATTCACAATCAGCTGATAAGATGAATTACAGTGTTGTACAACATAAACTCGTGGTAATTAATAGATAGTGTCGTTTACACGTAGCAGACTTACCTTCAATACTTAAACAATGTGAAACTTCACATAGATATAAATAGGCAAAATATTACAAAAAGGCAGAAAAAGGCAATATAGTCAAAAAAGGCACAAAAAGGCAATTTAAAAATCATAGCATTAGTGTAGAAAGACATAAAACGCATGATTCTTTAATTTATTTATACATACGACGAAGCAGACAAAATAGGCAAATGCCTTAAAATCCTATCCCTGATTATTATACATCATTGCCATTACTCGTATATCTCCGATCACGAGGAATTTATTCTATCCATTCAAATCGAGTCCCAAATTGTAAGCTGCCTTCAGATACGGACCTCAAAAAGTTTGCGCGTGGATACAGTACTGAATTTTGCGGATCACCTTCTGGTGTCGATATTTCTTTATCCGTTTGGAAAGACAATAAAGCAGTCAGACTACCACCGGCTGACATAGGCACCAAACCTTTCCAGAATGAAACATGTGTAAAGAACAAGATTTTACGTTTTGCACGTTCCGAAAAAAATTTGTTGACGTCGATTGATCCAATGTAATAAATGAATATAACAGGCATATGGGCAGAGTCGATCTAATGGATGGACTTATTGGCCGGTTCAAAATTCCTTCGAAGACTATTAAGTACTCAAATCACATTTTTACATATTTGCTTGGCATGACCATGGTGAATTCTTATATATTGTTTAAGAGGATCAACCAGCCTGATCCTAACAATAGAAAATACCAGCTACCGAATTTTAGAGCACAGGTTGCACACGCTCTTTGTACATTGCAAAATTCTACGTTGGTAAAACCCCCAGGGCGCCCACGCACTGCTGTTGAAAAAATAATTCAGTAAAAAGGACTTTTCTACCGCCCTTAGACGTCCGCTACGATGGAATTGAACATTTTCCGCAGTTTTCGCCTCGTACTGGTAAAAAGACGTGTAAATTTCCCGGCTTCAGCTCCGAAACACAAATTATTTGCCGAAAATGCAATCTAAACCTTTGCTTTCCTCAGCAAAATAATTGCTTTTACAATTTTCATCACAAAATGTAATAAAAATAACCTGGTTGTTTGTATGTATGTATGTACTTTCCAATTTTTCATGGAAAAAAAGTTAACTGTCGATATACATATATTATTTTACATTTATGTATTTCTAATGAAATGTGTAATTTTAAAAAGAAATTACACAACTCACTCTCACTTTCCCAAGACCGCCTGTAAGCGTTGTACGGTTCTGACTCTATAAAAGCCGGTTCTCTTACCTAAAAATAATTTTTTTTGTAAAAAACAAAAATTGGGAACTAGAGGGTTAAGTAGATAAGCAATTTTAGATTTCATAGATCGAGCAACAATAATAATAATAATAATAATGTATTTGACGGTGCTTTAAAAAGCGGTCCTCAGGATGAGTTACGAATGTGTGGTATGGTATGAAATGGTATGTCAATAGAAATCTGATAATACTCATCAATGCCGCTAGACCCCACATTGCCCCGATGAATCTGACGATAAGTTATTCTTAATTTTTTCACTTCGATGTATTCTTTACAAATCTGGCCGACTTTTTGGAACTAGCTGAAATATTCTTCTGACTATTGATTTTTTCTTTGATGCAACTGTCAACTTTATAGTTTCATCGATATCTTGATTTTCAGTTTGCAGAACTCGACTCAATGATAAAGCCAGGGAATGAATCGAATCTTGCTTGTGACGAAATCTGAAATTTACCTGCTGCTAGAAGTTGAAGCGCTGCAGCAGTTGTTTTTGAATCTGTCCACGTATTCGCGATGTTTCCCAAGGCGCTTACGAGTATAAGTGCTGGTTATAAGTGGAGATACATTTTGACAGATTGTTTCTATTTAGACCTTGAATCTCCTTAAGGGTTTTCGTTTGTAGAAATTGCAGTGCAAGTAAATGTTTAGAAGAATTGAAAAAGGTGTACACACTTTTAATTGTGCCTAGCGTCAACTCATCTGCCAAGACCGTGAAAGATTTGGAATGGTTGATCCTATCGATAAGCTATTTTAATATCAAGTCTACCAAATGATTATAAGTTCATTCTGAACATCATAGCTGATATACACCCCGTTTTTGGGGGAATTCTTTAAGTGATTTCTTAGCTCCAAATCGCTCAACGTTCGATATCTTAGCAGGGATCGAAAATTTCCATCGAAGTGCTAAGCCTTGTCGACCGCAAACAATTATAATTTGGACTATGGATTCCACGTGCTTTCTGCTTTTATCTAAAAACTCGACTCTTTGCCCCGATAATTTTTCATCAATGGATAACGTAGAGGTTGCTTTTTAATTTCGGCTCTAATTTGTGGTTTTAATATGGACGTTTTGTGATATTCAAGTCTTGAATGGTAAGTGAGGCCTTCTATAGCTTTCTTCCCATTAGTGAAAGGTTTCGCCACAAGCTTACTTAATGGTTGGATATTGAGCTCTGCTCCCCTGACTCCAAATAAGACACAGTTCTTGCAGCATGCGCCGTCCATTATCGTCGAGTAAGCTAACCATTTATACTTTATAGCCAAGATTGCTGGAACCTAAAATTTCCAAGCCCATATGCCCGAAATTGATAAAGCTCCTTCGGAATACAAATTTTGGCCTGGCTTTAGGTTTAAACGGATGCAGAGATAGAGTTTCTGATTACAAATCAGTTACAGGTTTAAGTGAATCAGAAGACGATGGATATGTTTAATATTTGTACCTTAAATATAATTATAATCTTGTATATACTTACATGATCGTGCTCGAGGCGAGATCTATCACTTTAAAATTTACGAATGCCCATTTTTAATGAGTTCGACTTTGACACTCATTGAATATTATTACTTTACGGGATATCTGGTGATTCTAAACTTTACACATACATCTTTACACCGTAAACCTAGTTTTGGACATAGTTTTTCACATTTTCCTGGATTTGGAAACATTCGTACGCAAACGTGTACGTATAAATAAATTCACAAATATGTTTCCCATCTTGCACTGACCTGCAACTCTGAATAATTTGTCGCTAGATGCACTCGATTGAGGAGCAGTTTTTTTAGAACATTTTTTTCAACAAAAACTATGGGCTTCAAAAAGTTTTAACAAATTTCACAATTCTATGGTAACAAATGTTCATGAAAATCCGAAAGACTTATTTGACTTTTTTCTAAAGAACATGGCCGAAGCCGAAGTTCCAAACCTCCGTGCGCATGGGCTTGGTAACGACTGGTTTAAAGTTCACAGTCGCACTTGCCAATTTTCATGCAGAGAAAATTAATATTCATTTGTACGGGGGTTAAAAGAGGCAGTCGGGACTTGTTTGGTTTTTTTCTTTTGAGTTACAGTTATGGACTATTTTCGTACGCATATTGGTTTGCATCGCTATTGTTTTCATACCATGTTATCAAGGTACCGAGCGATTAACTTTTGAGCGACCTTAAAATAATTAATTAAAGAGTAGCTACATTCTTGGTGCCGAAAGCTGTTTCGATACTACACCATTTTTTTCATTGCTACAAATATCGCGCGGGTGACATATGCAAGTACTTATGCAAGTGCACCAGACAATGAAAAATTAAAGAACATTGTGAAGTGTTGCTGAGTCCAAACTAAACATTAGTGCGAACTAAAAGTAAGTAAGCACTAAATTAGTGACTAGTAAAATACCGCAATAGTAGAAAGTGTGTTTGCTTTAGCCAACAAATTAAAATAAGAATACAATCATTCGACGTCGGAGGCAACGAATATTTGACGCCAGATGGATGGAACAAACTCAAGCAGATGCTGTCCCAGTAGATTTAGTGGAACAACTTGCAAGGAGAGAGCAGTTGAGAAATGCGTATTTACACCTACAACAACAAGTACAGCACCAACTACAACCGCAGCAGTCATCGGGAGAAGTCAATACACGGCGTGAATACGTCTTACAAAACATCCGACATATGCCTACCTTTACGGGAACCGGAGAAATTACAGTAAATTAATTTTTCAAAGGGGTAGAATATTTACTGTCAACAACACAGGATGACCAGACAAGAAAGGAAGCAGTTCGTGCTATATGTTATACCAGAGAACTTAGAAGTATGAGAAGCTGCAAATTGAAAGTGGAAACTATTCGGCGATGGTCGTTAACAGGGCTGATACGTTTCCAAACTGGGTCTGCACCACACTGTTAAATTAGCATTTTTAAGCCACCAAAAATGTTAAATTTAATGTTAGCAGGGAAAAATATAAATTTTGATGTTAACAAATATGCAAACGAATGAAGATGAGAATAAATAGAAAAACTTACATATGAAAGTAAGATTGTGCTGATATTCAGAACGAAATAAAGAGTTTAATGTATTTATCAAATAAATATTTTTAGTTATTTAATTTGTGTAAATGAGAGTGTGCACATACATACATATGTACATACATATACAGGAAAAATGTTCGTCAATACATAAGTATGTATGTAGTATGAATGTATGCAGGTTAAGAAAATAAATATTTTGTACTTAAAACTCAAAGCAAAAGACTGATTCTGAATCAAGAGTAATATTAAAAATAAAATATGAAATTAAAAAAATCTGGCAAAAATATATCTATACTTTTGCCCAGCTGTGATTTGAACCTAGAAAAAAGTTGTGAAATGAACGATAAAGCCGCGCCTATACCAGCAGCGCCACAGCACGCACCATTTTGGCGCGTCTAAATCACTACTTAATCGTAAACTTCGTACACTACATTATAAAGTATTTTATATTTCTAACATTGAATGTTAAATTCAACATCCTTCAATCTGAAACAATTCTTCTATTGGTTTGCCAATAATATTAACAAATTTTTAGAAAATTCTAAATATCAGCAATAATTTTTTAGCTCAAGACAAGTTTTTTATAATTGTAAAGGATTAATACATATGTATGTACATATGTACGTATGTATATAATATAACAATTCCATACGATTCAATGTAAATATTTATAATATTTTTTGTACTATTATAACTATAACTTATAAGTTTGGTTCCAATTTAATACATATTTGATTTATTTTCTGGGGTTAATTTCGTTTTTCTGTAGATGCGAAATAATATGCGATCTTTATACATATGTACATATTTACAAATTTGTTCGTTTGTATCAAAAATTTGACTTGGCAAAAAATATTCACGGGAAACTGAATCAAGTAGCGATTAAGTTTATGCAAATCAATTGTATTCTGTGGTGCAGTTGCTTCAGGATGCGCGGCAGTATTCTTCATACTTTCGTTTTGCGCGAGTTCGGAACCAGGCCACGCGCTTTTGACTTAAAATTTATTTAAATTTTTACTTTTTTGCAAATTCTTGCACTAGCATATGTATACTTCCAGAGAATTCTACATGCATAACTACTACATTTGAATGTAAATTAAAAAAATAAAATTAAAAAAAATAAAAAATATATACATACATACATATGTACATATCTATATGCACACATCCATCTGTATTCATATCTCTATGTACATATTTATGTACATATGTATGTACATACATATGTATATAAATACATAAATTCATATGCATCCATGTACATACATACATATGTACATACATACACACATATGTACATACATATGTATGTACTTACGTGCATGTGCATAAATTCAACCTTGACCTACGCTAAATCAAAATCAAATCACAGCGCTATCACAACCACAGCTGCACTTGTGCCTGCGCCAGCGCCAAATATTCTAAAATATCTGAAGCCACATACATACAACAAGAAAAAATTCATTCATAAACGCGTGCGCGTATTCCTAAAAACAAATGCCGTTCATTCATAAGCGCAAGCATTTCATCTCCCCGCGCACGCAAATGTTCCCCTCAACAATCTTTTTCGCGACGAACACAAAAATGCTAAAATCTTCAATTTTACAAACCATCGACGGTCATTGAAAATATCAACACCGCAATATCAGACAATAATGCAATTTGCCAACGTAGTCTGACAACTTGCTGCCATTCTAGAATGTTCTAGAACATTCTAGAACTTCTGCCCAAATGCGCATCAATTCATTTGCGTACACGTGCACGCGCAATTGGCGAATCGACACAAAAATTGCCGAAAAACAGAAAAGAATATTCTTTTGCTTACCGTTCCCTTTCCCTTTCAACCTTTCTCTTATCCACAATTGTTGCATAACTCCTCTTCCGTCTCTACTTGCCCCGCTGGCAAGCAAGAAACAGTTTTTTTCTCGGGTTACTACTTTTTCTTCTTTGTTTCATTTTTAGTTGGATTCGTAAATTTTTCTTTTTCTTTGCGTACACATTGCTATGATTTGCATAAATAGCCGTATAAGCGAACTCCATGACGTGTCTGCTGTGGCTTAGCGCGTATAGTCGCCTGCCACATTATCATATTGCACGTTTGAATTGTTGCCCCATAGTTCGAATCCTAGCTTTTTTTCGTGCCATGTCTAATTTTTATATTTTTTTTAACTCAATAGAAAATAAATATCATACAACTTATCCTTCATTTTATGGAAATCTTTTTTTATTTAAATTTCTGCTCTGATTTTATTTCATTACAAATGAATATACAAAATCGTGAAAGAGTTTTCACGTGTCGAATTTTTTGGAATAGTTTGAAAAGCGAAATGCAAACATATTACATATTTCATTTATTCAATAGGATATAAAATAAAATATTAACTATCCGTGGATTTTTTGTACTTACTCCGATCCCTGAAAACAGTTGCATCACTTCACAAAAGTTCTGATCTGTTTCTATTTAGGTTCAAATGAATATGATACTATAAAAACTCTAAAACTAAGTAAGGAAAAAATTTCCGAAATGAAATTTCAAAATTTTTACAACATCAGTTAAAAAAAGCAAAATTATAATAATAATATTGGTAGGCACGCTGTTAATTGTCACATCTTAACATAATAAATATGTATATGTTCTCGACATTTTCTTACTGACCTCTCTGTTAGAATGTTATGTGGAAATGTTAAATAGCTGTGGGGAAACCCAGTTTGGAAACGTTTCAGACAACATTTTTTACAGTCCACAAATTTGCAGCTTCTCATACTTCTAAGTTCTCTGGTTATACCAACATACAGGGAGAAGCGAAAAATGCAGTGATAAACATTCCAGAAACGGACAATTGGAGGCAGATTAAATCAACGTTAAAGCTAACGAAGAATATCAAATTTGCGAGTAAATACCGCAAATGAATTAGCTGTAGACATCCAAAATATTATATACAAAAGTGATGAATCAATTGTTTATTATGAAGGAAATAGTTGCATAGATTTAAGTAATACCGATAAGTTGCTGGTTAATGTAATAAAAGAGATGACCCAAGCGACACTTTTAGATGAAACTTATGACGAACAGGATTTAGACAAAATTCTACAACTGATGACGAGAAGGAGATACGAAGATAGTTGTATAAGATCAGAGTTTAAAAAGTATAGAAAGGAAGAAAAGTCACGGGGATAGCCACGAAATTATACAAATCAGGATACTGGTAGAAGATTTAGTAACTATTCTCAATGGAATCATAATAACTGAAATTACGTCCATCAAAATCATCCTAATAACTCCGGTTAATTTAGAAGAGCTTTTAATTCAGGGCAGGTAAGAAATAATTTTAACAATAATAAGAATTATCTCCAAAATGGTAAAGATTATACGCCAGGAAACCCTAGGCAATATTCGGGCCAATATCGTTGGAATCATCCTAGGCACAGGCAGGTCGACCCTATGAAAATTGTTAACATCAAAAGATATTCAGATAATCCTCAAAGGGCATGGAATCCAAGTCAGCAGTTTAGCCAAAATCGCTTAAACGTTGATAGGAAAAGCCCAGAAGGACTTGAAATAAGTAATGGTGAAGAAATTAACAACACGGGTTTTTACGGAATTTACACCAAAAATGAAACTAATTATTATTAATTGCTAGCTTTAGCGTAATTAGTAGCGAAATTAAAGATTTTCCACAAATTGAATTGAAACGCCCAATAATATTCAGTACATTGACAAATAAGGATACAGTCAAATATGAAATACATACAGCATCACCAGGCCGAATTTAATTTACCCGACAATGCACGGATTCGATGGAAAGTCACGCCACTAAAAAGACGGAATTATGTCTTTATAATAGGTATAGATATTTTGAGTTCACTTAATGCGATAATAAATATAGTAGAAAGATGAATTACACTGAAAGAGAAGGAATCCCAATTTTTAAATTATCCTTTCGAATTTGAAGAAGTATGCACAATAGAAAAAACTGATAATCAAATAGAAGCGATTCAATAAAATCACTTAAATACTTAGGAATATAAGAAAATAATTAAAGTTTTAAGAAGGTTCAATAAATTATTATATAAGGAGGAATACAAACTAACACGTACCACTGAAGTACAACATGAAATTAGGACAACCACTAGTTAACAAATTAATGTGAAATTAATGTACCCACCGCAACATGAAGAGGAAGTTCGGAGACAAATAAAATAAATAACCGAACAAGGAACCAAATTTATTTATTTATTACACCTCACGGATTGTACGAATTTGTCAGGATGCCATTCGGATTAAAGAATCCGCATGCAACTTTCCAGCGACTGATGGACGAAATTCTACGCGATTATGTCAACAGGACTTGTGTAGTTTATTTAGACGACATACTAATATTTAGCACTTCATTGAACGAACATATAAAAGTAATAAGCGATATTTTTTGTATATTCTAAAAGAAGAATCTGAAGATGAAGATAGAAAAATGTAATTTAAAAAAAAAGAGGCAGAATTGCTCGGACATTTACTAACAGAAGAATGTATGAAATACAACCCAAATAAAATAAAAATGATTCAAGATTTAGAATTGCAACGGATAGAAGAACAAATTAAAAGTTTCTTAAATATTAGCGGTTATTATCGAAAATTTATAAAGGACTATGCCAACGTGGTATTAAAAAAGGGATAAAAATAAATCTAAAAGATCCAACTTACATTGAATCAGTTGAAAAATTAAAAACACCAATAAGTACTCACCCAATACTGCGTTATCCAGATTTTCAAAAATCATTTATTTTAACAACGGATGCATCCAATTATGCAATTGGTGCATTATTATCTCAAGAAGGACACCCAGTGTGTTATGCCTCCAGGACCCTTAACAACCATGAGAAAAACTATTCTGCAACAGACAAAAAATGTTTGGCAATAATGTGAAGTGTAACTGACCACCATCCAATTAAATACTTACATTCGAAATATAGAGGAAAATATATGTCACCACGACATACATATTTACAAAGTAAAAAAAAAACAAAGTAGCGACTTTTTTAAGTAGATCAGGAATAGAAAATAATACGGATGAGAGAGTCAAAGTTTAAACAGTTTTTCAAATCCAGACGAAGACGCTAGCCTAGGAATAAATATAACAGAACATTGGGAAGATGATGTAACAATTGCTACCGTGCATTCCGCAGAAGAAAATTTAAATGACCATTTTTGTACAAAGGGGGAAATCACTAATAAATACAAACCCCAAATAATAATAACCAATAACAAAACAAAAGAGTGTAAGACTTTACATGGAAAGGGTATAGCATTCATTGCGGAACATGATTTTGAAAATATGGAAGATATATTCAGGAAATATATATGGAAAGGAATACTAAGTATTTTTTCAGAATTATCGGATCACAAATATAATATAGTGCAACAAAAATTCATCCAAATGTTTTCTAATGACGCAATTTTTGAATTCCTTAAATGCATAACAAGAGCTCAAGATATTGAAACTGAAGTAGAAGCTGTAAAGCAAACATCATTTTATCACGTAAGGGAAAGCATACATTCAGGTATAGAGGAAACGTATAACCACATAAAAAACAAAACCTTTTACCCAAAACTTAAAGAATTAATCCAGTTTGATATACATAAAACAATGTGATATTTGCATGGAAATAAAATATAAGAGGAATCCAATAAGACCTAAATTTTCGAATACAGAAACACCATCAGCGAAGAATGAATTAGTGCACATATGTATGTAGATACTTATGCAATAAAGGGGTTTCATTTTTTAGCTACATACAATAGACAAGTTTTCAAAATTTGGAGCCGCTTATTCATTAAATGACAGAAACCATGTTACCATAATAGAACAACTAGAGGAATACTTTGCTAAGATAGGAAACCCAAAAAAATAATTGCGTATAACGAGTTCAAGGCAATAAGAATAAAGGAATTTTTAAACAATGAAAATGTAGAACTACACTTAACCAAACCAAATACACACACAGGCAATGCGGACATCGACACAATTACAGAAGTTTAGGATGATATACAAATTAAATATCAATATTTAAGATATTGTCAATAAAACAAATTACTCAAAAAGCAATTAGAAATTATAACAACAGATATCACTCTACAATTAAGAGCACACCATTAGAGCCACAAAATCGTAGTGTAGATCTAGCTAAAATTAAATGCAATATAGAAGAAAATAATAAAAGATCAATAGGTAAATTAAACGAAAAAATAAAATAATATATCGAGAAAATAGAAAGGAAGGCTTCATTAAAAACTATAAGGCGGTTAGGCATAAAGAACGACCCAAATTTAGAAAGACAAATTTAGCGTGTATACATCCATCTATATCTATACTAATATTATAAAGAGGAAAGGTTTGATTGTTTGTTTGTTTGTGTTCATTGAATAGGCTCCGAAACTACTTTGACCGATTTGAAAAATTCTTTCACTGTTGTGAAGCTACACTATCTCCGGTGAACATATGTATGTAGGCTATATTAAATTTTCAAAAAAGTTAGGGATCTACAGTAAAACTCCAGTAATGTAACCCAAGGAGTGAAAAAATTACCAAAAAACTTTCTTACATCGCGTGCGCTGCGAAAACTATTGATTATAGAACAAAATAATGTACTAAGTCTTTGTAGAACATATAATTATCTACAAATAATATCGCGACAGCATATGTCTAACTATGGTAGTTATGTCACAATAAGTGTTTTCTTATTTTAAAAAATATATATAAATGCCGCCGCTATAAAAGCTCTTTTAGTTCTACTTTGGAATTAATTAATCGCACTAGGGAGTCGAGCTCTGAGCGTTCCCAACGCCTTCATGATCAGAGAGAAAGACAACGGACATCAAGGACTAGAGGTCGTAATCAAGTTTTAGCTCATAGTAACAGATCGGCTTTCAGATACGATCCACAGATTGATTATGCTCAACAGTCTTCCGTCCAAATTGGAGCCATGAATAAGATCTGCTCTAAGTGTTCTGCCAAAAAATGGGCCGATGAACCGAATGGTATGTGCTGTGCTTCTGGAAAAGTCAATCTCCCCAATATGCAGGAGCCGCCACTGCTAATCAAAAACCTATTGACAAATAATCATACACAATATGTAAATTTTTTAAACAACATCGGTAAGTACAAAAGCCTTTTTCAAATGACGTCATTTGGCGCGAAAGAAATAAGAGAAGATAATTTTATGCCTACTTTTAAAATAGTTAATATCGTTACGGTTAAATATAGCTCCAATGCTAAAAATTGATTTAATTAACGAATTACATACCGCACTGAATAGCAACAATATATGCATAAGATGTTTTAAACAAAACTTAGAACGTAACTCTTCAGATAATTTAAAGTTAATTATTCACTCCGACCGCCCACCACAATGCGATGCGATGACTTATGTCCGAAATTATGGGAGTCAGACTTATTTGTCACTTTTTCGTGTAACACCGAGTGGCCTGAAATTAAAGCGGAATTATTATCTGGTCAGCGGCCTTTCAATCGTCATGTCACAATTTCAAGAGTATTTCATTTAAAGATGAAGAAATTCTTAAAATTATTCACGAAAGACGAAATATTCGGCAAAGTGAATGGTTATATGGCAAGTGTGGAGTGGCAGAAACGATCCAGTCAGACAAAATTGATAGTGTCATAGTTGCGGAACTGCCCAACCAACAAAACGATCCGATGTTGTTTGATATCGTAACTAAGAATATGGTGCACGGACCATGCGGAGAGCATAACTTAACAGCACCATGTATGAAAAACGGTATTTGTGCAAAAAAGTACCCTCGACGTTTCGTCAACGATACCGAAACCGGAGAAGGCGGATATCCAGTTTATCGTCGTCATGACGCAGAAAATGGAAGACAGATCGCTACACTAAATATTAGAGGGAGTAGGTTCAATATAGATAATAGATGGATTGTTCCTTATTCTCCTCTATTGTGCAGGACGTTTAACGCTCACATAAATGTGGAATACTGCCACTTAGTTCAAGCCATCAAATATATTTGTAAATATATTAATAAAGGATCTGACCAGGCTACTTTTTGCGTTAGAAACCAAAATGATGAAGTGGAAAACTATGTGAATGGCCGGTACATAAGTACATCCGAAGCTGTCTGGCGAATATTGAAATTTTCGATCCACGAGCGGCATCCTACAGTCCTGCAGTTAGCTGTCCACTTAGAAAACGGCCAAAGGGTGTATTTCACCGCAGAAACGGCTGAACAAGTGGCCCAAAACCCACGTAAAATCACTTTGCTGGCTTTCTTTGAGCTCTGTAATGAAGATGAATTTGCAAAGACACTTCTATAACACGAAGTCCCCCAATACTACACATGGGCTAATAATAAATTAACAAGAAGGAGGCGTGGTGAGGACATACTTGGCCATCCAGGCATAAAAAAGGATGCCGCTTTAGGTAGAGTCTACGGTGTACATCCTTCACAATCAGAGTGTTTTTACCTGAGGATGTTACTACATCACGTACGTGGTCTAACCTCATTCGACTACTTAAAAACCGTTGACGGAGTTCTCAAAGAGACCTATCAAGCAGCTTGCCGTGACAGAGGTTTACTAGAAAAAGATGATCATTGGGAAAATACTCTGAGAGAAGCATCAATTTCGCAGTGTCCAGTACAACTGAGAGAGTTGTTTGTCGTCATATTTTTGTCAGCCATCGGAACCATTCAAATTATGGGAAAATTTCAAAGACGATTTATGTCAAGATATTATACATAGACTCCAACAGCAAAATCAAGATACCTTCCTCAGTTCGTACAGAAAATAGAGCTACAAACACAAGGACAAATCACTATAATACAAATAATTTTACCGCTTTTGTCAATGAAAATCTTCCAAAATTAGTCCCAGATCAAAGATATGCTTTTGAAATTATAGTTGATAGCGTGAATAATAACAAAAACAAAATTTTTTTTTGGATGCGCCAGATGGCACTGGCAAGACGTTTCTTGCAAATTTAATAATTGCTAAAATAAGACAATCAGGGAAAAGAGCGATAGCAGTTGCTTCATCAGGAATTGTTGCAACTCTTCTAAAGGATGGAAAAACTGCTCATTCAACTTTTAAATTTCCGCTATCCGTAAATCTTGAGCAACAATCAATATGTTCTATCCGCAAAAATGGGCCTCTTGGTAAACTATTGCAAGACGCCTCATTGATTATGTGGAATGAATGTACCATGAGCCATAGGGCACATATAGAGGCCGTGGGCAGAACCTTAAAAGATCTTAGAAACTCCTCTGCTCCCATGGGCGGGATTACTTTTGTATTTGCTGGAGATTTCCGACAGACTCTTCCTGTCAGTAACAGAGGTACGCGAGCAGATATCATCAAAGCATGCTTAAAATCGTCGTCCTTATGGACTTCGATTGAAAATATAAAATTACGGACGAATATGAGAGCTCATCTTCATGGAATCACCGATAGTGATTTTCCACAGCAACTGCTTAAACTTGGAGAAGGAATTTTTCCCACTCCAAATTTAAGCAGTAATTGTAACATCCTTCTGGATGAGTCTCTGGGCAAAATAGTCCTTAGTTTAGACATTTTAGTAGATGCCGTATACCCTGACATCGAGAATTTGCACGAAAAGGACTTTCATTGGTTGAGTTCTAGGGCAATAGTGTCACCCACGAACGATAGTGTCAGCGAAATAAACAATCTAATTATTCAAAAAGTTGCCGGACAAATAAAAAAAAAACAAATCGATAGACACCGTGACTAATATCGAAGACACAGTCCATTATCCCCCGAAATTTTTAAATTCATTAAGCCCTTCTGGGCTACCACCACATGATTTGACTTTAAAAATTGGAATTTCAATCATGCTTTTGAGGAATTTAAGCCTCCAAGCATGTGCAACGGGACGAGGCTGATTATTAAGGAATTGAAGGACAATTTAATTGTAGCTGGTCAACTAGCTCATATACCGAGGATTCCGATGATCCCAAGTGTTCTGCCAATTCCATTTAAACGGCTTCAATTTCCGGTGAAAACATCTTTCGCCTTAACTATCAACAAGTCCCAAGGCCAAACTTTCGAATCAGTAGGGATTGACCTACGAAAAGAATGATTTACTCATGGCCAACTGTATGTTGGTCTATCGCGGGTCGGAGGTCCTGAATATCAATTTATTTTGCTGCCACAAAATAAATTGACATCGAATATCGTTTACAGGGAAGCTCTGACTCAATAATATGATTTTCAGGAGCAGAGAAAGTAAAGTATATAGTAAATGCCTGTTTTCAAAAATTAAAAATAAGATTAAAAAAAATAATAATAATAATATGTACAAAAAAAAATCCAAAAAAAAAATAATATTACAAAAAAAAATAATTTCATATTTGAATTTTCTTAATTATACTCTTTTTTAATGACCCCACGCAAAAACGAGAAAGTAAGTAAATATGTTTGTTTAATACCCGTGCGAAGCCGGGGCGGGCTGCTAGTGTTATATAAAAATACCTTTTAAATTTACCGATAATGATAACATTGCTATGAATATTGACATGGACTCGATTAGTTGACGAAAATATGACCATAACAGATATAACCGATCAAACAGGATTTATTGATACACAAATAAGAAACCAAGAAGTAGTTAAAGAAGCCGATGTAATTGTGTATATAATAAACATTAAACAAATTGAAAACATTATAAATGAAATGACGGATAATATTAGTTTAATGAAAATAAAACATAAAGATATACTCCAACTAGAATTGTTAGAGGCTAGAAATAAGTTGTTAACACTAATTCCAATTAGAAACCGACAGAAGCGTCGTTTAATCAATGCAATATATAGTATGTCAAAATGGCTTTTCGACACAGTGGACGAAGAAGACCGCCTAAGTATACAAGGACATCTCTTACAAACAAACGAATTATTCAACCAGCAAATACAAATTAATACTTATTTTAACTCTGCAATTGAACAATTTAAAGAAATCATAAAAAGTGGCAGAAGCAAAATCGAAAAAGAATTAAATTCTATAAGTAAATTTATTAATGAAGAGCATTATCAAAACTTATATTTAGAACAACTGTCGGAAATTCAATTATTTAAATGCAAAATAGAACATTTACAAGACAATATTGTGTCAACAAAATATGGAATAATACACCCTAATATGCTAGCAAGTGATGAAATAATTAAATATAATATTGATTATGATAGACTTAGATATTTGCAGTTAGGCACAGCAATTTTTAATAATACTTACCTGAAATTTGGTATTAAAATACCTAAAACTTTTCAAAATGTAAAAATAAGAGCCGTAATTCCATTACCAAGTAAAGAATATTATGAAATAGTGTAAAAAATAGAGGAAATTTTCAGTTACGAAAACAAAACATATAAATTCGAAAGTAATAAACATTTACGAGAATTAAAAATTAGTGAACATTGTGTAATAAAAATAAAGTGCCAACTCACAAAAAATAAAGAAATGGAAATAATACCAATAGACATAAAAGCAATTATAATTAACAATGCAGTTAATCTATATATTAATCATAAAATGGAAATTATTTAATAAGGTATAATAACTTTTCAATTAAAATCAATTACTATTACTTTTCCAACTTTATCGAAAATATAAAAGAAAATATTATTAATATAAAATACGAAAACATTCAAAATTTCACAAAAAAATTACATTCGATGAAAGAATAGAAGAAAATAACTTAAATCAGGAATATATTTTCACATTAAAAAAATACAGTAAACTGCCGTATAGTTGCAATATTTTATGTATAATTACAATTATAATTATTGCCATAATATTGCTCAGCAAAAATAAAAGAATTATCATTAAATTTAGTAAAAGAATTCAGGAGAATTCTCATCTAAAGTACTTATGCAAGTGCACCAGACAATGAACTCGAATTTGTTTATGAGTTTATAAATAAAATAAAACAAGCAATGTAACAAAATACCACTTCCGGCAGTTTGGCAATAAATTGAGCCAAAAGAAATAAAGCAAAATTAAATACAGACAAAATTCCAAGAACCAGAACACTGCGGACATTTAATAAAAACTAACTGCTAAGCACTTTTATTATGTTAAAATAAAATTACAAAAACAGCAATTACAAATAAGCAATTTTGTAATTTAGCAATAAGCTTCGTTTTAAGTTAATAATCAATAAATACCAGTTTTGTTTTCAGCTCTGGTTGGTGTCAGTACACATCCACCAAAATCCATTGGATTTGTTTTTAAAAACGCTTTCGCCGCACCGCATTCGAAAATTCGCGGTTAACAAACTCGATACTGTGCAGTCAATCCTGCCCACCATATTTCGCAGATGAATACTCGTATACCACTCGTTACCGCGCCCAAACCAAATACGACTGCGAAAGTTGTAGAAAAATCTGAGGCACGGCGAATTTATACATGGTGGCGGCATAACGCACATAAACACATTTTTAAATTTTGGAAGCCATTCGTTTTCGCTTTCGAAATATCATTGCGAAAGGAAAAATACAAATAGAGAAAATATAGAATCATCTACACCTTTATTAAAAATGGTTTAAAAAAATTGAATAAACATAAGTGGCAGACTTAATTATACTGAACCTTTTTCACATTTTTCGTGAAAAATTTTAAAATTATACACGCATCCTTTTGTTGCATGATTTACGTAATTAGTCATTTGAAAAAAACAGAAAGCAACATCTGCTGTGGCTTTGCTGGTATATTTGAGGGATCCATTAACTTACATACATACATATATTCAACGTCTTGGCTTTGGCCAGAGTTATGACAATTTACGTTGTTATTATACCAGAGGGCACTTTTTTCAGCGGAATTGATTAAGCTATGCCTGTCTGTCCGTCCGTTCTTCAGTCGGATAACTCGAGTAAATATTCAGCTTTCTGAACGAAACTTGGTAAACATATTGCCCTGGACCCAACGTACTTTGGCATTGCAAATGCGTGAAATCGGACGATAACCACGCCCACATAATGTTGTTTTGTGAAAATCAAAAAACCCCAATATTTCGTAACTATTGCGTATATTGCATATACTTAATTTGCTCAAATTTGACCAACGTGTTTTTTTTGGAAAGTGGGCGCGGCCCCACCCAGTTTATAAGAAAAAAATATATCTGCGAAACTACTTGACCAAACTCTACCGACTTAGGTAAATATAATGCATTTCAAACCAGGAAGCAAAACTTCGAAAATTTTTCAAATCGGACAAAAACCACGCCCACCTTTCATACAACGGTAATTCACCTCGATCTTAAAAAACGCGATATTTAAGTCAGCATTAAACACAATTCGCTCAAAATTAATATGAAGGATGGGGCTACACTAACAAATACACCGAATCGAAAAAATTTGGAATTAAATTAAATTATACTTTTCAAACAGGTGGCAACCCTCATAAAGTTAGTGATGCACCTTTTCGCCGAGACGGCCCGTCTGTCACCCTTAGTTAATTATTTCATGCAACTTGTGTAGATCCTAATTAAATAAATGTGAACTTTTAATTTCCAAGGGGAACCACTATACACCCAATCACAGATTGTGTATACTTTAACTAAAGTTGACTATTAAAACAAGTGGCAACCCTCTCTCATGCATAAAATATTCTTTAAGACTTGTACATACATAATTTCATATAAATCGGTTTACCCGTATCGGAGGAGTTCGACCACAAATACCGTGAGACGACATTTTTATATGTATACCGATAAGAAGTTTCACAAAGCAAAATATACATATGTATAATATACATTGGATGTGTATGTGTGTAAATTAGCCCTTGCCATGAGAAAAGGTTGAAGATGTGCCCGTCGGGGTTGAACACTTACCCTATGAGGATTACAAAAATGAACAGCTTAATTGATTTTTTCGCATAATTTCTCTGTTGGATGTTTATGAATGATATATACCGCAGTGCTCCAATTTTCATATTTCAATTCCACCATGTGATCTTAAAAATTTCATTTGAAAGTGAATAAATGTGCTCCCAATTTCACAAATTTCCCATATTGGCTGTCGTTGAGGCAATTCACTAATAGATGTCGTTAAAATTCACCTTTCTTTGAGGTATCATAAGCAAGTAACTTACATTGCAACAAAGTACTGATTCGAAAATTACATGAATGGTATCTAAACATATCAATGAATATTTTTAAAAATCTTCCAGTCGAAAACAATTACACATTTAAACGCCTTTTGCAATTTACTTTTCATTTCACTGATAACAAAGGCACCGCATTCCAATCACAAAAATGTATGTGAATGTGAAAATGGGAGCATCAAATATATGATTTCAAACCGAATTCACAGGGAAATTTGTGGATGTGTAAATGGACGCACGGCTGATAGGTAACCAAAGGCACATTTAGCCTATAGAAACGTTTAACCTATCATGTCAAACACAGTGTTCATGCCAGCTATTTCTACAAACCACAACCTATATCCAAGACGCATTATTACTAAAATAAGCACCAATGGCAGAAGTTATAGCTATTTCGGATATCACCACATCTTCTCATCAGACTTTTTCCTGGGATCGAACACACATCTTCCACGGCTAACTCGAGTACGGATCATCGCTCCAGTACGAGAATAAGTCTGATAAGGAGGTGTAGTGAACATTTTTCCCATTAAAAAGGTCTAGAGCTTATAAAAATTATTGCTTAATATTATATTAGATTATACATATGCATTTGTAGTAAGGGTTCAAACCCGAGGGGCACATCTTCAACTTTTTGACATTTTTGTGCTGCTGCACTACCGTTGAAAAGTAATAAATGAAAACGCAGTAGAGTATAAAACTTAGATTGAGGAGTAAAAAATTCCGAAAATATGAAATCATAAAATCATCATAAAAATTTTAAAGAAATTTAACAGTTTTCAATAATATTAATACAATGTAATATTAAAGGTTATGCATTTATATATTTAATATAGCATATGTACATATATTGATATACATATTTATATACAGAAGCATTTACAAATCAATACATACTTAGTTTTGTCAAAAAAAGTTTTGTATCAGGAGTGTTAATGGTATTTTTTTTTACAATAAAAAGCTATTGGATGTCAAATTCAGCAATATATTCTTTAGTAAGAATAAACCTTTAAAAATCAAATGCACGTCTTTTTTAATATTCAACTACAAATATTTCAATACAAATATCACGATTTTGGCGTAGAATACGTCTTACCTTACGGTATGGGCACCAATGTCTGGTTTTTATTGTTGTAATCTCTATTTCTTTAATTATAAGGAAACGGCTCGATTAATTTTATTTTTTTTTTTGTAGTCAAATGAAGATGTTAGCTTTCGTTTGACATGCTTTTCATGTTGGTTGATATCTTCCTATTATTTAAATTTCTCAAATGAAAATTGTATAAACACATGCACACAAATATGTGTGTGGTGTTTGGTTGAGTGTTTGCTGATGGGCGATTTAAATGTATTGCATAATTTTAGGCGGGCAAGTTAAAGTAGAGTAAAAGAAGAGAAAATGCTGCCAAGCACTGCAAAAAAAATAATAAAATTGATTCGCGTATGTTATTTATCATTTATCTTTACTATTGATAACAGCCATTGACTTCGTTTTTGCGAGAAATTTAATTGATAATTTAAAAACATTTTTATCCTATTTTTCCTATCATAAGCTTATGTATATCATCCAAAGTAACTATCAAATAAAGAAATTCATTTGCTTGTATTACTTATCATTTATTGTAACATATGTTTTCTGTCTTATCGGATGGCGTATTCTACGTTAAACTTAATGGCCGTGTCTCTGACACAGCCTGCTTCTTTTTTTAGTAAAACAACAACTAGAAAACTTACTGCTTTTGCAAATTTTTTTGTGTATTTGGCTCTGAGTGATCGCCTTTTTGCCTGGCAGCTGATAATAGGGGGAATGTTCCCGTTATCAAACCCGAGTTCACTCCCCCAATTTTGTGAGCAATTGAGAGAGTTTCGTATCTATGTCCACACATCGCGATACGGTCTAATGTACATATATAATTTATGTACTCTTCAAATTATTTAAAAAGTACATACATATCAACATACATATATTGGTATTTATACATAACATTTTCTCGCATCACCAGGCTAAGCACTCAACACAACACCAGCAGCGTTCGCATACAGATGGCGAAGGACAGTACAATGAATCATCGGCGACATTAGATGGCGACGCATTGTCCTCACTTCCACAGGCATCTTTCAACTATATAAATTCCATTGTCGGTAGTGGCGTCATTGGCATTCCGTATGCACTGCATCGTGCTGGTTTTGGACTGGGTTTACTCTTGCTCATGCTGGTTGCATATATAACGGATTACTCACTAATTTTAATGGTAAGTTGAACCACAGGCGAAGATAGCTCCCAGTCATGGAGAGAGTTGGGCAGTCTCAAAGCTATATTATTAAAATTTATATTTTTCAATGCAGAAGCACAAGAATTCGTTTTTTCGTAAACATGTTTAAACATTTGTTTTATTAATAACTTGACATCAATTACAAAATTAAATTAAGCTTTTTAGATATTTCACCAATGCCTTCATCAGCTTTGTTTTTAATGTTACGATGCATAGCAGGATCAACAAAACTATTCAATCTATCCTAAAATTAAGAAAACTATAAAAGAAACGTAAACACTTCGTTTTGAAGTGTTTTTTATTCGATTTATATTTAACTCTTTGATCCCATTTCTTTGAATTGTGTTCATCCGTTTCAAACAAGAAAACTTCAGTTCTGGAGTTGAAAAAGTAGTTGTCGGTAACATTTGCAGCTCAAGGTTTAGTAAAAACAAATAGTTCATAAAACTTGACAGCGCTCATGAATTAATTAAAGAAATACATCGCCTACCGAAATGTTTAATATAATTAAGAATAAACAAATTAAGGTAAAAATTAAGCTATTTGAACTATATAAGTTCAGTAAATTACCTTTACAATAATAGATCACACTTTGGAATCTAGTAATACATAAAAGTTATTCAGTATACTGGTTTTCGTTACTTTTCCATAAAACGGTAATTCATATGATTCGTAGTTTAAAATTTCAAACTTCATACAAGATTTATAAAAATTTAACAAACCTTCAAACTTGCTCATTAGATTTTTCGGAAAATTTTTTGGTATGTACTCGTAGTTTATAGCTGATTGAATTTCAGTTTAATAATGCGCAAGTCTTTGTTCTGTTTCTTACATTTGGTGGTTCACAAACAACCAAGGCAAATCCATATAAGGTGATGTCTTAACACACACACACGCATTTTTTAATTTTAGGATGCCACGATCAACGAGAATAGAAGAATGGGCATCATTAGTTTTCGTTTTTAAGATGTCATGGGTAAAGGAAAAATACAAACATAGCGGAAGAAGAAGACATCAGCTGCTTTAGTAACATCACCTTATATGAATTCACCTTGCACTCAAAGATTGCACTAGCGAGTCAATTTTGAATTGACGAACTTTTATAGAGCCGGTGGATTTTTGACGTTTTTTACACTTTGCTTTTCCACATAACAGATGGATTTTATATACATAAATTCCCATTGGTTTTTAATATATTTTTGTACGAACTTTCTTGTATATTTCTAGTTTCAAGCATGTGATAAATGAAAAAAGTTTTAATAATTTAAAAACACTTTCGATAAAATTATCAAGTACCGATATGAGTCGGTCATCTTATGAATTTCGCATGTTGCTTCTTTTCCATGATTGTGTTTGGCGTTACCACAATTTATGTGTAAGCCGGCGTATAAATTATTGTCGCCATTATGAATTGAATGAATGAATAAAAAAAAATTACAGTAAAATTAGATTCAAGTGGGGCAGTACATTTTAAAATTTACATAAAAATTTAGCGAAGTGACAATGATGGTGGAAGAGTATGTATCAGAGGGGTTTCAATATAGGCGTAGTGAAAATCATAACTAAATACTGTTTGCCTATAATCATTAGCAATGCTCGTATCTCGTATAGAGCAAAGCGACATACTAATATTTTTTGTCATATATGAAAATTTTTATTATATGATATTAAATTCTATATTATGATATAAATTATTACTTATATTTATAAAAAGAGAGCCCATTCCATTAACCTGTATTGAAATGTATATACAATTGTATATACTTATACATACATATATGTATGTAAAATGCAATCGCCGGTAACCTTGACAACTCTACGACTTTGATATTATATGCATTATTGGTATTAGTACTTAGAGAAGAGTAACGCCACACCGATTCAACATTCAACGATTAGAAGTTCTGGGCTATCATCTACGAGATTTGAATTTTTCCTGATTGTTGAGGAAATTTCTCTTCAGGACACTCATTTTCAGGTCATCGTCAATTTTCCTAAATGAGTTCACCCCTGGTTTTACAACTTTTGTATCACTGTTCATCCTAATACTGAAATCAACAAGGAAGATTTGACGTGGTGATACTCATAGAACTGGCTTTTGGTACATATGTATATGTACATACGAGGTCTCCCGGTGGACGTGGGAGCAAATGAGCGAGATGGTAAAGAATCTTTCTTCAATGGAGATCGTTCAAGGAAACTTATTTTCTGGGTGTTAATAAAGTCTCTAAAAATCTGTGTGTACTTTATTGCATAATACAATTATTAAATAGTAAATCAAATATGAACATTTGTTATATCAAATGATTTTAGGTGAGATGCGGTCATCTTTGCGGAAGGTTTAGTTATCCTGGAATCATGGAAGCAGCTTATGGAAAATATGGGTACTATCTTCTGTCGGTGCTGCAATTCATGTATCCTTTTCTAGGTAAGTTTTGGAAGTTAAGTTAAGTCCTAAATGTATAACATGGATATACAAACATCAGTATCTATGTTACATTTTCTCTTCAACCATCATATCGTCTTTGTTAGTAATGGAGAGTAAAAGAACATTGCGATTTCGAATGAAAGACTATTTACACCAAAAATACTTTGTTTTCCAGCTATGATTTCGTACAATGTCGTCGTGGGTGACACTTTGTCCAAGGTGCTGGTCCGTTTTTTCCCATCATGGGGCACATCGATGGGTGCAGTTCGACTAGGAGTTGTATTCTTCGTTACAGTAGGCGTCGTGGTTCCTTTATGCCTCTATAAAAACGTTTCCCGTTTAGCCCGTGCAAGTTTCATTAGTTTGGCCTGCGTAGTATTTATTTTATTTGCGGTCATTGTAAAACTATTGTCTGGTGATTACACTGTGTAAGTATATATATGAAAGCTTTATTGTTGTCTTGCCGGAAAAAGCAAGTCAGTTCTATAAAATAACATGTATATGTATATAAAAACGAATTATTTGTTTGAAGTAAGTAAGGTTTTAAGTTGTTGAATTCAAACTACAAGTAGGTACAGTAATTAAAACATACATATGTAAATTATTGTTGTGGCGAATGGCAATTTGTTGTCATTGACAAAAAAATTAATTTGTGAATCACTTGTAAATTATTTTATTCCTGCAGGGGAACAAAGCAGATATGCAATAGAGGTATTGACGATAAGCCCGTCACTTCATTGGTAGACTGTTTGACGCTATATTTTAGTTTTGCAAATGCAATGAAAACTTCCATGAGCCAAGCAACGAAGTATCAAGGTTGCTAGCCTGGCATGCTTCCGGAAAGAAGCAAAAAATCACTCAGCTATTTGGTGCTTGGGTTTTTTTCCATTTGCCAGATTAACAGCAGTAAGGCTAACTTCGTTCACAGGAAAATGGCTTTTTCCAAACGAAAAGAGAGAAGAATAACACGCTATGGTGCGGTCCAAACGCTGCATCATGACGTTCAAGGCTAATTACCTTTTTTCCAGATTGCGGGCCATTTTTTTCAAAACGGAATATTGTTTAGCGTGAAATGCAGTATATATGGGTTTTTTTTATGTCGAAATATGGCCCAGAAGACATTTTTTCTTCAATTTGTAATAAACAAATATATAAACAATTGGCTCAGATTCAATTTTTTTATTCCGAAAAAATTACACGTAATCTATATTAAATGACGATTAAAATGGCGGTCGAATCATCTAAATCGGTCTGATAGATCGTTCGTAATTGATCTTTGAAAAAAATGACGAAAAACATTTATTAACAATATCTTAAACAAAAAATTTTGTTTAGAAAATCCAACTGGGTTTTTGTTTGTATCATTAATGCCTACAGAAAAAATTAAAAAACGAGCAAAAATAATTTTTCACCGCATCCAGGTGATCCGATTGAGAAATTCTGACCCAGATGCATTCGTTCTGCTCCAGTCAAGAAATTGAATAAAAATATCTTGTTTTTCTTTATAAAATTATTTATTTAAATATTTAAATACAATAGTGACGGCGTACAGATTATGAACAATATAAAACTAAATTTAGTTAATTGATAGCACAGGCTCTGGCGGTATTACGTGTATAATCAGCTTTAGCCTTCAAATTCAACTCACTACTTCATAAAAGTAAATATTTTCTTTATTCTATTTATTCTGTTTTAATTGCTTTGTATGTACATATATCCTCTACATACATATATCTATGTGCATACATATACGTTGACGTTAAACTATCGAAGTTGCGAAACCATTATTTCAAACAAGTAGTTTTAGAATTGACAGAGCCACATATGAGCCAGCGCTTAAAATATGGTTCCCCAACATATCCTGAATACCACAAAAGTATTTGCCTTAGATGCCTTAGCTGCGTTTAAAATAAACACACTTTTATTAAAATAATCATTAAATAAAATGAATTTATTTATGCTTTTGTATAGATTTAAAAAAGTATACATATAATTCAACGACAACAACGCCATATGTAAAGTAAGGAGAGAAAAATAAATAAGTAAAAACTAAGAACCCAAAAAATTTTTGACTAATTAAGGTGACCAACCATCCTCCTTTTGGAATACTTACCTCTTTGTGTAACCAAGCCTTCTTTTGAAAAGTGGCCTCCTAAATGCCTTCTTCATTGATATTTGTCCTTCTGATATTCGTGTTTGAAATTACTACATGAATTATTGTGTGAATACAAGAAACTGTTAGGGCTGGCTCTAAAACAAATTAACTCATTTGGACAAAAAAAAAAAAAAAATACAGGCATAACGGAAACCATTATCAAATAAATGCAGAAATTTTACCAATCATGTTTTGAATATATTGATGAATCAAAATCTACAAAAAATGGCGCTTACAACGTTATTTGAGGTTGTCTTTCAAATGTCTGTTTGAAGAAATTAGAAGACTTAACATGTATGTATTGTACATATACATATATTTAAATCCAAAAAAATTCATACAATGGAAAATCAACACGTTGAAATTGGTAATAGATGGGTAGAAATATTCAGTCAGTTTATAAAACGGTATACAAAAATTGTGTGTTCTTGTTCATTGTAAATGATTTTTGGAAAAAAGTTTAAAAAGTTTGATTGAATGTTGATACTAGAGAATGACCGATTTTTAAGGCCGAATATCTTCAAGATCTAAACTAATGGCTAATAAAGTACAACAACAATTTTGCAACTGAGTAACCATAGTATTTTTCCTGGTAGGGGGCAACGCACATTTCTCTTTTCCTGAACAAACTTATAGTCCAGGGTTTTCTGAAAATCACAAGAATGCGATTGAGTTATGAAAAAGAATACGGGAGTAATTGGTTTCTTTTTGGAAAATGGGCGCGTCCCGCCCACTTCAGTAAAAAAATATAAAAGCAAGTTGGGTATAAAAATTGCATTTCAAGTCAGTAAGCTAAATTTATAAAATTGGGAAAAAACCACGTCCACCTCTCATATAAAGAGAAGTCACAAAAAAAAACGCAATTTTCAAGTTACCATTATAGACAATTCACACAAATTTAATGTGAAGGATGGGACTGCACTAACAAATACACAGAATCGAAGAAATTGGAAAAAGGTGTGGCACCGCCTACTTTAGAGCAAATAAGCATATATATATATCTGCGAAACCGTGTTACTTAAGTTTAACAAATTTGTTACACAGATCAAGTTTGAAGTCAATAAATTCCAAAAATTTAAAAAATCGGACCAAAACTTCGCCCACTTCTCATATAACGGTAATTTTTAAATGAAGTTGCATACGCAAATACACGATATACAAATTTGTTGGCAAAAGGCGTGGCACCGCCCACTTACGAGCAAATAGGAATATCTCAAATACAAGAATCAAAACAATTCGACATTTATTAACTACTCAAGGTAATTTGCTGAAATTTCATAGACAAGATTAGGTTTCAGAATGAAATACATATAATCATAAATGTTGAATATGTCCACCTCAATTTGTGTTACAACATCAAGACACACATCACAAATTGTAGGAGAAGTTTGGCCAAAAACGCTTAAGCGGTTATATCGCCAATTAAGTAAGTAAAGTAAGAAAGTATGTACATATGTATATACCCAAGTATTATTCATCTGCACCATCTGGGCGTGGCGCCGCCAGCAATTTCAAATATATATACATATATAAATTTTCGAATTGTACTTTATTCACTGAGCTCCGTTAGAAGACTGAACTTAAAGGCTAACATCAACTTAAATCTAGCCCTAACGTCAGGTGCGCGCTTCCGTAGTCGCTGCCGACTGCACTGCCCACCACATTCCTCGTTGCATTCGATGTCAGGTGCAGGTGTTCAGCCAGACGCCGCGTTAACATAAACGGTTTCCCACGATTTGTGAGAACCGTTGTGACTGCTAGCTGGCTGAGCTAGCTACTTGAGATAGCTGACGATAACTCCTCCCCCCGTAAGTGAGGGCCGTCCTCGGTCCTTCTTAAGGTTTTTATGACATTTTGGAGGTCACGCTGCTTTCGTTTTCTCTGGACGTGTTGCTTCAGCTTTATAATGACGAAGCAAATTTTAATGATTGTGAATAATATGCCACAATACAGTACCGGCTGCGTTGCTACTTTTGCTTCAACTTAATTTATGTAGCGCAAATTTTCGACGTTCAGCTTATGCAGAAACGGCAGACTAAGTATCTTCTGATGACCAGTAATGTTTAACAAAGCCGATGTTTCTATGCCAGGTTGTCTATTTGGAAAAACATTACGATTCACAAACATGGTTCCATTGACCCAAACCTTGTTGTCGAATGTGAGCAAGTGCGTGCCAGATATGATCTTTTCGGTACCTTATGCCTCCCTTAGGCTTGCTGGTCGGTCATAAATTACAACGATGGCTTCATCGATTACTATTACGGGGTCTCGGTGATCAGGCTGAGTACTGTGCGCTCTTATTCCCGAATGTAACTGTTGTGTGCAGGTCTCATTAATTGACTCCCTACAGAAGGTTGCTGTTGTTGTTATTTTGCAATCACTAACTGCCGTTACGCGACCATCACAATTTGCTACTGTGTTGTTCTCAGCAAGGTTAAGAATTACGCCATTATGCGAGACGGGGAAAATACTAATCTTCTTACATGCTAATTTAGGTCTAGGATATTGTATAATGAAATGTAATATATTTTCATTTTGTAAAATCTTAACTCTAGATACATCCATTAATTGTGTTATACTAACACCTGTGAATTGCTCATTTATTATTGGCTTTAAATCACTATCGTCAAGAATTGCCAAATTTGTAACATTAATTTTGGCAAGTGATATCGACAGCATTAAATTTTGTATTTCAGTTATTAAAATTCTATTTCGCGTCATTGTGTTTCTGTAGTTGAACTTCTTGAGCCTTTCTGACTTTATTTTTTATTCGTTCTTTAAACTCATCTGTGGCTGAGTGGATTAAGTCAACGGGTTTCTGGTCAGTGACCGAATGAATCGTCCTATTATATTCTATTGTCGCCTGTACTATGTCCTTAATTTGCCTATCAAGTTTGAGACACCTTGCAATTTCCAACAAAGTACTGTGTAGTCTCTCTACCTGCTCGTTCGAAGTGCTATGAAGAGGTGGGGCGTTGACTATGTGTACATCGAAGCGGTTTAGTAACATTGATGTTATGGTTTCGGAGTTTAAGGACGCTTCGTTGTCACAGAAAATAGTTTTTGTTTTAGGAAATATGTTCATTAATTGTAAAATGTGCAATTTGACATCTATTATTGTGTGAGATGATATCGGCTAAATAACTGCAAATTTAGAAAATTTATCAACACAAGTGAGAAAATATGTTTTATCTTTTGAGAATATGTCAATGTGCAAAATTTCGGCAGCATATGAAGGAATTGGTGTTTTCCCGATTAGTTGTTTTTTCGGATGACGATCGTACTTAGCCCTTGAACCTATTTTACAATTGGTGACGATTTCATTTGCTAACTTTGTCATTTTTGGAAAGAAATAGTCACACAAAATTTGTTTGGTATTTTCTTGTGCAGCTCTGCGCGCTCGGTTATGTTCCGTAATTACAATTTCTTTTTGTTAATTTTTATCAAAAATATACCAGAATTTTGTTGTTGGAAACAACTCGACGAGGCTATGCTGGATGTGCGCTAATACCGGTAATTCACAGTTAATTGCATTAACAACGTCTGGTTTGACTATGTTTTGGATTGATTCGATTAGTGAGTCTCTATTGGAGAAACGTATAAAAAGGCGCCTTTTCTTTACAAATATTATGAAAGTGCGCGTTGAGGGATATTGCGCTTCTTCTAAAAAAATTTAGTTTCTATAACAGTTTATTGGTTTATCAGTTGATTCCATCGTATAAGTCAAAGAAAGCTCACTATGAATTGTAGCAGCGTCCGATTCAGGTTGATCTTCAAGAGCATGTACTTTTTGCCGTGACAGTGCGTCAGCAACAAAGTTTTCTTTTCCCGGTTTATAGAAAATTTTAGCATTGTGCTCGTCAATAAATTCTTTCCAGCGTTTAATTTTCGTATTTGGGTTTCGGTCTGAAACTGCAAATGTGAGAGGCTGATGGTCGGTATAAATATTGATATCTTTTACCCCGTAAAGGTAGTTACGGAGATTTTATAAGGCCCACACTATGGCCAATAGCTCTCTTTCATTGGTTGCGAAGTGCAACTCTCTATCTTGTAGTGTTCTGGAAATCATCGTTATTAGCTTTCCATTCTGAGATAGTACTGCTCCCAGACCATATGACGAAGCATCCGTCGTTAGATCGAATGGCTTTCCAAAGTTCGGATAAAGCAACATTACATCTTCTGATATCAAAACTTCTTTCAATTTGTTTACTTTCCTGTCGTCAAGTATGACTTTAATTTTTTTTGACTGTTGAGCACTTACCCTACCCTTTTCACCCTTGAGAATGTCAGATAGTGGCTTTGCTATTGAAGCAAAATCCTTGATAAAGCAGCGATAGTAGCTGGCTAAGCCCAAGAAGGATCTTACTCCGAACAAAGTAGAAGGTTCATTATAGTCTCGGATGGCCTCCACCTTAGTAGGACTTGCTTTTATTCCCCCTTTTGATACATTTGTTTTAAAAAAATTTGACTTTTCGCGTGAAACCCTCATATTTGCCTCATACAAATTGCGCAGAACCCAGTCAATGTGTTTCACATGGTCGGCTTCGTTTTCCGAAAATGTTATTACGTCATCGACGTATACGTAACAAGTTTTTCGTATTTGTTCACGAAGGACATCGTCGATGGCCCTCTAAAAAATAAATGGTGCATTTTTCAATCCAAATGGTAGCCGACAAAATTCGTACTTCCCATTATTTACTGAAAATGCGGTTTTTTCACGAGTTCAATTTGATGAAACCCTGATTTTAAATCAAGGGTTGTAAAATATTTCGCCTTACCCAAGTTTAACAATATTACTGTAACATTGGGAATTGGGTATTTGTCATCGATTGCCTTTTGATTGAGCTTTCGAAAGTCTATCACTAGGCGTTTTTTCTTGTTGCCCAACTCGTCACTACCTTTTTTATCAACAACTCATATGGGGTTGTTAAAAGGGGACCTAGATTTGCGGATTATTCCATTCTTTAGTAGATGTTTTATTTCGCTGTTATCGAAATCAGACACTCCCATTGGATATGGGTACAATTTTGAATATACAGGGTTGCTATCTTCGGTGCGAATGGTAGCAACAATGTTTGTATTAAAGGGCAGTGCTTCGTCAGGATCTGCAAAAGCTTTTGCCCTATTTTTCAACATTTTGTTAAATTCGGCTTCTACCGACTGAGGCACTTCTATGTCCTTCAGTTTCGTAAAATTCACGTCTTCGCATTTATAAAACTGAATTTGTTCAAATCCAGAGGCGAATCGAATTAGTTTATCTTTTAGGTTGATGGTAGCGCTTACCAGCGTTAGCAGATCAAGGCCAATAATACCATCAAAGGTTGTAAGACCTGGCAAAATGAAAAATGGGGTACTAACTCCAAAAAATGTTATGTAACATTTGTATTTAATATTATTGCATCCATGTATGGATTTCACTTGGAAAGGCTCGTCAACTGGGACGACGTTCCCCACTCCCTTCAGAGGCTTAATGTAGTTCTTAGAAGCCCCAGTGTCTATTAAAAATTTAAAAGGTCTCCCTGCTATTGTTCTTTGTAGAAACGGCAGTAGGGACCTTGCTCTAAAAAATTTATGGGTTCTACATTGGAGCCTTCTGCTTCAGATACCTCCGACTCAGCTAACCTTTCGTAGTCCGAATTTTCTTCCTTATTTTTTTAATTTTCCTGTGAGATTTTATTAATTCTCTGTTGTCTTTGTCCTGAATTTCTGTTAGAACCACATGGTCTTTTGTGTGCTTGGTTTAAGTTATTATTATTATTACTAGAGTTTTGTTGGGCATAGCTTGTCGACCGTCGGAGGCGTGAAGACGTGGAAGCAATATCCATTTTTTCTACCGGTTGCAAGTTGCTTGAGTCCTGTCGCCGGGTATAATATTATTCAGCGTTTGACTACGCGTGTTACAGTTATCCTGTATCTGAACTTTACTTTAAGAGCTTCTTGCATAATTCGTCGCAAACATATGTATATCTGATTTGACTCAACTTCTTGAGCCAATGCTAAAGCGGCAGGCAAATCCTTGGGCCGCGATGCAAATAAAACATCACTTAAGGGTTTCTTTAGTCCCGATATAAAAACCCGAAGCGCATCCTCCCTATATTTACCATTAATAGAGTTAACCAGTTCGCCTTCGTATGTCATTATTGTCTTATTAGTCAGTAACGTAAGTTTCTTTTCGATCTCGTCATAATATTGCAGGAGGGTTAAGTTTCCTTGTCGCAATGTGCTGAGCTCCTGCTCAATTAAATATATGTATAGGCCGCTTGTCGGCATAAGCGAAATCTAACCTCGCTACTATGGCTTTAAAATTGAGCGCCGTATGAAAGGAAGCGAATACTGCATCGGCAGCACCTCTAACTTTGTTCCTAATTATGCCCAAAGCCTGATAGTGCCTTGAACTACCGTCGTATTTTTCAAATGGTTTATAAGCAGAATGTGCGGCTTGGCGTTCCTGTTTGCCATCAAATTCAGGTACAGATTTAACAATGTCAAGAGGCCCATCACATTTAATTCCTTCAACTATTGTAACGTCCTCGTACGTCTTAAGTTCTGTTTTTGATAGATCTACAGCAGCAATTCTCTGCGCAACCTCCCGCAGCTTTGTCTCAAATCTGAATTTTCTCTAGCCCCACGTTGGGCGCCAATTTTCGAATTGTACTTTATTCACTGAGCTCCGTTAGAAGACTGAACTTAAAAGCTAACAGCAACTTAAATCTAGCCCTAACGTCCCGTGCTCGCTGCCGTAGTCGCTGCCGACTGCACTGCCCACCACATTTCTCATTGCATTCGATGTCAGGTGCAGGTGTTCATATCCTATGTTGGGCCCGGCCCGGAGACCACATGCACCTACTGTAAAAATTTCATAAATATCTGTTGAGTACTTTGCATACAACATGTAAGGATTGCGCTGGGTATTTAAAGTTCGGTTGCGCCCTAAATTAGGCTCTTTCTTAATTGTATTGAGTTATATTTGAACTTTTGTTGGCGCGCCGCGACAAAGGACACATCTTACAAAGAAGTTGCATCACTCCCACTCTCCCTGTAACAGAAGATCTCCTCCGATTTCACCATACCAGAAATAATTTGACTTTTGCTGATTGATATTCGAATCTGATTTGATCCAATTGGTTTCAGGTGTAGTGAAATTTGCGACAATTCTTGCCACAGGAAAGGAAACTTTGTAATCTACGTTCTTTGAACGTAGTTTTGAAATTAGACCTTTGCTAGGTAAAGGTAGTCCTATAATTTTTTTCGTTCGACAATCAATTCCACTGCAAGATTCATTAAATTTTTATTTAGACAACGTACGCATTTTACGCGTTGATTGTACAGATATAAGCATATATTTAGACAGGAATAAAATATGTTTTTTGGGTAAATGAAGATTTTTTTTTTTAATATTGAACAAAATATTTGTCTTGCCACTTTACGTCAAGGATTCTGGTATCTTTACAGAATAGAGATTTCATTGTAAATAGCCATACAGGCACCAACTGCAGCAATGTTGACAATTTCCAATTAATTTATGTGTACTTGTGAAGAGCTAACAGAAAATGAGTGAACATTAATTTACGAAATGTAGAGTTTCTTATTACTATACAAAATTTGAGATAATGACTTCTTAATCACTTTAACTTTCTCAATCTTGATAATTTATGAAGTAATTGTTTTTCAATGATCCGAAACCAATTATTTCCAAATTGAAATAAGGCATAAATATCAAATTTATAAAACTTATAAATCGTACTATTTGCTCCGAGTTTTTATCTGCATCGTTACGTGTTGCCCTGGGAAGTTCAGTCCTGATAGTCGACATTTTTATTCTCTACCTTTCGTAGACAATAGTAGACGCTATCACAATATTTAATTTTCATTGTGTGGTTCTGTTATGACTACTTTGTATATATTCCCATACTAAAAATCTGCAAAGTTAGTTATGAAAATTATTACTGCATTACATTATTTATAAACCAATCATTTGAACTTTTGAAAGAGTATTCAAAACTAAGGCGAATCAAATTTCGGAAAGTTAAGAGCTGCAGTTGAATCGCTGAAGGATCTAAGGATCTATCAAGTTGTAACATATTTTAAATTAGTGAGTAACATTCGAAGTTGTCAAAAATGGAGTTAACATTTCTATGTCTTGCACTACCGATAAATTTACATAATAATTAATGACTGTCATTTTATTCTTCAGCGCCGATACCGCGGAATCTTGGAGATTTGCAAATGCAGATTTGATACCAGCCACGGGTATTATGGTTTTTGGTAAGTCAGTAAGTTATTACAAATTTCTATGTTCACATATCATGTAGACATATCAAGTCTAACTGAAAATAGCGTTGTATCGATTTTGTCCTCAGCAAGAACAGTCATTTAAACGGTCACCAAACGTGGCTCAATGCAATCCCTCTGTTAAGAGCGTTCGGAAAATCGTGTAAAAATTTTTGTTTCATGTCACTTTCTTAAATTTCGATGGTAGCATGCAAGAAAAAATATAGCGAACCAGAATCAAATAAAGTGCAGGCATGTTAGTGCCAACACAAATTTTGTATTTGTATTGCACTTTCGACCACACAGGTTTTGCTGGGGCTTCAGACCTTAACACGAATGTATGACAGCCCTTTCCCGAAAACAATAAAACTGCTAGTGCTGCTAGTGAGATCAACTTCTCAAACGTAATTTTTTTCATAACTCCGGTCATATTATACTAACAGTTTCCTTTTGAAAATATATTGTTGAAAGAGATAAGATCGATCTATAATCGGAGCGAATATTTCTTCGAATATGAAAATATGACCATCAATAACTGTTGTTAGATCAAACTTATATCTAGAAAATCGTTATGGTAATAAAATATGTATATTTGATTTAGTCAAAAGAAAGGAAATGAACAAATGAATAATGGGAAAGCATAAAGCAATGAGAAATATGAGCTTAATATCCCTATACGGTCCTAAACTATATGCAATATCACATAGGAAAAAGTCTTCGATTTCCTTAATCTCAATTTATTATAACTATAATTTTAATAGAAAAGAAATATCTGCGATAGTAATCCATATTGCATTAGTTTGGTAATAAACGAGCCCGAAAAAAAGCAAGAAGAAAGTACTTTCAAGAATAAATTAATTTAAAAAATAAAGTACATAAATTGTTAAATATGATATGCACGAAATATAACATAACACAAGCAGGCAATCGACTGGTGCTTTATAATGCACTGAAATAATAACCTATGTATACGAGTGAATACAGCGTTTTATGTGAACCATTTTAACAAAATCCGTTTCATCGTTAAAAAATGATAAACTGTAGTGTTAAGCGTTTAACGCAACCTTTTCCCATGTCCCATAGGAACTAACTTTCACTTCAAAACATCTACGCTGGGCATTTAAATGCATTGAATGAACGGAGAACGACCTTTCGACATACATTGATATGACTGGACAGAAATTAATATTTGGTATTTCTAGCGGTGTTGGTGTATCGATGTGCCACTTTTTACTATTATAAATATAATGGTTGAATTCGCGAATCTAATAAATTTTGAGAGTAATAAAAATGATCAGGTTTGAGGAAAGTGGCATTTCATTTTGACGAAAAATTTGCTGATCACGAAAATCACCTGATTGTAATGAGGTAAAAAGTGTCCGCTGATTGTAATGAGGTGAAAAGGAAAATTGTGTTTGAGAATTTAATTTTTAGAAATATAAAATAAGACTAATAACAAGAAGAAGAAGTAAGTAACTACTATTCGTTTAGTAAAGTGTCTTAGCGGTGCACTATGAGATCGGTTTTAAATTTTTCCATTTTACACTTTGGATATAAATAATAAGTCTACAAGCTGTTTCTAAAACTTGCAAGTTTTTGCTATTTTAACAAGCATTTCTCTATTTGAGAGAAACCATAACAAATCATTATCATTTGGCTATTGGGAGCTTGCTGCTGAAAGAATACGCCAATAAACATATTGCTGTTTACCCTACTAAGTGTAATATTAGGGTTATTCATCTAAAGTGATAAACTACTGTTAAACGTATAAACTTCATAAATATGTAAATCGGCTGACCTTTTATATCGCTTGTTAGAAGAATTGCGATTGGATTGCGAACATAAAGTTAATTTCAGCGATGATAGTTAAGTCCCAGCGAGGTTCTCACACTAGAAAGTAGTTTTTGTGAAAATTGCCGATAGGAGGTATTGAATATAAGTCCTCGATATGTTGGTATAAATTAAAAAAAATTGTTCAGGCAAAATTCTTAATTATTTAGATAATATAATAGCTCGATTTTTATTTATGATATTATATTACATCTGTATTTTGACTACCTAATGAATTTTGGCAATGTCGTTTTTAGAAAGTTCTTTAAGCGGTCAATCAGTTGACCTTTAACATGAAAGCTTATACTAAGTTTAGGCGGCAAAGAGCCACTGTTTTTAGTAGTTTGAAGATTTATTTATCAAATTTATTTATGTAATTCATCTTTTTACAATCTAGCAAAATTAAAACACGTTTCTCGCCTCAGGACGGCACATTTTTGTATTTTATTATTCCTGAAATCTATCAGATGTCGTTTGACTTGATTTTATTAAAGTGGAAATATTGTACAAAATCAAACCAATCAGCTGTTAAATGCTAATGTTGTGACGTACTCAGAAATTGGGTTGGCAAATATTTTGACTGTTTTACCCTCACAATTCAATAGTCTCAATAATCTGTGTAGCTGTAGAAAGTGATCGTTATTTTGATCTTTTCAGATATAAAAGTCATTGGAAAGAATTCTTTCAAAACCAAACACGAATATACTACCTAATTCTTAAGTCCATCTGACCTTATTTTTATTTAGAAGATTTTTTCGTTGTACTTAAGTCATTGCATGGTCTTCATTTTGCGATTTTTATATTTTCGATCAAAAATAATCGTAATTCTTCTATTTTTATTTAATCGATTAAGTTTGATTGCTATTTTTGGATTTTTATTTTTTGGGTAAAACTTTATCGACATTTTGTGATTTTTATTTTTTCGATCAAAAATAATCGTTAATTTGATTGATATTTTGTGATTTTTTATTGTCGGTCGTAAAACATAAGTCGTATTATTATTGTTGTTGATTTTATTGTCATCGCCAACAATTTTTTTCCGTTTGTTATGTTCGAAAAATTTTAAATCCAAGAATAACAATTATTCTTGATCGAAAAATTAAAAATCAAAAAAAGTCGATAAAATTTGATCGGAAAAATAAAAATAACGTTTGTTATCGAAAAAATAAACATTCTAATATAACGATCAACATCGAATGACAAAATAGAAATCATAAAATAACGAATAAATCTTGATTTCGTTTATAAAATATAACCATCACGGTTCCTGGTAAAAAACTATTTCACTAATATGTTTAAATTCCTGAAAATTGTGATATAGATGCATTCGAATACACGTTAAGTTTCCCGTTAGATCTGGACAAATGACTGTCTGCATTTACAAAAACTAAACCAATAAAAGGATGTAAGAATGCATACGTGCATACATATATACCAAACCAAAATCTATTATTATTTCACAAATTATTTTGGAGTCAACAAAAATTCAATGCGTGTATATGAACATAATCATTTCCAAAACATTTAGTTTTAATCACTTGACCACAATTGGTATCTTTTCATTTCTAACATCTGGTGTGATTTCAGCATTTATGTGCCACCACAACACATTCCTTGTTTATCAGTCAATGAGGAATGCGACGCTAGAACGATGGGAGAAAGTCACGCATATTTCGATTGGATTTGCTCTAGCCGTGGCAGCTCTTTTCGGCGTTGCTGGATACTCTACATTCCGTGCGCTATCTCAAGGTACGTTTACGATTCTCCTAAATTAATGTATAGGTATATGTACATACAAATATATATATATATATATATATATTTATATATATATGTACATACATATATACTCGTGTATGTATGTACATACATATGTACATTAGGGTTCGACTTATTTATGAACCTGTTGGTATAAAGCAAGACGAATGAATCATATGTATGTATATTTCATACTGATTCGAAAACCTTTAGATGCGTTCAGCTGAGTTTATTTCAGGTAATTTGGTATTTTAAACAAAACCGATATAAGCAATATGCAGGTAAATCCTGTTCAATAAATACGAAGCACCAAATGTTTTTGATTATTAAATGCCAAATTACTGGCAGGCAAAATACAAAAACTGTGGTATGCCGAGGGATTTTTTGATCACTATGTCAACTGGTCTTCTAACTCCGAGTATGACCATCCCCTATTACTCACTGTTTAATATATCCAACAACTTGTCGTCTGTATAAAACGTTCGTATTGTACTATGTATATGTGTGAAATTTTAAGCTTGAACTATTTTATGATTTCTGTGAAAACATATTTTAAAACACTATAACTATATATAAATTTATAAGAGATATATTTTTATTTTTATTGATTCCTGCAGCTTGTAGGTTAAACAACTAAAAAGAAGAACATGCTTTAGTGGTAGATACTCGTAGAACTTAAAAGCAGAAAATAATCTGTAATATAAATGTTAAATAATTTACAAAAAAATCTATATCACTTTCAAAAAGGGTGGGTGTTTTGTACTATATTGTTATACTAAATCTCCTGTTAAAAAACTTACAAAGGGTTTTCTGAAAGGCACTACATTAACATGACGGACGATTTTACAACCCCCGCAATAGGTTAAAGAAGCGAAAGACAAATTAAAAAAGCGACTGTGCAATCCCGGTAATGCGTTTGAGCAGCGAAATACAAATTAGACATGCGATTTTGCATTCTAAAATAATGTCTTTGTAATTTGTCTTGTGTTTCTTTAACCTATTACGGGGATTGCTAAGTCGCATGTATCATTTGTATTTCGCAGCTCTAACCCATTACGGAGAATGCAATGTCGTTTGCTAGCCATGACATGCCCATGTTAATGTAATTAATTCTAGAAGCGAAAGACTAAGAGCTTACCAATTTTCATACGATTCTACTTTCGTTTACGAGGTAATCGTGTATTTTGCTGGGATGTAAGGTTGCTATGCTATGATATACATACATACATATGTATGTATATAACGTTTTTCGAGGTTATAAGTACTGCAAATTATGTAGCTAACTCCACCATATCAAGTACTAAATATTATAAAAATGGAACAGCAAATGTCAAATCTAATTTGAGGCATTTCTAGAGTGTTCGAAAAAATTGTTTGTTCAGAAAATAAAACTGACAAAATATGCATATTTGGAAAAATATTAAGATTTATGTGCGCTGGACCGATTTGTAAATGCCAAAATGAGTTTTTTATAAATAAAAATAATTATTTTTTTAATATTTTGTAAGCTTAAAAGGCCTGTATAAAAATATTTAAAAATTTGTTGAGCAATATGTATATTGTTGAAAAAATAATTTTGGGCTCATAAAACGCTACAGCTACATTAATAAACATTGTGTGATTTTCGAAAATTATCTTCTTTCATTTGTGTAACGGGTTAGGTACAAAATCTTATGGAACGAAATTCTGCAAACAAAATTTGTTTAAAATAACTACCAGAAGTTTCGAAAATGGTTCGAATTGAGTTTCTGCAGAGCTGGTGCACAGTATGTATACAAAAGAAACTTGTATAACTTTTCAAACCGCGCCGAATGGTGCAAGTAATTTTGGTAGTTTATGATGCCCCTTATATATATGTACCTAAGTGTACATCGTAAACAATTCCAATATTTTACATTCTGGTTTCGTAGATAACTTTTTGTTTTTGTAAAATTGCAAAATTCAACAAATAAAGATGGAAAAGAAAAAAGTTTGAAATTGCCGATCTTAGGTTTAAAGCTTGCTTTGATAGAATTTTAAGATCTTATAAATTTCCGTCCTTGTTGTGTCCTAAAAACAGACAACATCGAATTTTCTTCATAATCGTTTTATTTATTACTCGATTCCAAAGTGTGGTATATCGTTGAATAGTTGCTGTAACTTTTTCGTTCTTAAATTTATAATATACATACATATAGGCATAAAAAGGTGAATAGTACTCAAAATTATTTTTTCAGCTTCTCTCGCATTTCTCTGCTTCCACCTTTCCAAAAACTCAAACCGCAAGGCACTAAAGCTTGAAGTTGCAGCAATCTTCAATCCTCTGATACAAAGATGGCTCCTTTCCTTTTCTACATGTATTTTGGTAAAAATTTTAGTCCATGAATCATTAATAGGGAACCGTGTATTGCGCTGTTTTGAGTAATTTTTCGTACGAATCTTTGAATCTATTTATATCCAATGAATACTGCTTTTATTTATTAACTTTCTTTGTTTTTAGGTGACTTATTGGAAAACTACTGTTGGAACGATGATCTAATGAATTTTTCACGAGTACTTTTCTCTATTTCTATTTTATTGACATTCCCTATTGAGTGCTTTGTCTCTCGAGAGGTTTGCTGCTCCAAGACTTATTCACTGTTCAAAATGGCTTAAATTTATTTTAACTATTTCAGATTGTACGCGCTTTAATACATCGATTTGTTTTCAAAGAGCCTATTAGTGAGCTAACATTGGATAAAGATCCAAGTCTGGAAAAGGGTTCTGATATTGATGAATATTCGAAAGCCATTACCTTGGCTATAGTTTTCAGCGCCTTCGTCATTTCCCCATTAACTGATTGTTTGGGCTCTGTGCTGGAATTAAATGTAAGAAGAAAAACATTTTTTAAATATATGATTATATAGCAAATAATCGTAAATATAATTTATTTAATTTTTCAACCATGCAGGGACTTTTGGCGGCGATTCCTTTGGCTTACATATTACCTGGTTTAGCTTATATACAAATGGATTCTCATTCACTATTCAGTCGAGAAAAATTGCCTGCGCTGGGCTTGGTCGTCTTCGGCACAATTGTTACAATATTAGGTGTGGCCGTACTATTACCGGGATTAATGGGTGATTGCAGAGCTGATGTTGTTATGGATTATTGCAAGCAGGAATTTGCGGACGTTGACCAAACTAATACAACAGTTTCGGCAACAAGTAAAAGAATAAACTAATTCATTAAAATAATCAAATTGTTCATACATACATACATATGTACATGAATTTGTTACGAATTGCTTTAAATCAAAACGGACTTATGCACTTGTTGAATATGTGTGTATAAGTTCAAGTATAAATATGTACACGTACACATACACACAGATTAATATTGCGCAAATTAAACATATATAGCCATAATTATTTTAATCAGAAAATGAATAGGGTAAGGATTATTTTAAATACAACTAACTTCAAAAATTTTAATTCATATTATCTTCATACGTATATATGTATATATGTATTTATATTAAAGCGTCCAAGAAATATATATACATATGTATATATGGTAAATGCAAATATAATAAAGCCCATTATACATGCTCTGAGTTGGGAGTAAATGTTTTATATTTTCACAAATACTAAAAAGTTGATCTATTTAGTGCATTTCAATTGAAAAAAAATTTAAAATATGTATACGGGGGGGTTTGGGTGGGGAATCTATTTTTCATATTAATTTTTATTTTTGACAGTCATCAAGGGACGTTTTTGTCCTTTTTTGTGGTTTTTCGCCTTTTTTGCGGAACATTTAAGATCGGCAGATCGAAAAATCTTTGAAATTCTCATGTTTCAAAATACCTCAAAATGTTCAACGCTGAAAATTAGGTGGCGTACCCGTACACGACACATCGATTTCATTCAATTTAATTTTTTTTATTACCATTTTTACCAAGAATAAAAAGACGAGTTTTTCAGAAAATAATTCAAATGAATTATTTTTGAAAGTCTTTTTTGCTTTCAAGTTTGGGGTATTTTGCACGGCTTTCTAATGTAACCGACATAACTCCTTCTCGATTCGGTTCTATAACACGTTTGGACACGTCAGCCACAATTGAACGTGTCTTTCCGTTTCTTGTATAAGTGAAGGAATTTTCGGATAAGGCGGTGGTGGTTATCTAAATATTGTTCTAGATGTTCGTAGAGAATATTTTGAGTGAATTGGGGTTCTAATATAAAATCTCAGTTGCATCGGATCTTCCACATGATTAGTATTGCTAATAAAATGTTTTCCGACTGAGCGAAGTACGCATTTTCTTTTGCAATATTATTCACAATTCTTCTTAAATTGAAATCTAAATATTGTGACCAACGGATGAATTACATCGCCGTTTACACTTTCATTATATTATTTGACAGAATGGTTAAATTTTTTGATAGCTTAGCGGTGGCCACATACAATCGCAATAATCCACTGGCCTTGGTGAGACAGCGAGAATGTGCAATTGGTCCTGGCTTAATGATGGCCAAATCCGTCGAAACCCCACCAAAAGAAATTGCAACCGCCATTTTGAGCAAGTAAATTGAGTGAGTGGAGAATTCGACATTACTCAATTCAGCGGCATTTTCAAATGTGATTGGTTCAGAGAAAACAGAGAACAGAAAACAGAAGCAGAAAAATGGATAATAAATAAGTTAAAACAGTTAAACTTCGGACGATTTTCACAAGTTTCAATTTGTTAGCTCGACGATCTGGTTGTTGTTCGTGGTCTAGTTGCCGATGATTTTCCCAAATTGTCAAACAAATGCCGGAGTGGAAGTTCAGAGAAGACATAAAAACCAATTTCGTATCGTCGCGAAATTCCATTTCTTATGCCAGTATTTGCTGGCTCGCCATCACATCATGTGCCAATAAAAGAATCCAGCGATATTTCTTTATTGGCGAAAAATTTATTGAAACTGACGACTTTACTTTCAGCATCTTCATGTTCCAGTGAATTTTGTGAATTTGGTTCGTTCAAAACAACCAGATGAGGCTCTTTCACCATACTTGGATGAAGTTTTTGATCGATTTTTTCCATTGTAAGTGATTCATTTTTTCTGTCGAATGAAAATGCAATTAAACTGGAGACATCATATTTTCGATGAAGAACTTCTTGTCTACATTTGCCTCTTTTTCTAGGAACTTTGGATGTAGCCATAATGATAAGATTGCCTTGTTCACCTTTTACACCCATTTGTTTCATTAGTGATGTCGCCAATGCTGAAGCCACTCTATCAGGCACATTAAATCTGTCACACATCATTACAAAATTAAAGTATAGTATCTAGCAGTATATGGTCCTCCTTAGGTTTGAGAAAGATCTTGGTCATGTACTGATGGTCCTTCACCCAAATCCATATCACCTTCTGGATGGAATGATTCATTCTGGCTATCGGCAGCTGTTTATATTATTGTAGAGGTTGGCATTTGCTCAACAATTTCTGTCACATAGTATTCCGATGTTGATCTTTCATGTACTCTTTCAATATAAAACAATGCTTTTGTGGATTATACGTACGCTTCGGATGTTGCTTATTTTTCTATATAAAACCGAAGTTAGAAGATTTTATATTTGGCAAGCAAAGCAATCAAATTTCAACCAATTTGTCCGTCACATTGGAGGTAAATGTTTTATATGGAAACATTTGAGTTTGGTTTTTAACCCGATCTCCCAAGTAAGAATAATATCTTGAAATATCCTGTTTTGTTGGTAGATTAAGATCACTCAATTCACAAGGCTTAACGAAATTAACAACATCGTGTGTAAGCAAATGTGTGCAACTATTGTCACTTTCGGCACTTGTTGATGCTATTTCTTAAATTTTCTGAGATACAGATAACCTCATCAAAATCAAGTCGTCTGCATGAATTGGTCGAAAGCTCAAAAAATGAAGTTTTCCAAGAGATTTTGAGGAGATCAAAGTATCAAAACGTCCCCCGGTAGCAGTCAGAAAAAAATTAGTGTGAAAAATATACATGAAATGCACTAAATAGATAGACTTTTTAGTATTCTTAAAAATAATTGCCTAACAAATTCCGCGGGCTCAAAATTCATTTTAGAAGTAAGGGTCCTTGGGCAAAAATACTTGGCACCATCCTTAGTAACAGAATCGCGATGATGCTTTGAACCTTTTTTCAGCGCCATACAATTTGGCCCACTCAAAGGTCCACGTAGGTAAAAATTTTAGTTTATTGAAATTGTTTGCTTGTTTGCTACAACCTAACGATATTATGCTTAGATTCGCTCCAGAAAATTATTTGGATATTGACTTTTTATTAGAGAAGATGTTAGAAGGTAAAAACTATTTAAAAACAAACTTAAATATTCTCGTTAATAAAATAAACGATGAAGCATTTAACCGACAAGGATTTTGAGTTAAAAATTTTTTTAATAATTTCAGTATTTTAGAAAAATATGGTGTGACTGACCATAGCAGTAAGAGTTATTTAAATTCAATAAAAAATGTTTCGGAGTTTGCTGAAATACATATTGCAACGAAAACTTTGAATTTTAAAAAGTGTACATGCGACCCGTTTCCTATAATAGACAAACATATAGGATTTGTAATAACAAAAACTTCTTTTGCCGCCTACTCAATAACGTCTTAAGTAAGTAATTTTTTTTATAAAAAGTATGCGTAGTTTGAATCAGGAACCGTAACTGTTGTATGAGATATTGAAAAAAATATTATTTAATCCTTAGGTCTTGACTTTGATCAAATTTAAGAATTATTTCGTAAGTTCTATATTTGCTCGTAAAATAATACCTGCTTGTGTCTTATTTTTGTTTCAATGAATAACACTTATGGGTTTTATTATTATTTTTGGCCTTATATTTATGAATCGTCTGATTAATTTATAGAACTTGAGGCCAGGTTTGTATTAGGGAATAATATGAGAAACAACAATTTTTCAAAGTGGTAGAAGTGATAGCTGCTATTTCGGAGATCATCACCACATCTCCTCATCAGACTTCTTTCTTTCTAGACTTTACCTGCCTTTGAGCCATCGGTTTTATTTTGCACTCAAAAAGTAAACCCTACCAGTGAGTGTTCTTTTCTCACCTTGTACGCTTTATTTATCGTTCAAAAATATTTGTTTTTTTGTAAGATTTACTTAACACTCATAATTCGAAACGCACACAGAGATGATATGTATGTATGCATGTAATAAGAACGCTATTTTCGTATAACACATCACACATTTCCGAACACTCGTTCATGTTGATTTTTTCAAAAAAAAAATTTACTCGTAAGAGTTATCTGCAGTCCCGATTTTAAACTAATTAAAAATTTATTATTTTTACGTTGTCGGATGCCAAGTGAGACAGTTTTACTCATTTAAGTCATTTGAAATAAAATTGAACATTTAAAACGTAATGCTTAAATGCTTTACCCCCTGATTGCCAACAACTTTTTTTAATTACTTTAAATACTACTAGTGTATACTTTACTTTAATTTCTGAAAAAAAATCACTTATCTGGATATTATTGTTAGTCAATACCTCGCAAAAAACAAATATGAACAAAAACAATAACTTCAATAGCGCGTATATTTTAAAAAGCTTTATTTGTGCAGCTTGTACGACGTTTTTGTGAGTTAAACATAAATCTAATAATTTGTTATACGGTCTTTCCTCCTATAAAATTTGGCTTGCACCAGCAGAAGCACTTGCTATATAAAATGTTTCATTAAAGTTCGCGGCTTTTTATTGTATTTTCAAATTCGATTTAAAATTTTGCGAAAATAAATTACACTCGTTTTTTAGTTTTATGAAATAGGTGCATGGCATTCTTACACTAAATATGTCCTGTTGGATTTGCAGAAAGTGAAAAAATTTCCACATTTGATATTATTGGTGGTCTAATGTACATATATACATATATACAGACATATATATGTAGGTAAATACCTAAATTATGGATCAAGTAATATAAACTTCTAGGTACATAATAATTATTGAATTAATTTCAAGTGCATTAATATACACATACGCATACAGATTATTATTTTTCAAGTTATATGCACTTTGAAATTGTGTGAAATACGAACTAAAAATGATGATTGTTATTCGTTATTTCATGTATAGAACATAAGTCAGGTGAATACAGCAAACAACTATTTGTATATACATACATACATACAAAACGACTAAATTATATACACACATACACACATCCATACATACAGACTGTCCACATTCCAAGCAAAATATTATACTTGTTCATAACTATTTTGAAAGCACAACATGAAGTGCAAAACCAAACTATTTTAGCCAGAAGTAAATATTAGTTTTGATATAATATACGATATATGTACATATGTACATACTTATATATATTTTACATATGTACGTACATACATATGTATAGGTATTTAGTCATTTTTGGCACTTAATTAATACGGATGCACCAGAAAATTTTATTGCATTATTGTAGATCTTCAGATTTTTGAAGTTTATTATTACTTAGAGCAAGAAATATCAAAGATACAACTTTTGCTATAATTACGAATATTGCTTTGTGCGTACCTGCGTTGTTAATCGGTAAATACATTCGGGTGGCCTAATTTTCTCTAGTAGTGACGACAGTAGATGAAAAAATATACCACATACGTTCAGTTAAAATATTAGCTCCCTTCAATTCGCCGACACTTAGAGAGTGACAAATCGATGAAACAACTGGTAAAAGTTAAATGTACGAGTATTGGCAATGTTGAAAACGAGTTTTCATAAATTACATGTATTTTGAAACACTTAATGAACGCCCTAACAATATTGAAATCATTGACTCAACTTAAAAATAATTTAGAAAATGATCCTTTTCAGTAACCATGTGTTTTCTTAATGAAGTAAAAAAAATTGTATCCGCCTCTGGCATAAGGAAGTAAACAAATCAAAATGTAAGTAAACTAAAAACAAAATTTAATTATCATTGTTCAAAATATCACGGTATTTAAGTTAGTTATGAGCGGCGTTTAATTGTCATTGGTGTTCTGATCGGCTTTTTTAAAATCAAAAATTTTTATTATGGTTTGTATTTTTTCGCCAGCTCTTGGACCGTCAAATATAAAATCATTAAGTTGCATTTAAATCATTTAGACAAGTTTTCACTTTCGAGTATTGAAAACGAAAAAAGAAAGCAATCGATAATCGGCATTTAAATTGCTTATCTGAAATTCGCACTTAATAGAAGTTTTAATTCGGATTAATATTCTACATTAACGGGCACAGGCTTTCGTTGCTTATTCCTCGTAAAAAATAAAATGAAATTAACGCAGATTTATATAAAGATCATGATTAAGTTGGGTCAAAACTGGAATCGAAGTAACGGCAAGGATTGAATAAAATTATCTAAAACAGATGAATATCGATTTTTCCAACACCTGTTTTCATTTTCGAAAAATGTTTATAATTGCTAAATTAAAAAAAATACAGTGGCACCAATTATTTACGAGTATTAACTTTTTTATATAGGGATAACACATAAAATACTAATATGTACAATCCTACTAGTAAAGATGAGGTTTTTATATATTTATTAAATAGATGTCCTTAGTCTAACGAATCAGATATAATTATAATTTTAAATTGTTTTATATTGGAACGATTTTCCGTCACCCATTCAAGTTTGGTTTGTAGACCACCAGTTTCGGCATCGTAACGTCTTCAGTGCCATTTTTCGTTCTCGTTTCGTTTAAATTGGTTCTCAATTTGTGACACCCTTCACAACTACATTTTCCAAGTCCTTCAGCAAGATATGTACAAATATGGCCGAGAAAATGTTGAACTTTACATAAACAAAAAAAAATCATGGAACAGTTAAAAAAAGGAAACATAGACCACCCTAACGTGCACCACTTAAATTGTTAAATAATAGATAAATAACGATAACTAAGAGCTTGAAGCGAGGTAAATACTGTTGATGATAAACATTTATCCATATGTAGTGAAAGTTCCTAGACATAAGTAATAGATCTCATTAAATCAAATATATATTATAAAGCAAAATATTGAAAGACAACTCCTTATTAGTGCTACTAACACTTACATGCATACAAACGAAAACCAATACAAGGAAACACACACTCATGGGGACGTACTATGTATTCAACAAAAACTACCATATGTAGGTATTTAAAGATTGTATAGAAGTACACAGGTACATATGCAGATATATATGCATATACATAAGTGTTTTTCCAATAAATGTACCTTAAATATAGTAAATAATTTGCCCTAAATGTGTGTACATATATTTCGTGCACAAAAAACAACTTCACATCAAGCTAACATAATATTTTGAATATAGGAATACCAACAAAAGCCAGGTAAGGATTAAAAACAATAATTTAATCTTAAGCCCGTGGTCAACTAACTGTAATTCCCTGCTGTCTGATTTTCCAGTACGTTAGAAAAGATTTATGAAAGGTGAAATCATTTTATATATTAAAATATATGTTTATTTGTAAAATCACTGTTTTCCACAAATTTAAAATATTTGTAACGTGGATTTTTTTTATTAAAAGTCCAATTCTACAAATAACCTTCTCTTATTCCTGTAAAGTGGTCATAAAATTGTAATAGTTTTTTCTATAGTCACAGTTTTTCTGAATATATTGTATCATATGTATGGCGGGATAAGCATTAAGGAAAAAGATGAAACGTTGAACCTCAAGAAACTTAAGAAAACTATCGAACCGAAGCTCGGTTCTTTCATCAGTAAAGGGTTTTCTAAGTGGATCCAACCGAACAGCATGCGTTTAGGGGCGGTTTTGCAGCAAATCCTGTACGTATGACACTTTCTTTTTCAGTTAATAAATTGAGATATATTTAACATTTCTACGTTGCGAAAGTTAATAGAATACAGGTTTTAGCTGAGCGTTCATTTTTGACAATTAATAATTGAACAATAAATAAAACTTAACTTAGCCTTAACTACACATAAAATACCTAAATAGTTTTTCGAATAGCCTTGAAAACTCGAAAATGGCGGAAGGAGGGATGGTGGCAGGCCAAAGTGTAGACATTTTGTGAGGCATTAAAGCTGTAATTCTTAAAATTTAGTACTAATGGTATAAGTCCCATTGTGTCCCATTAACCTTTAAGCGCAAATAAAAAAGAAATCAGACGTGTCAAATTATAAAATATACCCTTATATTTTTTAAGTATATTAATTGCGGACAAATTCAACCGAATATGAAGAGGGAGAAGGTATGTAATAAATGCGTTGTTTTTAGCCAATGACATTGCAAAAGGACGCCAACAAATGCAAAATCATGATTCATTTGGTTAGCTTTATTTATCTTATCCAGTATATGACCAAAGGAATCAACCTTGGAGCCAGCATATAACTTGTGGTATACAATCAAAATGCGCACTTCAAATCCGAGAAGCTCGAGTATGGTTTTGCACATGCGGCAATTACGATAGACTGAAAATCTGTCCTAACATCATTTCAGCCGATGCCTATTCTTATATGATTCAGTTTCTCTCCACCACACTCATTTTTTTTTTGTTTTTGCGAAACATCAGTTTTGAAATTCTAGAATTTTATATGAAGTGATCGAATCCAAACTATGACCACAGATTTCCACGACCCCCGCTTTTGTGGAATACTACCTCAACTAAATATTTATTTGTATCTCTTTAGACTACACAGTACGAGTTAAAATAACATCATATAAAGTCTAATAAAAATATGAATAGGTTAAATCGTTATCTCTATTCTCACTTTGCGGGAAGTGATTCGTTGAAGTATTCGCAGATATGACACTGACTATCTGACAAGATTTCTAGCGGGAAAGATCTGTCACTGTCAAAATAACATATGATTAAACAAAAACAACCACCACCCGACCACACAGTATATACCTTGTCCATTCATAAGATTTATCTAACATAAAACTAGAGGAGCTTTTGTTGTTAATGATTAAATCGAAAACAAATAGATTAATTTCGTGAGATTGTTCGTAGTGTATTTACAATCAAAAAAATGGCCCGATAGCTAACGCTAATCGATATATTTTGGAAAAAGCTTATTTATTACCCAAACTGTTTATGTATTTTGTACTGGTTATGTATGATGTACTAGGCTATTTCTCTCACAAAAAAGGTTAAATAATGGTGTAGTTATATTACAAAACGATCGAATGTCATGTATGGCGCTTAACATTGAATTGACAAACATTCTAAGCTAATAGAAAGAGTATTTGTTCTGTATACTAGGGCGTAACGAATTGTTTCTTTAGAAACTGAAACCAAATGCTTAGATTGACATACAACAAATTAGATTATGAAAACTCTAGATCGCACCTCCAAACGAATAATTTAAACAAAAAAACATTCGTGTGGTCAGAAAGAGGGGCCAATATGTATGTAAACTATTTTCTATTAGGCTTAAATGGGGTAATGCACATAATTATGCGTTTAAGATTTTGTACTGGTATTGATGAAAATTGACACTCTGATACTTGACTATTATTTGACGCTGAATATTATTTTAACATTGACATTTGGAGGAAATTTTAATGTACGTATAGCTGAATATGTAACCGTACTCTGAAATGCGAATTCAGCATTAAATTTAAATTGAATTACGATATTTTAGGAATAAACCAAGTGAAGTGACACACGATATTTTTAATTATCAACTAATTCATTAATATTTTAATGTAGTACAAATAAACGAGCATACATACGTAGATATACAAAATTCATAATATTCCTAATCTTGTAGACGATTGGTATATTCTTTCATTTAGGAATTTGTGCCAAGAAATGGTTTAATGTTAAGACATCCAATTGGAAATAAAATGAATACTTATTCGAGTACGTATGAAATTTTTAAAATGCTGTCTATTCCAAAGAGCTTTACTATACATATCAGAACTTTATATACAAACACTATTTTTTAATATATCTGAGCTAAGGCATCCTCTTTTGTACCATCCGAATTTCAGCAGATAAACACGATACGAATGTAGCTTCAAATGATAGCGTGTCTATGGCATATTTAAGATACGCTTGTAAGGCTTTATCTAAAATTATAATTTATCTAAACTTACGTAACTAATTATATTTAATTACATATGTATGTACTTATATAAGTACGCATTCAGACTCACTTTGTAGAAATTGGAAACAAATAAATTTATTGTATTTACATATGTATGTAGTTGCTTAGAATATCAAATAATGTATGTTTAGGGAATTGCTAAGAATGCATAAACTATTTTTCTTCTTGTCATCTTAAACTTATTGCTATTGATACTGTTATGTATGAATAGATAAAAAAAAATCAACAAGAACTTAAGCATTTAAAAATAAATCAAAAATTAAATGCAACCACAAGATAATTAAAAGGGAAATATATTTAATTTTGGTGTACGTTCTAAGTAGCTCAAAAATACCTAAATAAATATTCCAAAATACCAAGAGATATACATACTTATATATATAGTATATATACATATTTATGTATATGTAATATTAAGACAGATTATTAGAAGAAAAATAAATTTATTGAATTTAATCTAAACGATGTGGTCGATGTTTCATTTATTCGCATGCGACACTATCCGCTTTATTCACATACTTACTTAGATTTACTATTCTAAACTTTAGACAAAAGATAAAAGTCCCAAAATTATGGAAACCACAAACATAATTCCTTATGTACATACCTATGTATGTAATATATACTCGTATGTATACACTCTACAAATTCTCACTTTTTATCACACGAATTTTTGACTGTTGACAGACCGCAAAATATTCTGACCACTTAAACAAGCGATAAGTGTCCGTCCGATAGTTCCATTGAGTGATATAAAAGGGTTGCTTTCTAATTCCACTCCATCAGTTTCGTATTGAAACTACCGTTGTGTGCATTCAGTACAGTTTTTAAGTATTTTTTCTGTAAGAGGACCATCCTAATTACCGTCAAAAATGGCTGATAAAAAAAATCTGCTCTTGTTGTTCGAACGTCCCAATGAACTCATTTTCATGGAGAAGGGAAAGGCAGTTGTATTCGATGTGCCCGATAAGTTTCTCACGGATCGCTATCGTCCCATCAGCAATGAGGTGCAGAGTCGCTTTGGTGAAAAGGCAGAGCAACGTATTCCTGTTAGAGATATAGCTATTCCTGATTTGCGTATACCCATGTCGCTGCCGAGAGATGCGCAATTTTCTCTTTTTATTCCATCTCATCGACGCATTGCCGGTCGACTAATTGATATTTTCATGGGTGTACGATCCACTGAGGATCTGCAGAGTGTAGCTGTTTACGCTCACGATCGTTTGAATCCATATTTATTCAACTATGCACTTTCGGTGGCTCTGCTGCATCGTCCGGACACTAAGGAACTGAATCTTCCATCCTTTGCCCAAAACTTCCCAGATAAATTTGTGGATTCTCAAGTTTTTCGAAAGGTACGAGAGGAAGCCACGGTAGTTCCCGAGGGATCGCGTATGCCAATAACTATTCCTCGCGATTACACTGCTTCCGATTTAGAACCTGAGCATCGGCTGTGGTATTTCCGTGAAGATCTAGGCATTAATCTTCATCATTGGCATTGGCACTTGGTATATCCATTTGAGGCTGGCGATCGGGCTATTGTGAACAAAGATCGTCGTGGCGAACTATTCTACTATATGCACGAGCAAGTAGTGGCCCGTTATAACATGGAACGCTTCAGTAACAATCTAGCTCGGGTTGTACGCTTCAACAATTTGCGCGAACCAATCCAGGAGGGATATTTCCCCAAGATGGACTCTTTGGTGTCTAGTCGCGCTTGGCCACCAAGGTTTGAGGATACAAAATTGACAGACCTGAACAGGGAGTTGGATCAAATTAATCTGGATGTAAGTGACTTGGAGCGCTGGAGTGACCGCATCTTCCAAGCTATATCCCAAGGCTTCGCCACTGATGTAAGTTCACACTTCAAATATTTTTTTATTCGACTATATATAACTAGAAACATTGAAATTTTCTTTGATTCAGGAAAGTGGAAATCAGATACCTCTGGATGAAGTCCGCGGCATTGATGTTTTGGGAAACATGATAGAATCATCTATTATTTCACCTAACCGCAGCCTTTATGGAGACTTCCACAATATGGGGCACGTGTTCATTTCATATTCTCACGACCCTGATCACCGTCATTTGGAGTCCTTCGGTGTAATGGGTGATTCAGCTACTGCTATGCGGGATCCAGTTTTCTACAGATGGCATGCATACATCGATGATATATTTCAGGAGCACAAGACTCGGCTTCCACCATATACTGTGCCAGAGCTAAGCTACGAAGATGTTTCTGTCACTGGTGTACAAGTAAGTTCCGATGGTGGCCAATCAAATGTACTGCAAACATTCTGGCAACAATCAGACGTTGACTTATCCCGCGGAATGGACTTTGTACCAAGAGGCAATGTTTTTGCCCGTTTCACTCATTTACAACATACGCCATTCACCTACACGATCAACGTCAATAACGAAGGTGGTGCCCAACGCTTCGGTACAGTACGAATCTTTCTGGGACCAAAAACAGATGAGCGCGGACAAGGAATGCTTTTTAAAGATCAACGATTGATGATGGTCGAGCTGGACAAATTCGTTGTGTCATGTAAGTGACGATCCATTGCATTTAAATATATATATATTAAATATTTTTGTAACTTTTTGTTACTTTCGTAACTAACAGTAAACCCTGGTCAAAACATTATTCGGCGCCGCTCTACTGAGTCTAGCGTAACCGTACCTTTCGAACGCACCTTCCGCAATTTAGATGATAATCGTCCAGCAGCTGGAAGTTCTGATGAGCTAGAATTTAATTTCTGTGGTTGTGGATGGCCTAATCATATGCTCATTCCGAAAGGCTTGCCCGAAGGTCTACGTTGCGAGTTGTTTGTTATGGTATCTAACTATGATCAAGATAGGGTAAGAAAAAAGCATTCCTTATACAACTTCTATACCGGTATTAATTTCCGACTTTTGCAATAGATCGAGCAAGAATTGGTCGGCACCTGTAGTGATGCCGCATCTTACTGTGGCGTACGCGATCGCCTCTACCCAGATCGTCGTGCCATGGGCTATCCATTTGACCGCCTCCCTCGCGCAGGCGCTGATCGCCTTATCAATTTCTTAACTCCTAGCATGAGCATTGTAGATGTTGTGATACGCCACGATAACCGCACCGTGCCAAGGAGCACGTAATTTAAGCTAAGTGTTGAACTTACGCTTGAAATATGTTGGATTATTTAACAATGGACATTCTTGAATCTCAAACGCCTTTATAACTTGGATTCCCTTGAAAATTTCCTGGTTTTCTCCGACAAGATCTTTACATATTTTACAATAGTATGCGTACTCTCTTATACAATATATTTGTTGTTTTTTAAATATCATTAATAAATAAATGCTTAACCGTGATTTGGGCAAATTTTAATTATTAAGTAAGTAATTGAAAAGCACTCATCTCATTGGCACTCATGAATTAACGGTTAGGAGTGGTTCATAACAATTCTAACGGAGCCAAGGATATTGCTGAACATCCATTCTATTATTTTTATTACTTATTATGGAATGCCAAATTCAGATATCGCGGTGGTTTTTTTTTGACAGTTTTAAAATCGGCAGATATATGTGTCGAAATCTGATTCGGGGTTATTCGAAAAGTGACTATTTGTAAAAAATGGTTTATAAGTTTAAATATCAAAAAGTCGCTTAGGCCTGTTATTTAAAATTGTCTTGAACGATGTAACACAGGTTGGTGATACAACTTATTTACTGTTAGAAATCTCAATTTTTAAAATCTTACACTTTTCCATTAAAATAGAAAACGAGGAGAACCTGTGGAAACCAGTTTCGAAAAACTGGCCCAACCACCCTAATACAAATTCCTTCCCACTACCGCCTTTCGCGCCCCACTCATTTGATATCAGATAATACCTACATACATATATACCTGTTTCCTTCTTCCATAACTCCCTAGCGGTGGGTTTTCAAGGTCTGCTGAAACAGAAAACTTCTTTAAATATGGAAATTTTGCTTCTTTACATACGCAGCCAATCACTGTTCACATTGTTCAGGCGTATACAAGTACAAAGATCCATTTCTGTAAACCTCATAGTTTTTACTTGTCGGTTCCCCGGAATTTTAACCTTATTTGTATTTGTTTCATTTTAGATCAAGTTAACTATAAATTGATTCATTTATTAACGATCTTGTTTTGTTTAATGCAAAATAACGGTATTGAAGTAAAGTATTCTTGCCATCAAGAAGCTGCCTGGTATTTTCTACATCTGACGCAACCGAAAGTTAATGGAAGAAAGGAAACAGTACGCCGGGTACACGGTTTAGTTATTTGAACAAAGGGTTTGGGTTATACTCGTAGTGCATAAATGCATGACATGGTTTAAAAACTATTTTCATGCAAATCCTTTTTGTTACGCTGGGTTATAGTTCAAATCAAAACGGCTTGTTTGTCAAATTTATATTTCATTTCATGTTATGTACATACTTATATACTCTAAAATAAAAGAGAACAAAAATTTGGTAATTTTAATTACTTTGCGATTTTTCATTAAAAATATAAAAAATTTCTTACTTTTTTATACAAAACGATCTTCTAATTCCTTTTCAATGATATATTTCACCTATGTACTCTTCTGCTTCTAATATTGTTCCACTTTCCCCTAAAAAACTTTACAATTCCTCTGAAAAAACTCTAATTGTACCCGATTTTCAAATGGGTTCCTAGGAATCTGTGGAGGGGTTGGAGAGGGTAGGGGTAATTTTAAAAAAACCTGTGGCTGTGCTCTTTCTAGTGGGCTTTGGGTAATGAACAACCAAAAATGAGAAGCCGAGCGACCGCTGCTAACACTTTGACAGCTTATCAGTTGTAAATTCAAAGAGTAAAGTTCGTTACCATATTTCCATAAAAGGAAAGGAACTAAGTTCGTAAAATATATACGTATGTAAGTGTTGTCATAATTTCTTATGTCCATTTAACAGTCAATATATTCCAGCGGATTTTCTTTCTTTATGATAAAGTTACGTAAAATACCGCAGTTAGATTCACATTGAATATGCCTTTTAAGCTCGAAATTTCTGATTTGGTTACGCCGAAATCAGTTTTCCTTTTGCAATATTAAAACGATGCGATACGTACTTCCATAATGTTTTGTAGACACAATCGCCTAATGAATGGCAGCCGCGGTCAAGCGTTATGTTCCCGAAATTGGTGATGCCTAAACTTCGTTCGAAAATGAGAATGGAATATTTCCTCGGGATATGACTTTATTATTTTAATTCGATTCGGCTTTTTGTATTTCGTTTTACAATGATACAATTTTAAAAAGAAAGCGGTTTGTTTTTAACTTAGAAATTTTCTGGTTCTAGAGTTCAAAAAAACCTGCCATCTTTTCGCTGCTCGCAAATATGTAATTAATAAGTACTAGTAATGCGAGTAATAACATAATAATTTGGGGCTTACACCATAGCTTGATGTTTGGCCGAACTTCTTCTACTTTTGTGGTGTGCGTCTTGATGTTGTAACATAAATTGAGGGACTTACAAATGTACGCCGACTCCGAACGGCTAATGATTTTTGTGAGAAGTTTCCATGGCAGAAATACACTCGGAGGTTTGCCATTTTCTGCTGATTGGCGACCGTTATTAGAAGAAATTGTTGATGTTATTTGCACCGCCCAGGATTCGAACCCGGAAACCACTGAACCAAGCGCACACGTAACTCGCGCGGCTAAGGTGTCCGCTAATTGGCTGCTAATTTTAGTAGAGAACGAATTCAAAAATGCAGCAAAGCTATAAGCAAAATTTTTATAAGTCTATTAGCTACAACAACCATCTTTCTATCGGATATGCTGTCACATCTACACATACTTTCTGAATGGCATAATGCTAATGCTTTTTTTTTAATATACCCTAATGCTAGTAACTGCTGCAATCCACCATTAGAGGCTCATGAAGCAAAAACGATAAAGAAGCAAAACGTATGGGTCTGAAAGTGAACGAGGGCAAAACTAAGTACCTCCTGTCATCAAATAAACAGTATTGCGTCTTTTCTTCCGCATGACTCTTGACAATTGCAGTATCGAAAAAGTGGAGGACTTTGTTTATCTGGGAACCAACATTAGCACCTACAATAATGTCAGCCTCGAAATCCAACGAAGAATCTCTGTTGCCAACAAGCGCTACTATGGACTGACCATTACGTCTTTGCGACGGCGAATAGGGCAAACGATGGTACGATGTGCTTTACTGCGATATAGACATAGTCCAGCGAATTAAAATACAGCGGCTACGTTAGCTGGGGCATGTCGTGAGAATTGTCGAAAATTCTCCAGCCCTGAAAGTATTCAACGCGGTACCAGCTTGTGGGGGTAGAGTAAGAGGACGACCTCTGCGTTGGAATGACTAAGGGGAGAAGGAATTGACGTAACTTGGTTTTTCCAATTAGCGCTAGTCAGCAGGGATACAATTAAGTAAGTAAATAAGCTTCGTTAAGTTGTTGCTAACAGACATATCGAGCACCAATAATAGGAGAGATACTGAATCATTGGCCATAATTTTTCTCTGTTTGCATCAGGATCTATTTCTTTTAATTCTTCAATCATTTTGTTATAGCACTTGCTTTTTATTTCTCGATTACAATATGCCGCCCTCTAAATTTTCCAAAAGCACGGCATTGAGTCATATAATTCGAGAAATTCTCCCCAAAATATTGTTTCCTTTGAATTCATATCACGCGATGTTCACTTGTTGAAAATTTCAATTGAATACGATTATCAAACTCGTTTCGCTATTGCTGAGGTATATGCTCAATCATGCTCGGCTAACACATAGCCACCTTATGGAAAGCAGGCCACCTCCAATATGTCACCTATGCTTAGCTGATACACTTACATGTAACCACTTAATTTATAGCAATTAACCTTATTTAATAAAATCTGTCTGTCTAAGCTATTAAAGAATATTACTTCAAATAATATCAAATACACTACATATATCGCTCTTAAAGAAATGTAACATTTATTACTCTATCTAATAGCCTTAATATTATCATATGTTCATTTTACTAAAATTAGGCCGAAGACCAGAGTTGTTAGTTGCCTAGATTTAAGGTTTATTTATGTAATTCAATTATATAAATACATTTTTTTATAAATATAAATAGAATGACTACCACTTAAGCGGTTTGATGGTAAAAAATTGTATTTTACTGACTGATCATGATAAGCGAATGTCGATCAGTATTCTACAACTGTTTGTTAGATGCAAATTTTTGTCAACCAATAATTGTCAATACAATAAAATAATCGACTCAATCGATTGATATATACATATATTCTACTGCCAGACGATATTGGCAATAGGGGGTTTGCAATTACCCTCTTTTGTTCATGTATGGTACCTGTATGAGCTGTGGGATCCATTGTGATACAACAGTGCAAACAGAACGGCAATTATTTGTCTTAATTTGCAAAGCGCTGCGTGCCTTCAACGAAGCTACGGAGCTGGTTAATCACTACTCCCGATGTGTTTCCCGGAGAGTGGATAAAAAGTGTTGAGATAATTCCACCTCCTCATTCTCCAAACACAGTGCTGATATTGAGGCGAATCGCGTGGATTCCCATTGGACAGTGTCCCATCATCTCCCCCAAAATCAATGAGAGCTACGGCTTGAATAATCGTATAATCGTTCTGGACAAAAGGACCTTGCGAACTTACATGTTCTAGTAGCTGTGCGGCATATATAAAGCTGATTTGATTGTATTGTGGTTTGGTAGACATGTTTCTTAATTATGCTTATCTGCAATCTTATTCTATACATTGAAAATTTCTTTCAAATAATGACCGAAGGTTACACAGGGAATGTTATATAATATATTGCGGTCACTGTTTACATTTTTGTATGTTTGTTTGCCTGTTTGTCCGTTTGCTTGTTTGAGCTCATTAATCTCCGAAACGGTCCTTGACGGCATTCGCCAGCAATCGATCGATAGTTTCTTTTATTGCTGTAAGCTCAGCCTGAGTCGAAAGTTGAGTTTGGGCCAAAGGGCTTGAGAGTAGATCAAATTTTCAACTCCATCGTCCAATTATGGGCCTTCAATGTGAAATACTGTGGTGTTGCCATAACACCCGATAACAGTGTTAAGTATTAAATATGAATTCAATTAATTGTGCTAAATATGAAGATATGGCAACCTGCGTGTTGCAATAAGTGTATTTTAGAAAGCAAAGTTTATTTGCAACACTGAAATAAATTGGGAGATAGATAAAGAGGAGTTGAACGAAAGAAGCGGTTGAGTCGGGTTGTGTTGGATTCCGGAGGTTTGTGTTTGAAGGTTTCATTGTAACTTCCACGCGGGATGAACCTGAAGAGTTTTGTCCAGGAATTAGACAAACATCGTCTTCTTCCCAGTGACTCCTCGGAGGAACTCGGGAGGTGAAACGGTTTGCCTGCGCGATAACTGGAGAAACGTGATCGCCTGAAACTTGCCAATAATTATAATATTATAATACATATATTTGAGAAGCATGCGACGGCAATATCCAAAATGACGGGGCAAACAATATCATCGCGAGTGTTTGTTTCATGATGTGGGCGGAAATGCCAGGTCCCACATTTCACCGAATACGGCGGAGAACTCATGAATGAAATCATGAGATGGCTGGACAACGGGGAGGCCACGAGCATTCCACCTGGTTGGCGAAACCTCAACATAGAACCACAATTACTTAAGAACATACAGCGGCACCTACAACAAGAAAGAAAGCCCAAAGATGGGCAGAAGACGGCGACGGAAACAAACGCCTCTCTGAAGAAGAGGAGTGGTGTGAGAACCCCAAACCTAGGACTTAGTGCCCCACAAGAACATATATACATAATTAAAACTGAATTAAGTTACAAATATGTTATATGAAGTTGCATACACCCTTTAAGCCACACATAGAAGTTAAGCAACGACATAACAAATAAAAAGGAGTACAAGGGCAAAACGAGACTAAATAATGCGACGGTACTGTGGCCGTCGAAAAGCCAGCCAGCAAACCAGTGGAAGGCAATCGTGAGTTGACTAAGCAATAGTTAGGAAACATTGTACATATTTGGAAGACGCTACTCCCTATATTAGATATTAGGAAATTAGGAGAGCGAAAAAGAATTAAAAAACAAACTCGTTATTTTTATGAAGAATTCAGCTTACCAAAGCACGTCACACTATTATTTACAAATATTTTACAGGATCCGTACAAAAATTTGTTAAGAGAGCAGCACGGTTTTCAGCAGGTGGATCCGATTTATCTCTTGAGAATGAGAAAGCTTTATATTTGCAAAACCTTTTATAATTGAATCATTCTTTCTTTACATTTTACTTGAAATTGATAGAAAAATCATGTAAATTCAAATCAAAAACTGTCTCTTCCTACGACGCACAATGTGGCCAAAAGGTATATTTTTGTGCATCTTTCTGAATTGCTATATTTTCCTGATTTTTCATTAGTTTGTTTTTAATATAATTACAGCTAACCAAAGCAACTAGTTTTCTCATTTATTTAATATTCATCAACATCAACATCATTATAATCATCGGCTTTGCATTCCCAATATAATCGTTAAAAACAACACCACCTCTACAACTAATACGTGTCACAAATTTTAGCAAAACATTTGTATAACTACGTGAAAAGTATATAGTTTAATTTTTTAAAATTAACCCAGGAGGGACTGACGTTACCGTGTGGTAACACAGAACATGAGTTTGAAAAAAACGTCTGTTTGAGGCATTCAAGTTTTCCCAGTAGAAACCAAAGCTTTTATTAGAAGCTTAAAGCTCCAAATTTGAAATTCGCAACGATTGCTGTTCAGTTGTTAAACGCAATTTGTTGTGAGAGGTCGTTCAGAAGTTTCAAATCAAGTGTGCTACTGATTCGATATTAATTGTGGAACCTGTGGAAACCAGTTTCGAAAAACTGGCCCAACCACCCTAATACAAATTCCTTCCCACTACCGCCTTTCGCGCCCCACTCATTTGATATCAGATAATACCTACATACATATATACCTGTTTCCTTCTTCCATAACTCCCTAGCGGTGGGTTTTCAAGGTCTGCTGAAACAGAAAACTTCTTTAAATATGGAAATTTTGCTTCTTTACATACGCAGCCAATCACTGTTCACATTGTTCAGGCGTATACAAGTACAAAGATCCATTTCTGTAAACTTCATAGTTTTTACTTGTCGGTTCCCCGGAATTTTAACCTTATTTGTATTTGTTTCATTTTAGATCAAGTTAACTATAAATTGATTCATTTATTAACGATCTTGTTTTGTTTAATGCAAAATAACGGTATTGAAGTAAAGTATTCTTGCCATCAAGAAGCTGCCTGGTATTTTCTACATCTGACGCAACCGAAAGTTAATGGAAGAAAGGAAACAGTACGCCGGGTACACGGTTTAGTTATTTGAACAAAGGGTTTGGGTTATACTCGTAGTGCATAAATGCATGACATGGTTTAAAAACTATTTTCATGCAAATCCTTTTTGTTACGCTGGGTTATAGTTCAAATCAAAACGGCTTGTTTGTCAAATTTATATTTCATTTCATGTTATGTACATACTTATATACTCTAAAATAAAAGAGAACAAAAATTTGGTAATTTTAATTACTTTGCGATTTTTCATTAAAAATATAAAAAATTTCTTACTTTTTTATACAAAACGATCTTCTAATTCCTTTTCAATGATATATTTCACCTATGTACTCTTCTGCTTCTAATATTGTTCCACTTTCCCCTAAAAAACTTTACAATTCCTCTGAAAAAACTCTAATTGTACCCGATTTTCAAATGGGTTCCCAGGAATCTGTGGAGGGGTTGGAGAGGGTAGGGGTAATTTTAAAAAAACCTGTGGCTGTGCTCTTTCTAGTGGGCTTTGGGTAATGAACAACCAAAAATGAGAAGCCGAGCGACCGCTGCTAACACTTTGACAGCTTATCAGTTGTAAATTCAAAGAGTAAAGTTCGTTACCATATTTCCATAAAAGGAAAGGAACTAAGTTCGTAAAATATATACGTATGTAAGTGTTGTCATAATTTCTTATGTCCATTTAACAGTCAATATATTCCAGCGGATTTTCTTTCTTTATGATAAAGTTACGTAAAATACCGCAGTTAGATTCACATTGAATATGCCTTTTAAGCTCGAAATTTCTGATTTGGTTACGCCGAAATCAGTTTTCCTTTTGCAATATTAAAACGATGCGATACGTACTTCCATAATGTTTTGTAGACACAATCGCCTAATGAATGGCAGCCGCGGTCAAGCGTTATGTTCCCGAAATTGGTGATGCCTAAACTTCGTTCGAAAATGAGAATGGAATATTTCCTCGGGATATGACTTTATTATTTTAATTCGATTCGGCTTTTTGTATTTCGTTTTACAATGATACAATTTTAAAAAGAAAGCGGTTTGTTTTTAACTTAGAAATTTTCTGGTTCTAGAGTTCAAAAAAACCTGCCATCTTTTCGCTGCTCGCAAATATGTAATTAATAAGTACTAGTAATGCGAGTAATAACATAATAATTTGGGGCTTACACCATAGCTTGATGTTTGGCCGAACTTCTTCTACTTTTGTGGTGTGCGTCTTGATGTTGTAACATAAATTGAGGGACTTACAAATGTACGCCGACTCCGAACGGCTAATGATTTTTGTGAGAAGTTTCCATGGCAGAAATACACTCGGAGGTTTGCCATTTTCTGCTGATTGGCGACCGTTATTAGAAGAAATTGTTGATGTTATTTGCACCGCCCAGGATTCGAACCCGGAAACCACTGAACCAAGCGCACACGTAACTCGCGCGGCTAAGGTGTCCGCTAATTGGCTGCTAATTTTAGTAGAGAACGAATTCAAAAATGCAGCAAAGCTATAAGCAAAATTTTTATAAGTCTATTAGCTACAACTACCATCTTTCTATCGGATATGCTGTCACATCTACACATACTTTCTGAATGGCATAATGCTAATGCTTTTTTTTTAATATACCCTAATGCTAGTAACTGCTGCAATCCACCATTAGAGGCTCATGAAGCAAAAACGATAAAGAAGCAAAACGTATGGGTCTGAAAGTGAACGAGGGCAAAACTAAGTACCTCCTGTCATCAAATAAACAGTATTGCGTCTTTTCTTCCGCATGACTCTTGACAATTGCAGTATCGAAAAAGTGGAGGACTTTGTTTATCTGGGAACCAACATTAGCACCTACAATAATGTCAGCCTCGAAATCCAACGAAGAATCTCTGTTGCCAACAAGCGCTACTATGGACTGACCATTACGTCTTTGCGACGGCGAATAGGGCAAACGATGGTACGATGTGCTTTACTGCGATATAGACATAGTCCAGCGAATTAAAATACAGCGGCTACGTTAGCTGGGGCATGTCGTGAGAATTGTCGAAAATTCTCCAGCCCTGAAAGTATTCAACGCGGTACCAGCTTGTGGGGGTAGAGTAAGAGGACGACCTCTGCGTTGGAATGACTAAGGGGAGAAGGAATTGACGTAACTTGGTTTTTCCAATTAGCGCTAGTCAGCAGGGATACAATTAAGTAAGTAAATAAGCTTCGTTAAGTTGTTGCTAACAGACATATCGAGCACCAATAATAGGAGAGATACTGAATCATTGGCCATAATTAAAATATTTAGCAATTTATACAACCGAAGATTAATTGGTTTTTGGTCTCATATGGCCGCGTTAACGCACAGGCCTATTTCTCAAACTACACAAACATCTGTGTCAATATACTCACTAACTCAGATCATACTCGTTTGTCTTAAGCGGCCAATACACTACACCAGCAAGCTGGCGCAATCAACTGATGGTGCCATCAAGTTTGAAGCATATACCACACCAGCATGTTGGTGCAATATTTAATTATTTACAAATAGTTCATCAAAAAGGTCGTTATGGATAGAAACAAAATTTTTACAGCAATTATTATTGCTATAGCCTTGAAAAGAAAACGGAAAAAATGAAAGGAAAAAGCTTGTTTGGATTAAGGATTGGGTAGAAGACAAATCTGAATTGGGTAATGCTAAACTTTTAAGACGGTTGGAAACGAACACCAAAAAGGATTTTCTTAATTTTACTAGGATGGATGAACATAAGTTTTATATATTATTAAACAAAGTGGGGCCATTTTCCACTGCTTTTCATCTTTTTTATGTCTCGCTTATAATTGGTGCGGAGAACGTTTATTGTTTTCACAACTTTTTCTCTGTTTGCATCAGGATCTATTTCTTTTAATTCTTCAATCATTTTGTTATAGCACTTGCTTTTTATTTCTCGATTACAATATGCCGCCCTCTAAATTTTCCAAAAGCACGGCATTGAGTCATATAATTCGAGAAATTCTCCTCAAAATATTGTTTCCTTTGAATTCATATCACGCGATGTTCACTTGTTGAAAATTTCAATTGAATACGATTATCAAACTCGTTTCGCTATTGCTGAGGTATATGCTCAATCATGCTCGGCTAACACATAGCCACCTTATGGAAAGCAGGCCACCTCCAATATGTCACCTATGCTTAGCTGATACACTTACATGTAACCACTTAATTTATAGCAATTAACCTTATTTAATAAAATCTGTCTGTCTAAGCTATTAAAGAATATTACTTCAAATAATATCAAATACACTACATATATCGCTCTTAAAGAAATGTAACATTTATTACTCTATCTAATAGCCTTAATATTATCATATGTTCATTTTACTAAAATTAGGCCGAAGACCAGAGTTGTTAGTTGCCTAGATTTAAGGTTTATTTATGTAATTCAATTATATAAATACATTTTTTTATAAATATAAATAGAATGACTACCACTTAAGCGGTTTGATGGTAAAAAATTGTATTTTACTGACTGATCATGATAAGCGAATGTCGATCAGTATTCTACAACTGTTTGTTAGATGCAAATTTTTGTCAACCAATAATTGTCAATACAATAAAATAATCGACTCAATCGATTGATATATACATATATTCTACTGCCAGACGATATTGGCAATAGGGGGTTTGCAATTACCCTCTTTTGTTCATGTATGGTACCTGTATGAGCTGTGGGATCCATTGTGATACAACAGTGCAAACAGAACGGCAATTATTTGTCTTAATTTGCAAAGCGCTGCGTGCCTTCAACGAAGCTACGGAGCTGGTTAATCACTACTCCCGATGTGTTTCCCGGAGAGTGGATAAAAAGTGTTGAGATAATTCCACCTCCTCATTCTCCAAACACAGTGCTGATATTGAGGCGAATCGCGTGGATTCCCATTGGACAGTGTCCCATCATCTCCCCCAAAATCAATGAGAGCTACGGCTTGAATAATCGTATAATCGTTCTGGACAAAAGGACCTTGCGAACTTACATGTTCTAGTAGCTGTGCGGCATATATAAAGCTGATTTGATTGTATTGTGGTTTGGTAGACATGTTTCTTAATTATGCTTATCTGCAATCTTATTCTATACATTGAAAATTTCTTTCAAATAATGACCGAAGGTTACACAGGGAATGTTATATAATATATTGCGGTCACTGTTTACATTTTTGTATGTTTGTTTGCCTGTTTGTCCGTTTGCTTGTTTGAGCTCATTAATCTCCGAAACGGTCCTTGACGGTATTCGCCAGCAATCGATCGATAGTTTCTTTTATTGCTGTAAGCTCAGCCTGAGTCGAAAGTTGAGTTTGGGCCAAAGGGCTTGAGAGTAGATCAAATTTTCAACTCCATCGTCCAATTATGGGCCTTCAATGTGAAATACTGTGGTGTTGCCATAACACCCGATAACAGTGTTAAGTATTAAATATGAATTCAATTAATTGTGCTAAATATGAAGATATGGCAACCTGCGTGTTGCAATAAGTGTATTTTAGAAAGCAAAGTTTATTTGCAACACTGAAATAAATTGGGAGATAGATAAAGAGGAGTTGAACGAAAGAAGCGGTTGAGTCGGGTTGTGTTGGATTCCGGAGGTTTGTGTTTGAAGGTTTCATTGTAACTTCCACGCGGGATGAACCTGAAGAGTTTTGTCCAGGAATTAGCAAACAGAACGGCAATTATTTGTCTTAATTTGCAAAGCGCTGCGTGCCTTCAACGAAGCTACGGAGCTGGTTAATCACTACTCCCGATGTGTTTCCCGGAGAGTGGATAAAAAGTGTTGAGATAATTCCACCTCCTCATTCTCCAAACACAGTGCTGATATTGAGGCGAATCGCGTGGATTCCCATTGGACAGTGTCCCATCATCTCCCCCAAAATCAATGAGAGCTACGGCTTGAATAATCGTATAATCGTTCTGGACAAAAGGACCTTGCGAACTTACATGTTCTAGTAGCTGTGCGGCATATATAAAGCTGATTTGATTGTATTGTGGTTTGGTAGACATGTTTCTTAATTATGCTTATCTGCAATCTTATTCTATACATTGAAAATTTCTTTCAAATAATGACCGAAGGTTACACAGGGAATGTTATATAATATATTGCGGTCACTGTTTACATTTTTGTATGTTTGTTTGCCTGTTTGTCCGTTTGCTTGTTTGAGCTCATTAATCTCCGAAACGGTCCTTGACGGTATTCGCCAGCAATCGATCGATAGTTTCTTTTATTGCTGTAAGCTCAGCCTGAGTCGAAAGTTGAGTTTGGGCCAAAGGGCTTGAGAGTAGATCAAATTTTCAACTCCATCGTCCAATTATGGGCCTTCAATGTGAAATACTGTGGTGTTGCCATAACACCCGATAACAGTGTTAAGTATTAAATATGAATTCAATTAATTGTGCTAAATATGAAGATATGGCAACCTGCGTGTTGCAATAAGTGTATTTTAGAAAGCAAAGTTTATTTGCAACACTGAAATAAATTGGGAGATAGATAAAGAGGAGTTGAACGAAAGAAGCGGTTGAGTCGGGTTGTGTTGGATTCCGGAGGTTTGTGTTTGAAGGTTTCATTGTAACTTCCACGCGGGATGAACCTGAAGAGTTTTGTCCAGGAATTAGACAAACATCGTCTTCTTCCCAGTGACTCCTCGGAGGAACTCGGGAGGTGAAACGGTTTGCCTGCGCGATAACTGGAGAAACGTGATCGCCTGAAACTTGCCAATAATTATAATATTATAATACATATATTTGAGAAGCATGCGACGGCAATATCCAAAATGACGGGGCAAACAATATCATCGCGAGTGTTTGTTTCATGATGTGGGCGGAAATGCCAGGTCCCACATTTCACCGAATACGGCGGAGAACTCATGAATGAAATCATGAGATGGCTGGACAACGGGGAGGCCACGAGCATTCCACCTGGTTGGCGAAACCTCAACATAGAACCACAATTACTTAAGAACATATAGCGGCACCTACAACAAGAAAGAAAGCCCAAAGATGTGCAGAAGACGGCGACGGAAACAAACGCCTCTCTGAAGAAGAGGAGTGGTGTGAGAACCCCAAACCTAGGACTTAGTGCCCCACAAGAACATATATACATAATTAAAACTGAATTAAGTTACAAATATGTTATATGAAGTTGCATACACCCTTTAAGCCACACATAGAAGTTAAGCAACGACATAACAAATAAAAAGGAGTACAAGGGCAAAACGAGACTAAATAATGCGACGGTACTGTGGCCGTCGAAAAGCCAGCCAGCAAACCAGTGGAAGGCAATCGTGAGTTGACTAAGCAATAGTTAGGAAACATTGTACATATTTGGAAGACGCTACTCCCTATATTAGATATTAGGAAATTAGGAGAGCGAAAAAGAATTAAAAAACAAACTCGTTATTTTTATGAAGAATTCAGCTTACCAAAGCACGTCACACTATTATTTACAAATATTTTACAGGATCCGTACAAAAATTTGTTAAGAGAGCAGCACGGTTTTCAGCAGGTGGATCCGATTTATCTCTTGAGAATGAGAAAGCTTTATATTTGCAAAACCTTTTATAATTGAATCATTCTTTCTTTACATTTTACTTGAAATTGATAGAAAAATCATGTAAATTCAAATCAAAAACTGTCTCTTCCTACGACGCACAATGTGGCCAAAAGGTATATTTTTGTGCATCTTTCTGAATTGCTATATTTTCCTGATTTTTCATTAGTTTGTTTTTAATATAATTACAGCTAACCAAAGCAACTAGTTTTCTCATTTATTTAATATTCATCAACATCAACATCATTATAATCATCGGCTTTGCATTCCCAATATAATCGTTAAAAACAACACCACCTCTACAACTAATACATACGTGTCACAAATTTTAGCAAAACATTTGTATAACTACGTGAAAAGTATATAGTTTAATTTTTTAAAATTAACCCAGGAGGGACTGACGTTACCGTGTGGTAACACAGAACATGAGTTTGAAAAAAACGTCTGTTTGTGGCATTCAAGTTTTCCCAGTAGAAACCAAAGCTTTTATTAGAAGCTTAAAGCTCCAAATTTGAAATTCGCAACGATTGCTGTTCAGTTGTTAAACGCAATTTGTTGTGAGAGGTCGTTCAGAAGTTTCAAATCAAGTGTGCTACTGATTCGATATTAATTTTGAGAAAAATTTTGAATAATTCGCCATTTTGTTGAAGAAAATTCACGCTAAAAGATATTGCAGACTATTTGGATGAGTTAGACGACGATGACACATCATTTGGCCAACAAATAGACGGAATTTATATTGAGCCACCTAATGAAGATGGAGAACTAAGTGGCGAAGACGATGCTAACGAAGATGACGGGGGAATTATTGACAATGTGTGTCGAAATCAATTGAACGAAGGGTGTGAAATTGTGCTTAAAAATGGTGCGCATGTAGATTCTGCTTCAATGGTGGACTCATGTGACGTAGAGGGAAATATTGAAGCAGCTCTAGCGGATCTATTAGGTGATGGATCTCATAATGTAGAACAGCAGTTTTACGAGTATGTGAAATCAACCTGCCCACAGTCCATAAGCGCACAGACCACCAAGGAAAGTACAGAAGGAAAACAACGACAGCTATCAGATGAAAATATTCCCATAGCGCCTGTATCCAGCAGGTTAAGAAGAGTAGAAGGTACCCCGTCTGAAAAACCTCTTCCGTTAGCAAATAAGGACACTGTGTTTAATTGGTCGAAGGATTGTAGAAGTGATCCAATGCCTTTATTTCCGGAAGCAAACTACAATGATTGTCGTGGCTTGCAGCCTCACGAGTTGTTTGAATTTTTTTTGATGACGCTTTATTAAAGCATATCGTGCAATGTTCAACATTGTATGCCACAAAGAAATTTGAAAAACCTGTGTTGAATATCAATATTCGTGGTGAGTTAGTAACTTTATACACTTTTTCCTCTTGACTTTTAATACATATTAACATTTTTACAGAATTGCGTACATTCATTGGTATACTTTTAATAACCGGCTATAACACCGCTGCTAATGTGAAGATGTATTGGAACAGCTCAGAGGACTTACGCAACGAACTAATTGTACAAGCCATGCGTCGAGACCGTTTTAAAGAAATTTGTAGGTGCTTACATTTTGAACCTAACCTGGTTGCGCCGACATATACCAAGGAAGAAATCCACGTTCAAACACGGAATACGAACAGTGCTTTGGAAAGTGTGCAGCACCTCTCATAAACATGATAAATGAATTTGACGAAAACACAAGGAGTTTACCATTTTCTTTCTATTTCGACAACCTTTTTACAAGTTTTCCATTACTGACTTATCTGAAGACGATGGGGTACAATGGAACAGGAACGGTAAGAGAAAATCGTATTCCTTCCAGCTGCCCTTTGAAAACAAAAGTGGCAATGAAAAAGTTTAATAGAGGTTCATTCGAAACTGCTACAATAAAAAATATTGGAATAAAGCTGACTAAGTGGGTTGATAACTCTGTTGTGTGTGCCGCTTCAACTTGTTACGGTCGCTCGCCAATTTCATCAGCTTCGCGATACTGCAAAAAAGCTGGGGAAAAGATCGCCATTCCACGTCCATGCATGATAACGGAGTATAATAAATACATGTGCGGTGTTGATAGGCTCGATCAAAACGTAAATATGTACCGAATAGCATACCGGGGAAAGATGTGGTGGTCTTTAATATTTACTTGGCTTATTGACGTTGCAGTATCCAATGCTTGGCACCTTCAACAGAGTTCGAAGAAGCTTTCGCAATTAGAGTTTAGACGAGAAATTGCAGTATTTTATTGCAAACATTACGGCGAACCGCCGGTTCAACCTGGCCCGAAACGACCCCGGCTGCACGATGGCGTATATAGAAACATCCGCTTTGATCACACTGATCATTTTATTGAACCTATCATAAATAGACGTCGCTGCTTAGGCGAAACTTGTAAAAGTGTTGTGAGAACTCGATGCATTAAATGCAATGTAGGTTTATGCGTCAAGTGCTTCGCTCAGTACCATATTGACAACGAAAACCAAAAATAAATATGTTTTTTTAACTATTTCAATAAAGTTCATTATTTTATTCACATTACTTGGCTTAATTAACTTATTTTCTTATAGCACATTACATTTTTAAGGTAAATGTAAACCTGTACCCTGTAGGTCCTAGCGTTACCATATGGTCACAGGTCATTGTACCGTTATCTGATAAAGTATGACCACAAAAATTATTTTTTTTAATACATTCTAACAACATTAACAAGCCCTCAAAATTTCATCTTCCTACTAAAAAAAAATAGTTATCGTCCCTGCTGGGTTAATCTGTTAAATGATTGTGCGACATTCCTACTTATATATAAATTCGAATATCATATGTTCTCCTGAATCCGAAAAGACTCAGAATAAATAACAGTCGAACAGTTTAAGTCACTTCATTGTAATTATCTCTGAACTTAATTGGCTGATTTCACATGTATAGCTCTCAATTCCCAGACATCCAGTCAGATACAGGCATGACTTTTTCACTTATTGTTTATTGTTCAATAAAAACATTTATAATAATGGTAATTGATTATAATATCTGGCAACAGTTATTGATATTTAAGTGAAACAATTGTTAGAATCCGTTGACTTTTGATAAAGTTATGAACATTTGAACAATCAATTTTTACCTACAAAACAAAATAGACTTTGATATGTCTTTCACATCGAAATTGTACTATTTGAGTTACCAGCGTTTGAATGCAAAAAATGTTGACATTTTCGATATTTTTTGAAAAGAGCTAATTTCAACTCATTCTTTTTAGTTGATAATCTTTGTAACCGGGAGAAAATCTATACGAATGTAAAAGTTTTGGCAATCAAAATTTGCATAATTTTATGTGTAATTTAGATTGATTTTTAGAATTTCGATTTATTCTATAGTAATGGAAAAAATTTAGAAGAAATCATTCTATGTTGGGACAAACTCATAAAAATCCTTCAGCACCCTATAGCTCAAAATTTATAAGCTTGATAGTCATAATTCAATTATTAAAGGTTTGTTTACTTTCGACATTCGATTTTTGACAAAAGTTGCTTTCATGTTACCTAAGCAAACCCTCTTATGAATAGCAGAAATATTTGATCTAATGATGAATATTTGATCTAATGTCGAATGTTGATTTTTTTTGAATAACTTTCACATTAATAAAAATTAACAAGTTTAGAAAAAGCTCGAAACCTTATTTTTCGCACTTAATTGTCTGTAACTCGAAAAAAACTATTCCGATTTACACAAAGAATATATAATAACACTGGTCGACGGCCAAAATTTACCAGAGACGCAGTTATGAAATTCGTATGTAAAACCACCCTCTGATTTACCGTTATTCGAAAAAACCAAAAAGATGGCTCCCTTTAATTACGTATATCTCACGAACGGGTCAAGCAATTGCAAACATATATACATACATTATACATTGTTTTTTGCTCAACCAGATTGTTTTCGAGATATAAGCTTATCATTTGTAGCAGCATGGCTGCATTCTGATGTATGTAAATATGTAAACGTAGTGTATATAACAACCACAAACACATATGTAATTATATATATATTTCCCCTAGTCAGTAACTGTAACTTCCAAACTTCCAGGCTTGGTCTAGAAGTTTCTATTTCCCCTTCATCATGATGAAGCGTCTTTTCCAATCGCTAGCTTAAGCACATAATTGTACAGTAAGAACAAATCAGAATATATTGGATAACTAAACGTGCCGGACGTGTTTCATTTTATAAGCGCCTAAAGTCTCAGAAGTGGGAACGCAATCCCTTTCCTGAAAATTTGTTCAAAATAATTAAATAAATAAAAGTTGAGTGGACAGTAAAAATTTGCAAACGTTGAAAAAAGAGTTAAAGTGGAAAATTTAGAAAGCGACTCTGCTAAGCACAGCTTAGAATTTTTTTTTTAACAAATAGAAGAAAAACGAGTGTGCAAACGGAAGAAAAACGAGTGAACAAACGAGTGAACGAACAGTAGATAAACGAGTGGGGAAAAGAAATAATACAAAAGACTCGGTAAATGATTGAAAATTTGAACAAAAGAAACAAAATTAAATAAAATAAAAAGGACAAACAAAAAGATAACGTAATGAATACAATTTGTGCAAACGAATATTCTGCTGTGCAGTTGCGCGCTTGGCTTCGGCAGCTAAATTTGTCGACGAGCGGCGCCAAAAATGCATTGGTCATTCGGCTGAACGAAGTTCCAGTCGCCGAGCGTGGCCGGTGTCCGTTGGAAACCGACGAGTTCCTGGAAAGCGTGACGTCTGACGAAGATGCAGAAACTACCCCCAATTTACGCGAAAAAGAGAATAGCAACAGCAACCAATACGGTAACAGTGCATGTAGCGGCGGCGAGTGCATAGACAATAACAAGTGTAGCGGTGACAACAACATGGGTGGTGGCAACAAGGCAAACAGGGATGAAAGCTCTATACAGCAAATAGAGCGAATGAAACAGGAGTTGGCGGTTCGCGAAAAGCAGGTGCTGGAAAAAGAGATTAGCATTTTGCGACGCCTTGCAGATCTCAACGTAAATACAGTAGGCGGCAACGAAATAAGACCGCTTCGTTCAGAGCAAGTCCCCATGGAAATTATTTTGAACATAGGGCCTGAGTATAATGGAGAATCAAGTGTTGACATCTGGCTAGCACAACTTAGGAGTGTAAGTGATGCATACACTGTCGATGCCAACATGCAACGTATAGTGTTACTGAGCAAGCTAAAGGGTAAGGCACTGCAGTGGATTCGTTCAAAACCACACTTTGCTACCGAAGAGCTAAACAATTTGTTATTTGAAATGCAAGAGGTGTTCGGGGCAAAGGAAAGTAAGTTGCTGCGTCGTAAAAAGTTCGAAGCGCGAAAGTGGAGAGCCGGTGAAAGTTTTGCGCAATATTACAACGACAAAATATTGTTGTCAAATCCTCTACATGTTGAAGACGATGAGTTGTTGGACTATTTGATCGAGGGTATAACGGATGAGCAGCTACGCACGCAAGCATATTTACAGTGCTATACTTCGAAGTCTCAATTATTGCAAGCTTTCTCCAAGGTAAATTTGAGACAACTTGCACCAAGTGTTGGATCAGGAGGAACTGCAGCAGCTACACCAACACAGATGAGCAGCACAAAGCGATGCTATAACTGCAATAGTGTTGGCCACTTCGCCTCCGAATGTAGGAAGCCAAAGAGAGAGAGAGGGGCGTGCTATGCCTGCGGCAGCATGACACATCGAGTGGCACAGTGCCCAGACCGCAAAAATCGAGTCCAGCTGGTTGATGATAATGAATATGTAAGATCTTTCAAGTTTATTGTTAAGAATCAAAATTATATATATTTTTCCTTAGAATGCCTCATAGATTCTGGAAGTCCAGTCAGCTTTGTGCGAAGGTCAGCTGTATGTAACAAAATTCATTTAAAATTACTTAATAATGAAAATGCAATGTTTTTTGGTTTAAACAAGTCGAAAGTACAAATTTATGGACAATTTTTGTGTTCAATTTTAATAAAAGATAAACATTTTGAATTTAACTTTATTGTTGTGGCTGACGGAACAATGACCTATGAGGCTGTTCTAGGAAGAGATTTCCTTAGAGTATGTAAGTATAAATTAGTAAGGGAAGAAGAAGAAAATAAATGCGTTTCAAATGAAATCGCTTTCGATATACGAGATAATTGGTTGATATCAGAAATCGATGAAGGATTGGAAAAAGGCCTAAGCAATAAATGTAATGAGAATGTAAATGATAAATATTATAGAAAAATGAATGATAAGAATGATGAAGAAGAGGAAGACAAGATTAGTGCAAATGAATGTAAAAATAATGTTGGTACAAAGGAAAGAAACATTTCACATGAGTGTAATCAAAACGAATTTAATTTAAAACATAATAAAGGCAAAATAAACAAAAATATAGAAAAGTTAAGGGAGAATTGGAAAAATAATTATGAAAAAACAGTCACAGCTATAATTAACGCAACAAAAATTAATGTGTACAGGGTAGTCCACAGTTAGATGTACAGGAAAATGGGCTAGGAAATGAAGTTAAAGAAGGACTAGATGATAAAAAATCACTCGAAAATGTTAAATTATTTAAAGAACTGCTACTGTTAGAACCGAATGAAGAAAACGAAAAATTATCGATGAGAATTAATCCTAGTATAAGTTATTTTTATAAAGAAAAATTTTACAAAATGTTTGATAAATGTTATCTAAAACCAAAGCGTCCCGTTGAACCAAAGGTTAAGTGTGAGATGAAGTTGACTTTAGATAATGTGAAACCGTTTAACTGCCCACCGCGACGATTATCATACGCGGAGAAAATTGAGTTGCAAAAGCTGTTAGACGAATATTTAAAGAAAAAGTACATCCAACCGAGTGAGTCCGAATTTGTGTCGCCGATTGTATTGGTGCGCAAAAAGACAGGTGACATAAGAATGTGTGTTGATTACAGGACCCTTAATAAGGTTACAGCAAAGGATAATTATCCGATCCCATTAATCGATGATTTGATAGATAGGTTAGCCAATAAGAAATTTTTTACCAAGTTGGATTTGAAGAATGGCTTCTTTCACGTCTTCATGCATTCAGATGCAGTTAAATTTACATCGTTTATCACACCATTAGGACAGTTTGAATTTTTACGAATGCCGTTTGGTCTCAAAAATGCTCCGTCTACATTTCAGCGTTTCGTTAACAAGATTTTCACAGACATGGTTAAGGATAATAGGGTTATAATATATTTAGACGACATCATGATAGCTACCGAGGAGTTAGATGAGCATTTAGATATTTTAGAGGAAGTTTTTCGAAGATTAGTAGATAACAAGTTAGAACTGAGATTGGATAAATGTGAGTTTCTTCAAAGTGAAGTTAAGTACTTGGGTTATACCATCACGGAAAATGGTATTCGAGCCGATGAAAAAGGCCTAGAGGCGATAAAAAATTTTCCTATTCCGACCAAGGTTTATTCAGTGCAGAGCTTTCTTGGCTTGTGTTCTTACTTCCGAAGATTCGTTAAAGATTTTTCCATGATAGCCAAACCCTTATACGATTTGACAAAGAAAGATACAAAGTTTGAGTTCGGGGTTGAGGAGCTCCGGAGTTTCGAAATGTTGAAGCAAAACTTATTAGAAGCGCCGATATTAGCTTTGTACGACCCACTGGATCCAACAGAGTTGCATTGTGATGCAAGTGCGACAGGGTTTGGGGCGATTTTAATGCAAAAGAAGTCTGACGCCAAATTGCACCCAGTATTTTATTTCTCAAAACGGACAAGTAACGCTGAGTCGAAATATCATAGCTTTGAGCTCGAAACATTGTCGATAATTTATGCACTCCAACGATTCAGGGTGTATGTACAAGGCTTAAAATTTAAAATAGTTACAGATTGTAACTCGTTAACGCTGACGTTGAATAAGAAAGAATTAAACCCAAGAATTGCTAGGTGGGCCTTAGAGCTACAAAATTATGACTACGTTTTGGAGCACCGTTCAGGTACACGCATGCAACACGTTGACGCTCTTAGTCGTTGCAATAATGTTTTAGTGTAAGAATCGAACACATTTGAGGAAAACCTTATTATTTGTCAAGGAAAAGATACGAAAATTAGGGAATTACGAGAAATGTTACAGGAAAATGAACACAGCCAATATGAAATGCGTAGTGGAATCCTGTATAAGAAGAAAGAAAACGGTGTGTTATTATTTTATGTATCTGAGGACATGGAAAACCATGTTATTTACAAGTATCACGACGAAATTGGACATACAGGCATTGACAAAACTACTTACATAACATCCCGAAGAATAATAAACCATTTAATGTAGTGCATATAGATCATTTTGGTCCGATTGACCATTCAAGAGGGAAAAAGCACCTGCTGGTTGTCATAAATGCCAGTTCAAAATTTGTTAGGCTATATCCGACGAAGACGACGAATACAAAAGAAGTTATAAGCGCAATGGGGGAGTACTTCCGGTCGTATAGCCGCCCGAAATATATTGTGTCTGATCGGGGTAGTTCTTTTACGTCGGGTGAATTTCAGCAGTTTCTAGACGAAGAAAATGTACGTCAAATAAAGATCGCAACAGGGTCGCCACAAGCTAATGGCCAAGTAGAAAGGGTGAATAGAAGTTTAGGACCAATGATTGCAAAATTGGTAGACCCAGAGAGAAATTTACATTGGGATAATGTCATAGAAATAGTTGAGTATACCCTTAATAACACTGTTCATCGAACAATTAAAGAATACCCAAGTGTGATGTTGTTTGGTGTAAAGCAGCGTGGCAAAGTTGAGAATGTATTAAAGGAAAAGCTAGCGGAAACAGATATACATAGGTTCAGAGTTGAAAAGTCATGCAGAAATAAGAGAAAAGGCAGCTAAAAATGAAAAAAGGCTTCAAGAGTATAACAAAAATTATGTAAATAAAAAGAGACAGAACCCGCATGTATATAAAGACGGAGATTATGTTATTGTCAAAAATTTTGACTCTAATACGGGAACGTCAAAGAAACTGATTCCGAAGTTCAAAGGTCCCTACAAGGTAGTAAAAGTTTTACGCAACGACCGCTATATGTTAGAAGATGTGGAGGGATTCCAACAGTCAAGAATACCTTACAAGGGCGTGTGGGCAGTAGGGAACATACGGCCATGGTTCAATGGGCGCGCAAATGGTAACCGAAGAGATCAGGAGATCTCGCTTGTCAGGATGGCCGAATTGTAGCAGCATGGCTGCATTCTGATGTATGTAAATATGTAAACGTAGTGTATATAACAACCACAAACACATATGTAATTATATATATATTTCCCCTAGTCAGTAACTGTAACTTCCAAACTTCCAGGCTTGGTCTAGAAGTTTCTATTTCCCCTTCATCATGATGAAGCGTCTTTTCCAATCGCTAGCTTAAGCACATAATTGTACAGTAAGAACAAATCAGAATATATTGGATAACTAAACGTGCCGGACGTGTTTCATTTTATAAGCGCCTAAACATTTTAGATTTTTGTTTTTTTTTATGAAAAAATATGAAAAAAATTACTCTTTGCGAGGGCAGCATTCCAAAACCAAAACTTTTTTTCCAGATATTTTTTCTTTACGTAAAGCTCTGTTTAATTAGAAAAAAGATAAGCCATCATCGAAGAAAATCTATGCAAAACTACGTAAGTTATAAGCGATGAAATAAAAATACCCTGGTTGCGCAATTTCAACGTATACCTCAAAACGTATGTATGGTATAAAGAAGAGTGAAATATCTAGCTATGCTCTGTTTCTATTGAGTTAAAAGTTGAATTTATGAATGAAATTACCCATATTTTTTATTTTTTTTTTTAATTTATTTATGTTTATACTATATTCTAACAATCTTTATCTTAATTTGATTTTACTATGTAGTCGAAATAATTATGTGTTCTACTTTGACGCTTATTCAGTTTAGGATCGGTTTCTCTTATGAGAAACCAGCAGTAATCACCCATCATTGCGACGTCCCAAAATCCTTGATATCGATTCTCAATTAATTTCATTTGGTGATGAAACCTTTCGCCATGTTCGTCACTTTCGTCGCCAAGATTTGCCGGAAAAAAGCTCAAATGTGAGTGGAGAAAGTGAATTTTTAAAGACACATTTACGCCTGGAAAGAAAATATTAGTTAGGTAAACAAGTTATAAAATTTTGGGATACTAATTTTAAGAAGCCTTTAATATTTACCCATTTTTGCATAATTATTGATTAAGTCGTTCACTATCTGCTCGTAGTTAGGGCTTTTGTGTCTACCGAGAAAAGAAGCAACGGCCTTTTCAAAGGATTCCCACGCTGCTGCCTCAACTGATGAGAGTAGTCCTTTGAATTGATTATTGTTGATCACCTTTTTTATTTGTGGTCCAACAAAAATACCTTCCTTTATCTTGGTTTGAGAAATATCTGGAAAAATTGTTTTCAAATAGTCGAATGCTTCGCCTTCTTTGTCCAAAGCCTTAACAAAGTTTTTAATGAGACCGAGCTTGAAGTGTAAGGGTGGAAGTATGATTTTCTCTTTCTTGACAAGAGGGGTGTATTTGATGTTATCCACACCAACGGTAAACTCGACTCTTTCCGGCCAATCCTTTCTGACGTAGTGGTCCTTACGAGCTCGGCTATCCCACATGCACAGGAAGCAGCAGTGCTTGGTGTAGCCACTTTGTAGACCGAATATCATTGCAACGACTTTGAGATCACAACATATTTTCCAATCATGCTCTTCATATTTGATAAATTTGAGTATTTTTTGCATTTCCTCGTAGGTTTCCTTTGTATTTACTGCATGTGCGATCGGGATAGAAGGCTTTTTGTTACCAATATGCAATAATACAGCCTTCAACTCAGTTTATTGCTGTCTATGAACAATCGCCACTCTTTTGAATCATATGTTTGACCAAACTCTTTGAATAAACCAGGAATGTCGTTGCAGTAGCATATACTGTCGTTCTTGGTATAGTGTTTGGAAAATGGTTTGTGACGAGTTCTACAATATATCACCTTTACATCGGATGACACAAATTTAAATTGTTGCATACGAGAAGTGTGGATCTCGGCCTTTTCCTTGGATAGTTCCAAATCTCTTATCCAATCATTAAGTTGTGCTTGTGACAGAACGTTTCTCTCGTTTCCCATGCGAAATTCAGTACAACTTGATTCCCCGCACTCAGATATTACTGTTGACAATGGAACTGGATCCGCAACTGCCGTTGAATGTAGTACTGGTAATGTCACTGTAGGTACGCTAGCATAGGTTACTCTTCTTGATCTTCCAATGCCAAGTACTTTTGTTTGACAAATATAACACTCTATTGAATGACAAGTAGGTTCTCTCCATATCATTGGTGTCTCAAATTTTATTTGTTGTCCTGATTCCGACTGAATCAATTTTACTCGACACGATGTACACAAAGTGTTCGGTGTCCATGGTTTTTCAGCATTTTTGGGCTCAATGCCAAAATACTTGGAGTATAAAGTTTTGATATGATCTGAGAACACTCGTCGTCGCCTTATGATAGTATATTGGCCACACATGAAACAGAACATATCTGGATCGTTATTACACTCACATTCTCGCGTCCTTTTACTCTTTTTTTTTTTTTAATAAATCACGGTTTTTAAATTTGACTTATGAACTGAACTATCTCCTGCGAGCCTTGCAGATGTTATGAAGTTTCAAGGCGCACTAACTCATATTTATACTCGGAACAAGAATAAAATTGAAAAAATCAAGTCTTACCTAGACAGAAAAGTTCCTTTTTATACGAAGCCGGGAAAAGAAAATACTACCTATTTTAGATGTAGGCTTTAAAAATTTTCTGTGTCTTATAATTTTGAAAATCTACCTGCATACTTACCCATAAGTGACGGAAATACATGTTTATAACTACATGCCTACAGCAGGTTTCGAACCCAAGCACTCTTCCTTTCGATGCAACCACTCTACCTACTATAAAACAATTCGAGTATTCAAAGTACTATTTGATTTATTTAAAGAAAAAGTATTATCATTGTTATGGTGTTATTCGTTTATCCGGATAACATCTCATTTGCACTTTATACCTTTAATATATGTATGTATACATACATTGAAGTTGCGCAACCTGGGTATTTTTATTTGATCGTTTATAACTTACGTAGTTTTTCATAGATTTTCTTCGATGATGGCTTATCTTTTTTCTAATTAAACAGAGCTTTACGTAAAGAAAAGATGGTTTTGGAATGCTGCCCTCGCAAAGAGTAATTTTTTTCATATTTTTTCATAAAAAAAAACAAAAATCTAAAATGATAAGCTAATATCTCGAAAACTATCTGGTTGAGCAAAAAAACAATGTATTTTGCAATTTCTTGACCCGTTCGTGAGATATACGTAATTAAAGGGAGCCACCTTTTTTGTTTTTTCGAATAACGGTAAATTGCAAACATCTCAAAAACGGTACCATAGAATCAAAAATGAACCCAATTTTCGAAATCAGGGGGTGCTTTTACATACGAATTTCATAACGGCGTTTCTGGTAAAGAGAAAAAGTTGACATTCGTGGTCCAGTGTAATTGCAGAATGACCTCTGTCTATATCTCAAAATCGCATCTTTGGAAAAATAAATGAAACTCATTTTTGTGTTCAGCGACCCAAAATTAGTCTTACAAGCAATATTTTAACGAGATACCACTTATTAATGAATTATTTGTAAACTAGTGTAATTTATTAAACAACATTTTCTAGTCCGATTATTTTTTTAGACGGAATATTGTAGGCGTCTTTCGAAAATTTTCCAAAATGTGCAGTAAAATTTTAGAAAAAATTTTTATTTCGATGTGAATATCAATATAAAAAAATATGTTTACTTTCGGTTTCTTTTTTTTGGACATCAAAGAATAATCTTTTCAGTTTCGGCATTGTGACGTCTCCAGTGCAATTTTTCGTCACTAACATTGACAGGGGATGATGGAAAATTGGAAAATTATTCCAATATACATAAACTTTTCACCGTAGAGCAAAAGAAAATTGGAATTTGTCATATTTCCGCAACTCCGCGGGCTTTTTGCGCTAATTTGATTTAAAAGGAATTTCATTAATTTCATGATAGTACTACAGTTTTAAGATTTTGGTAGGGTGGGTAGATACGTTCTACACATGGTGGATGAATAGCGCATTTGGTAAAGGCTCAGACATTGCAAAACTGCTCACGATATGCAAATTGATTTGCTGTAAAAAAAATGGATGTCCTATATATGGATGTCGAAGCAACTTATTCCATGATTTCCAAGCAGTTTGCAGTTCGTATTGCGTTTTCACTGTCAATAAATAAAGCACAAATGCACTCACTAAAATTTTGTGAATTAAATCTGGAAAACCCATGTTTTTCATAGAAGAAATTTAAGTATGTGGGATTTCTTTACTTTTAACGGATATATTTTCTGCTAAACATATTATTTCTTACGTACTCTATTCTTATCCATAAAAACAATTTTTATAAATTTCACTACTCCTTCGCCACCTAGGAGGTATCAGAAAATCACGCTTTCAAAACGCAAAGGCGAATTCATACAGATGGTGAGATAACGCGCACTCACATTTTCCAATCTTCGGATGTCCCGATAAAAGAGAATAGAGGATTGGAAGCCATTAGGTTTCGTTTTCAGGATGTCATGGGGAAATGAAATATACAAATATAAATATAGCGAAAGAAGAAGACATCAGCTGCTTCAATAACTTTACCTTGTATGAATACGCCATGCAAAGAGCGTAACGAAGAAAGTAATGTAGTGAAGATCAGCAGAACCGAGCAGAAATCAGCAAGTAAACAGCTTTTGACAGAATCAGTAATCAATTGTTTTCACAAACCATGATACAAAAAAGAAAGGTACATAGTTTCATTTTAAGTTTTTTTTGGCATGAACTGTGCTTATGACGTTCATACTTTTCGTAAATTACTTCAGTCGCAAGTTTCAGTCAGAAAATTATTAAATATACTATAAAATGCCCTCCTAAAAATTCTACAATTTTCTGAAATAATTTTCGCGCATTAAATAACTAAGACTTATAATTCCTACAGGTATGGAGTTTCGCTCCAATTAAGCAGACTCGTTCACGGAAAAGTGGTCGGAATAAACAAATGACAATTTTGATAATGCATCTGCTCTTACCCTGTACGCGGTCATCCACTTTTCTCGAACCGCCGGGAGTCGCAAAAAATGTATTCCAGTTCTTTCGTAATTGCTTCTAAAATTTTTAAGTTCCTAAATATGCAGTTTATCATACTACATAATTAACGACGACTGATAAGCCTAAACGAATACACTATGTGTATTGCAATATGTAATACAGGCTTCACGTATCTTCCGTTTGATATTCTACATATATTTGCACAAAATCTCTAAAAGCTCGCTACAATGCCCAGGATATTATAACTTTGGTTACATAACGGCTGTTTGTAACAGGCTAAAGCAACCAACATACATAGATATAGACATATATCTTCTCTAACAATTTGCGGTGTGAGCGTGATGTGGTAACACAAATTGAGGTACTTATAGTTTTACGTCGATTCCGATCGGCCGATGTACTTTGTGAAAAGTTTTTACGCTATTAGTAAATAGTAAAAAAAACTAAAAAAAAAAATAATTCACAACACAAATAATATTAAATAAATTTTCAAATTATTATTGTGTATTAAAAAAATTACTTGAGAATATTTTTTTAGTTCATTATATAAATTTTGCCCTCCAGCATATTCAGACCAACCCTGATCAAATGATTTAAAAACTAATTCACCTAATATTAAAGGATATTTAATAATTCCATTCTGGCCAGAACTTGAACGCGGAATCCACCGAAATACACGCGGGTACGGCGGCCGCCTACCGCCCACTTAAAGCAAATAAATATACACTTTGCAATTCAAGGCAGTAAGCATAACATTCAAAACATGATATTTTAAAAATGACTTTTTAGCGACCTTTCCAATTTGTGTTTTGCCGGCTCGAGGTCAAGGGGGTGTTTGGTGTTAGTAAAAACAAACGATTTACTTTTTCCAATATATTTTCCAACGGAAAAGTCACGTCATTTATCAAATTCCTTGTAACGGTAAAAGTAACGAGTCATGTGACAGCCTATACGTAGGGACAACAAAGTCAAAATTAAAAATTAGACTGCCAGAACATGAATCAGACTTTAAACAATGCCATAATAGGGACATCAAACAAACAGCACTCTTGGCCCACTGTGCAAGTAGCGGCCACTCGCCGAATTTCGACAAAGCAACCATTCCCCAATAAGAACAACACTATAATAAACGCTACACATAATAAACACACCGACAAATATAAGACTGAACTACAAAGCGGACACTGACAATTGTGCTCACTTGTATAGACACCTGCTAAGAAAAAATGAGTAGTACAAAGCTCCACGTCGGACAGTGCGGACGTGTAAATCATGTATGTATGTATTTATTGTAACATTTTATGTATGTGAAATTGTTGCTACTTTTTATGTTTTATATTGTTACTATATTCGTTTATAAATTAACCCTTTTGAAATAGGCAAATAGTTTGACACTCAAATTTTAATATTTTTTATCCTTAATTAAATTTGACTTAAAAGGTGGTAACCATCTACAAAATTTATTTAATATTATAAAATACTAGCAGCCCGCCCCGGCTTCGCACGGGTATTAAACAAACATACTACTTACATACTTTCTCGTTTTTGCGTGGGGTCATTGAAAAAGAGTATAATGAAGAAAATTCTAACATGAAATTATATTTTTTTTTGTATTATTATTTTTTTTTGTATTTTTTTTGTACATATTATTATTATTATTTTTTTTTAATCTTATTTTTAATTTTTGAAAAAAGGCATTTACTATATACTTTACTTTCTCTGCTCCTGAAAATCATGTTGTTGAGTCAGAGCTTCCCTGTAAACGATATTTGATGTCAATTTATTTTGTGGCAGCAAAATAAATTGATAGTCAGGACCTCCGACCCGCGATAGACCAACATACAGTTGGCCATGAGTAAAAAATTCTTTTCGTAGGTCAATCCCTACTGATTCGAAAGTTTGACCATGGGACTTGTTGATAGTTAAGGCGAAAGATGTTTTCACCGGAAATTGAAGCCGTTTAAATGGAATTGGCAGATCACTTGGGATCATCGGAATCCTCGGTATATGAGCTAGTTGACCAGCTGCTAGGCCGGTGATAATGGCGGCTACAATTAAATTGTCCTTCAATTCCTTAATAATCAGCCTCGTCCCGTTGCACATGCTTGGAGGGCTTATATTCCTCAAAAGCATAATTGGAATTCCAATTTTTAAAGTCAAATCATGTGCTGGCAGCCCAAAAGGGCTTAATGAATTTAAAAACTCCTGGGAATAATGGACTGTGTCTTCGATATTAGTCACGGTGTCTATCGATTTGTATTTTTTTATTTGTCCGGCAACTTTTTGAATAACTAGATTGTTTATTTCGTTGACACTATCGTTCGTGGGTGACACTATTGCCCTAGAACTCAACCAATGAAAGTCCTTTTTGTGCAAATTCTCGATGCCAGGGTATACTGCATCTACTAAAATGTCTAAACTAAGGACTATTTTGCCCAGAGACTCATCCAGAAGGATGTTAAAATTACTGCTTAAATTTGGAGTGGAAAAAATTCCTTCCCCAAGTTTAAGCAGTTGCTGTGGACAATCACTATCGGTGATTCCATGAAGATGTGCTCTCATATTCGTCCGTAATTTTATATTTTCAATCGAAGTCCATAAGGGCGAAGATTTTAAGCATGCTTTGATGATATCTGCTCGCGTACCTCTGTTAATGACAGGAAGAGTCTGTCGGAAATCTCCAGCAAATACAAAAGTAATCCCGCCCATGAGAGCAGAGGAGTTTCTAAGATCTTTTAAGGTTCTGCCCACGGCCTCTATATGTGCCCTATGGCTTATGGTACATTCATCCCACATAATCAATGAGGCGTCTTGCAATAGTTTACCAAGAGGCCCATTTTTGCGGATAGAACATATTGATTGTTGCTCAAGATTTACGGATAGCGGAAGTTTAAAAGTTGAATGAGCAGTTTTCCATCCTTTAGAAGAGTTGCAGCAATTCCTGACGAAGCAACTGCTATAGCTCTTTTCCCTGATTGTCTTACTTTAGCAAGTATTAAATTTGCAAGAATCGTCTTGCCAGTGCCATCTGGCGCATCCAAAAAAAAATTTTGTTTTTGTTATTATTCACGCTATCAACTATAATTTCAAAACCATATCTTTGATCTGGGTCTAATTTTGGAAGATTTTCATTGACGAAAGCGGTAAAATTATTTGTATTATAGTGATTTGTCCTTGTGTTTGTAGCTCTGTTTTCTGTACGAACTGTAGAAGGTAGTCCAGAATCGCTTAGGTTTTTATCATTTAGTTGCAATAATTTATTTTCTATTTGTATCAAACCTTCGTTATAAATGCCCTCACTATATGGTAAGGTGAAATCTTGATTTTGCTGTTGGAGTCTATGTATAATATCTTGACATAAATCGTCTTTGAAATTTTCCCATAATTTTAATGGTTCCGATGGCTGACAAAATAAAAGTATGACGACAAAAAACTCTCTCAGTTGAACTGGACTCTGCGAAATTGATACTTCTCTCAGAGCATTTTCCCAATGATCATCGTTTTCTAGTAAACCTCTGTCACGGCAAGCTGCTTGATAGGTCTCTTTGAGAACACCGTCAACGGTTTTTAAGTAGTCGAATGAGGTTGGACCACGTACGTGATGTTACTACCTTGTTTCTGCCACTCCACACTTGCCATATCACATTTCACTTTGCCGAATATTTCGTCTTTCGTGAATAATTTTAAGAATTTCTTCATCATTAAATGAAATACTTTTGAAATTATGTCATGACGATTGAAAGGCCGCTGACCAGATAATAGTTCCGCTTTAATTTCAGGCCACTCGGGGTTACACGAAAAAGTGACAAATAAGTCTGGTCTCCCATAATTTCGGACATAAGTCATCGCATCTTGGGTTTTTTCATGCAGATAACGTAGAGAACCTGTGAATGAAGATGGCAGGATTACGCGTTGACCGATATTTGATGGGTCTACATTTGCATCTTGATTTAAAGTGCCTCTCAGATGAATGTATTGGTCTTTGTTGATTACGACATATGTAATTCAATCTTTCTGATATCAGTTTTGCCATCATACCGAAAATATATTGACTAAATAAATCTCTGTAATAATGTAATGGATTAAAACAATTAGCTCTAACCATCAACCTAAATGCATAAAATTGCATGCACGTCACAGTTTTGTTACGCGCTGTACGTTGCTGAGGAATGGTCAAATAATAACCGTCTTCTCCCATTACGAACATTAAGGAATACTGTAGAGGATCATACGATCGGTGTAAATCAGAGACCCTTCTAAGTTGGCCGTCTCTACCATATAGCACTATATCTATTGGGCCTTTTTGTTCATCAACCAAGAGGACGGCTACCTCGTTTACAGCTGGAGCATTATATATACCCGGGTGTGCTGTTTGTGGTGGGCGGTCGGAGTGAATAATTAACTTTAAATTATCTGAAGAGTTACGTTCTAAGTTTTGTTTAAAACCTCTTATGCATATATTGTTGCTTTTCAGTGCGGTATGTAATTCGTTAATTAAATCAATTTTTAGCATTGGAGCAATGTTTAACAGAAACGATAGCTGATCTGCGTCTGAAATGAAATAGATTTGCAAGAATTGTGGACTTTGGCCTGATGATGGTAGAAGGCTACCTATTAGATGATACACTTGTCCCTCTATTTTAAAAGTAGGCACAAACTCATCTTCTGTTATTTCTTTCGCGCCAAATCACGTCATTTGAAAAATGCTATTGTACTTACGGATGTTGTTTAAAAAATGTACAGATTGTGTATGATTATTTGTCAATCAATTTTTGATTAGCTGTGGCGGCTCCTGCATATTGGGGAGATTGACTTTTCCAGAAGCACAGCACATGCCATTCGGTTCATCGGCCCATTTTTTGGCAGAACACTTAGAGCAGATCTTATTCATGGCTCCAATTTCGACGGAAAACTGTTGAGCATAATCAATCTGTGGATCGTATCTGAAAGCCGATCTGTTACTATGAGCTAAAACTTGATTACGACCGCTAGTCCTTGATGTCCGTTGTCTTTCTCTCTGATCATGAAGGCGTTGGGAACGCTCAGAGCTCGACTCCCTAGTGCGAGCTTGTATATTTCTAATATTTTGCTCTTCAAGCCGCTGCACACGCTCCGTACTCGACTCTCGAGCGTGTACTTGGGAGGTTCTGAAATTTTGTTCAGCAAGCCGCTGCGATCGTTCGATAATCGATTCTCGCGCATTTGTTCAGCAAGCAGCTGCGATCGTTCGATACTCGACTCTCGCGCGCATACTTGGGAGGTTCTGAAATTTTGTTGAGCAAGCCTCTGCGAACGCTCGATACTCTACTCTCTGGCACGCAATTGCGATCCGTATTCTCTTCGACTTGCAAGACGATTTTCAGTTTCTCATGAAGGTTCTCCATCAAGGCGTCTTTTTGATACCCTCGCCTAGGAACTATTTCTAGAAAGTTGAGATCTAGATCCTTTGGGCATTATAAAATGAAAAAAAAATTAAAAGAACTGCTGTTTAGTTCTGAAAAGAACTTTGTTTACATTGAAAAAAAAAAAAAACTTTTATTTTGGGTTGAATTACCTTATACGAATTTTTTAAAGCATATACTGACAATATATTGTAGCAAAATTTATTCAATTCGGCACACGACTGCTGCGTAGGGAACCAACCGCGCGACTGAGCATTTTATTATTGCCATTGACTCCCCTCCCGTACCCCTGTGATCAAAATTGGGTAGAGAGAAGTGTACAAAGCAATTGCGCAATATCTCTCGCTTTGTTCGTTGTTGTACAAAAGCAACTACGCATTAACTCTCGCTTTGTTCGTTGTTGTTGTTTTGCGCTTACGGGCATTATATTGTCAAGTGCAAAAATTGTAACGGTTATTAAGAAGTGAGAACAGTTGCTAAGAATAAATCTACATATATACATATTATTATATCAAGTGATTATTACAAATCATAAATCAACTACGATACAGTACAGCCACCTAAGTATGTATGTTATTCTCAGAGAGCCAGACATTTCTATATTCCAAAAAATAACAATAATTCCTGAAACATTGTTTAGCATGTAAAAAAATATTTAGGTAGCAAGAAATTTTCCTTAATTGCTTAATTTGGGCTCTTTTCACTCTTTTCCACAGAAAACTTAGCAGTGCTAGTCTCTTGCGCACGAAATTAGGAAAAAAGGGTTCTGCAGTATAATGCATTTTATTAAACACGCAGGTACATACATACATACATATGTACCTGTAACCCATGCATATGTATTATATGTATGTATGTATATACTTTATCTGGCATCTTTTAAATAAAGTGTTCTGCAGTAGGTATAATGAGTATACATAAGTATATACATACATATAATATATATGTATATTTTATAGATAATTATTAATATGTACTTCGTAAGAGCGTATGTATGTATTCAAGAATGTATGTTATTTAAGGTATTTAAAAGTTTCCTATGTAGGTAGATATGTTAGTTAAGGTTTATTTACTGGAATCTCAATATGCAATGTATTTTCGCCCGTTTTTATAAATATCATCGTTGGTCTCCTTGGCGTGGGGATGAGGCTTAAGTGTTGGCATGGCTGCTCCTCCATGACACCACGAACTAAGAGGGAAGCTCCATATATGAATCAATGTAGGACTCGAACTTGCACGGCTTCTTATGTGGAGAGTACCGCACCAACATCACTCAATTTCCGCATACCCTGCATCCCTCCTAATATCTCCCAGTTCTCTTTCCTTCCTAAGCCAGGGTGTTAAGCGTCACCGTGCCCATTGGTCGGGGGTCTAAACTCCGGCTGTATTCTAACGGCGCCTCCCTGACACCGGGCCACCTCATGGAGTATGTTTGGCCTTACCGCGGCAAGGGACGCGTCGTGGTGTACCCCCCCTTTTCCCCCTTAAACTTTTCAGACCACTGCGCTTGCCTCGTCGTGCAGGTGGTCGTACGACCAAGATGAACACAAATAAACAAAAAACACAAAAAAACGTGTCTTCCCCATCTCGGGGTAAGACTATGCAGGCGCGAGCGCCTAGCATAAAAACTTTTTCTTCCCCATCTCGGGGCAAGAATGCGCAGGCGCAAGCGCCTAATGCGCCGCTTCGCTCCGATAAGGGCTCTTCCGGGCTGGAGGTGGGTGTTGCACGCCGGCCCGTGACCATGGGTGTTATGGCGGGGCCTAGCACTAGAAAAGCTGCGGGGATCGTGCTGGAGACGGCAGATCGTTCCGTTGCGGCAGGCACTAGGGGCCCGCCAAACACCGGCGTGGCTGCGAAGCCTAATCTTACGAAGGCAGGGGTCTACGGCCTGGCCCGAGCGGATTAAGACGGCAAGCAGCTACACACGATTATATGGAGGGCGTGGCAGCGATGGAAACTACGAGCCACGCCCCTGTGAAGTTGGAGTCGGAGCGGCTCAAATTCGCTGACAAGCGAAAGGCCGCGAAGACGCTAAGGAGATACGACGGGGTCCCGTTGGGAACGCTGCCCCAGAGCGCGAAGGTAGCGGTGGAAAGGGCGATAGCCCTGCTTCAGTGGAAAACCGGGTGCCTTCGTCTAAACGACAGAGATCGGTGGAGGATCAAACTCCGGCGACGAAAATAATCCGGCCGCACTCCTGGGTGGGCAGGCCTAGCTTTGCCGAGGTTGCCAAGGACGGGATCCTTATTGGGGTCCTGGACCGAGGCAACGAGCTCGGGTCCTTACCAAAGGACCAGTGGAGGTGGGTGAAGGCAGCTCTGGCGAACGTCATCTTTGACGTTCTGCTGGAAAGCCCCGGAACCCCCCCGGCCTGTAAGGACGCTGGGTGGTACCAGGGCCACATTAAGGTGGTGTGAGGACCAGATATCGGTGGCGCTATATAAGTCCGCCGTTGCAAAGGTTGGCCCTGTCTACCCAGGGGCTAAGTTGGAGGTGGTGGACTGGAAGGACATTCCAGTCAGACCACGGGCGAGGGTATGGGTTCCGGTGACACCATCGGCACCGGAAAGCATCCTTAAGATGCTCCAGGTGATGAACCCATCCTTCCCGACAAGTGACTGGAGGGTCGTCCGGGTCGAGGACGCGGAAGGCCCTTCTAGACAAGTGGTATTGTCCCTTAATAAGGAGTCTATTGGGCTTATAGAGAAGAGGCAAGGCCGCGTTTCGTATGGCCTCGATGAGGTCATTATCAAAGTGTACCGCGGGGACGCTCAGCGTACCTCTGGGTCGGGTGAAGCAATGGACGTGGACATTGAGGCACCCGAACCGGAGCCGGAACCGGAACTCTCCGACGCTGAAGGCAGCGTCTCCTCCCAGACGAACCTTGTACCAACAATGCATAGGATGTTTGCGGTGGAGGAGTTGCTTCTCAGTGACGGGGAGGGTGAAGCTGACGTCACCGTCGTAGCTCGAGGGGAGGAAGCGGCATTCCCGCATGAGGGTGCTGCAAATAAACCTCCATCGTTTCTAAAGCAGCTTCAGCTGCTCTCCTAGTTCGCCTAAGCAAAGGCGAGATTACGGTGGTACTCATTCAGGAACCTTGGGTTTGTAACTCAAGGGTATGTGGGTTGCGTGCCACCGGTTTTAAGCTCTTCGTGGAGCGTGGTAAAGGTAAAATTAGAGCCTGTATTCTGGCTAAAGCAGATTTAAATATCTTTCTTTTACCTAATTACAGTGATGGCGACGTCACGGCAATTCTCGCGGAGATAGGGGGTATGTCGATCGTGCTGGCATCGGCCTACATGGCGTACGAAGCCGAATATCCTCCTCCCTCTATGGTTCGGAACTTGGTGTCCAAGTATAAGAGCGGGCACATGTTGATCGGCAGCGACGCAAATGCTCACCATGTCAACTGGGGGAGCACGGACATCAATGATCGAGGTGAGTTACTTTTCAACTACCTTCTAACTACTAACCTACTTATATGCAACAAAGGTAGGGATCCCACCTTCATTACTAGGAATCGTAAAGAAGTTTTAGACATAACTCTATGTAGTGTTAGTCTATCTGAACTGATCGAGAGTTGGCGGGTTCTAGACGAATACCCCTTCTCTGATCACCGTTAATTTAAAATCGTATTGAACTTTTCTTTTACCAGCCCAAAAGTGCGCAAAAACCTAAAAAACACGGATTGGCGCTCTTATAAAAGGTTATTTGAGGATAGGCTAACCAGCGAACCTCTTATTGAACCTAATTGTATCGGGGATCTAGAGAACATCGTGAATGTTTTTAAGATGACCTGCTCAAATGCCCTAGATCAGGCTTGCGCTGAATCTAAACAATGGGGCAAATGTAAACCCCATTGGTGGTCACGTGAGTTGGACTCACTACGTAAATTTTGTAGGAAAAATTTCAACAAGGCCAAAATACTTAATCTCAAACTGGTATGGCAGGAATAGAAAAAGTCTCTCCAGACCTATAAAAAAGCTTTAAGGGCGGCAAAGAGATCTTCGTGGAGAAACTTCTGCGGCGGCATAGAGGGTGTTTCTAAGACAGCCAGGCTAAGGAAGGTTCTCTCAGGATCCTCTAACCCGATAGCTTTCTTGCAGAGGCAAGACGGTTCCTGGACCTCAACGGGAAAGGAAACCCTTGAACTGCTACTAGATACTCACTCCCCTGGGAACACAACTGCGGAGGAAAGAACTCCTCCGTTCATATCTTCCAACCCCGTCAACATACCGGTTTCGGAAGAAAAGGTTAAATGGGCTATCCAAAGCTTTAAGACATACAAATCTGCAGGTCCGGATGCGATAATACCTGCTCAGCTAATTAAGACACTGTAGGTGTTGCAAAATGGCTCTCTACTGTTTTCAAGGCCTGTTTCAAACTAAATCACATACCGTTGGCATGGAGAAATGTCACGGCTGTTTTATTCCTAAAGCTGGTAAGGCCTCATACTCTAATTCAAAGGATCTTAGGCCTATCAGTCTATCATCATTTGCTCTTAAGGCACTTGAAAGGATTGTTAGTTGCCACCTGTCCGATACCATCGACAGTCGACTACTGTCTAATGACCAGCATGCCTACCGCAAAAGGCAAATCTACTGAGACTGCACTCCATAGCTTGGAATTGTCGCGGCACGTGTCGAGGGGGACGCCACAAGGAGGTGTCCAATCCAAACTACTGTGGAACCTCACCGTAAATACGCTACTGCGAGATACGGCATGGGGTGGCGCAAAAGTTGTCGCGTACGCTGATGACGTCGCGATCGCACTCAGGGGAAAGTTTCCGCAGACATTATGCGAGCTGATGCAACGAGGTCAGCTCAAGTAAAGTGGAACTCGTACTCTTCACGAGAAGGTATAAAGTGCCTTCGGTGACCCCACCGGTACTAAATGGTACCCGGTTAAGTATCTCTACAAGTGCCAAATTTCTAGGCGTTGTTTTAGATAGGAAGTTGAACTGGAAAGAGAACCTGGTTCAACGTCATGGAAAGGCTTCCATAGCCCTCTACACATGTAAGAGAGCCATAGGCAGGATATGGGGTCTTAATCCCCGGATCTGTCGGTGGATTTTCACAGCGGTCGTCAGACCAATTCTCCTATATGGGGTGATCGTATGGTGGTCTGTTTTAGACAAAGAGGTTAACCTCAGGCTACTCACCAAGGTGCAAAGATCTAGTATGTTCTGCATAAGTGGGGCGCTAAGAACCACCCAAAATGAGGATTTGGACGCCATTTTAGACCTCCATCCTTTAGATTTGGTCGGACAACAGACGGCAGCGATGACTGCTTTGCGACTAAGAGAGACATCCCAGTGGCACCCTGAAAGCCAAGGCCACTCTATTATTTTGAACAAGTTCTGCTCTATTCCGGGCAGCACGGGCCGGTGTGCTTGGACATCGGTAAATGAAAGTAACTTTATTACACGAATTCCAAACAGGGAAGAGTGGAAACCTGAGTTTCACACTCCACCTGATAGCATTGTCATCTATACAGATGGCTCGACGCTCGATAATAAGGTAGGAGGAGGCGCTTTCTTACGAACCCCTCCCCTTCAAACTTCCTTTAGGTTACCAGATCACTGGAGCGTCTTCCAGGCTGAGGTCTCAGCTATCATGGAGGCAGTAGAGAAGATTGGGACCGGGATTATAGGAAGAGACATCTTCATTTTTAGTGACAGCCAGGCTGCAATCAGAGCTCTGACCTCTTTTACGTTTAACTCGAACATTGCGCTGGACTGCCACCTATCTCTGCAGGAGATGGCCAAGCAGAGCAGACTGAACCTCATTTGGGTCCCTGGTCACCGGGACATAGAGGCAAACTGCATGGCAGATGAACTTGCAAGACAAGGTACGACCAAGCAGATTCTTCAAGATAAAGAACGCATTGGTATGCCGTTTGCCACTTTCAAACTGCTACTCAGAGATTTTACATATAAACAAGCTGACAATAGATGGAGGCAAAATACGGCCTGTCGAACCTCAAGGCAGACGTGGCCCAAATGGGATCGGAAACGGTCGCGCAGCGTTCTCTCTCTAAGAAGGGAAAACATTTCGAATGCGATCGGGGCTCTAACAGGGCACTGTCTGATAGGTATACATGCTGAAAGGTTGGGAGTGCCCTTTCGAAGATGCTGTAGGAGCTGCAAGAATGACGAGGAGGAGGAAACGATCCTGCATCTACTGTGTAAGTGCCCTGCACTGTGTAAAAGCAGAATGCGACATCTAGGATCACCGTTTCTGGATGACCTTAGTAAGGTTTCAAGCACCGAGGTAAATTGTCTGTTGAAGTTTATCAATGAGGCAAACTGGTTTAGTAAGGGGTAATTTTTCTTTTTGAGATGGTACAATCCTTTTCTTTGTGGTAACACAATGGGCCTAATACTGGCCTAAGTGAGCCGCTGCAGGCGGCTGCCACTCCAACCTAACCTAACTTATAAATATTATTTATAAATATTATTGGAGCAGCAACGCAAGCTGGTTACGCTAGTTATATTATATGATCGAAAATGGCTTATTTAATATTATCTTATAAAGAAATTTCTGAAACGCTTTTGATTGCGAGAAAGATATTGATGTTCTTGTTGGTGTTATTTCGACAACTAACGCTAATATATCTATGGAAAACATTGAAAAATTAAAAAAAATTTTGGTTAACATATTTTTACAGAAAATTAAATTGAAATGGAAAAAAGCAAATCGCCATATGCAAAGGTTTCTAAACGAAAATGCGGATTGGCTGTCAAATATTTATACTGTTATCTGAGGAAGCACAGGAAGCCAGAAATAAAGATTATAGAAATTATAGACTCCATCGTTCGAGAAAATGTTCAAGGTCGTCCACCAATGAAGACGTTATGCATAATTTGCTGGTAACATCAGATCTATTTATTAACAAATTCAGAAAAAAATTTAAATTTAAGAAATTAGAATATCATCATGAAGTAAAGGACATGTTAATAGAATATGATTAAAAATCAAATTATTGATGTTTTCTCTATTATTTTGAAATTGTTGTTAAGTACGACGCTTATAACTTCAAAGTTGTACGGGAGGTGGACGTGTTCGTTGGCAGATCACCTTAATATTTATTATGGGGTATGCTATTGTTGAAACAAACAATCTCACAAAATTTTGTTGCTCTAGCGTGAAAATCTTCAAAAATAAAGCACTTTTTAAGTTTCAGTTGTATGGGAGGTGGGCGTGTCCGTGGGCGGATTTTCCAAAAAATTGTGTCAATATTTTATTTTTACCTAAAATGCATCTGTGCAAAATTTCAAAGCTCTACGATACCTCCTTCTATTTATTGCAGCACCTCTGAACAAAATTTACCACTGTGCGGCGCACATAGGTTTCTGCTAGTGCATACTGCGGCTAAAAATATAAGGAGTTGTCGCAGGACAATGACATTTGGTACATCATTGTTTTGGATTCCAATCAAGAAAAAAATGAAAAAATCAAAATCACGCCCCCTATTTTACGCCCACCTCCCATATAAGGTGAAACTTAATTTTTGACCTACAGCACTGATTTTTGGTACATAGCATTTTTATGACATTATATATGTTGGTGTTAAGTTTCAATAATAGCCGCCCACTTTTACGACCACCTCCCATACAACTAAATTCTCTTTTATCAAGTCTCTTTTAGCAACTTTTTTACATCTTCGTGACATTCTAATTTTTTTAATTTTATTTTAGTACGAAAAATGTTTATGTACGGATCCGAAGACATTAATAAGTGATGCATCACATCTTCGTTAGTGGATATGCGTCCAATTCTTCTGGAATGATACATCCTATAGTTCCTGTAATCCTTGTTGCGTGCTTCTTGTGCTTCCTCAGATAACATTCCTATGAAAAAACATTACAACTTGCATAAATTAAGATATAAAATTAAAAAAGGTTAACCAAAACTCACCTATTGGTAAAATAGCCTCTGAAATAATTTTGCTGCCATGAATTAAAACTTTGTGAACAGTTATGGGCATATAATACCAGCCATAAGGTCAATTACAGTTTGGCGGTATCCAAACAATATCTATAGAATTTGTCTGTATCAATCGACTTCCTGCAATTGATTGTGGTCAATATAATTTTAAAGCGATGAACCAGTTCTTCGTTTACTCCAGTATGTTAGAGCAGGATTTTCAAAAAATCGTCTAGATATATTCCCGTCATTTGTTGTGCCCATTCCTTGTTTCACTACGTCTACATTGATACCCAGTATTTGTTTCAGATTGTCTTGAATAGCTGCTTTATTTGCTTGCAACATCCACTTGAGTCATGTTTCTATTATTAGTCGCAATAATTTCAACAACTATGTCAATATCACTATTGGTATCCATTAAAAGTTCACATATTCTTAAATAAGAAATTTTAAAACTTTCCATTGCAGCACTTGATATCACTTGACCTCTAATCACTTTCACACTTCGCAAATTAATGTAATTTGATCAATATTGTTGTTCAACAATATTCAATATTACGGTAAAAATATCAACAAAATGTTAAGAAATCAGTGCCAAAAACAATTGCATTCAAAGGCAAACGTTTATAAAGTACGCTATATATTCCATACTTTTGGGCGGTAACTTGCCATTTTAGAGTATCTCATTGTTTTTTTCAAGGGGGGCAATTTGGGGCAGCTGAATTTTTTTTTATCGTTTAGCTGAGACTTCAGGCTTTAATTCGGTATATGTATGTCGACAGCGGTAGACAGCGCTAAAAAGATGCACCACTTTGAATTTGAAGAACATTGAAATTTTGACGTCCAAATTATGTTGTTCCAAAAAATTTTTTATGCATTATTTTTTCAATGGATTTTGATGCAAATTTTGTCTTTGATACATATTATAAATGAAAAATAATAATAAAGTTGAATTTCAATAGTTGTTTTATTGTATCAATGATTTGACTTTTGAATAAATTTTTTGCTAATTTTGATGTTCTCCACATTCACCAACTTTGGGCAGTTCTGGACAAAAAACTAATGCAGATATAATCCTAATACTTTGGGAAAATAATGTATAGATAGTTGGTAACAAACTGTGAAATTTTCATTCAAATCAGACAACATGCCATTTTTGAATTTCAGCCACGGAAATCCCTATGTGCGGCGTGAGCGGCGACCATGCGACATTTTTCAAATAACTTACATTTTTAAACTTGTGATATCTTTCGAATGGAATGTCCAAATTGAATAATTCAAAAAGTTGTGTAATGGTTTTGAAGGAGACTTAAGTATGAAGTCATTTATTTTGATAAGGATTAATTCCAAAGTAGAAATAAAAGAGCCTTTAAAGCGGTGGCATTTATATATATTTTTTAAAATGAGAAAACACTTACTGTGCCATAACTACAATAGTTAGACATATGCTGTCGCGATATTATTTGTAGATAATTATATGTTCTGCAAAGATGTAGTACATTATTTTGTTCTATAATCAATAGTTTTTGCAGCGCACGCGATGTAAGAAAGTGTTTTGGTAATTTTTTCACACCTTGGGTTACATTATTGGAGTTTTACTGTAGATCCCTAACTTCTTTAATTTAATATAGCCTATGTTCACAGGAGATAGTGTAGCTTGCCAACAGTGAAAGAATTTTTCAAATCGGTCAAGTAGTTTCGGAGCCTATTTAATGCAAACAAACAAAAAAACAACCAAACCTTTCCTCTTTACAATATTAGTATAGACTAGTATAGATTTTACATATTTTTATATTTCACACAGGTTAGGTTAGAACGACTGCAAGATTACGGATGCACGCGTAGGCTAACAACGCCCGTTGTGATAAGGCTGAAAGGAGACTTAGAAGGTGAACACGGCGCTTTACATAGCGTAGAAAATCGGGAATGCTCGCCGAGTTCAGGGCGGCCAAAGAGTGTAGAAAGTACCAATTTAAGAATTGGTTCGGGTATTGTGCAGGGCGGGGCAGTGGTAGAGATAGCGTTTGATTCTCCCCACTTCCTCTTCGTCCCTGCACCTTCGACAGAAATCGCTGGTTCGGCATTCCAATATCTTTCCATGAGACACTGCACGGTTATTACCCCGACTATTAGTCTGAGAGAAGGGCAATCAAACCGATGAGAGCCTTGGGTCGCTTTTCGTCAACCTTTGAACAAACTTGTCTGGTAATCTCTCGGATTATTAGGTTCCATGGCTCATCTGGTATTCATCTCGTCGAAGAATTTTGTCTTCCAACTATGTTCGCAGGAAGTTGGACGCATGTCAGCGTCGATGGCAGAATTTACAACAGATAATTCCTTTCCCTAACAATACGTTTGCAGTGCAGTTGCCGGGAATGCCAATATGCCCAGAAAGTCATGCAACTATCATGGAACATTAGACGCACCTTGGCTGTCAAAGTATACTGTGAGGGTGCGGACATTGTCAGACAGAGAGCAGCATCCATTATAGCATTATCTCGTTAAATCAGTACTGCATCCGGACTGAAATTTGCATATACATATGTATATATACTATGCATATATGTATGTTTATGACACAGATATTTTTATTCAATCTTAAATTCATGGAAGGCCTTTAGTTTAGAAATAATTTATAATTTTTATCGTACAAACAATCAAATATTTTTATGCTATTATTTCATTAAAAATGACTACGATAGTAATTTTGACATTGCAGGAAAGGTAAATTTTGGTTTGCTCCTTCTATAAATGAAAAAATGCGTAAAAAACATGCATTTGCCAATTAGAATAAAATCAGACATTCGTGAAAAAATTATTAATTCGAAAAACTAATCAAATAATATGATGCATGAGAATGGCGACGGCGCGGAGGGCTATGGAGACGAAAAAAAATCTTCGAATTCCATCATAAAAACATGCTATGACACGCTCCGGAACGTGTAGAATGAGTATACAAAATTTCACGACTTTTCATTAAGTAGTTTAAGATCAGTTGCCCTAAAAACGGTTACCGCAGTGTAGCCGAAATATATTGGAAAAAAGTAAATCATCTGTTTTACTAACGCCAAACACTCCCTTGACCTTGAGCCGGCAATACAAATTATTTGATATTTCACTAAATCATGTAGCATATCCGCTCAAACCAAGAATGATAGAATACAAGATTATGCCTTCCGTGAGCCACTAGCTCCCTCTTTGCTCTCTAGACAACATCCGCCCATTCGCTGACGAAATAAAAGCATTTTACACAAACAATGCTAAGACAACTGTTTAATCATTCTGCCGTTTGCCCGCTTCTTCCTCTTCTTTTTTTAGAATTTTTTTTTGCTCTCTCTTTTCTAGCTATTATTACGTCACTATCAGTTGCTCGCAGAGTGGAAGGCTTAATCTTGTTTCCTATCATTATAGCGCTCAAACTTGGTACGTAGAAAAATAAATACGCAAAAAATTACATATTGACCAATTGCCATAGTAAGTTAAAAGCAGAATGATTTCTACTTGTTTATATTTAAATAACTTCCCAATTAGTCATTCATATTTCGTAACTAGTAATCGTTTGAGTTTTCGAAATGCAGTGCTTATTTTATTTAAAAACATGCGAGGCGTATTTAAAATTCGGTCCACTCTTCTGTACTTATTTCAAAATAATATTTTTTTTGACTTTTGTAAAATAATATGGTAGAAATGACTTATTTCTTTTATATAAGCTAAAAATATGTAAAGCGAACGAATAAACACTTGCCTTTTGTAAAAATGTTCAATAGCTGTTTCATAGATAATTAAATACAATTGAGATTCCTCTCAAAATAGGGGGACTGAAATCGAGTTTGATGATGGCAACATTGCCTCTTCAGTGCCCCTATTATCAGCTTACAGTCAGATGCAAATACGCGAAGAAGGGAGTTAATGTTGTTTTGCCAAAAAATCCTGATATTTGTATTGAAATATAAAAAAGTACGTGAGTTTTAATTTTGAAGGATAGTAAAAAATATGGTGGTTAATTTCACACAATAAAAAATTCAAAAAAAAAATAATAAATTCAAAATGCCGATTAAATTTTTTTATTTTTGAGAGAACTGGGTTTATATTTATTTTTAAATGCCTCTAAATGTGTATATATATTAATATATGCTTTATTATACATACATAAATACATACTATTCTAATGTTATCATGTTGATTTAATATTTTCCGATTTTTTTTCACAAAAACCTATGTACTCAGTTTAATTTTTTTATTGCATTTTCAATTATTAAATTTCAACGGTAGTGCGGAAGCTGCAAAATCTTCTAACAATGCTTTTAAAATTTGGCAGTGCTCCCAGGAATCAAAGAGTTTCATATCTAGTTATCTACGGCTGTTTCTTGCTTTGACAACTGTTAATTTCTGCTGGAAAAATTGTACTTGCGTAAAGTAGCAGCTCTCTCGTGTTCTTACGCTTTTTTCTCTTTCATCTGCTAATTTTTTGGGGTAAGATTCGCTTTCCAGTAAAATCTAGTGATAATTAGCAGTTCAGACACAAAGCTCAAATCTGTTATTATGTACCTGATTTTATAAAAATTTTCAAGAGAGGGTAAGCAGTGCCACTATTTGCGCCAAGATATCGAGTACAAGATTCCCTTTGTCGATTAGACCGCACCTCCCATTGGCGGACGAAACACTGGAATGTTACTAAATTGCAAGACACTAGCAAACTAGAGACAATTGAGAGGGGAAAATGGCAGATGAACTTGAAAGTTTTACTGTATAAATTTCTACTAGTAAATAATTTACCAGTAACAGAGCAACCTAAACAAGAGCGGTAGCGTCATTTATCTGTCAAAAATTTTGTATGAAGCCGGCCGAAATAACGCGGCGGCAACGCCGAGCGGTTGGAAAATCCGAAGAATTGACATTGTTGATGACATTTTGTAGTTGCTGTTCCTTGATTTGACATAGCGCTGCCGCTCTTGTTTAGGTACGACAACTAAGCGGTAGCGCTAGGCGGTGGAAAACGCGACGCTCTCCGCTCTTGTTTAGGTTGCTGTGTAAGATAAATAGCTGGTTGAAAGCATTTAGTAGATCATAAATAGAAAACAATAAAAATGCTAACTATTTTCATTAAAAAGGTGAAAAATAGCAAAAAATATAGCACATGTATTGGGTCTTGTAATAGGAACGCTACAAAAGTTTCTTTATTTCTGTGAAAGAGCATTCGATGCCATTATGTATGGAACTCGATTTCTTTTGCATGAGCACCACGGGCACGCTTGCAGAAGTCCAGACGCTGAACCCAATGTTCGACGGTTTTCAAGCATAAATCGGCCGATACTGCTGCAATTTCCCGTTCGATATTCGTACGAAGTTCGTCAAAGGTCGCTAGCTTGTTGGCATAGACCATTGACTTGACGTAGCCCCACAGGAAATAGTCTAACGGCGTTAAATCCCACAACCGAGGCGGCCAATTGACTGGGCCATTTCGTGAGATAACACGTTCACCAAACTTGGTTTTCAATAAATCGATTGTGACATTCGATGTGTGGCTTGTGACGCCATCCTGTTGGAACCCCATATTGTCCATGTCCATATCATCCAACTCGGGCCAAAAATATTCGGTTATCATTGAGCGGTAGCGATTCCCATTCACAGTAACGTGCCGGCCTTGATCATCACGAAGAAGTACGGCCCAATGACGCCATCGGCCCATAAACCACACCAAACTGTAATTTTTTCGGGATGCAATGTTGACTCATGGAGTATGTGTGGATTGCTGCCTATCTAATAACGCATATTTTGCTTATTGACGAAGCCATTCAGCCAGAAATGACGACAACCATAAATTGGACGTAGCGCTCTTAAAGTTGAGGCCATTGACTCCGAATTTCGATAGTAAATTTGAATAATTTCGACTCGTTGTTGGATCGTATATCTTTCCATGATGAAATGGCAAACCGTACTGAAGAGAAATGTCAAAAGAGCGGGGAAAAATATGACGTCGTTTGCTGTCACTATCGGTCTACTTTTGTAGCGTCCCTATTACAAGACCCTTTATAAACTTAGAATAGGTGTAGTGCATAAAGTTTATTGAGTACATACATATGTATGTACATACATATATCAGTAAGACGCCCAGAATCTGTGTGTTTGCAAGGATGGTCCTGTATCTTCAGGCGAATTGGCTGCAATTGACACTAGTGAGACGTAAATTATGAATTGTGGAGCAAAAATCAAAAACTTGCAACTGTAGCTGGTTTTGCATTTTCGTACTTTCTTGGAAGTTTCTCTGACTGAGAGCAAATTTTGTTTATGTTCAGAAATTTATTTCTTTGTAAATACCACTAATACTGGAGAATACCAAAACACAGCTATTGTTGGGCAAATATAGAGAATGAACCGCGAACCGCTTGTCCTCTGTCCTCTTTTTTTTAAATCTTTTCTTTGTTCTCTTATTTTCTAGTTATTATTTCGTCACTATCAGTTGCTCTCAGCGGGGAAGGCGCAATCTAGTATTCTATCAGTCTTGGGCAAATTCCAATATTGTTTTTGTTTATGGTTAAACTGTTTCTTTAGTTTTGGGTTTTCTTTCTTTTGGATTATGTACTTTATAAGTATGTAGAACATGCTATGCATGAACATAAACCAAATTATCTATATGTAGGTACATATGTGTGTAAGTTTTTTAATTATTGCTGCTAGATCACTTTTTCATATTATTCGTGTTTTATCAATTTTCCAGCAAGAAGTGAGAATTAGTGAGAAAATTAACTCAAACTAGTGATCAATTTCGCATTTACTTTTGCAATTCTTTATTTTCGTGTAATACACACATAGTTACTTTGTCCGTTGTGCTTCACAGGTAATATTAAACTCAAATTTTCTTTGATGTAAGCAGAGGTGAGTCCGCTGTAGCCGAGTGTGTAGCGTGTGAGCGCTTCATTCGCCGTGCCCCGAGTTCGAATCCTGGCCAGGGCAAGTAACATCAATAATTATAGAAGAGTTTTTTCTAATAGCAGGCGCCCCTCGGCAGGCAATGGCAAACCTCCGAGTGTATTTCTGCCATGAAAAAAACTTCTCACAAAAAAACATTCACCGTTCGGAGTGGGTGTAAAACTGTAGGTCCCTCAAAGTTCGTTACAACATTAAGACGCGCACCACAAATTGTAGGAGGAGTTCGGCTAACATCGCTTAAGCGGTTAAAGCGCCAATTAAGGAAGGAAAGAAGCAGGCGGGAGGAGGTATAAATAGTATGAATTAAGTTTTTCCGATCGTTTGTAGGATTGTGTGCATGTACAATTTAAATTTTGACGAATATACCTATACACACGTACAACATATGTATGTACATATGTATGTATGAATGTTAATGAACATCGTCAAACGAAAAAAAAACATCAATGGATTCTCTATATTCAAGTTCCGTTAGGTGCGTCTATCTATCCTAGGGCATGTGATGTTGAAACATCATAACTGCAATTTGGAGGGATGCACATTAGGCTTCGCTGGGTAAGCATAAAAAGCGCATTTTTTGCGCATTTTTTCCAGCAGGGAAAGGACAAACACGCATATGTAGATACATAAATTTTGATATGCCTGTAGAATGCGTATCATGGTGTACTGTATTCTATAATTCTTCTATGCTTACATACATGTGTATGTACATATGCATACAGATTTATTTATACTTGGGAATTCCCCATGCCCACTTGGGCTAGTCTAATGTCCACAAACTAACTGTGCATGTAATATTTTACGACAGCCCCCAAGAATGACGACTCTCTGCATCGTGGACTGCTCCTACATATACATATTTACATACATAAGTATATATTTACATATGATTGTAGCTTATTTGAAATTAAATCTGTTTAATAGCAAATTAACGTCATTATCATTGTCGATAAGAACTTTTATTTTTAATCTCATTTCAATGAGACCGAATATATTTAATGGCGCTGAAATGTGCACGCTCAGTTCGATTTTGGACGTTGTGATTACTCTTACTACGACTGATTCCAACAAAGGCCGAAAATGCTTTGGCACACTTTCAACTTCGTATTAATTACTTTCGTCGCGTTTATCAACGTAAGTGTACGCATAATATGCGAATATGGAATTAAATCAATGACTGTAGATCACGGTGACAACCTTACACACTTATTTATACATAATCTATACTATACTATATACAGAGGTACAAATATATTTATGTGCACATTATAGGTTGCCCTTGCAGCTGCAACTATTCATTCCGATGCCAAAAAATTTATCGCTGATGCCAGCTCGCGTTACTATAAACTATACAATCAAATTGCTGAAGAAACTTATACATCCTTAGATGATGAGGACTTTGACACGATCTTCTCTAAACTTGCTACGGTAAAAAAAATTGCAGCTGAACTTGTCAAAATCTCTGAAGAGGCTGGAGAATACCAATTGGAGAATATTTCAGATGAGGATGTTAGAGCAGCCTTACAAAATCTTCGCAGAGCTGGCGAGCTTTTCGTCTTGGGTGAAGATTATTTCTCGTCGGTGCTGATAAACTTTGCCGCTCTTAGAGAACTCTCAACAGATAAAGATATTGAACCATATTTGGGCGGTGCAAATATGCCTAATCAAGACTATAGTCCATTGGCATACTACCCTGATATTCAGAAGATTTTTCAGCGAAGCAATGATTCGGATGAACTGAAATATTATTGGGAGTCGTGGCGAGAGAAGAATCTGGTGTGGTCTTCCGTAAATTTCTATACCATTGTTGAAGCTTATCAAAAGGCTGCTAAAATCTTAGGTAACAAACCTTCTGAAACGTTGTAAATATTCATTGAAATCGTTTAATAATTTATTTTTTTATACATTCGTGAAGATATACCAGTACTTGAGTTTTGGTTTCGTTGTTACAATAATAAAGAATTTTTACAAGAGATGGAGCAAGTGATGGAAGAATTAAAGCCAGCCTATAAACAGTTACACGCTTTTATTCGCAAAGAGCTCCATAAGAAGTACGGGAGTGATGTTATCAATTCAAGAGGACCAATCCCAGACCATCTATTTCAACAGGTCCGTGAACAAGCATGGCTGGCCAACAGCGTTATCGAACCGTATTTTCCAAAGGAAAACCTTCCACCGTATGACACCTTCGTACAACATTTTGACCCAAAAGCAATGATAGACGAAGCGGAAAACTTTTATAAATCTCTAAGTTTCACAGATTTACCTAGCAAATTCTATGAGGAACAGTTAAAAGAGCAAGATGAGAGTGCCGAGAGTGGCGATTGCCGGGCTGATATTTTCGATATGACACCACATGTGTACATGAAATATTGCAAGAAGGTAGAGTTTAGAAAATTTTTACAAAACCACGGCTATCTGGGACGGGTGCACTATGCTAAAGAGAAGCAAAATCTCCCATCGTACTTCTATAACTCTTATGATTTGGAGTATCCGGTCGGAGAAGCTGTCATTTTATCAGCATCAACTCCCAAACACTTGCAAGCTATAGGACTTTCTAAAAGTTTTCAGTTTTCAGAGCCTATATTGATGAATCGGCTTTTTAGAATGGTAAGCAAATATATTCAACTAAATAATGTTTCGGTTTTGCTAGAAGGTGAATAAATATGTTCACGGTTCATTTATAAGAAATATTTTGAGTTACTAAAACTTGATAATCCCCTGAATCCCCTGAGCTCTAGGGTGCTTCACGTGAAGCGGACAAATAATAAATTGAATAAGGATATCCGAATTTACTTGTTCGAGGCTGAACTATTCGTCAAACAATTGAAGGTTGAAAGGAAATTCTTATTAGTTTTTTTTTTATTAAAATATTACTAATTTCTTTGCAAAATTTATTTGAAAATGTATTTACAGAATGTAACTAAATGTAATTGCTTAATTCTTAAAAGAGTTAACAGCCTTAAAAAAGCATAAAAACCAAGCTATGTTGAACACCAGGAGAAGAAAAATCCTATATGTTTTGTTGTTGCTCGAAACCACTGAAATGTCAAACGCGAAATGAGAAAGTGAATGTAAACCAAGTTTGGCAATATAAAAATCGAATTTGATGGAGAAACATTTGAAAAAATCCTAATATGAATACAAAGGTGTGTAACATGCAAGAATTTGGATTTACGACGCTGTATGATCGATTATTATACCCATGTAATGCAATACTTGCTGATAACAATTTTCCTGTTCTTACAACGTTTTTGATGTGCCTCGAGTGCGTGCTGACACACTGCCGGTCATGCCACTTACCAGTTGCCCGGCACTCGAGTGAATAGTGAATACCATTCATTTCCTATGGTTGCGAGGTGACCAAAAATGGCTTGCAAAACTACAGTACCCTTGGAGATCCAGTGCCCATGCAGACAGTAACTGGGATGAATATCAAAGAAGCGAAGAATTGTGCCTAGCCACAAATGGGTAACATTAACAAAGAGAAGTCCAACTGGTCTTAAGGTAGCTTTTTGGAATTACCTATTACAACATTAAATTCATTGCGGGCAAAATAGTATCTAAAAGAAAAAAAATGTAGCAAGGCATGCCTAAAGTTTCTTTGAATTATCAATAAAATGTTAACAAACAAAACGGTACACAAAGTTTGACAGTTCAGGGGTCCCATAGAATTAAAAAAAAAACATCAAATCAGCTTAGTTTTTTTCTAAGATGAAACAATTTTATTGAAAGTGCTAAGTCGACTAAAGTAGTTTTTCAAAGATACAATGATTCTGATTAAACAACTTTTTAGGGTATCCATACCATGCTCAATATCCCGCTTTATTACGTTCACACAAAAGTAATGAATGATCTCTTGAATGGAACAGTGCAAATTGAAAGGATAAATAAACATTATTGGGAACTGATGGAAAAATATGCTGGCGTTGAACCACCTTCTGATCGGCAGGACAATGCTATAGATTTCCCTTACAGCTTTTATTTGGATATAGAGCAAAACCACCAAACGAAGTTTGTTTTAGTTTATAAATTCGCATAAATACAGCAATTTAATATTTTTTCGAATAGAAAGTTCGTATCGGAAGTTCTTGGGTACCAATTTTATCGAGCTTTTTGCGAAGAGAGCCAGCATCGGGGATCCTTACATAACTGCGACTTTTACGGCAATATCTCAGTCGGTGGCGCTCTGAAGTGAGAGTGATACACAAACTTTTAAATACATACTTCAACTTTATTAATTCATGTTTTTAGGTCTATGATGTCCCTGGGTTCTTCTAGACCATGGCGGGAGGTTCTGAAAAAGGTTTTGGGTAACAGATCTAGTCTGAGCGGTGATGCATTGCTTGAATATTATGCGCCACTATTGAATTGGTTGAAAGCGAAAAATCGGGAATCTAATGTGAAAATAGGATGGAATCCTACTCAAAAAAGTTAGACTTGCTGAGTATCAAATATGTACGGAGGTATTATAAAATCTAACTTTTTCATATCTATAATTTTAGAAATCCTGTAAAATGCAACGGAGATAATAGTGGACTATGCGTAGTTAAACATTCTGGGTGATAAAATGAGATGAAACTACATACATATACTATACGGATTATATAAAAGAACATTCATATCTATGCATAAATCTATACTAACAAACAGTGTGATTGGAAAAATCAATAATTTTCATCGTGTAGATCGTCGATTCTGGAAAATACAAATCATCTTTAAACTAGCTTTTCAATTAAAATAAACAAATAATTTCGTTCCGATTCGAAAGCCAACATTCTTTCAAAATAACTGCAATCCACAGTGTAGACACTGTGTCAAGTAATGAGAATTCGTTTTACTCATATCCCTATGGTGGTAGAATTAACGATCACATCAGTCATCTTTCATGTAAATGCCGTTAATGACAAGGCCAAAGAAAGGCGAATTCATATATGGTGTAGTTATTATAACACCCGATTGGATTTTTTTATTCACCTACATGTATTTTCTTTTCGACAACTCTTACGCAAAAAATATGATGCAATAATAATAAAGTGTTGAAGTGATGCTCTCTTGAACCAAATATAATAAAAACTGCAGTAGAAATACTCCACTTACATATTTTTCTGAAAAAGTATGAGTGAACATTATCGCCTTTCTACTTTGTTTTGTTTCATTTTTGCATTTAAAATTTCTTAGCAAAAAGTCTTTTTTGTTTGTTATTTGAATTGTGATTTTGGAAGCTTTGAAAATATTAGCAGCAAATTCAGGTATTTAATTTGAAATATTGTTTATAAAATATCAAAGAAATTCTAGTTGAGTACTCCTTCTACAGATTTGTGAATTCTCTCTCTGTTTGCCACTGTGATACGAGTGTGATTTTGGCTGTCAATTTTAAGTGAGTTTATCCAATTGGTCACGTGAAAATTGACAATAATAAAGTGATTTGTTTCAAAGCCAAAATTGGGTTTATTATAGCCTTTTTTTATTGTAAAATTTCATTTAGGGTTCAAACCCCAACCTAAATCTTAAAACTGTAGTACTATTTTGAAATTAATTTACTTTTTTTATATAAAATTAGCCGAAAACCCAAACTAAAACGACTTACTACTTGAACTTCTTAAAATATTGAATATTTCTTTAACATCTAGACAATGTTCAAGAGATCGTGCGCCTTCTGCACCACTACGTGGACAAGCGTGAATGCAAGCTTTTTCGAAGAACCAAAGCAAGAAAATTTAAAGAGAAAATAGGAGGAGACTTGTGGTGTGAATTCCCCCAAGCTCAAGAATTTGCCAACTTCATTTTTGCAGCGGGTCCAAGGGTATACAATCATTTGTACCGCAAAGGCTTTCCCTTGCCTTCAGAGTCAACTTTGACGAGGTGGCTTCCAAAATGAACACATTCCTTTACCGGTGTCATCCAAGCAAAAAAATTGATTGTTTTGTAATCCAAAGCTTATTAAATAAAATATGTGCATACATACATGTATTATTTTAAACCAATTTGAAATTCATGTGACTTTTATTTAGTTTTATATATGGAGGTCCGCGGAACAGTTCGAGAAGCGTCGGGATGGGCACGAAACTTAAAAAGTTAATGTCGAGATAGGCGGTAACGCGACTCAATATTTAGTGCCGCACCCAAGAGTATAAACCACTAACTAAGTTGAACATGCAGTTGTGATATGATTGCGATTTAGAAAAAAAACTAATTAATGTGTAATAGTATTCACATAAGATGCAATTTATAAATTATTTGTTTATTTGAAATTTGTAGTTGTGCATATGTCAAATCTCAACTAAATGTTCGACTATGTAAAACTATCGATTGTATAACTACTTTTACAGATAAAGTTATACAAATATTGTTATGATTGAACTATTTACAAGATTAGAAACTTAGTGAATGATGCTTATTATTTTTTTTCGTTGGTACAATAGAATAATTTATATAATACATAGTACATTTTAAAAATGTATTAAGAAAAGCAAAAAAGGGATGATAATTTGCCCCTTTGTTGACACCACCTTCTTTATGTCATCATGCTTATAACATCACAGTGTATGTGTGAATTCGCCTTGGTTTACTCAAATATCTATTCGGTATTATTAAATACCCACCCCCATGTATCATTTTATATATGGATGTTGAACATTTCTTTTGTAGCAAAAAGTACGGAACTACCCAACCAACAAAATCATTAAAAAGGAAGTCGTCACATTTTTTTTTTACAAAAAAAAAATATTTAAAAAAATAGGCCTTGCTTGAACTTAAAATGTCTGAAAAAAAAATTAAAAATTTGTTAAACGAAGTCATAATAATAATCTGAAAACAAAACGGGCGGGCATGGGTTTCTTTAAAAAATAAATATATATTATGTTATATTATGAGTCTGGTTTTGGCTGAAAAATGGTCGAAACAGCATCAGAAATTTCATTATGTTTCAAACTTTTTTATGATCGGAGATGATTTGATTGGAAACTTAAAAAAAATCCGAAAAAATTTAGGCGATTTCAAATCGGTCCAGCTCACCTAAACAGTAATATTACTGAGAAATATTTGATTGATGCCCTAAGATATAATGAATTTTATAATTGATGTATATTGGAACGATTTACCGTCATCCCTTACCAAGTTCGGTTTGGAGACAAACCGGTTTCGGCGTTGTGCCATCTTCAGTGCCATTTTCCGATCTGTTCAGTCAACGTCTTCTGTTGCGTATTTATGTTTTTATTAGCAGGTAGTAAGGGTTTTGTGTTATGGCCGTATAGGACATATGCATATTAAACTTTTTTTTCGTATTTCGTGATCGTGTCGGTGGTGTGATTAGGCAGGTAGAAGTCGGTAATTTTGGTCTTGTGGAATATATTGTGTTGGCCCTGTATGTTGATAAGCATTGATCTACCTAAATTTTATTTCGGTTTTTGTAAACAAGTTTTAATGGTTCAAATATGACGTCCCAGCGTGTGTTTGCTCGTTTATTATTCTTCCGTTAAATGGTTTCTGTTGGTATATTTCCATATTCTCGAGTACGTTCAAGCAGCGTCCTTCCTGTTTTCTTAATGTTTGCTGGTGAAGATTTATTGTTGCACACATGGTTTGCAAAGTTAGACTCAGGTATCGCAGTGGCTTTCTGTATATTTTTGTTATAGTTCTTTTTGTGTTCGCGAAACCTTGTTCTTATTGTACGTCCTGTCTATTATATGTAGCTGTAATAGCATTCGCAAGTCAGTTTGTATACGCCTTACCTGTTAAGTGGCTCGTCTGTATTCATGCCGCATCGTAAGATTCGCCCTAAGTGATTTACTGATTTAAATGCCACCTGAATGGTGTTTGTTTTGAAAAAGTTTGCTAACTTGTATTTCTCCTTTCTTGTATATGCAATTACAAGTCTTCCCGTCTTTCTCTTTGCTGCTTCTTTTTCGCGCTCCATAATCCCTTCTAATTTTATCCACCAGAGCCTTTTTGTATCCATTGTTTTCAGCTACATATTTATATTATAAATTGTGTACAATTCTTTCTTATATGCCTCCAGTGTTAGAGGTATTCGTTCTAGTCTATCTACTAGTTGCCTTAGTGCCGCTTTTTTGTGTTGCTGTGGATGGACGTTGGTTTTCTATAAATTTCATAATTAACCTTTCCTTATTCTTCCCTTGTTTTCTCATTCCATCATTAATTTTATGTTTTTATGTTGTTTGTTGAGGTAATCTAGGATTTCTTCCTTGTTGTTGTTGGTTACTACCCAGATAATGTCATCAAGATATCTCGCGTAGAATGTCCCGTCTATTTTTTTGTCTTTAGTTCCTCAATATATTGCCCTTCCAGGGTATACAAGAACACTTCCATGAGGATGACCGAGGTTGGGGTTCCCATCCCCAGTCCGTTCCTTGCCTGTATATCATATTATTAAATTTAAAGTAGTTTTGGCGCAGCGTTGTCTTTAGAATATTTGTGATCTGTGCAGAATTAACTTTATTTTTTGTATTTTCCAGTATTGTTTGGTGCACCATCCTACTGTCTTCTACTGAGGTATGGACGGATATATGTATGTACATAAGTCCTTTATGTCAAACTATACCATTTTGCTGTCTTTCGTGAATTTTACGTACATACCCCAGTTTGTGAGTCAGTTTCATCGTGTTCGTTATTGTATGGGCGTTGTGCAGCCCTAGTTTATCTTGGAGAATCGGCTTCATATATTTTGATAATCTATAAGCAGGTTCCGATTTCTAATTTGCTATGGACCTCATTGTGTATCTTTGGTAGCGCTATCATTAACGGACCTCCCGGGTTCATCTGACTTAACGTCGATTGCATTTTTTTGTGGCTTTTTTGGGTTGGTTCCGCACCTATTCTGCCTTTAATTTCTTCGATCCTTTTTTCGGTATTTTCTATGTACTTTCTTTTTTCAATGAGTACTGTTGTATTGCCTTTGCCCGCTTTCGTCACCAATTACATTGCTTTCTTTCTTGTGAATTTTATTCTTATCGTTTTTTACTTGCTTCTCACTGTTATCTCTGAATATATGTCTCACATGCTCTTTATTCTCACTTGGTATTAGCGAAATAGCAATCTCCGCGTCTATGATGGCCTGTTCCGTTCTTTTTATATTGTTGCCATCACTAATTTGGTATTTCAGCCCCTTCTGTAATATTTCTTTATCTAACGTTATGGGAGTTAAGTTCACGAGTCTGCAGTGGGCGGTATGTTCTTTAAACTACATTGCCCTGTTAGTTTGTCCAGCTTCCTGTGCAATATTTCGTATTTTAGATTCATGAGGCTTTCAATGGCTATACTTATGCGATCGAAGATGTCCCTTAGTGTGTTGGTCGGAATATCTTCCATTAGTCTCAAGTGAGTAGTGAGTATCTCCGCGTATGTACGTTACTTTTTGTCAAAAGGCTTTTCAGTTCATATCTGAGGAAATCTTTTTCGACTTTCTTCATTGTTTTCCTGCTTGCTTCCATGTAGACCTTCATTTTTATTTTTGCAAATTTTGGTGTATTATCCAATATAGTAGTCCGGCTGTGTTAGAGTTAAAAGCCTGACTAGCATTAACTGTTTTTTTTTATCTTCTGCATTTCCGACAGTGTGGAAAGGTGGAAAAACAGTATTGATTTTATTTTGTTATGGGGAGTGATGTTATATGTATGCAGTACAGCCACCGTATAACCAGTAGACAACCTTTCCGGTTTGTTTACTTTTTGTTTTTGTAGTTTTGGCGAAATTCACCCCTGCGCAAGGCTTAAAGGGTTACAGCTGCGAGTTTTTGGCCTTCTCACATGCTAGGGGTTTGCGATATCAGAAAACAATCAATAAGTTTTAACATTTATTGTCAATAACTATAAGTGAACCTTAAAACATTTTATTATGAAATATACATGCATACATACAAGGCTCATATTTATACATAATGTCCTGAAATACAGAAATACATACTTATGTATGTATATCAAAATGCACTTCTACTAGGCAATAATAAAATGTTTTATTAATTCATCAGTACTGAACATCAATTCATCACAATTTCGGAAAGAGCCAACTTCTCTCTTCGGTACATTACTCATTATTTTCAAGTAACGTTCTGCAAAAATATAGTGTTTATCATCTTTAAAGATTTGTTTAAAATCTATCGGATAAATACATTTCGATTTTAGGAGATTCTTTTGTATAATCTACGATTTCTTTACTACCATCTAATTTTTGTAAAAAATCGCCAAATTTGTATTATAAATTTAATTGAAATATGTTGGAATTAATTTTCTCATGTGAAAAAAGATAAGAAAAAAAGTTAGAAAAGCGTAAAATAATTCAGGCATTCTCATTGTGAAGTAATATAAATAGCTGAATTGAAAACCTTCATAAACTGGGGAGAATGGAAAATGGATGCAATATTCGTAGTCATGAGATCTTCTAACATAAGCATTAAAGGAAAACTTATCTCCCCATTCAGTCCAATTCAAATCTGAAAAATTTTGAATATAATTCTAATTCAATGTCGCTTGATTAAACTAAACAAAAAATCGACCTGAAAATTAGTTTCCGCTTAATTTGATAGATAGCATATTCAAAATTATGAGGCGTATTCATAAACAAAATTAAGTTGGTATGTAGTTATCATAGTCAAAACTAAATTGGTACTTAAAGTTAGTTGAAGCGTTTTCGTCAGATACCTCATTGAAAATTAGGTCAAAAAGCTGCAACTTACTTTAAGTATCAACCTAATGTTTCCTACGTCAAAAAGCTGCTACCAACTTTCAAGCCGACTATAATTACGCGCCAATAAGTTTTTCTAGGCAACTTCTCTTTCGCCGAATAATCAATTTTAAAAGGATTACGAATTTTTAACTAAACGTAATGCGAATTCACTTTTATATACTTTAGCAACGAAAACTAACAGTCTTATTGTAACCAATTTTAATTTACAAAAAATCTTGGAAGACGCTAACTTTTACGATAAACATTTGTGCTGAATACTTTATATAAATTATTCTAGGAGTTCTAAGTAAAAATATGTGCATTATATTCTAATTCTTTGATCACTTTGTTATGCTAATTTTTCTCGTTTCAACCATGTACGGCGAGAATGGTTTATACGTTTCATTTCACCCCTGAAAGGCTCAGCCCCAGGTAAAGTTTCACTTCAGGTTGTCTACTGGTTATACTGTGCCTATATCTGTCGGGCGTATAGACCATCGGAGAATGTCCATGAAGACATGTAATGCAAAGTAGCAATATGCAAATGAGGGCCACTAAATATTTGTAAAAAGTCTTTAAGCAATAATTCCATTTATGTATTGTGGCCTATGATCCATGTTAACTTTGAGTTGATTTAGTAAGAAGAAGGGAGAAAAAATTCGGTGGTGGTATGTATTAAAGTACCCACAGCATATGAAATAATAACTCTAACACCAAATCTACTTCTACTGATAACCTAATTGACAACCTTCAGCTATTGATTATTTGTTATTGCATATTTGTGTAACATGGATGCAAAACGTGAGCTTGTTTTAGAGTTTAATCTACAAGGCAAAACTCATGTGAAATTGTGAATTATCTGAAAACACATAAGGTGAATACAAGATTTGTTCAGCGGACCGTTGTAAGATACATGTGTATGTTGAAATCGGGGCTGAGCAAAAAAAAAAAAAAGAAAAGAAAACGTGAAGAAAGCGATCTGAAATAATCGCAGATGTTGTTCCATTTTAGTAAGAAAGCTCGATAAGAGTCTTAAAATGTTTTAAGCTTAAGGTTTATAAGGAAAAAACGAGTGCATGAACTAACGGAGTTGCAAAAGAAAACGCGAAGGGAAAGATGCAAACTGCTATTAAGGAAGCACCCAGGGTCAGAAATAATCATGTGTATGCAGCTAGAATATCCGACAAAATGTTTTTTCGTGAATGTACGGGTTGCTATTTGCAAAAGTGGCAAATTTTCACGTATTTTCATCGATAAAGGCGTCAAAATCAATGCAAAATATTACTTGGATATTACCCTGCACTCAAAGCGAGAAGTGTTCAAAATTGCTGTCGAGAAAAAATGGCCAGTTTCATATCAACAGAAAAATGGCCTCCGTCTTCCCCAAACTTAACCCTTAAAAGCCTGAAGTATCAAATTTGATACCAGACCTTCTAATCACATTGTAGAGATGCATTTTATTGCTTTTTCATGTTTGACTGCTTTTCTTATATCACTGATTTATGCTCTTTGAGTGAGAATTAAGAAATGAGCATGACTTACTAAACCTGTCCAAATAACGGGACATAGTATTTTCGAGCCGGTTTGCAAGCACCATATGTTTTTACCAAAAGTTTATCGAAATAAATCTTTTACACAATTAAATATTTCAACAAATAAAAATACGTTTGAGGTGTGTGTGTTGTTTTTTCTATTATATAATTATTTTTGGCAAAGGCGCATTTTAGTTGAAGAAAATCTGGAAACTTTTGGGAGTATCAAATTTGATACTTCAGGCATTACAGGTTACGAAAAATCGACTTATATATTTCTTTGCTAATAATATGCTTAGCAACTAAATTTAATTTTTCCTTGGTTGGTTTGGTGCTGATAATAAGTGGTTTGGTAATAATTTCCCGTCTGTTTGGAAAAAGTCTTTTATAATCCCTCTTCATAAAAGCGGCAATAGGTCTTCGATTGAAAATTACCGTGGAATAGCAAAGCTATCGGCAATTCCAAAACTATTTGAAGCAATTATTACTAATCAGTTAAAATATACGATCTCTTCATCAATCGCAAACTCTCAACGCGGATTTTGTAAGGGCAAATCAACTATTACCAATTTACTGGAATTCACAACTCATGTTTCAAATGGTTTTAGAGAAAATATTCCAACAGATGTTGTATACACCGACATCAGTAAAGCTTTTGACAAAGTTTGTCACCCCTTACTCATCCACAAACTTGATCTGCTGGGCTTTCCACCCTCTCTCCTCCGCTGGATTTCTTCTTATCTACATGCTAGATCTCAAATCGTTATATTCAAAAATGCTTTTTCCAATGTCATTAATGTTACTTCGGGAGTTCCCCAAGGCAGCCATCTAGGTCCGACTCTTTTTTTGTTATTCATAAATGATATTACTACTGCAATAAGATATTCGAATATACTAATGTATGCTGATGATGTAAAACTTTTTAAATCATACGCTTCGATTGAAGAAAGAAATTTATTACAAATAGATATTAACAGCTTAGTTGATTGGTGCAACATAAATTATATGCCACTTAACCTTAAAAAATGTAAATTTATGAGTTTTTCACGAAGAACTATTCAGCCAGCTTCTTACATAATAAATAACTATACTTTGGATCAAGTGTTTGACTTTGTTGACTTGGGAGTTACAATGGATTCCAAACTTAATTTCAATAGTCATGTTAATGCTATAGCTAATAAGGCTAGAGGGATGTTTGCCTTTATAAAACGATGGTCAAAAGAATTCAAGGACCCATATGTAACAAAGGCTCTTTTTACAACTTTAGTAAGACCTATGCTAGAATACGGTTCGATAGTTTGGAACCCACGTTATCAAGTTCACATTGATCGGCTGGAATCAATTCAAAAACAGTTCTTACTTTTTGCCCTAAGAGACTTTAGATGGGATTCTCGGCTTAATCTTCCTCATTATACTGATCGTTTGAAGCTAATAAATCTTCCTACTCTTTCCAGCCGTAGAGAAATGCTAGGCATAATATTCATTACTAAACTACTCACAGGGTCTATCGCAAGCACATTTCTTATTGCCGAAGTTAAACTTAATGTTCCTTCTAGGATTTCAAGACACTTTTAACCTCTTTATTTAAAACAGGGTAAAACCAATTATGAATTAAATGAACCTTTCCGATGTTTATGTCAATATTTCAACTGTCTTTCCAGCACTTTTGATATTTCGGACTCACTTTTCACCATAAAAAGAGCTGTACTGCCCTTTCTCAATAAATGATTAACGGCGGTATAATATATATTTGATTCAGTTGATGAAGTTTTTTTTCTGTAGCTGAGCAGTTTTGGATCTCGACGCAAAAAAAAAACAAAATTAATTATAAAAAAAAAAAAAAGATCCGTACGTCATGCGGACTGTGCCCCTCGTGTCGGTTGGGCGGGAAAGAGGGTAACCGTTGGGCTTATTATTATTATTATAGTGTGGAGGGTAAAAAAATGGAGATTGTGCAAAACGCACTGCAGTTTGAGGGATCCACTGAATATCCGCAGGAGATTCTCGATTTAGAAACGCCTTTTCAATATTTTTCATACTTTTTCGATGACGAAATTTTAAAATTTCTTGTGGACGAGTCCAAAAAGTATGCATTTCAAAAAAATTCCAACTTTAGAGAACTTGTTTCTATCTCGGATATACGAAAGTTCTTAGGAATTTTAATTTTTACCAGTGTATATCATTATCCAAGTGTAAGGTCATACTGGTCAAATAAGGTAAAATTTGAGCCAATAGCACAAACTATGAACCGGAACAGATTTGATAAAATAAGACAAATTTTTCATATGAACGACGACACCAAGCATTTACCACCTGATGACGAACAGATGTGCGCCACCAAAATAAGGCATTTTATGAAACAATGTTTGCCAAATAAGCCCCACAAATGGGGTTTCAAGTTATATGTTTTATGTTCTCTTTCGGGATATGCATATAATTTCGAACTCTATTCTGGTGCTAAAAATATTACACCTTTACCTGGAGAACCAGATTTAGGTGCCGTGTCAAATGTAGTTATTCGATTGTTGCGTCCAGTCCCAAGACATGTAAATCATATAGTATACTTTGACAACTTTTATACCAATATTCCTTTGCTACACTTTTTAAAAAAGGAAGGCGTTTATTGTCTTGGTTCTGTACAACGGAACAGACTTGGAAAGTCCTGCAAGTTGCCTGAGAAAAAGGAAATTATGAAGTCCAACGTACCTAGAGGAGAATATCATGAAAATGTTGCTTCTTTTGAAGAAACAGAGTTCTCGGCAATAAGCTGGAAATACAACAAACAAGTGTTATTGATTTACACATATGTAGGCTCTGAGCCAGCAGAGACTATAAAGCGTTATGACAAAAAATTGAAAATGAATGTCCAGATACCATGTCCTCGGGTAATAAAAGAGTACAATACCCATATGGGAGGCGTCGATTTAATGGATAGCTTCATCGGTCGATATCGAATTCGCATCAAATCAAGAAAATGGACAATGAGAATTTTCTATCACCTGCTTGACATGACGGTAATAAATGCGTGGGTGCTGTACAAAAGGGTTGCAGCAATAACAGGTAAAGCTCCCAAAGATATTTTGAATCTGGCTGATTTCAGGACTGACCTCGCTGACACCTTATGTCGTTATCTAAGCCGACCTGAAGTTAAAAGGGGAAGACCGTCAAGCACTAGTCGACAAGAAGAAGCACCAGGACCCTCTAAAAAACTGCGAGCAGGTGTACAGGTCTTACCCCCAACTGGCGTACGGTACGACCGCGAAGGACATGAAAAAGAATTCATGAATTCAAGAAATAAATGTAAATACAACAAATGTAACAAGCTTACTTCCTGGGTGTGTAAAAAATGTAAGATTTCTTTATGTGACAACAAAAATAATTAATGCTTTGCCTTATTTCATAACCAAGAGCATTAAATCCCATTGGAGTATTGGAATTGGAGCTACATGTTCTGCAAGCTTGGGAACTTAAAAACTATGACCTTGTACGTATAGTTTCAAAACCCATTTGATAAAAATATGTAATGAAATTCTAAACGAAGTCGTCCGTGCCGCCTGCGAAAGATTTTTTTAATCGCCTGAACTAAGTCCAAAAAACGGGTTGAAATTGATGAATAAAATTTATCACGAATAATATATGCATTTATAAATTAATTGGTATATAATCGAAATAAAGTTAGTAATTGTGAAAAATAGGTGCGACAATTGTTATTTCACAGTGTTTGTCATATCTAAAGCACTTAAATTAAAAGTAATACCTGCCGTATTCGTTTCTGCATCCGTTAGCGAGTGGCTAATCGATGAAGCATCTGGCAAAAATTAGCATCAACACAGGGGGGGAATCGTCACAGTCGTGAACGAGCAACCCGTCACGTAAAATTGTGAATATCGGATTATGACAGTCGTGAACGCAGCCGTTTATCGAAAATCGGCATGATTACAAACGTCAACGAGTAAGTGAACGTACTCGTTCGTTCGAACTGTCATGCGATCACAAACCGCCAATCGTAAGCGCGCCGATTTGAAGCAAATTTTTAAACATGTAAGTATATTTAATGTATTTCTATATTTATTCAATATTTTAATTATTTTTGTTAATATAGGGCAAATTATAACAAACTGAACTCCACTCAAAAGGATGTAATGGCGCAATTTATGAGCGAGCATCCCGATTTGGCCAAAAATTTGCTACCAAACTGCGCGCAGGGGAGAATTACAGCCAACCGACTTTGGGAGGAGCTTTCTAAGCGATTAAACGCTGTAGGACCACCAATCAAAGACGCAAAATTGTGGAAAAAGGTGTGTTTATGGTGTATTTAATCGAAATTTATGTTAAAAAGTTGTTTTTTTAGGCTTATGCAGATCAAAAATACAACGCCAAAAAGAAACTTTGCTTTAATAAAGCCTCAAAGCGGCAAACAGGTGGAGGACCTTTTCAAGAAAAAACACTCACCCTCGCGGAGGAACTTTTAGTCGAGGCAGCAGGGTTGGAAGCATGCGTTGAAGGGAATAAAACGGTTCCGACATTTGGGAACGTTGCATCACCTTTGCCATCTTCAAAAGCAAGCAGTGCCGAGACAATATCGAGCATAGACAATGTTGCGAGTACCTCTGCTTCTATTCATACTCCAGCCCGTAGAAAAGCAAACAGTCGGACACCAAAAAGTAAACAAAAAGGTGACTCGAAAACTGTGCTACTGGAGGAGAATATTAAGAAGACAGCAGATCACCAACATAGCGTGCGTGCCAAGTTAGACAAACTGCTTGATTTGAATGAAAGGCAAATAGAAATATCTCAGAGGGAGTGGGAAATTTCTGAGAGGCAGCTAGAACTAAATGAACGTGCGCTTCAACTCAAAGAGCAGAAGCATAAAATTCAGACGGCATCCAGGGAGGTTGATTACCAAATCAAATGCTTAGGCTCGAATCTCTTAAGAAAAATGCTCATTAATGGTATATAACTAAAAAGTGATACGAAAGTGACCTTAATTTTTTAACTATCAAGTGAATTATAAGTTTTTATTTTTTTATATGTATATAGTTACTAAGAAGACGATTTTGCCTTATCATATGTGCCTGAAAAATAAATGATCTCATTTAATGAATTAATAGAAAAAAACAAATATTAAAAAAAAATATATGTTATTTCATTTTTTTCATATTATGTTTATTTAGCAAATAGCTTCTATATACTAATCGGTTTAACTAATTACATTTAATGAAAAGCCTGCTCTTAAATCCTAAAAGTGTTTGATTACTAATTTAAAAGCGAGTGTTTAATTTGGTCTCTAATGGTTTGACCGATTCTGGTGAGTTGGCCTTCTCCAACATCTATGTCAGGCTCACTTTCTGCTTCAAAATTTGTGGGATTAAAATTAACTTTGAATTTTATACATATATTATGTAATGCTGCGCATACATTACAGAATCTTGCCACTTTAATAGGATCGTATCTCCCTTTCCTGTCGTAATACAAAATTCTCCAACGACAGGATACCTATTGTTCGCTCAATTATGCATCTTGCTTTGGAATGAATTTCGTTGAATCTACTTTCACTGGATCCATCCTGTGCATTCCTGTACGGTGTTATGCACCACGGCTCAAGCGGGTAACCAGAATCCCCTGTTAAAGACCAAATAAATACTTGCTACAAATAAATTCAACTTAGAGTAATTATAAATTATAAACATAACAAGGAGCCACGAATTATCGGTTCTATTGTTGGTAAAACGATCTTCCATAACACGCCGCTGATGTGAATTCTTCCACACAAAGGAATCATGGGCCGCACCTCCGTATTGGCAATTGATAGCTAAAATTTTGTAGTTCTGATCACATATCTGACAAATTATAACACATAAGTAAACAAATATTCAATTTGATTGAATGCAACTTACTATCATTGCATTTAGACTATGGAATCCTTTTCTATTGTAGAACATGTGCTCATCATTGGTCGGCTTCTGCAATCCAATATGCGTACCATCTATACATCCGATAACTGAAAATAACAAAATATGATTTATTAGCACCTCATACACACATGAATATATATTAAGTTTAATTTACCTCCAGGAATTCTGTATTTTTCTGCAAACCACTCTTTACAACTTTGCGAATCATCTGGGTTGAAACATATGAACTCCGGGCACAATTTGCTTTCCATTTCCACGAGTATCTCAGACGTCAATTTGGATACTGTGCTCTGGCACATTCCAATCAAGTAATCGCTGCCAATGGTATGTTGATATCCGCCACTCGCAAGGAGCGAAAGAGTTGTAGCTAATTGTAGAACTGCAGGAACAGCTTTGGTGTCCTGACACTTGAACTTAATTTTCGTGAGGACATAATTGAACGCCTCCTTGTTCATCCGAAATCGTTTCATGAATCTGCAAAATTTGAAATGTAGACAGATGTTGATTATGTACACGCATACATGGGACTTACGCATTACTTGACAATGCCAGTGGATTACTTCTATCTCGTAATTGTTTCCGCACAATTTTCTCATCATTTTCACTATCACTTGAGCTTAAATAAAACAAAAAACTAGGATCCATAGTCGCTTTTCAATTTATTTTTATTTTTGCTATCCTTATTTTGACATTTAAAAGTCTACTGTAACTTCCAAAAATGGAGAAGAAGAGGAGAATAATCGATAACAAAACTGACAATTACGATTCGTCAACTTTCGAATGTAACAATACGATATTGTTCATTCGATGATCGAATAACGTAATTTTTGATCGAACGATTGTCGACCCGTTTACGACTGTCACGATTCGACCCCAGGTTTTGCTTTTGTTTCCAATGTAATGTTCGCGCGTCTAAAACGACGAATATGCATCAAAAGTGCAAGCTAAATTTGCGAATCGAAAGCACCACCATTTATTATTATATATGTAAACCATAGAAATAAAACTTTCATATATTTTACGAAATTTACAAAAATTCTACAAATTTCAAGAAATCGTCATCAAATTCTCAAATTTTTTAATCAGAATTTTAGTAACTTTTTTGGTATACAGTTTTGCAGCTCATTCAATTTCAGTATAATAAAGTGTAGTTTTCTAGTAGCTAGAAATTACCGCGCCTTTTATTCCATATACAAATTAATTTTTGTTCATGCGAATATATTTTTATAAATGATTAATTATGTAAGTAAAATAGAACACTCACATTTATTTATTCATAACTATAGTTTCATGACTTTATTCGACTCAATAATATAGATTTTCTACTCTTCACGTCGAGTCACACATAAGACATTTATTCGACACTTTTTGCATTCTTAAGCCTTGCATTGCTTTTCTTTGTTTTAGTTTGTAATTATTTTTTTTGTCGTTTTGTATTTGATTGGTTAAAGAAAGGAAAACCACGCTGTAACACTTGCGAACTATCAATAAAGTTACCGTTGCTATTGTGTATAAGTAGATGTGTATTTATTACACATAAGTACATATGTATGTATAATATTGTATATAGTTATAGAATTAATTACTAGTAAGTAATTATTATTTTATTCATTTTGGAAATTCATTAGTTGTCGCATTTGTATATTTTAATTCGAGTTTTAATCGTAGATTGTGTTCAGTTATTTCAGATAACGCACAGTAAGAACCCATTTTGATTCCGCTAATTTTAATGTTTTCTTTTAAGTGCTGAATAGAATGGACTAGAAATCCGATCAAATCCAAAATTTAATTCAATAAAACAATTAAGTTTAATAAATGTTAAAAATCTTTTTCGGCTTTCTGCGTATAAAAAATAACCAGTTTTGATTGAAATATATAGAATATAAAAATAGTTTTTACTTCTGTATACTTATATTTTTAATACCTGAAATGAAAAAGTGTATGTTATTGTTTAAGTAGAAATTATGGAACTATTTCAACACAGTTGTATGCGTGGTCGTAAGGTAGCAGGAGCTTGTTGATCAGGGCCGGAACAGGGCCCTTGCTTGGTTGGGCCCCAGCCGGGGGGAAATTAGTACAATTAATATCAAGATAATTAAGATTGAAATTTAAGTTAAACGATCGAGGCTCAATCGTTTGTAATTTATTTTCTGTGAGTTTGGAATTTGTTTTTTTTTCGTGAGTTTGTATTAAACGTGTAATTTATTTTCCGTGTTGACTTAAACATTAGCCGCAACTGTTTTCAATTTGTCGAAGCTCGAAAATCGGGCACGGTCTACAATTAAGCGCGGCTTATAATCACGTAAATACTGTAAGTCGAACACGTAATTTTTGAAGAACCTAATATTATGCTCAATTTTCCTAGATCAAAATTGATTTCATTTGTTCGAACTATATAAAACTGCCGATTTTATTAAACGAGAAGACCTGTTCAGTCAGATATATACACTTATGCAAAACAAACTCTACTTGAGTTTTATTTTGAATATTGCCAAGTTGAGTTTGTTTTGAAATGTGAGAAAACTATTTTCATTTCAATCAGTTTTCTCACATTTCTAAACTTGCATCGAACTGGCACACGCATGTGCCAACAACAAAACCAAATATTATCGGTTTTTACTAGATTTTAGGGCGATTTCCATAAGATTAGATGGATTAAAATATTATCAGCTTTCTTAGATTATAGTAGGTGATCGTGTCGTAGAGAATAACATTGTGTGATCTTTGTAATTACTATCTGCGTTGATATAATTAGAAATCTCAAGATAAAACGTGCATATCCAATTGGTGCTGCGAAATGCGAAAAAAAAATATAAAACCGAGAAATCAGCCAAAAACAACCCACGAAATACTTCGGGGTTATCAAAAGCCGAACAAAGTAGCATGGAAAATCAAGGTTTGTAGCACGAACATTATCTTTCATTTAGAACACTTTTAGTATCAAATGAAATTTCAATCATTACTATTCAGTCGTGTTTTTGACCTGAATCTGCATTATTTCTTTAAAGAATCTTTCTATATAATCTGTGATTTCTCTTCAGAAGCACTAGATGAGAAGGAAAATTCAGATCTTGATGGAGAGAATGAAGAACTTCAAGATATAATACCTACCCAGGAAGAAAACTTGGAACCAGGTAAAACACCTAACAATGTGGATAACTCAGATTCTAATAAAATTATCGCTTTAGAACAAAATTAATTGCTCGATTCAGTTGCTGATTCATCAGTAAAAATGAATTTAATTGCTTCCGGGCCTCTTCAACCGCGATGACCTTTTCCAAAAGATCTTCAGAAGAATAATCGCAATTTCTCAGGGAGCTATCGAGGATTCAAATAAGGGTAATTTTCTTTCAGTCATCGCTCTGTTGGCCAAATATGACCTGGTTTTAAGCGAATTTTTAGCAAAACCTATTGGTTATGGAAATATTGTTCGCGACTTGGAAGATGCTCCATTTTTTAATTTTTTGGATACAACTCAATATACCAGAAAAACTGATTAATTGAGTCAGGTTTTTCGTAACGTGAGTATCATTTACAATGATAAAGGGGAGCCAGTTGATATACAAATCATTGAAGTATTTACTTCTTTTACCACTGTAAAAGATCAATCTGCTTCAGGCCTCGAAAAACTTTTAATCGATTCTATGCAGTCGAAAAAAATTGATCTTCTGTTCGAACATAATCAATTGCAATTGATTCATTATTTCGAGACGTTTCAACAAAATGCGATGTGTGGAAAATACCGAAAAAGTTTGTAGAAAAAAGATCATATAAAGTGATGATTCACTTCGATAAACTGTCCCAAGATAAAATATTTAACGGTCCTGAACAGCGCTTCCGAGTGACAATTTTCTATCCGATGATTGATACTATATCTTCGCAACTTGAAAATAGATTTGCTGGAATGAAAGATGTTTTAGATGATTATCGTTCCTAGCACATGCTTCGATTAAAGATTTAGAGGAAAAAGTTGATGAGTTCTAAAAAAATTGTCGGGTGACGTATCGCCTTCATTTTCCTCTGAATTTCTTTCTAACGGGTCTATTTTTCAGAAAGAAATTATCCCTATGAAAAATGTCAAAGAGTTGGCTTAGTTCTTGATTATTCAGAATGCCTCATTGTCTTCGAGTTATGCAGATGTGTGCACGGCTCTTCTCATGTTTTTCACAATTCCACACACTATGGCAAAAGCTGAGCGAATTTTTTCAAAATTAAAATTGATCAAAAATGACTTGCGAAGCACGTTTGCCATCGTGAGGCTGAGCAAATTGTCACTATTATCCATTGAGAATCATAGAGCACGCAAAACTGATTTTAATAAACGGATCGACAAATTTGCTTCCGTGAAATGGTACTCAGTTATAAGCACTCATCTCTATTGTAAAGGGAGGTTAAATTTTAAGGGCCGATGTTGATTTTGAATAAAACACAAATTATTTTGGAAATTACTGTAATTTCTTTTTATTATGATAATATGGTGTGGTTCAATTACTTATGGAACAAAATATCGGCCAAATGTCCGCCGCGACATCGGCGGCACACCTCCATCCGATGGTCCAAGTATTCGATGACGCTGAGGCAAAATTGAGGTGCTATGCCGTTAATGTGACGAATTATCTCATCCTTTAGCTCTTGAATTGTTGCTGGCTTATCGACGTACGGCCCGATGATGCCGCCAGCCCAAAAACCGCACCAAACAGTATCTCTTTGTGGGTGCATTGGTTTTTCGACAATCACTCTTGGATTATCATTCGCCCAAATGCGGCAATTCTGTTTATTGACGAATCCACTGAGGTGAGGTGAGGTGAGGCGATATGAATTTTGATTTGAACGCCCATTTTCATAATAAGCCTGTATAACTTTAACACGTTGCTCGATTGTGTATCTTTCCATGTTCAAATTGAGTTAGTCTGAAATTGAGAAATGTCAAATGAAATGCAGAAAAAAACTAGACCTTTAGGTGTGGTTCACATTCAGCATCGGCCCTTAAAATTTAACCACCCTTCATACTTATAGGTGTGTATAAAATAGTGTATTAATTGTATTCTATAAATTGTACATCATAAATGTAGGAATGACTTACGGAAGAACGACACGTAGTGGACGTAACTACTGAGTACTTAAAAACACAACTCTACTTACTTGACACACAGAACCCTAACTTGACGAATTGAACGAAGCGTGCGCTTGACTAGAGACGAACAGGACAGTTGAATTTTAAACCTTAATAAAGCAACATCAATTTGTATTAAACTAAGTTAATTAACATTAAAAACCCCTCTTTTATTTAAAACTTCCACAAATTTGGGAACTCAACCGCGATTGAATATTTGAGCCAAGAAAGCGCGATTAATAAAGTGCAAATGTCGCGTGAATAAAAATTGAGACATTCGGGAAGTTTTAAAATACGAAAGCTGCACATCGTGTAAGCTAATAAATTTTATGAAAAACATAAATGGTATACGTGACTTTATTTCACATATTGTAACGATACAGTGAAAGTCGTGAGAAAATTGCGATACTTGAGTACAAATTGATACCAATTTTATGAAATATGGTACATTTTGCAAATGGCCGACATAGTTCGGAAAATATTCTCGAACTCCAATATTTGAAGTGACGGTTGAAATTTGAATTTCAAGAAACCGAAGTGCATCTTCGATGAGAGAAAAAACACGAAGTTAAAACCTAAAAACGATGCAGTGTAAGCCGCACAGTATTATACTGCAAACGAAATAGAAATAGTGACAGAGTACTAAAAACAGTGTGACAGTGGAAAGTGCTAAAAGTTTAAAAGAGCACGCAAGATAGATGTGAAAACTATCGAAGGTTGAATCAGTACATATACGCCGCACAGCAACGTATTGAGACAGCAGTAGTGATTGTAAGGCGAATAGGCTTTACTACCATAAGTGTTGAAAGAGATAAGCAGAAGTGAATTTTATTGAGACGAAGAAGAAGAAAAACAGCAGCAGTAGTAGCAGCACAGCAACTTACTGAAAGCAGCAAAGTTCAGATAGAAAGAACAAAGAAAGACGAGCAGTAACTAAACCGAAAGTCAAATCGGTATAAGTCCAACAGCTTCACCAAGAAGAGCAGTAACATCGACAGCAGGAAAGTAGAAGAGTAAAGCTGTAACAGTGTAAAAGGCAGCTAGAAAGGAGTGCTATACAATTAATGCAAAACGCAGAATACGAAGAGCATCGAAAGTCAAATCGGTATAAGTCGTACAACTTCACCGAGGATAGCAGCAACAACGATAGCAGAGATCAGCAGAAAACGTAGATAAGTAATACGTATAAGTAGCAGAGAAGAGGCGAGTATTATAAAATTTAAAGATAAAACAGTATCAATAGAGTATCAAAATTAATACAAGTTATCAGAATTAAAGGAACAGAAAACAAAAGCGAAATAAATAGCTTGTTACAATAACGGAAATAGATATATAAGCAAACAAGAGTAAAGAAGGCAAAATTACTTCTACTACCTGAGAATAGTTTGAAGAATAGCCATAGCAAAACAAAAGAAAATTTTTCATTGTATTCAATTTAAAAGCGGAAATTGCGTTAATGTTATATCGAAACAAAGTCAATGAAATATGTTAATGGATTTAAATTAATTTGGCACATATATTTCTAATTAAATATTAACTACAAGAACATATATTTACAATACTTAAACATTACATAGAGAAAGATATACATATGTGTTTATATGTATGTTAACTATCTCAAACATTTGAAATTGAATTCATTAAATAACATTAATTCGTAGAATAACATAGTTTTAGCAGTAACTATCCATTTTTATTAACTTACTTTTATATTTTGCCACATACCACGTATTATATTTCAACTGAAACACAAAATTTTACCACATAAATAATTGAAAATTCTTTGTACTAATCATAAGTTTTGTAATAATCTGTAAGACCATGGACGCTCAGACGATTTTAGGTTTGACAGTAGTAAATTTGAAAGACAATTTAAGACAGGTTGGTTTAAGTATTCAAGGACGAAAGAATGAACTGAGGGACAGACTTCTTCGTCACTACGGTCTCTTACAGAGTGAAGATGAAGAGAGTGAAGAAGAATCCACATACGAGGAACCATCGATTCCCGCACCACAAACCATACAAACCGTAGTTATGAAAAATAGTTTTACATTAAAAGACATTCAAGACAGTTTACCTTCGTTTACCGGTACAGACACATTAGACGTTCGTGTCTGGGTTAAAGAGTTTGAAGATAATGCATTAACATTAGGGTGGACAGAGCTCCAGAAATATGTTTACGGGAAACAATTGCTAAAGGGAGCAGCAAAACTATTTTTGCGAGGTCAAGAGGGTATAAGCGATTGGAATTCGCTGAAATCTATAATTTTAGATGAGTTTGGCACAAAACTGTCTCCGTTAGATGTTCATAGAATGCTGCAAAATCGGCGAAAGAGGTATAATGAATCATTTAAAGAGTATTTATATACACTTATGGAAATAGGAAACCCCATAAAGTTAGATGAAGTCAGCCTGATAGGTTATTTTGTTGAAGGTATTCCTGATACTAGGCCAAACAAAACCATTTTATACCAGTCGCAGTGTATCAAGGATTTGAAAGAAAATTTGAAAGTGTATGAAAGAGTGCATGGTTCGCGACAGTCGACGAACAAACCGCAGTATACACAGAATATAGCGAAACCATCATCTACTCAAAGCGGTAGCGAAAGCGTTAAGAAATGTTTTAAATGTTCAGCAACTTCACATCTAGCAAAAGATTGTAAAAAAGGGGGAAAACAATATAAATGTTTTAAGTGTGGTGAAGTAGGACACCGAAGTTTCGAATGCAAGAGCGGCGGTGGAAAAAATATTAAAACAGAGAAGGGAAGGGTACGGTTAATGCCATGCTTAATGCACCTTTGAATCCGGTCAGTGGTTTAATTTTTAAGAAAATTCAATTAGATGGCATATCAGTCGACGCTATGGTAGACACTGGCTCTGATTTGAGTTTATTGCGAAACGACATTTTTACCAAGCTGAATTGCCCACAGTTAAGTATCGACAAACGTAGATTGATAGGAATAAAAGAAAGCGAACTGAATACATTAGGCAGCATTACACGGAAAATCAGTGTAGATAATATTAAAATAGACGTAACTTTACATGTAGCTAAAAGCGAAGATTTGCGTTATAAAGCTGTACTTGGCAATGATATTCTTAAAGAAGCAGATATCTCGTTTGAAGAGGGTACTGCTACATTTAAAATTAAAAATAGAAAAGTTAATGAACAGGTAAAAAATGAAGAAGTTGACAGGCAAGAAACGGAAGTCACAGACGTTGAGCAAAACTATCTTTTAAGCGAGTTAACAGCCTTGTGTATGCAAAGCGATTTAACCAGTCTGGAGAACGTACCGACTCTTAATGTGTCACACTTATCTGCAGACAAAGGCACTGCAGTTACTGACATGGTCAAACAATATACCCCGAAACCAAATTCTCAGTCCCCGGTTGAAATGAAAATCATTTTATCTGACGATATACCGGTTTACCAAACTCCGAGAAGAGTTTCACATTCCGATCAGCGCGTAATAGATGAACAGGTGGGTAGTTGGCTGAAAGATGGCATAATACAAACAAGCTATTCAGAATACGCATCGCCTGTAGTCCTCGTGTCAAAAAAAGATGGCACAAAACGTTTGTGCTGTGACTTTAGGAAATTAAATGAGAAGATAACGCGAGACAATTTTCCAATGCCATTAATTGATGATGTGCTAGAGAGATTACAAGGAGCAAAGATTTTTTCTACCCTGGATTTGGCCAACGGATTTTTTCACGTACCTGTTGAACCGAATTCCAAGCGGTACACGTCCTTTGTTACGCACAGTGGGCAATTTGAATTTAATTTTGTCCCATTTGGAATCTGTAATTCTCCCGCAGTATTTTGTAGGTATATTTCAGCTATTTTCCGTGACTTGGTTCAAGCAGGAGTCATCGTTGTTTATATGGACGATATAATTATACCGTCACAAAATGAAGAAGAGGCAATAGAAAAATTAGAATGCGTTTTGAAAAGAGCAGAGAATTTTGGCTTAAAGATTAAGTGGCAAAAGTGCCAATTTTTAATGAAGCGAATAAACTTTTTAGGGTACGTTATTGATGAAGATGGTGTCAGACCATCAAATGATAAAGTAAGGTCCGTTCAGTCATTTCCATTACCACATGATAAGAAATCACTTCAAAGATTTTTGGGTCTTACCTCATACTTTAGACGCTTTATAGAAGGATATGCGGTGGTTGCGAAGCCATTGAGTGATTTACTAAGAAAGGACGTCGATTTTCAATTCAAAGAAGAGCATACAATTGCATTTCAACAGCTTAAATTATCTCTTATAAGTGCACCAGTTTTAAAGCTTTATAATCCCAGTGCTCAAACTGAGATACACACAGACGCTAGTATGCACGGCTATGGGGGTGTTCTTTTACAGAAAGACGTAGACGACCAACAATTTCATCCCATACAATTTATGAGTCGCAAAACTAGACCCGAAGAGCAAAAGTACCATTCGTATGAGCTTGAAGTTCTTGCGATCATAGAAGCGTTGAAGAAGTGGAGAATATACGTTATAGGCAAAAAATTTAAAATAGTGAGTGACTGCAATGCGTTCGCATTAACTATGAAGAAGAAAGAAGTACCTTTAAGAGTCGCTCGTTGGGCTATGTACCTTCAGGACTTCGACTACGAAATTGAGCACAGACCTGGTACGAAAATGAAACACGTTGATGCTCTTAGCAGAATGACATCAATGCTGTTAGAAGATTCGCTAAGTTTTCGTTTACGGCAAGCACAGCAAAGTGATGATTGGGTGAATGCGGTAACTAGAGTATTAGAATGTAGTACATACGAAGATTTTTATTTGAAAAACGGTATCTTGTATAAGGACCCAGTAAAGGAGTTAGTGGTGGTACCGCAAACAATGGAAGAACAAATAATTCGAACAGCGCATAGTCAGGGGCACTGGTCAGCAAAAAAGACGCAGGATTATGTTGAAAAATCTTTCTATATCCCACAAATAGCACCAAAGGTAGTGAAAGTAGTGAAAAGTTGCATTGAATGCATTATTGGAGAAGCGAAGGTAGGGAAAAAGGAAGGGCTACTTTCTCCTATTAATAAGGAAGATAGGCCGCTAGCGACGTATCATATAGATCATATAGGCCCAATGGAACTGACCCATAAAAAGTACAATCACTTGCTAGTAGTGGTTGACGCGTTCAGCAAGTTTGTTTGGTTGTACCCTACTAGGAGCACAGACAGCGCATCCGTTATAGATAGGCTAGAAAAGCAATCTTCCATATTTGGTAACTCTAAAAGGATTGTAACAGACAGAGGAACGGCTTTTACAGCCAAAAATTTCGTTGATTATTGCAATAGAGAAGAAATACAGCATCTACTTATTGCAACCGGCGTTCCACGTGGAAACGGGCAAGTAGAGCGTATAAATCGTATCGTAATACAATTGTTAACTAAATTATGTCACAATAATCCGGCTAACTGGTACAAGCACGTTGATAAAGTACAACGGCTGATAAATAACACACCTCCAAGGAGTACAAACTTTACACCCTTTAGAATATTAACAGGGCTTGAAATGCGCACATCTGAGGAGGTCGAGCTTCGGAAATTGCTAGAAGAGTCAGTGCTTAAGGAACTGCATGAAGATCGTGAAAATGTTAGGAGTCAGGTCGTGGAGAATATCTCCAAAATTCAAGAAGAGAACAGAAAAACTTTTAATGCCAAACGCAAACCAGAAGTAGAATATAATGTCGGTGACTTGGTAGCGATCAAGAGGGCACAGTATGGTGCAGGTCTTAAAATTAAGGCAAAGTACTTAGGGCCGTATTCAATAACTCAACGACTTCCACATGGAAGATACTCGGTCGAGAAGGTAGGTGACCACGAGGGTCCACATAAAACAATATCTGTCGCGGAATACATGAAGCCGTGGAATCCTTCGTTCGGGTCGAACGACTTATCAGGACGGCCGAATGTAGGAATGACTTACGGAAGAACGACACGTAGTGGACGTAACTACTGAGTACTTAAAAACACAACTCTACTTACTTGACACACAGAACCCTAACTTGACGAATTGAACGAAGCGTGCGCTTGACTAGAGACGAACAGGACAGTTGAATTTTAAACCTTAATAAAGCAACATCAATTTGTATTAAACTAAGTTAATTAACATTAAAAACCCCTCTTTTATTTAAAACTTCCACATAAATAATATGAGTTATTTCATGTGTATGGGCATGCTTTTTGTACGATTTTTAAAATTTGCGAAATTAAATTTGTGCAAACTATCTTTCTTGGTTACCGAAATATCGCTTTCATCTGATTTCCCCAAAACACCGTTATGTGGGTGTGGTTACTATCCGATTTACACCAAATTTCCTTGTTATAGCTCAATATATTCTCGAGTTATCCGACCCACGGACGGATGGGCGGAAAGACATGGCTTAATCGATTTCGCTATTAATTCTTGGAATTTTGGTATGTACATATGTATGTACATACATATATATTTGTCTATAGCTATCTCGGTTGCTTTATACTATTACAAACAACCACTAGGTGAACAAAGTTATAATAAAAATAAAAATAATATAAAATAGGTAAACTCTAAATTGCATATTTTCACCGCTCCACTAACCAAAAATTTGACGTTATTTTACCATACCAAAACAAATTTAACATTCTCTGCTTGAAATTAGAATCGAATTTGATCTTGTTTGAGCAGCCAAGTAGATCGACGGCCCATTAGTATTAATCACCGTGTATACTGGTATGTAAAGGTATTTACTTTAGTATAACAGATATACATATGTACATATGCACATATGGTAATTGAAACATCATCATAGAAATTTAAGTACAGTTCATTGTCAACCGCGTACGCGAACGCACGAATTAATTTCCGTAAATAAACTTGAATACTACAGTGGCGTAGCACTGGGAAAACCTCTGTTTTATTTTCTTACAGGTTATGGGCCCAGGCCTTAACCTCGCGGAAGTGTAGTATTAAGAGCGAAAAACTCTATTAGATCGAAAAGTTTTCCAATCCACGCGCTCGGTAAAGACAAATTAAAGAAGTTGCCAAATGGCTAGTGTCGTGCGTATCGAACCGCTAAACGCGGGGAATTATGACACGTGGCGGTTACAAATGCGCGCAATACTCATTACAAACGATTTGTGGTCATACGTCGACGGAAGTAAAGAGTGTCCAACCGAGTCCACAGATGCTGCTGTCTTGTGAGTGAATGACCAAAAAGCATGCGCGGACATTATGCTCGCTATGCGCGCAAGTGAATTAGGGTTGATTTCGGAGTGCGAAAATTCTCGAAAGATGTGAATTAAGCTGGAATCCACATGCCAATCGAAAGCGCCTGCTCGTAAGGCATTACTTTTAAAGAAAATCGCGCTCGCGTGGATGAGGGAAGGCGATTCGGTGAGAAAATACTTAAACGAGTTTTTTGACGCGATTGCAAAACTTAAACAAATCGGCGTCGAAATGGGCGATGAGTTGCTGACCATATTAATTTTGTACAGCTTGCCCGGATCCTACGAAACATTTCGGTGTGGGTTAGAAACCCGTGACGAATTCCCGAAGCCCGAAATAATTCGTGCGAAAATTCTGGAAGAATCAGAATCGCGAAAAGCAAAAGCGGAAAGAAGTGATAATGAAGTTTTGTATGCGAAAACTATACAAAAAAATCAAAATAATTCTAGAAACAACAACTATGACATTCGTGGTTCCAAGAACCGTAATCGTAACTTGTAGCAAAGTGTGGAAAAGGTGGACATTTCGCGAAAGAGTGCAAAACGAAAACAGATCAAAAGCAAAGTGCGAATAAAAGCGAAAATAAACTCCGTGAAAAACAATGCGCTTCGCTAAACATTACAGAAGCAGTTTTTTGTGTCCAGAGGGAAATAAGAAATGGTGTTTGGATAGGGGGTGCACGTCGCACATGAACGTCTGAAGCTATCTAAAATGAAACGAGTGCTAAATCTAGCGAATGAAAATTAAACTATGACAGACGGTATCGGCGACGTAGCAGTAAAAACCAAATAATCAGGCGATCAGAAAGAAATTAGGCTTAGGGATGTACTTTATGTGTCCGATCTATGAACAAATTTGCTATCGGTATCAAAAATAACCGATAAAGGATACGAAGTACATTTTCGCAAAAATGATGCGATGGTGATTGATAAAAATAAAAAAGTGTTAGTTGTAGCTACAAGAAGTGGAAATTTGTATTTCATGAATAACAATGTTAACGATAAAGCTTTTTTGTCCGACGCGAAAAATTACATAAATTTGTGGCACTGCCGAATGGGGCATTTAAATGAAAGAGACTTAAAACACGTGGCTAGGAAAGGTGATGTTTATGGACTCAAATTTAATCTTGGCGACAAACTGTCTGATTGTGAAGTATGTGTGAGCGAAAAGCAAACGCGATTGGCTTTTCCTAAAAGGATAAGCCACGGTACTAATGAACTTCTAGAAATTGTGCATACAGACGTGTGTGGCCCAATGCGATGTGAATCGAATTTGGTATGAAATATTTTGTTACGTTCATTGATGATATGTCGCGATGGAGCGAAGTGTATTTTATAAAACGAAAGCCTGATGTACTCGACGTGTTTAAAAAATTCAGGGCTGCCGCTGAGACATTTACTGGGCGTAAAATTAAAGCATTGCAGTCAGACAATAGCAGTGAATATTGCAGCCGCGAGTTTGATGCATATTAGCAAAAAGAAGGCATTAAACGCCGCCTCACAGCGCCTCACACCCCACATCAGAATGGGGTATCCGAGCGCAAAAATCGTACTGTTGTCGAAATGGCCAGGTGTTTAATGAAACAAGCAGGAGTCCCGCCGTCGTTTTGGGCGGAAGCAATCAATACTGCCTGCTATATAAGAAACAGGTGCACTACAAAATTTAGCGGTGAAGTACCTTCCAAAGTTTTGACAAATAAAACTCCGACAGTGATACATATGAAAGTATTTGGTGGAAAAGCGTAGGTTTAGAAAGAAAAAAAAGGCAAAAGGGAAATTTGATTCGCGATCCGGATGGAAATATATGAACCTCAAATAGGCAGGGGCGTTGAAATAGAATTGCGAAACAACGAAAACCTAGCAAAAGCAGACAGCGAATTTGAAAGTGAAACAAGCGCGAAAGGTCAAAAGCGCGGAAAAGGTCGTCCAAAATTGTTACGGTTGGGGCAGAGAGGTAGACCCAAAAAGGTTTATAATCTAGCGTCGAACAGCCAAAGTGAGTCTGAAAAAGATAACTTCGAAGAAATCGAAATGGCTTATCTGTGCGCAGGAGATGACCCATTTAATTTGGGGGAGGCAATGTCTAGCAGTGACACCGCAGCATGGGAAATTGCCATTGCAAATGAGTACTTAGCGTAAATTCGCAACAAAACGTGGGATATTTCCGAACGCCCTAACAAGAGAAAGGTCGTTGGGAATTGTCTGATACTCCATACCAAAGATAACGAGACAAAAAAGGTGCGCTTAGTAGCAAAGGGCTTTACAGTTTCCCGATCCATGCCCATTCGTTTGTTAACGGCGCTGGCAGCAGAATTCGTTTTGGAAATCCACCAGATGGCCGTCGTAGCCGCATATATAGCGAACTAGATGAGGGCGTCTGTATGGAAATTCCAGAAATGCTTATAGAAACACTCACGAAATTTAAGTCTGCGGAGCCAATGGGTCAGTAGAGTGTACGACAAAGAAGTGTGAAAGAGGCGGCTGAAGAATGGTTGAGCGCATTGCAAGAGAAGTCGAATCCAGTGTGTCTATTAAGGAAGGCGTTATATGGCTTACAACAATCTGGCTTGATGTGGTTCAATAAGTTGGCTGAGAAATTACGTTCGATGGGGCTAAAAGCAACGAGTCAGGAGCCCTGTTTATTCCACAAGCACGAAGGCAGAAAGATGTTATTAATCACGGTCTATGTTGACGATCTATTATTAGCATCAAACGTCTGTGAGTGATTGAAGGACACAAAGCGACAATTGGCAGAATGGTTCGATATGAAAGACATTGGCATCGATTTTCAAAGAAATTTAAAATCACACAATATATTTTTATCACAGAGAGGCTACAAAGAAACCATCCTGGAGCGTTTCAAGGCAGCACGAATTCCAATCGAAAGCGACTGTAAATTGGCAAAACCAGATGTGACGGCGGGCCGGAAAACAGTAATTTCAGCTGTTCAGTTTACAGATTTGCTAAATTCTGAAATTTATTTAAATTCAGTTACATATGCACATTAAATTTCATTCCATTTACAATTTATCTTATATCAACTAAAAATTTTATTTCTCACACTTGTGTTTGGCCGTACAAAGGCCCGTTACCATCACCAGAATTAATTAAAGGGGAACTCCAATCACGTCCGCTCACTCCGGCGATCCAGTAGAAAAGAAAGTCAAATCCAGTTACTGGCGGAAATATTTGTCAGCTATGCACGAAAATGGAGAACAAAGAAACGGTGTTGCCAGTGCTATCCTTTCATCAGTGTTGTCAGTATTGCGTATGAATCAAGTAGACAAATTAAATTACCCACTCGCCGCTGGTCCATACTGCGACTCAACATCCCCCCTCCGTAAACTTCGTGCGTCTCGTACGTGGTTTACTCGAGTATATCAAGTTTTGTCAGCTTTACCGTTGGTCTCGTGAGCAATCCATCCGCGGTTCGAATGACGGCACTGCGCACTTCTCTGTCGTTTGCTCGATGTACGTCGACAACTACTCCTTTCTTCCAAGTATTTCTCTTTGCATTTTCGTCCACGACACATCGGTAAACATTCGCGAATCCACCTTTTCCAAAAACGATCGGCAATTTGGCAAGATATTCGCCCCTCAGTACCTCCTCACGTAAGCCGGTATTTGGTAAGATATCCATAAGCACGGATTTCACAGAGCGCACTAACCGTTCCCACGAGCCACCCATGTGTGGCGAGGCAGGAGGTATGAAATACAACTTAACTTCTGGGCAGCGGCGCTCCAACTCATCCGTGGAAAGTCGCTCAATTTCGTTATGCAAAACGCGACTTGCTCCTCGAAAATTTGTACCATTGTCAGACCAAATGCATCTTGGTGCACTTCGGCGAGCAATAAACTGTTTAAATATAAGCAAAAACGAATCCGTAGAGAGTGAAGGCGCAGTCTCCAAATGCACAGCACGGATTGTGAGGCATGTGAACAGAATCCCCCATCGCTTTTCTTTTCTCCTTCCAATCACAATATCTAGGGGCCCGAAGTAGTCAACAGCAGTATTCGCAGATGGCCTAGAAAAAAAATAGCAAGCCGTTCCGGTGGTAGGTTTCCCATTAGCGGCGGGCGCGGCGCTGCACGTCGATTACGGCATTGCTGACATCGTATGGCAGTAGCTCGAACCAACGCTCTTCATCTACTCACACAGTAGAGCTGCCTCATTTCATTCACAACAATTTCATTGTGATGGTGGTGAAATCTGCGGTGATAAAAATCAGTAATGAGATGAGTTACCTGGTGGTGTCGCGGCAAGATAATTGGCCGCCGAGTATTATAGGAAACGTCCGTCACAGCATCGATGCGCCCCTTCACTCTCAACATACCTGTTTCGTCCAGATACGGTGAGAATTTGTAAATAGTGCTCCTACGAGATCTGGGGATCTGGGCTGACTACTGTCGATACTGACGCAACTCGCTGCGTCGTGTCAATATGACAAATTAATCAGCAGTCCATTTAGTACCTTCATCGACCACGTTTTGTAGTGATGGCACCCATCGCCATTCGTTAACTTGAGAGTCTTCCAAAGTTTCTCCTATGCGCACAAACTGCTGGAATTTTCTAGCATCTGATCTTATCCACTGCAGTACATTTTTGGAGTCTGACCAGGAGATTCGCCGGCCGATACGCAAAGGCAACTCATGTAATAGAAACTTTGACGGGCGCAGCTCCAGTATGGCTGCCATCAATTCAAGTCTTGGCATTGCTCCACGTTTTTGACATAACTAAACTGCAAGCGATTTCGGCTTTTCGTATCGCTCGCAAATATACAACTGTGGCGTAAGCTTCGACACTGGCATCCACGAACGTATGAATCTCTATTCGATTGCGTAGACTATAAAGAATCCCAAGAGTCCGAGAGGATCAAACACCGTCATTACAACGCGCAGAATTTGTCGCTTTGTTGGAATTTTTCTTTCGACGAAGACGTCGTTTGGAAATTTCTCAAAAAATCGGAGTAAATCCGCACCTGGAGACCACCACATTCCAAGAACCTTTTCGTGGCGCTGGTCCGGCTGCTCGATGTATTTATCTGCTTGGTCTGCCTGGCCAGTCAGAGCTAATAAAACTTTATGGAGTTGGTAATCCGATTCCGCATTTCAAATCCGCCATCAGCGTGGATGCCACGTACATTTTTTGCCAGCTTAACCATATCTTCTTTCAAAGGGACACTTTGGAGTCAATCATCGACAAATGTGTTGAGTAAAATCGCTTTGACGGCCGATGGATGTTCTCGTTGGAAGCGGCGTGCATTTTCGTCCTTGATGTAGTTTGCAATAGAGGGCGAGCATGTGGCACCAAGCGTCATCACCTGCATCACATAAACGACAGGGTCTTTCGATGCATCGCCATCTCGCCAAAGAAATTTTTGTGTTGCTTGATCTTCCTTTATGACGCGAATTTGGTGATAAATTTCCCGTATGTCACCACACAGGGCTATGGAATGCTCGCGAAAAAGAATCAGCACTCCAACTAAGGACTTCAACAGGTCTGGGCCTTTCATGAGCACAGAATTTAAAGCGGTATTGTTTACTGCAGCTGCAGCATCCCACACCAACCTAGTTTTATTTTTGTTCACGTTTGTAACGGTAAATATTGGAATATACCAGGACTTTCCGCCTACCGATACCTCTTCTTTTGCTAGCTTCTTTATGTAGCCTTTTTGCAGGTAGTCGCGAATGGTGGCTACCATAAATCGTGAAGGATAGGATTACGAGTCATCTTTGCTTCCAGACATTGTAGCCGCCGCCGCGCCATCGGAAAAGAATCAGGGAGTTCTATATTGTCATGCCTCTAAAGTAGCCCCGTCTGCCAGCGCTTATCCGACTTGAGGTACTTTTTAGTTGATGTCATTATTTGGTGGCAGCGTCCACCTTCCTTTGATGTAAGTGGAGCCGTTTCACGAATTCCGATGGATTCCAATGAAAAGTGTGACTTCTCAAGCTCCTCGATGCGGTCGTCCCTTTGACACGGACAAATGTGCTTTATTCGTTTCGGTACATATTCGTTTACATCGTTACGACCGTATACCGACCAGCCTATTTTGCATCGCGCCGCAATTAGTTCGTCGTCGACGCTCCTTCTAATTTCTTGAGGTAAGGCGAGCTGCAAGTTGTCAAGGCCAACCAGAATTCGTGCTTGTGCTGCGTGATATGGAGAGATGGGCAGATTCTTCAAATGCCTGCGAGAAGTAATAGTTTCACTGTTCAACGACTGCACAGGAAGGTTAAGACTTGCAACGGTACACACATTTTCCAAGAAAAATGTCTGTGCGCGTGGGCTCTGTGACGAAATGTATAGATCGACAGACTGCGAATTTGGATCGCATTGCGTAATATCGCCTGTCCATTGCCAGCAAAGCTCTTCAGTTGGTCCTTCAAGACCCAACTCGACAGCTAGGTCATGCTCCATGATAGTGCATGATGATGCCTCGTCGATAAAGGCGAATGTGCTGAGAAATCGCCCATTATTGTGCAAAGTAACAGCAATGTAACGAAAGAGCGTATGCCTATTTTCTCTGGCGTGAAAGAGCACAGCTGAACTCTGAACAACCTCATCTTGGCTGTCCTTTGCATTTGTACCCGATCCCCGATTCTGATATGGCGAGTGAAAAAGTGGGGTATGGGCCTGCTGGCAATCATCAACTCCGCAACGCCTATTTGAATTGCAGCGGCGAATGAAGTGTTTCCCAAAACAGCTTTGCTTCACGGACGAATCGCTATCTCATGTCCTTGCCTAACGCATGAAATACGCTACATTCCGACAGACGATGGCCTTGAAAACATTTGGGACAATTATGTCGTTCAGTCTCAGTTACAATTACGTCGTGCAACATAATTCGTTCTTGCCTACGACCTGCTCTTCTTTCCTCCCTGGTGTTTAGCGCCTGAAGTGGAGAACTAAGTGGCGCCACTTGACTTGCACAAGTTGCAAGGTTGAAAAGCCATTCATCGAAAACTGTTATATCGACGCGAGGACGCGTTACTCTGTAGCGACCATAATCGAATTTAAGGTCAGACGATAATTTCAATACTAACTCATTTAATAACATAGTAGAATTCAAGTAATCCCCCAAACCGAGAGCCTGCATAGTCGCACGATAATTCTGAATGGCTAGAGCGAATTAATTGGCGAATCTAATTTCTCCATCCTAAAAGTTGGCTGAAGTCTCAATTTTCGTTGAAAAGTTTGATGAATTACATCCGGTCGTCCATATAACATACGAAGTGTCTCAATTGCTAATGACACAGTACTCGCCAGCATCAACTTTCCCCGCACAGCCTCCAAGGCAGGGCCTCTGAGGCACTTCTGAAAACGTATGAAGTTCTCCTGTTCGGTAAATCCACACCTTTCGGTGGACTGGTCATAATTGGTGATGAAAAGTGGCCACTCTTCAGGATTGTCCGAGAAAATGGGCAGATCCTTACTCATAACCTGACGAGCGGCGACATGGGAAGCAGACAAGGTTATATCTGCCCTTGAATTCGGCATAACGTTCAAAAAATTTTCATTGTAGGTTAAATTACGAGTAGAGGAGTGCGAGGCTACAGGCACTGTACGGTTCAACGTAGCATTGGGTTGTGCTCCAGGTGCGGTCATACTCACAGACGGCAGTACGTTAGCATTATAACCTCACCCTATATTTGGTAAGAGCGTGAGTGTGGGAGCTTCGCCATTAGAAAATGTACACGTGCTTGGTGCGTACGTTGCAATAGGATAGCCGTAAGCCCCTCTCCCATTGTAGGGGTATACAGCTAGTCGCCCAAGATTTGAAAAAAACTTAGGTTGTACTAAATTTTCATTAAAGTAAGCTAGGCGATATTGGACTGAAGTCCCGTTTGCGTTAATACACGTTGGCTGCGGTGCTGTCGTCGCAGGCCTATCCCGCACACCGAGACTAGCGAATTCGGTATTTAAGTCGTGCGAATTAACAGGAAGAACTTCGTTTGACCTTGGTGCGAGCGTCGGAGGGCACTGCGGCACTTGTGGTGTGCCCTCACACACATGATTAGCTGAGTCACTTGCGCGCGTTAAACGAGCGCGCTTTCGAATTTTTTCAGTACGTATAACCCCTGAGCGAGTACGTGGAGGCGAAGTTTCCGCCGACATTGTCACGGCGTGGTGGCGATGCCATTATACGGGGCACCTCTGCGTCAAGATCGTTGGCTGTGAAGGCGCTCGATTGCGCGAGTGTGCTAGGTGCAGGTGGCGGTGGAATAGAGCCGTCGGTCTGCACACGTAATGCCCCTGAAGTAACAGATGGCGGTATTTCATCGTCTCGTTCATTCATTTTCAAGCCGCTTGAAATGTGAGGTTATGAGGTTGCAACGTGGTGTAGCCAAACACAATTGGATATTTCTCCCAAACAATGGTTTCAGCCGCAATGGGGTTCTCCGTTATTTCCGTTATATTCCAATGTTCGTAGCCAAAGTAATTTAGAATTGTGACGGCGGGCCGGAAAACAGTAATTTCAGCTGTTCAGTTTACAGATTTGCTAAATTCTGAAATTTATTTAAATCCAGTTACATATGCACATTAAATTTCATTCCATTTACAATTTATCTTATATCAACTAAAAATTTTATTTCTTACACTTGTGTTTGGCCGTACAAAGGCCCGTTACCATCACCAGAATTAATTAAAGGGGAACTCCAATCACGTCCGCTCACTCTGGCGATCCAGTAGAAGAGAAAGTAAAATCCAGTTGCTGGCGGAAATATTTGACAGCTATGCACGAAAATGGAGAACAAAGAAACGGTGTTGCCAGGGTTATCCTTTCATCAGTGTTGTCAGTTTTGCGTATGAAACAGGTAGACAAATTAAATTACCCACTCGCCGCGGGTACACACTGCGACTCAACCCCAGAGATTGCTGACGGGAAGGTAATGGAGAAATATCCATATCAAAAATTGATAGGAGCACTGATGTACCTTTCGGTAACTACACGACCTGATATAGCTTTCGCAGTAAACTTTATGAGACAATTTAACTCGAATTACAACGAGGAGCATTGGAAAGCAGCGAAGCGCATACTTCGATACTTGAGTGAAACCAAAGATTACGGTTTATTTTTTACGAGATGCGATAAAGATCTATATGGGGTTGTTGACGCTGACTGGGGAGCAAACCTCACTGATAGAAGATTCTACAGCGGTTATGCGTTTATGTTGGCCGGAGCAGCAATCAGCTGGGAAGCGCGTAAGAAACGTACAGTCGCGCTCTCTAGTACAGAGGCAGAATATATGGTCATATCTGAAGCATCAAAGGAGGCGCTACATCTTGAAGAAATTTTTAACGATTTGGGTATGACAAACAAAAGCGTTGTACTCTTTAACGATAGCCAGAGCGCACAAAAACTAATACAATACACTGGATATCGTTCGCGTACAAAACACATTGATGTGCGCCATCATTTCGTTAAAGAGTGTCACCGCAGCGAAAAAATTAGTTGAAATACAAGTTTGACTAAATGTTTGAGCGTTTCAAAGCATCATAAGTGCATCGCAGCACTGGGCATTTTATCTATGTAATTCCCGACTTTGAGGGGAGGTGTTAGAGCAGCCAAGTAGATCGACGGCACATTAGTATTAATCACCGTGTATACTGCTATGTAAAGGTATTTACCTTAGTATAACAGATATATGCACATATGGTAATTGAAACATCATCATACAAATTTAAGTACAGTTCATTGTCGACCGCGTACGCGAACGCATGAATTAATGACCGCAAAATAAACTTGAATACTGCAGTGGCGTAGCACTGGGAAAACCTCTAAAATAAACTAGTATTCATTGCAGCAAGAATGAAAAACTGTTCCCTTTTGTCTATATTTGTTTTTGTTCGTTGTGTACACCATGTTTGTCACAAATTATAAAATTTGCTTACTTCAACTAACTTATTTAATTATTGTAATTATAATCAGTATAAACGTAAGTCTCAAGGCCATACCCAACCAAGAGTTGGTGGTTTTTCTAAAAGAGAATTATTTTGAGTACAAAGCAGATCGCTGGGATTAGACTGTGGCATAGAATAAAATATAGCAAAAATATATATCTAGTGTATATGAAATATTTCTACTAATCAAAAGCCAAAGCAAAGAACGTAGGCGGCCACAAATAAGTTGCATATTTCCCACCGTTCCTCTAACACTTGACTTTTGCTGATTGATATTAAACTCTGATTAGATCCAATTTCTTTTTGGGCTGGTGACATTGGACGAGAGCTCATGCTACAGAAATCGAAACGTGATGCAATCTACGTTTTTTGTTAAAGCTCTATAAAAAAAGCATACATAATCTGCATATTATTATAAACAAACTTTTGAGCATGGAAAGCATTTACAACGTATTTACCGTTATACAAGTACTGGTGCTCTTGGTAATACAGCCAAAGTCGTACACCGTAGAAAAAAAGGTTCCTTCTTAAAAATATTTCAACCAAAGCAATTCAAAAAAATAGGTGAAATATTTTTTCAATTACTTATTTGTTGCACTTCCAAAATATAAAAACAAAATATATAAATTAATTCAGTATTATAAAATATTCTAGTAAAACATCAAATAAGAGTAAATTCAATATGCAATCCAAACTCGGACAATCAACAAGTTTTTTGAAATATCGAAATATATTTTAAAATCTAATATTTTGTATGAATACCATTATTTTTAATAATTATTTTGAGCCGGTTAGGCATTGATTTAACCAACTTTTCGCTAAAACTAGGTTCGATTTTTTTCCATTCTTGTAATAAGATAAATTTCAAATCATTTTTGCTTGAAACGGAATGTTGTCGAATTTTTGTATCTTAACACATAAATTTTCGATAGGACTATTATCAGGACTTTGGAGTGGCGTTTCCAGAACAATTATAAAGCAACCATGAATGCACTGTGTAGGCCTTATGCTTTGGATTTGATAAGTTTTCTCTTAAAATGTTAAGATAGTCATTCTGATTCATTATTCCTTCAATAAAATCCATACATCCTGGTCCAGAAGCCGAAAATTAACCCCAAACCATTACTGATCCGCCACCATGTTTGACAGTTGGTCTCTGATTGTGCAGTTGCAGCTCCTCATTTGATTTCCTCCAAACATTAAATTTACTTTCGTCGGTAAACATAAAAAAAACTTGTTTTCATGTTCTTTTGCAAATTTTAATCGGATGGTTTGATTGCGTTTGCTGATCAACGGCTTTTGTCGGGCCTCTCTACCATTTAGATCAGCCTCATGAAGTAGATTGCTGAAGGAAGATGCACTAGATTTCTCTCCCAACTCATTTTCAGCTATAACAGCTAACTTTGGTGCACTAAGGAAAGGATTATCTTAAACTTTTCGCAACAGATATCGCTTATCTGAATCGGTAAAAATCTTTTTGTGGGCGTTAAATTAATTGAGTAAAACGTGGGTTTCGTTAACATCAAAAGTGATTTAAAAAAAGGTAAGATTTGTGAAGGCGCTATGTAGAAATTAACCACTTTTCCCTGTTCATGTGATCAGCCATCACCTTTGAACGCATTAAGCTACGCCATATAGGAAAAACTATGGCCGATCTCCTTTAATTTCCTCACCAATCTGTGCAGGGTTGCTTTTTTTAATCCAAAGGATTTTAAAATATTTTTAGAATTTTAAACCAAATATTTACATTTCAAAATCTTTATTTTCCAACACTTTCAATATTACATACATTTGTACTAAAACTATTTAAATATATAAATAGTTAATCATTTTTACATAAATCAAATATAATAATTTTTTATATTATGAAATAAATAAATGGGTTTATATACATACATACATGTATATAAGAATACTGATGTTTTTCAATTCCAATGCCCCTAAATGTCTCTTGTGCACAACAAATCTGAAATTAAAACAAAATGGTGAAATTTATAGTGCAAAGTGAAGTACATATTGGCATATTTAACTATTTTATTGCAATCGAATTACCTTTCTTTTAATATATGCTTACAATTAAAAACCAAATTTTTACTTTTTCCCTACTTACATTTTGATATTTTCAAAAGTCGCATTGTATTGCATTATCAACTAAAAATCCAAAAAAAATTTATAAAAACAATAATACTACTAAAAACAATACTATGTATCAATAATAGATCGCCACAATACAATATTGAATATGCAAGCTAACGCTCCAAATTACATATAGTACAAAACAGAGTTCCAGAACATAAATTTTTCAAATATACTTACATATGTGTATATTCACACCAGATTATCGGCACAGTAACAAAGGCGGCCACCGTAGCCGAGTGTGTAAAGTGTGCGTGCTTCATTCGGTGGGTCCTGGGTTCAAATCCTGGCCGGGCGAGTAACATCAAAAATACATATATGCATATAATATACTTATCACAAAAAACATTCGCCGTTCGGAGTCGACGTAAAACTGTAGGTCCCTCAATTTGTGTTACAACATCAAGACGCAAATCACAAATTGTAGGAGAAGGCCACTTTGGCCAGTTAAACTCTTGTTGCATTCACTGTAATGCAGGTGGTCACTGAAGCATTCACCAACAGTTGCAGTGCTCGGTAATTACTATTTTTTCAAAAGCATTTTAGCACAATAATCAAAAATATATTAATAAAATATTGCTTGTGTTCATAATTTTCATCAATATGGGGCCACAATTCAACACACAACTCTTATCAGTGGGAGCCCTTCGATGTTGATATTAACAATATTTTCAGATAATGAAATCACTTCTCTTGCCGCTCTAATTATCTACACTCTTTACCAAAATGACATTATCAGTGGAGGTTTATTCTCGATTCGATTCTATAAGGAGGGTTTCCAATTCGTGTTGAAGCCCTGATCAGTATATCGAAGTTCTCCTCAGTTAAAATTTGTAATAAATCCTACATGCACTGACGAGATAAATTATTTCTGAAAACCCATTCTCTTATATTTTCCATTAATGTTTGTAGTTTAATTAACTTGAACTTGAATCTACACATTTCTGCAGCAACGCAACATTGTTTTCTTTCTGCTGGTTGATTTTTCTACAAACGTCTCTTACTAAAACCACTACTCATTTTACCTTACTTTTTAATATACATATTTATGAATATAGAAGTACGGGACACCAACTTATAATAATTTGTTCCCGTCAAAATATGTACTATTTGAACATATGCTGCTTTTTGAATCCAAACGCCCTTGATTCTGTGTAATTGTATTTGTGGACTTTGGCTTGAATTTTCCACTTGTTTTAATGTTCCGAGGCAGATAAGCCAGAGTTCCATATTACTTCGCCGTCAATTTGCCAACCATATGCCACGACATCGCATCGCAACTCGCCAAGAGTAAGTATAGTCTTAAAGTCAAACGCAATAATCCACCATTCGCGGTTTTTCAGAACAGACAGATAGATGATCCTCAATTCCTGCCAAATTTCTTCCCATATGTACGAGTATGTACATACCGCAATAATTATGGCTGCTACAGATGATCCACCGATTTTAAACGCCGCCGCAAGTGTTTGCCTGCTGTCCCCGTGTGCCAGATATCTAGAAATGTTATACATACATATATATAAATGCATATATTGCTGAGATCAAATATAATAAGGTTTTCCATACTTTGCATATATTTGAAACATTTGTGGAATTGTCAAAAATTGTTTTTACAAAATTTGTAATTTTTTGTGCAATTATTTGATTCATAGAACATACCCCATCTTGTCAAATCCAATACAGCGCTGTGAATTAGAGTTTGGCCTATTCGAAACTTTGAAACGCCTCAAGCGCTTGCGGAAGGCTTTCATTTTGCCTCGTTTTATACATTTTAGTTCATTTCTATTAAATTTTGACAGTTCTCAAAGCACATCATGTGTTTTTTTTTAACCAGAAATGCTACTTTTCTAAAGCAATATGAACTCTATACAAGGGTACCTGATTTTCTTTGGTACTTATTACATTATACATATATTATTGTATGATTTAAGGTGGCATTGAGGGAATCCCCATCAACTATATCTAAGGACGATTACATAAATCGGTAGGGAATTATGATTATTTTTATTCAAGCCACATGTAATGAGAGGAAAAAATTTATAAACTTTTTCGTGGGATTACCTGGTCCTGGCCACGACAGCCGGGTTTTCCAAAATTGAACCGTTTATGAAAAGTTAAATTGTTAAAAGTGAAATTATTCCAAATATCTTAAAATAGCATAATTAAAAATTAACCATTTGTATTTCAGATTAATATCTTTTGGGCGATTAGGCATATCCCTGCAACAAGTATTTGGTAACTCCTTAATATCAAACTAAGCTCTGGACGTATCGCTATAGAGCATTCTTTTCGGATGTTGAAACAAAGACTGCGTCAATTATATTATTGCAAGCTCAGAGGCATGAAAAAACTTTGCCACTTTGCTAGAGCCTTTTGCGTTTTGCATAACATAGCAAACGAAGACGGCTTAAACTTTATATACCATATATCAGCAGAGGTGACAGTTGACTTGACAACTCATGGCGAAGTTTCTAGAGGAAATCATGTGTGATATCCCATATGCCAAGAAATAGAAATTCATCGCAATGTATAGCCTGTAATTGTGGATGAAAAATTCATATAAAGTTTTACAAACAATTTTAGTACATACATGTATACTAAATTTCTGAAATATTTTGGTATAATTTGTATGACTTTCTCATTTTTTATCTAGTGTGACTATGATAGACAACATGAGATTTAAAAACACTTTTCAATAAAATAAAATAAATACTAATTATGTTTAAGAAATTAATTTGATTTAATTCATTTCATAAATTTGAATATCACAGCGCAAGGCGAATTCATATAAGGTGAAGTTACTATAGCAGCCGATTTAATTTTTTTTATTCACCTACATGCATTTTTTTTGCTTTTGCGCATGAGCTTTCAAAAGCCGTAAAAGCAAAAACTAAATGTATGTAAATTTTGACAACTCTTAAGCAAAAGCAAAAACCAAATACTTGGGAATTTTGTAGTTGTACTTATAACACCGCTTTAAATGGATTCGCCTTGTCACAGCGTACAAGGCACTGTTAATAAAAAAATAAACAAATTAAAAAATCTCCAAAACTTCAGTTAAATAATAAAAAAAAAATCACATTACTAAAAAAATAGTATAATTAGAACATTTTGTATACTTCATTTTCGTCAATTTATATAAAAAAAAAATCTTTTAATTAATATAAAATCATCACCAATATATGAAGATATTTTAATACCTACTGCAAAACCTTAAAATTATTTGTTTTAGGAGTTCCACGATGGATTTTAGGAGGTCTGGTTTCTCCCTATCGACCTTAGCTTTGACTTCAGCTCTCTCTGCCTTCGCTTTTGGACTTTCTTCAAGCAATTGTTGGAACTTTTATCAGACTTTCTCTTCTCTTCGAAGCATGTTTCTAAAATTGCTTTACGCTTTTTAGAAGGCGATAGGTCAACCGCGAGAGCTTCTATATTTGGGCTGAAAGTGAGCTCTTATATATAAACATGGTAATACATTTTTTAAAAATAAGTTAGCTAAAAGTAGTTAGTCGGTGTAGCTTGTGATGCCTCCATAAACTCATCGGGATCGCTACTTGCTCCAAGGACATTGGTGGTTTCTGAACTTTTTCCAATTATGGGTCGGAGATCTTTGAACCTGCTTATTAAGAATTTTGTAGGGGCTTCCAACCACATCAATGCCACCACTCCCTTCAATGGGAGCAGAGGAACTTCCTCCGAAACACTTTCTCCCCCGCTTCCACTCGGTTCTTCGGAAATTATTATACTTTCGTATACCTGCCCTTCTACCTATGTGTAAATTGCATCAGCAAATAATTAATACAATCACATACACACGAACATATGTAAAAGAAATTTTTAAATTTTATAATAACCTTCTTGTAATGTTTTAAATGTTCCAGGATAACATGTTATTAGTATACTTAGTATTTGTACATTCTATATTTTAATATTTATTTTAAAATACCACTCGCGATTTAAAATTGTCAAATACCTTAGTCTTTGTTATGTTTGATTTGCGCGCCAAACAAGAGTCAGAAAAACATGCATCTTCGTACCCGTCAAAATTTTGATCGCCCGCAGGAATTTTCTCATTTTTTAGCAAATTATCTTTCTTCTCTTAAAATCAGCCCCATGTTAAAGTAGAAAGCTGTACTCGACGTTGTAAAATAAATATATATACTTATACACAATAAAAATAGGCACATGTATATTAAATTTATAGCTATGTTATATATGTGGCAACTTTTTACGACCTAAATGCAACCATGTGGACAGTCGTTTTGCTTTTGCCTTTGCTTCTAATTTTCTATTCGCTTTATACTTGTATGCGTTTTCGCTTAGCCAAATAAAATGTAAATTACTGTCGTTCCTTTTATTCTGCACATAGATCCATAATTGGTGACCCCGAACGGTAAGTGAGACATGTCACTCAACGATAGCCTGGCTGTAACGCCTGGATCTGCTTATGCAGAGGCTTCGATTCCCGGTGCCAGCATTCCGAGAATCCCGCTTCCAGTTATGTCGGAAGAAAATATCTATTCGCTGGACTTCTGGTTTGAAGCCTCTGGCGTCACAACCGACTCGGCAAAATTTAGCATTGTGGCCGCAGCATACCGCAAGCCAAACTAATGAAGTTGCGCTCCATCATCGATGCTGCGCCCACGTCCTGGCGATACAAATACATTCGTACAAAATTGACCGAAAATTTCACCGAAAGCCAGCAACGCCGCTTGCAACGTGTATTGCGTGACATGCCATTGGGCGACCGCCGGCCGAGCGATCTGTTCAACGAGATGAAGCGCGCTGCCGGTTCCGCCTTAAGTGAAAGTATTTTACATGATTTGTGGGTTAACCGCTTGCCACCATATGCCCAAGCAGCGATCATAGCAACAAGTGTACCAATAGTCGACAAATTAAAAATCGCTGATTCCAGAGTGGAGTCAATGCAATTGCGTGAAGGTTGTGTTCACGAGGTGGCCGCACCGAATTTTATCGCACCAAATCATACCACACATAACGATTTGAGGGCAGAAATAGCTGAACTCAAACAGCGTTTCGATAGAGCTATGAGCAACGAGAAAGCACGAGCGCGTTCTAGGTCTAGAACTCCGGCGCGCTCTCATAACCTCAATTCGGATGAGAAGTGCTGGTATCATACCAAATTCGGGCCAAATGCTAAAAAGTGCCGGCAACCTTGTAAATTCGCTCAACTTCCATCGCAAAACGGCACGCAATAGGGGTGCTCCGCCAATAGCGTTTGCCTATCTCTGAAATGCCTTCGAACTGCCGCCTACGTATATACGACACGTCAACTAAAATAACATTCCTTATTGACTCCGGAGCTGATGTGTCGGATATTCCGAAGTGATCGAAATTGGCTCGAGTAACCCCATCGGATATGCAATTGTTTGCCGCTAATAGTTCACCAATCCAGGTTTATGGAGAAGTCATGCTTCGCCTTAACCTCAACTTGCGCAGAGATTTTGTATGGAGCTTTGTAATTGCAGACGTAACCCAGGCCTATGATTAGGCGCTGATTTCTTAGCACATTACGATCTTCTTCCTGACCTCAATGGAAGATGCTTGCTCGACCGTAAAACAGCAATTAAATCATTTTGCACAGTGGCGCGGATCAATGCACCAAGCATTTCAACCATAAGTTCCGCCTTACATTTTTCGAATTTGCGGCGAGAGTGTGGTTCACCGAAGCGGTGAATCAGTTTGTTCTCGACCAAGGCGGCTTTCACCCGAAAAGTTGTCAGCAGCGCGCGCTGAATTTGAGCTGCTGATGAAACTGGGCATATGTCGGCCATCCAGCAGCAATTGGGCAAGCCCGTTACATATGGTGCGTAAGGCCGATGGATCATGGAGGCCGTGTGGCGACTACCGTGCGCTCAATGCGGTTACCGTTCCCGACAGATACCCTCTGCCGTTCCTACATGATTTTAGCCATGTCCTCGCTGGGAAATCGATATTTTCAAAAATCGATCTTCAGAGGGCTTTTCACCAGATTCCAATCGATCCGGAAGACATATGTAAAACGGCCATCACAACCCCTTTCGGGTTGTACGAATTTACACACATGACTTTTGGGTTGCGCAATGCGGCGCAGACTTTCCAGAGAGTCATCAATAAAATTTTTCGTGGCGTAGATAATGTTTTTATCTACCTGGATGATATATGCGTCGCATCAAGCTCACCAGAGGAACATCGCGTACATCTTCATACAGTTTTACAACGATAACACCAGCACCAGCTAACAATAAATGTAGCCAAATCAGTTCTAGGCGTATCGGAGCTACACTTCTTGGGACATGCCATAACGAAAGATGGAATTAAGCCGTTGCCCAGCCGCGTTGAAATAATTCGCTCATTCGAACGACCCGCCGTCGCAAAGGACCTAAAACGTTTTCTTGCGATGATCAACTTTTACAGAGGGCATCTGCCAAACCCACTTTCACACCAAGCGCCACTCTTCAAGATGTGTTCGGGGAATATACGCAACTACAAAACGCCGCTGATATGGACGAGGGAGAACATAAGGCACTTTGAGGCATGCAAGGAAGACCTCGCAAACTGTGCACTCCTGGCGCACCCTCTTCCAGACGCCCCTCTTTCATTATGGGTTGACGCGTCGGACTACGCAGCAGGCGCCGCTCTACATCAGGTTGTTGATGGATCACTGCAACCTTTAGGTTTTTTCCAGCGCCTTTTTACTAAAGCGGAGCAGCGGTACAGTACCTACGACAGGGAACTGACAGCTATATTCCTCTCCATCCGCCACTTTCGTTTTTTGCTCGAGGGCAGAGACTGCCATGTGTACACAGACCACAAGCCGCTCATATATGCCTTTCGGCAACGACTAGAAAAAGCCTCCGATCGTCAAGCACGTCAATTGGATTTTGTTGCACAGATCACGACAGACATCCGCCACATACCCGGCGAACAAAACGTTGCAGCCGATCTGCTGTCTCGAATCCAAGCTATAACACGAGAGCCAATAAATTTTGATGACCTGGCTGAAGACCAAGCAACCAACGATGAGGTGAAGGCTTACTTAGAAGGTAAAATTAATCATTCCCTTCAATTAACCAATTTTTTCCCGCCTTCTAGTAACAAGGGAGTCTGCTGCGATACCTCAACTGGCCGAATCCGTCCGTTCGTCACAAAGCGGTTCCGACAAGCCGTTCTCCATGCAACACACAACATATCTCATCCTGGTACAAGAGTAACAGCGCGGCTGATGACGGAGCGTTTTGTGTGGCCCGGAATACAGAAAGACAGTCGGGAGTTCGCTAAGCAATGCATCCAGTGCCAACGCAATAAAGTCACCCGGCACAACTCTTCACTGTTCCAACGCCGCGCGTGTCCCGGCCAACGGTTTTCGCATCTGCACATTGATATAGTCGGACCTTTCCCGCTTTCCGACGGCAACCGTTATTGTCTCACGGTCATCGATCGCTTCACACGCTGGCCGGATGCTTTCGCGATTCCAGATATCACCGCAGAAGCCGTAACTAAAGCGTTAATAAGTGGTTGGATATCGCGTTTCGGTGTTCCCTTGGACATAACGTCGGACTTGGGTCGACAGTTCGAAAGCAACTTATTTCAACAACTCCTGCGATGGCTTGGTGTTAGGCATCTTCGAACAACAGCCTATCATCCGCAGACGAATGGCATTGTTGAGCGATGGCACCGAACGCTCAAGTCAGCAATACTGTGCCACAACCAGAATCAATGGACGTCGTTCCTGCCATTAATCTTATTGGGGCTTCGCAGTTCCTTCAAGACCGATATAGGCGCTTGTTCTGCCGAACTAGTTTACGGGACTACCTTGCGTTTGCCGTCTGAGTTTTTCGTGGATAGTGGCCGATCAACTTCCGAGGTAGAGACCGTAGCGCAGTTACGCCGCGTCATGCGAGACCTACGCGCAGTTGATACTACCTGGCATACCAGACAGAAGACGTTCATACACGCCGACCTCACCAAATGCGAGCAGGTGTTTGTGCGAGATCTGTCAGTCAAGCCATCATTGTCACCACCATACAAGGGCCCATTCAAGGTATTACATCGCTTGTCATCGACGTTAATCACGCAGCCGCGAATATCTCCATTGATCGCTTGAAGCCAGCCTACATTGCAGTACCTTCTCTCTAGGAGGGGAGTACTGTGGCAACACCGCAAGATCTTAACTTTTTACGACCTAAATGCAACCATGTGGACAGTCGTTTTGCTTTTGCCTTTGCTTCTAATTTTCTATTCGCTTTATACTTGTATTCGTTTTCGCTTAGCCAAATAAAATGTAAATTACTGTCGTTCCTTTTTGGATCAGACCTGAACGAGTCAACACGTTTTTATTCTGAACATAGATCCATATATATAAGATTTGGCTTTTAATTTAGAATTTAAATATGAGAAAGTACTTTCAAGCACAAAGTAGAACAAAGTGACACTAAAAGTTCTTTGGTAAAATCTCCGATACTTTAAAATCCAAGAACGTAGATTCTACGTAGAAAATACCATTGATGAAGTAAAAGAGCCAAATCTAATTTTAATCAATATTATATTTTATTAATTGTTTTTTTTTTGTAATTATTTTGTAATTAATTTTAATTGCAACCATTTGCCTACAGAGCTCCTATTATAATGAAAATCAGAAAGCTAATTATCCGCTATAAAGAAATTTTATCCACTTGGTTATTGAACGTGGTAAAAAAAAATCTTAGTGAAGACACCAACCGAAAGTATTAATTCTTGAGGTATCAGAACATCACTATTGATGAAATAAAAAAGCTAAATCTAATTTTTATCAGTATAATTTTTTATTGAATTTTTTTGTTTGAATAATTAGTAATAATAACCTACTATTTTTATAATAAAAATTGCAACCATTTTCCTACAGAGCTCCATTATAATGAAAATCAGAAAACTAATTCTCCGCTATAAAGAAATTTTATCCACTTGGTTGTTGCACGTGGTTTAAAAAAAATCTTAGTGAAGACATCAACCGAAAATAATATTTCTTGAGGTATCAGAACATCACTATTGATGAAATAAAAAAGCTAAATCTAATTTTTATCAGTATAATTTTTATTGAATTTTTTTTTTTTTGAATAACCCTTTGCCTACAGAAAACTAATTCTCCGCTATAAAGAAATTTTATCTACTTGGTTATTGCACGTGGTTAGAAAAAACCATGTATCAAAAATAATAATTCTCGCACGAGTTGCTGCGCCATCTGCTGGAGATTAGCAAACTGGTAACGTAGCTCAATATTGCGAATAAATTTCGATGACAGTTTGTTCCTTTCCTAAATCAATCTCTCCATGAGAGCTTGGACATTTCTATATAGAAGAAAATCTCTCCAAGCTTAATTGTTAGACGAGTGATTTCGTTTTTCCCATAAAATTGGTTTACATAAATATAGGTATGCATGTACTTTATACTAGGATTGACTATAATTAAATATCATGAGATATCTCTGGAAGAAAACTGCGTTTCATAAATCGCATTGGGTGCTCGACTAAGCATACGCTATTTTCTTTATTAAATAATTTAATCACATTACTTATTTATGAAAATTAAACACACACATACATACTTACTTATTTTATATACATATGTATATAAATTCACACATACATATGTATGTATATATAAAATAAGAAACTTTAACACTAGTTGAATACGATGCTATTCATAAATTAGATAGTTGAACACTTCACTTTGATACGTTTCTGCGTGGATGATAAAATTTCGGTCCGTAAATAAAGTAAAATGCATTTAAATCCAGATTTGAGTCGGATACCCTCGTTGCTTCAATGGATCGAGACAGGATCAGCCAGTCCATTGCAGCGAAAATAACAATCCAAACCAGAAATAGTTGCGAACCCAACACTTTTACGCCTATTCGCAACGTTCGCATTTTTCATTAGGTGACCAATTGATAGATGTTCAAAAAATGCTAATCAAAACTAATTGGAATTCAGAAGTGGCTTTAAGTTTTTATATTACCTATACCAAATAGTACATATGTATGTACGTATATACATAAGTACATGTGCATACATATATGTATGTATGTATGTACGGTGGTATTCTACGTAGACGTGTTCTCTGGATTAAAGTGGATATCTACTAGAAATATAAAGTATCTACTCTTATTCATTCAAAAAGGTAGAGAGGAGTTGAAATGATTTCACTCTGCTCGAAAGACTTAATTTGGCATCTCTTCGCCATAAACAAATCAGTGGGAGCAACGTGTTTGTTTATGGATCCTCCATTCTCGTACAAATTCTCTCGGTACTGAGTGGGAAAGTATATACATATGTATAAACTGTTATGTAGAACCCACTCTTGTCAATTAACTGTTGTACAATTGTACACATTTGCATTTGGGCCATTCCAGAGAAAACTTTACCACAAGTTAAACAAATATTACATAAATTGTATTTAAATCTGTGACAACTGTAAAACAGGTACAACAAGACTTTAGAAATCGATTTAATTTTCACTATTTTCTCAATTTTCAATGTCCATAGACTCAGCCTTATTTTGACCATATATGTATAGTATAGTATTTTTCATCAAGTTGGCAAGGCATTTCTCATGTATTGAAGGGGACATAGCAAAAAGCTATAATCCAAAAAGAAAGTACAATGATTTATCGAGACAAAAGCAGATATCCCCCAAAAAGCATCAACTTTCATTGCAGCGATTTTCAAGCGGAGCTTACAGCAATAAGAAAGGATGCGTCCGAAGGGCACTAAGTATGACGGCAGCCGCTATGACCTAACCTAATCGACAGCGATAGTGAAATTCATATAAAAACAGTAGAGTGCATTTTATTTAATAAATTCTTACCCACCCGTCACAAGATAGAATAGGGTGCTTTTATCTTTGTCAAATATAATAATGACATCAGAATATGAAATGGGGCTTAATTTCTATCAACTGCATTTGATAAAGACGCTATGAACAATATATTTACGATTTGTCTGAATTTGGAAAAGAAATCTGAAAAGGGAAAGGTCACTCACTCTAGGAACATTAGGTTTATAAAATCATAAAGAACTCAAGTTCTTTATTTTCGGTTGAAAGTGGATATGTACGTACTACGTAGACACACATGTACATATGTATGTGCATATGTATTTACATATATGAATATATGAAAGCTATAACTCATATAATTTTAACTTCATATTTTAGTTGAAAATTATCTTTAACTCGCTAGCAACAACCATGCCTTCAAGTGCAGCTGGTTGAATATTTATGTAGGTACATATTGACATACATATGCATATTGCTATTGAACTTTGATTTTTTTTTTTTGTTTCTACACCATTTCCAGTTGGGTTTTAGAAAGAGTCAATTGGATGTTAAAATGTATCAATTGGATATTAGTATAGTCACTAGGATTTTAGAAGACGTTAATTGGATTTTAGAAAACCAAACCTAATATCTCGATTGGCAATTTCATCCGCATAGCAGGTGGTGCTGTGTTGTACTGCTCTTGCACAATAACTTCCAGTAATTGCAGCTTTTGCGTCGTCCATTAGCTTTTCTAAATATTGCAACCTTTGCTCGCATACTCCAGAGCCTTGAGTTTGAGGTAAGCCTATACGGCATTTAGCTTCACATTTTATTTTTGCCCATATATTTTCGATTTGGTTCAACATTGGAATATATGGACCCAAGCGCAAAATGTGAGACCTTCTACCCGAATATTCTTGGATTACCATTTCCAAGTTTGTTTGACATGGAGCGTTGTCACATACAATAATTAAATTCCTAATGCTATTGCTATTGCTTTTTGGAATCCAATTTACGGCTTTAAAAATCCAATTTTACGTTTTCTGAAATCCAATTGATTATTCTAATAACCAACGTTTTCTAGCATCCAATTGACTATTCTAATATCTAGTAGACACTTTCTAAAATCCAACTAGAAACGGTGTAGTAATTTAATAATTTTAATCTAATATGTATGTATATAAATGATATTGTGCATAGATAGTTTCCATTAAAAACAAAAAAAAAACAACATTTCCTTTTATAAACAACAATCCATCATCGCGTATAAAACTTTGTGTTGTAAAAATTCAATTACCTGAGAAGCTACTAAATATTATTAGTAACCACACTGTATGCTAAACCCTCCTCTGAAAATTGTCCTCCTAAATGCCCTCATGCATGCGGTCTAAGTGTGAGTACCACTTTAGCACCACATCAGAAGTAGAGAAGTCCACAAAGAAGTGGAGAAACTTTACCAAACATGTTTTAATATATTGCAAACTGGTCTGAAGCAGAAACCTCGGTAAATAATAGTAATGGCGTTTTGTTACTTAGGCGCAAGAAAATTGGTATTGATTCTTGTGTTGAGATTTATTATGAAAAAATGCTAAATTAACGAAAATTATCTATTTGAAAAAAAACAATACTGAAGGTTCACTTACTTATATTTAAATCTTGAAAAATGTATACAACTGGAAAATCAGCACCAAAGCGAATCTGTACAAGGTTGTGACATAACGCACATGCACACATTTTTCAATATAAGAATGTCACGATAAAAGAGAATAAAGGAATGGATGCCACTGGTATGTCATGGGGAAAGGAAAAATACAAATATAATGAAAGAAGACATTAGATGATTTATTAACATAACCTTATATAAATTCGTCTTGATCACCACCTTGAAATTGATAAAATATGAAAAGAAACATTCCATTAATAGTCAGACACGATTAATCGGCTATAGGTAAATGGATTCTTACCTTTATTATTAACCGAAAAAAATTGACCACTTCGCTCATCCAATAACGTGTGAATCACAATTGCGTACTTATTTAAGAATTTCTACTCCATCTACCCAATAATATTAAAAGCCATCATATATCATTGCGTGCATGGAGAAAACGCGCAAGACCGTTAGTGATTATTATACTAAAATTTAATAAGCTTTAGAACTGCATACTTAGAATTGTTGTGAAAATAGTTTTTTACAAAAAATAACAAACAGAAGAAGAATAGCCAAAATTGGCCAAAATGTCGTGTTAAAAGCGAGTGCTATCAGTACGGAACAACGAAATAGACTAACAACGGAAAAAACTGTTACGTTTTAATTCTTTCCTTAATAATTGACTTTTGCTAACCTTATCAAAGGTTAATAAGAGTATATTGAAAAAAATGAAAGAATTAAAATCAAAATAAATATAATATATATTTTAAAATTTTAGATTAAATAGTTTTAAAAACATAAAGCTCTGAATTCGTAGAGTAAGTTTCCATAATTTAACAAGGAACAATTAAATCAGTAATTTTTTTGTTTTTCTTTTTTTCGATTTTAATCGAAAATACCGGTTAGTTTCTTAATTGCTAAACGATTATTTCGATTATTAAATTTTTTAGTTATCACTCATATATCATCAATTTTTTAATTCTCTCTAAATTTACGTTGAACTGTCCTGCATCTAATGCAGCAAAAGAAGTATTTTTTTCAATTGAGAATGATTTTCGGACAAGTGGTAAGTCTACATAGGTTGAATGTTGATACTCTAGCTGCGATACTTGACGTAAAATTCAATTGCTCGGATATTACCAATATAATGATAAAAAAGATGCATTCAACTGATAAGTACTCATTTAAATATTTTTTCAACAGTCAATGTGTACGAAGGAAAATAGCTACATATGTACATACATATGTACGTACAAAGCCTACCACGGCTTCCGTCGTTACCTGATAAACTAACTCCGACTGCCTCCGGTCGTACCATGCGACAACCTCTGATTGACGTAGAGGAGAACGTTTGAGTTTAGTTTAGTTCGAAATGCGTTATGAGGGAAAATGGACCTTTATTTTTTTTGAGTTGCGACGATTTTGTATTGAGTGTACGATATCGTCGTTACCACGTATAACTAATGAATATGGAAAAATATATGTATGTACATACTTTAATGTCGAAACTTAAGAACATCGGCTGTTAAAGCTACTATGCATCCTTGCCTACGATTTCTCTCATACGTACCATTCCAAAGCAAACCCAAGCGAGTATGAAAATATACATAATTTCTCATCTGCGTTAGCACAAAATTGCACATTGAAACCAAACATCAAATTAAAATGGCATTCAGAGAAAAATTGAAAATTGAGTTTGCTTTTTTTTGCGGTTTTTCCCCAATAATGGTTTCTCCCATACTCCTACAAGTGGTAGTATGTGCAAGTAAAACATTTCAAAGTGAAATGCTGCCGAGCGTTAATATTAGGTTGGCTTGTAAAAAATTATTAAAATACTTTGACAAAACTGACAAACCGAACTTTCATATTTTTATTTTGCCTTTTCATGTGCATTAAAAAGTAATTAGCTTACATTGCAAGAAAAGGCACAACAAAAAGTTGACACAATTGGGCAATTCACGACGTGTGTTTTTTGTTGTTTACATTTCACATCTTCATACGAGATTTTCTACAAAATATGTAAACTAAGTACCCGAAATTGAGTAAAATTAAATTATTTCGGAACTTATTTATGTACATAAAATTACTTGATTTAGTGTTATAATAAGCTACACCATTTTGGTAGGTTGTTCGCAATCATCGCATTTTTATACAATTTTTCTTAGAACACCTTGGGAATTGCGCAATTTTGGTTTGGTTTAATTTCCTGACGGGTATGTATGTACATATGTGGTAGGTATGTATACGTATACAACATATATGTATATACATAATTGACAATATGTGACTTATTTAATCCGCTGAGAAGACAAATTCCGCAATCAATACTAAATCGTCAAGTCTGATCCACTGCCGTAATGTTGTTTTAGTCTGTATTTGATATTGTTGGAAATGTCCATCTAGTTTTTGGGTTTACGTACGCACATATTGTATCTACATATTTATGTATGTGTGTAGGCAGTTTGGTTGGGTGAGAAGAAAAGTATGCGAAGTACTGGGACTGCTTGCTTAGTTTATAAAATAAACACGTAGCAGTGATAAACAAATATTTTTTTTATCTCTGCAGTTTTGTATAAGCTCTTTCGTCAACTTTGCTTTTAGAATCTGTCGCTTTGCTTACACGCTCCATACAAGCACTGCTTGAAAACCTTAACGAAAAACCCTATTTCCCAAATTACGTACTAGGTGCATAAAAATAGCTAAAGGGCCGTTTACATAGAACTTTCCTCGCTTTGCTTGACAGTTCGAACTTTAACAACAAAGCGTGAGGCGTAGAAGGTCAGCAACATAGAACGCTTTGACAGTTTCTGCGTTATGGGCCGTTTACATAGAACTTTCCTCGCTTTGCTTGACAGTTCGAACTTTAACAACAAAGCGTGAGGCGTAGAAGGTCAGCTACATAGAACGCTTTGACAGTTTCTGCTGTTTTGTTTAAAGATAGAATAAAAAAATGAATTTTACTGATATGAAGGAAGTAGTAGTAGTTATGCTACTAATGTGTGAAATTCGCGAGTGTCTGTAGTGTGTATACGCACGCCAAAATAAAAATAAAATGGAAATGATAACAGCTGATTGCCAAAGCGTACAAAAGTTGAGAGTTGCCCATAATTTTGCTTCGCTTTGCTTTGCTCTACTTTTCTCGCCTTGTATTTAGCAGGACTCATATAACATCATGTATTGAACTTATCTGTCAAAGCGAAACTCTGAAGCAAAGCAAAGCAAAAGTCCTATGTGAACGGCCCTTAACGTTTGAAGGGAATCCTCACGTTGGGTTTTCCTTGACACCCGCACTTTAAAATGTGTTGTTCGGCTAAGAAACATAAAACAAAATTATTTACAAATCGGATAAGAGAGATATGCTAAAGGAAACTAGGATCTATCTTTTATTATTCAGATGCCTATTCTAGTATGGTGGATTCAAAGTCCGCTTCAACTCATAGCTACAGCGCTAATGGCAATTTCATCGGGATTTATCAACTATCCGGATCAGGCCCGTGCGAAAGATTTGTTCTTAGGGATTTCATTTTTTTTATAAAATGAAAGAAGTTCTTCAAAGAAAACCACTATTTTATGCATGTGAATAAAAACATATTTAATTAATAAATATGATCATAAGTTAAAGTTACAAAACTTCGAAAAAAACAATTTATTTAATAAATTGATGCGTTTACGTTTACTTTTACGTCTCGATGAATGTTAAGTGCAGCAAATCCGTTTTGTCGATAATTTTCCAGTTGACGCAGTGTTGAAAAGGAGCGTTCGTTCGTCGATGTCGAAGATTTGATGAACATTAGGAAAAGCATTTTTGTTGCAGACATCAAGTGCTTTAATAGAATTGTGTGGATATTTAGCGTTAAGGCTTTAATAGCTGCCAGCAGAAATAAATTGCATGTATTCTTGCGAATACATAGCAAATTTGTACTTTGCTTGAATGTAAGCTCATTCTCCGTGGAATTCTCCAATCATTGCACTTACACGATCGCAACATTGGTCGATAAGCACTTATAGTCTACCGCTGAAGGTTACAAAAAACAGCCAGGATGGCTTTTTATAATTCTCTTTCAGTAAACTGCGTAGTCGAAGAATCTTCACAAATCACATGTGTTCTTAGAATGTTTAATATTTATTAGTTTAATTTACATATGCACTAGGTTAACCTATGAGGTTATAATTATAAATTTATATATCTACGTGATCTGGCTCGAGAAGAGGTCTTTTATTTAAAAATTTAGGAATTCCCGTTTTGATTGAGTTCGATTTAGAAAGATTTGTTGTTCAATTTTACACTCATTGAATATTATTACTTTAAGAGATATCTGTGTGCGATTTACAAATTTGCTTAACGATATTCGCATGTAACCATGCTCATCTTAAAGAATATTTGAACGCTTTTGCTATTCAGCAACCATTTTATTTGCTATCGCCAGATCAGCTGTTATCGCTAGCTAGGCGATTATCGAAAAATTCGTGATTTTATTTGCATGGAATTGAAAATAGCAAAATTCGTATATTCGAAATTTGAATATTTAACATACTCATGACTTATCACGAGGTGAGGAGCAAGTAAGCCCATACAACAGTGGATTTCATATTGCTTGGTTAAGTTCCTCACGAGCCAAGTTGAGCTTCAGCATTCCTATTGAGGCTATCGTCCGTGCTCATATTTCAACCATGCAGTCTTATGACAACCTTAGATGGGTCCCGCTAATGGTGAAATCAAGCATTTATCTAGGATTTAAGTACAAAAACACAAATATAGTTTATTTTTAATTTATAGATAATTTTGAAACGAAACCCAGACATGCTGTCGATGGGTAAGTTTCATTAATTCATTAAAAATTAGTAAATAAAGTTGATTCAATTTGCATATATTCAAAAACCTATTTTCAGGTGATTGGGGATATTCCTTGGAGTCGTGCTTGATGACTCCTCTACCAAATCAACCCGGGGAGAGTCCGAAATTCCGCTACAGTGAAGAATTCAAACATATAAAAAAAAATTTAAATAGTAGTGGTTGGAAATAAACTAGTATTTTTTTATTTTATTCAAATATAATAAAGAGATGTTGAAATTTACATCCGGCAACATGCATTCATTTGCTTTTTCTATTCCCTTTTGTGTTTTTCTCCCATTTTACCCGTTTGAACCCCAAGACCTCTTCGTGCGCACGGCCCTGAACCGAATACACCGAAAATTCGAATATCCGGATACCTACTTAAAAAAATTCGGATATTAGAATATTATATTTGGATATCCAGATATAAGAAATTAATGAAATGCAACATAAGGCAAATAAAAAAATTGGGAATAGTTAAAAAAAATTATGATTGAGATCTTTTTTACTTTTAACCTCCCATCTTTCCTTTATTAGGGCCAAACTTCATTTTTCAACAGGTTATCACTTTTCTAAATGGAGCTATCTAACAAAATAACTGTCGTAACCGAGATTTCAAGAAAATATAATTAGTAACCTAAATCATTGTAACGGTACTACTTTTATTGGAATTTAAAATTTGTGTTACTGAAAAATCACTCTTCTAACAACAAGTATATGAATACAGAGCTATAGATAAAACAAGTAAGGAAAAGTCTAAGTTCGGTGCAACCGAACTTTAAATACTCGCCGCAAATATTTATTTCAGATAAACAATACTTGTTGTATGCAATAAAAACACTTAATATTATATATAAAAATTAATGTGAGTAGGCTCCTGTGGCCTTCGGGCCACACCCCCATTGAATCGAAAATTTGTCTTTGTCTTATTTCTATTCGGTGCAGGTGAATGATATTTGGGTATTTATGTATGTATGTCCTGTACATCAAACCGTGTATCATTTTGGAAAAATAAGCGGTTCCACGTCCTTTAGAACAAAAATATTTAACACAGACGTACAATATTTGGTGTATAGTAGGCCCCACATATCAGGTTATACATTCTGAATCTACTATTCACCATATCTTTCCAGCTATTTGGCGTAGGTATATGATATTTGATTTATAGATATTCCCCCTTCGTCAATATGCAAAAAATATTGTTAACCCACTAGCACTGTCGTAAAATACCGGTTCAATAAGCTACGATTAACCACATGGGGGGCTTAAATCGGGCTATGTAGTTTCTGAAGAGGCTCTATTTGAAATAAATGCTTGCGCTAGTTTCTACCCGAACTTCCTAACTTCCTTACTTGTTTTATGTGTACTTTTATTCCTGAAAATTGAATAAGGGTACTTAGAGAAGACAAACATATGTAGTTCATATCAGGCTATGAAGTAGTGGAGACACGAGCCAAATAAATTTTGCTCTATATCTTTTTAGCACACTAAATATGTTGGGTGCACCCACATGCCCTCTTAAATTGACAAAGCAAAAAACTGTAACTTAAGCTAAATTTTCAGAATAAAAAAAGGAATTTTGAAATTCTAATAATGGAAAAACGTTTTATATCCAAAATACAATGGCGTTGCATATTTATTGATGTCGCTTCTAACGTTTTCCACAAATGAATATAATTAATAATATAATGAATTTTTTTTTTAATTTTAATATACACAACTAATAAGAAAGTTTAATTAACTAGAGCTTTATTTATTTTTTCAATTAAAAGTTAAGAAAAAAATCAGCACTATCGCCAATTTGATGCGAATAAATCATTACAATAAATTGGCCAGCAAAATAAAAACCAAATGGGGGAAATTGAGAACAGCTTCTAAATAGTTTATGATTTGAATGAAGATAACAACCGTAGTTGGACCTCTGATGAATACGTAACCTAAATTCATATTAACAACTCTAGAACAACGTTTTTCCACACTACAGATTCGGTAAGCAAGATGACAGCCTAATGTGCATTAACTGCCTTAATTTGCATTAACTCATGAACTATTCCTATACTATTAGCTCGTCGTAAATGCACCAAATTTTTATCCATTTAGGGCAACACAAGATTGTCGTCTGTTATTGTGAAATTTAAATGTCAATTTGTGTTTACTAATACAAATTAATTATGTTTGTCTGTAGCGTTTTTTAAACTATAATCTTATAAATATTAGATAAGAAAACTCCCGATTGATTTTTTTGTTTTATTTTTTTTTATAACTTATTACCCTGTGCTACAAAATTAAACTATTTTTGCGACACATGAAGAAATCGGTATATGGGCGGAACTAGAATGTACCAATTTCACCTTATATAAGGCTTATTTCATATGATCATAAGATTTAGAATTTAACGCCAGAAATGTGTAAGGAAAGCCAATCACATGAAATATTCCTTACATTAATTACACCTGATTTCGTTGTATTGATGTCCGGCTTCCATAATTATTATTATTCTTTTCCGTATGATTTGCATGACAGAGGAATAATGATGATAAATCATTTAAAGTTTAAAATCAAACAATGAAAATACATATGTGAAGTGGTTTGATTTTAGTAGTTAAGGAAGTTATCGGCGAATCAAATGAATTCTTCAAACCAAATAAAAGAAAGTTGTACATACATATTTATGTTAAGGGAAAGAGGAATGAAATAATCGTAACTGATGGCGAACTGTGAATCCGTGAATCAATAGCTATTTACATACATATGTCACTTCGGATAAGGTAACTAGATGGTAGCAGCTGAGATATGGCGGGCATTTATAAAAAATTGCGTTGAAAATAAATAATAAACACCTTTGTTTATCTGTCAAAGACAAATTAAATAAATACTTTTATCGTGCTTACTGCTTACTGAATCAATATATGCAAGTTATTTTACTTATAGGCAAAACATTTATACTTATTATACTGAACAAATTTTGTCATTTATATCAAATATAAAAATTGATTTAATCAGGCCATATATTACAGGGCCTCCCGCCCCTCTGGTACATACACATACATACTATGTACATATATTAATACATATCTATATGTATACACACAATATAAATGATATATTATGAACATTTCGTAATAAACAGTAACTGTAGGGCTTTATTTTATTTGTGAATAATTAACTATACATATGTATATTGATTTAGTTTAATATTATGTATATTGTTCTTTGGATTTTTGTATTTTCAAAATACAAATTTTTTATTTATATATTTTTTGTTCCAGAAGGAAAAAAATCATAGAGAAACCGCTAAATTTTATTCTGATTTATAGTGCATTTTAGGTGGTATTTTTGCTCTGTGTATCAAGCAGCGCAGCTAGCATATTCCTTATTTCTTACAACTGCTTACATTAATTTGGCAGGAGTACATGATCTAACACCAACCCAAACTCCATCCTTCTACCTTCATTACTCCAGGATATATGCACATATATTGATAATGATCTTCCCTAAAAGTGTCATTTTGCTTTATAATTTGGTTTTTTGTTTTTCATAAAGCACAGAAATATATGTATGTATTGAAATAATGATTTTTCGTAGCGGTAAAACATCTCAAAATGTCTTTTAAAGTCTTTATCCTTCAATTTCCATGAAGATTTTTATTCAAATCCCTTACCATAGCTAAACTATGTGAATTGTTAAAAACACTAATAACAATCCAAATTTAATTCCCTACTTCTACTACTATTATTCCTGATTAAGATCTGCTACTGGAAACAGCCACAGGGAATATATATTTTTGTGCAGTGATTTAAAATGAAGAGCATTAAAATAAATATCAGGTCAAATATGGATAGTATTTGAGTGTGAGAATAATATAACAATATAAAACAACAACTCGTCTTTCATCGACATTGCCAGCTCTACTTCCTTCGATATTGCTGGCGGTGCGTTCAACGGTTGCGCGTGACAAGAAGAAATACATAGCTATCGCTGCAACAGATATGCTCAACAAGGAACAGAGCGCTAGGGCAAGCGGTAAAGTGCCGAATTGCATTTTGGAAGTTACACGACAAAACATGTGTAGCAACTGGTAGGGTTTATTGTAAGAAAGCGTAAGGTATTGAGGCGTAGCGTCACAGTAATTTAATTAGCAATATTAGTTGTCGTGTCGACCGATCAAAATAGTGTTTGAAATTGGCGCCCAACGTGCGACCATATTCCAGTTAACAGTAAAATCCTCATAAAAGCACAAACCCTCTGCACTGAAATAGTGAGAACCGCGAAGTTATTTAATATTTGAAAATAATTAGTGTACAAAAATAGTGAGTACCGTGAAAATTGCAAAGTCAAATCACTACATAGATAGTGAGGACAGCGAACATTTTGTAAAATTATTTAAAAAATTAAAATTTTGAAAACTAAATACCACATAAATAATAGAAAAAGCGATAAAATCACAGAATAAATTAGTTAACTCATCATAACCTGATCTTGCTACTGCTGAGTAATCGTCCTGCTGCATTCATCCTACTTATTTTTCCAAATTTAGTAACGGTTGGAATGGGAAATCTATCTACTAAAACTTAACTTATTTAAAACATTGAACATGGACGCACAAACCTTAGAAGCTCCGAGCATTCTTAGAAGGAATTTCAGTCTCGAGTAGACGAACTAAAAAGTTGATTAGCTAGGATCGTAAAACCAGTTATAGTTACCTCATACGAATCAGTGATCATTCAACCCAACACAACATGTGCCGAATTTTAAATTTCTACGCCATCCTGAAAGTGAACCAAGCCAGATCAATGTTTGCAAGCTGCTTTAACAGGCATTATTATTCACCTCAGTAATGCGAAATAACTCGAACCCATCAAACTCCAGTGCCGGTGAACATATGCCCATCGTACTCCCGATTCAGACAGCACAGACCCCAACAACTCTACAGAAATTACGAGAGGTACCGTTATCAAGGAGCCTGCCCTAGGGTAATCCGTCCAGATAACGGAAACACGGGTGGCATATTCAATTCCCTGTAATGTGTGTCGATGGGCCTGAATAAAGACAGAGTTGTTTTCAGCCGTGGCACCATGGTAGTGATCAGCAGCCGATACAAAAGGTACCACGTATCAACAAACTCACCCAGGTGGTGAATATTGGAGTGATACCGGATATAACGACTATTATCAAGGCATAGAACTTAAGAGTACTAAATACGACGAGGACAAACCTAAGGATGACTTTAATTTTGTTGGACTAAATCCCTCTTGCCTTTTGTCGAAAGGACACTCGGCAGAAGAGGAACAAAGTTTTTAATTGAAAACGGCTCTAAAAGGAATCAAAGCTGTAAAATCAATTCACGGTATCGACATAATTTACGAAAAATGCTCAATAAATATATTTAATAAGAACACTGAATTCTTTGTTCTACATACATACATAGTTTGAACTCAATTGACGGCACCATAGGATTCGACTTAGTAAAAAAAGGTATATGGTAGTATTGACCTGAAGAGTGGTACTTTGAGTTATGACGGCTGAAAGCAAAAATTCTTGTACCACTACTGCTCACGTTAAAAAATTAATAGGAAACAAGCGAGGACAATGCCGAAATCTCTATATTGCTAAAACATCATGTTAATGTTTTCGCTAGATTACCAGTACGGAGGTACGATAAGGACCATGGGCGATTTACCCTTACGGAATCATTAGACCAAACCGTTTCCCTTATTAGAATCCAATTTTGGTTTTGGATAAGAAAGGGATGGACGAAAAAGGCAACAAGAAATCTCGTCTCATCTTTGCCCTTGGATAGCTAAATATTAAAACAATAAGAGATAAATATCCAATTCTGAACACTTCCGTAATATTGGAAAACTTGGAAAGTCCAATATTTTTTTGACAATAGACCTCAATCATTTTTAGGATTAGCCGGATACTATCGACAGTTTATAAATGACTATGCTTCGATTACAAAGCCACTAACGCAGCATTTAAAGAGAGAAAACAGAAATATAGGCGCTAACCTATAATATATAAATAACTCTCTTTAACCCAGGAAAACAACGCGACCAGCGAGGGAGAGCTGCAAGCAAAAGTATAGGTTTGCAAAACCCTCGTATCTATTTGTATTGCGTAGAGAATTTGAATATTTATACCGACCATCAACTTCTCAAATTCACTTTATCTGACAAGATAAGAATTTTCACCGCAGTTTCATTACAAACCTGGTATGGAAAATTTCGTCGAGGGCCGCCCTCTCTCGGCAGCATATAAATGCATTGGATCACGATATGGACTCGATAAGCATGATGAAAAACCCCATAAATTGTTTCCGGAATCATTTGGTCCTTGAAGAAGGGAATTCGTCAACAATTACCTCAAAAATTATATTTAAATCCCGAATAAGGCAGGAAATAATATAAAAAAATTAATGAAAAGTATAAAACAATGTTAATGCGAATGTTGTGAATGACTTGCTGTTGTAATTCCCCTTCTGGGATTTAAGATGAACTGGTCACGGCATATCCGGCCGTCAAGTTCCGTCACACTACCAGACTAGCAATAGACGTTTTCAACAAAGATGATCAGTACGAGCTTCTTCAAATTGCGCATTACCGTGCTCATCGGTCAATCCGTGAGAACCAAAAACAATTTCTTGAAAGTTATTATTTCCCTGATATAGCAAAACTTCTGAAGGAAATAATTTCCAATTGCAGAATATTCCACGAGGCCAAGTATCAACGACATATTCCAAACCCGGAAATATGATCGACTTCTTTACCTAAGTATCCGGGAGAAATCCTTCACGTTGACATTAGTTCAACGGATAAGACACATTTCTTAACTTCAATAGACAAGTTCTCAAAATTTGCAATAGTATTCTCAATTAAATCTAGAGCCATATTTGATATCAAAGAGCCATATAGGAACTCTTAATTTTTACAAAAACGCTTGGGTGTTGGTATATGCAATGAGATCTCGTTGAATTCAGTAACCATTGAATCAATACTCAAAAATCACTTTGGTGTCGAAACGTACACCAATCCAAATGCTCACAGTACGACTAACGGGCAGGTGGAAAGGTTCTACGACACCCTTAAGAAATTTCACGTATCGAGTATCTCTGACACAATTTATTTAATTCTTCTGTCCACAGCTAAATACAACCGCACAACTCATTATCGACGTAATACGACTCGAATTAATAAGGGAAATAAAAACTGCACTTACACGTATTCAGAAAAAAGACTTACAAAGACATAATAAAAAGAGACAAACACAACAGTATAACCCAGGGAGTAAAGTTTTCGTGAAGACTAATAAAAGAATAGGAAACAAGTTTTCAAAACTTTATACCGAAAAAGTAATCTAAAAGGACCTTTGTTGTAATTGACGACCGAAAAGTGCACAAAAACAATTTAAGACACTGACCGCTCTTTCCTTTGCCGTTCCTAGGATCATTTTGCTTTCGTTAAGCATTCGAGCTAATGCAGGAATACTAAATTACACCAGTAGTGCGATTCACTAACTTTAAACGGTGCGACAATTGTTATTTTTGACGGCAATATTTGCCGTTTGCACTAACGATTGTGCGATTCACTAACTTATTCTTAACGAGACTTAACAGCCGTTTCAAACTAAATGTCAAAGTAAGCGAAAAGCACAAAGCGGAATAGAGAAAAAACAAACGAATGCCTGCTGTCAAATATAAATTTGAGCGTTTTTATTACATTTTATTAAAGTGAAATAATATACTAGTTTATTTCAAACTACAAACGTTTATAATTCTTCTTATATATAACAATGTTCCATTGTAGCAGAATTTCGGACTCTCCTCTGACTGATTTGGTAGAATAGCCATCAACTCGACTCCAAGGAATATCCGGAATCACCTGCAAATACCCCTTGATTTTCGTTTTTAAAGTTGGGGTTGTGCTCCAGCGTATTTGGGATTTATATACATATATGTATTTAAATTTTTTAATTAGAATTATTTATCTATATATTAAAACTAAACTATATTTCATTTTTTGAACTTGTTCCTTGATAAAAGCTTGATTTTGCCATTTGCACATTAATTGAATGGTAGAAACATATGTAAGGTGGTTGGCATAAGCCGCCTCATGATTCTTTGGTGTGCAATCGACAGCCCCAATAGTGCCTCCCACAAAAGGTGACGACGCTGAAGCGAGCATTTCTTTAGCAGCTTGGGTCATAGGAAACCTCACTTTTCTGTTACCCTATAAATGCCGGCTTACGGATGACTATCTCATGGATATTCCCCATTGTTCCCCTACGGGTCGTTGATAGCAACCAGTTGCGAAGGACCTTAAAGCCGCTAGAACCTAAGTAAAATTTAAAATTGCATACAGGCTTAAAGATTACACGAGCTACCTGTTTCTCAGTTGACATTGCTGTTATTCTGGAGCCTCTTATTTGGTTGTCAAGCTTATAAATTAGGTATTCAGCCATGTCTGGAGTTAACCGATACAGCTTCTGAAATTCTGTTGCATTCAAATGAAAGGGATTGCCCACATCCCGGAGTAAACGTCGATCTACCGTTGGAGGTCTTATTTCTTCGCCAGCTCGTGATAAATCATATGCCAAATATTCAAACGACAATATTTATTGTTCCTTTTTTAATTGCAAGAAAACAAATCACTGAATTTGAAATTTATTTTTTATTTAAGTTGAAATAACGAATTTCACTTTTCTCGATTGAGTTAACAACATCAAATTTGTTGTCGTCTAGTTTTCGGTCATCGACTAGCTAACATCAACAGCTGATTCAGCGAATGCGAAAATCGTTAAAAATTGGCTACTGAATAGCAGGGTCGTTAAAATTTTGGTTAAGTTGAGTTAACCAATCGAATATCTTTAAAATAAGTTAATGCATTGCACTACAGATCTTACTACATGCCAATTACATCCTGGAACGGTAGCTGTTTATGTACAGCATGACTTTCTACTACATACAACTAATTTGTTACAATGGCTGTGGAGACAGATAAACTACTGAACCAATTCCCACAGTCACACGTTGAACAGCTACTAGAAAAGGACGCTAATGAAATAAAAAACTATTGGACGAGATAACAAAATTGGAAATGTCAGGAAATATTTATTTTAATTGCAGCATAACAGAGTGATTGAGAGGAACTTCTGTTTTTATTATTATTATCTCAAAGAATCTGCTTTTTTTGTTTTATGCTGTAATTTAAATACTTACTGCACATACAAAAATGAAAAAAAATATTATAAAAATGGGTTATTTTGAAACTGAAAAAGACTTAGGAAAGCCAGCAAAATATTCTTAAACTTGTCCTTTGAGCATCTTCGGGCCATCCTTTTAAAAGTTTTATGAAAATTATTTGAATTGATTTTTGCAACAACGATGTTTCACTAGAAACGGATACTATAGCTGAATGTAACCGGAAATAGATTCCACTCTACAATTGCAAAGATATGATAATGACAAACTTTTGTCAGCCCCTGAAAGAAAGCTGCAACTGCCTAACCAACTTTCTGCGAAATGTCAAAATTCGCATATAATGTGGTCGCAATTGAGGAAGTAAACAATGGCATAGTTGTGATCAACGACCAACCAGCATCCATACAAACCGCGAACTTGACAAAGCCGACGAAATGTTGGACAAATGGTTGTACCGGTTGTACCGTGTATAGTATGGTTGCACAACCGATGGGACGGTTGAATCAGCGATTGGATGAAAATGTTTTTATTTTTTGGTGGGCGGAGTCAACGGTTGTACAATGTGTTGGAGTGTGAATAGTGAAGTTATACAACATCTTTTTTTTTTGATTTGCTTGTTTTTTTTGTATTATTTAAGCATTGTAAATAATTAAAACTGGGCTAATTCATAGAAACGTACAGAGTGTTGTGGAATGCGTAGTGCCAAGTGTTCAGCACGACGCATACAAGATTAATAAAGTTGTGCAACGTGTTAAAACGTGTATACAAAACACCCATCCAATGCATTGTACAACGTGTTGACCAACGTTTGGAGCGTGTATACTTTACATAAGAAAGCGTTAGGTATTCGACCATAGTCATCGCAGTAATTTAATCGGCAAAATTAGTTGTTATAACTCGATCGATCAAAACGGCTGCTTTTGTGTTTGCGAGAGAAATAAAAAACTATTAAAAGAAAAAAGCAATGTTTGATAATTTGTTATATTATTATTAATTATAACTGCGCAGACTTTTTTGTATTATATTTAATTATATTAGTTAAAAATGTACAAACTTTTTATATTATATTTATTTTATTAATTAAAAGTGCACAGAATAAACAAAAACTGGCACTGTTTTTTCATCGAGATTATAAAATGAGTTATATTTGAAGACATCTATCAAAATACTTCAGGAAAATATTCCGATTTCCGTGTGATGGACCGATTTGAAAATAACTCGAACAAATGGAGATTTTTTATATGCATACATACATAAGTATATGTATAAAAAGTTATTCAAAAAGTAAAATCTTTAAAAAACTTATAAGGGTTTTTTTTGGAAAATTAGTTTTCGGAGAACTCGAATAATTCAGCCAAACCTTTCCCGATTTAGACTACAAGGTATAATTTGAAAGTTGGATTTTTAGAAAAATGATATTTAAAGAACTATTTGTAAATAAACACGTAAATATCAATATTTTTCTGGAATTTTTTGGCAAAAACCTTAAAGCATAATAAGTTTTACGATACCGATGAAAAGCGGCAACCGATTTTGGTTAGGAACTCTATTGAACATTCATACATATATAACCCTACTCTAATTCTACGAATTTTGTAACAATTTTGAAAGTACTCACTCACTTAAAAATAAGATATACATAAGAAGGTGTCAGTGTCAATTTATAGCATTTCCAATTTAAAACTATTCAAATTTTATTAAACTGTTTCCAAATGCAATGCGATTAATTTGTGGGGTTTTCAAAGCAAATTCGAAATAATATTTTTTGCCTAGATTGTAGATTTTACTTCCGTATGGGGAATGAACGTGACTCTAATTACTACCATGAATAATACTAGCATTGGTCACCATTATTTCACCATCCACTGTGAATTCGTTCAGTTTCCAAGTACTTCTTCGGGAACTTAGACAAAATTGAAAGGCGCCACGATTATAAAATTTATTTCTAATGATAGCTAATGCCAGAACTCCTAAACCAAGGAAATAAATACAAATTTGGTTTCAGCTGTACATTTTTTGTTATTAACTTATTTTATGGGTCTCCCAGAAACCCCACAAAAGTATATATATGGACCATACTATGGGGTGAAAGCATTAAAATTCAGACTTTCCTTTTCTTCTAAAGCACATAAGTCCTTGTTTTTGATAATTTCGCTTGCCGTTATTATGAACTATGAACTATGCAAGTATTTTACTTATTCACTTCATAGGACAACATTTGTTTTTACTTGGATTAGGTTTATTTATAATTTGACACCATAGTTGAATAAATTGACTAAATATAAGAGATTACGAGGAGTAATAAAAATCCATTTTGGCGATGTTTAAGTATACAAATTTGGATAACATTTCCCTTTCTGAACGCGAATTGGTTGATGACCTAATCTCAGTTTCAAAGAGGGTGGTTAATCTTGGTTAAGCTAAGTTTAAATCTATCTAAAAGGCGCAGATCGAGTTTAAACGAGGCACCGAAATAAACTTCAGGTGTAATACCAGTTAAAATATTATCAATTTTAATGCACTCTACAGCTCTGAACTTTTTAACTTTTTGCCTCATTCTGATTCAATGAGTAGGAAAACTCAGAGTTCAACTAATTGAAAATTGCTTGATGGAAAAATAACATAGTTTTGTTAACAAATGTGCTAGATTTCAAGCTTGAGTGATAGATGTGGCAGAACGCCCAACGAAACAAGTGAAGAAAGACCTGCCTTACAACATAAACAAAAAAATTACTCAAATTTCTTACTTAATTTTTTAGTTTTAGGTAAAACTTAATATCTGAACTATCAGTGGTATGGAAGCGATATCTTACAGAACACAAATCCTATTGACTTATCCAGTGGACTTTGTATGATTGATCGGAATTGCTCAAAGTTTTTAACATTTATTTATTCTATATTCTTATAGAATGAATTTGTACAAAAAAAAAAGTTTTCATGAATGACGTTGTGAAAGATTTACTTCAATTAATATACGCCAATTATTATTTTGGATTAAATAGCACAGCTCCTTAGGAAATTCGATTTTTAATACATACAGTCGAACTCCTCTATAACGAAGTCGTCGGGACCGGTGAAAAAGTTCGTTATAGAGAGGTCATACGAAATTTCATGTCTTTATGTTCAAGGCCTATGTAATGAAACATTGATTCATTTTATTTGTTTTATTTGTTTTTATTTCTTACATTTCAAAAAGAAGACCTTAATAAAAGGTCAAAAAGATTATAAGGATTATTCAGGTATAAAAAAATTGTCGACTGTAGATTGTTTAGCTGTTTGAGCCTTTTCCTTATCAATAAATGCTTCTAAGGAATTAATTTTATTAAATAAAATGGCGGGTACATCGCTCCGTGATTCAACAAATGTTAATAGAGTTTGTAATGCTGCACGCGTTTTGGAGAATGATGGAACTCTAATATATTTTTGAGTATTATAACAACTAATTTTTAGCTCTTCGCTAAATTCGTTATAGAGGAGTTATTTGCTATGGAAAATTCCATTTATGTATAACAAAAGAATTCGTTACAGAGAGGAATTCGCTATAGAGAAGTTCGTTATAGAGAGGTCTAAATATATGAATAAATTGTGAAAATCGTAGTGTTTCAAAAAAAAATTCGTTAGAGAGAGGTTTTCGTTATAGAGGAGTTCGTTATAGAGGAGTTCGACTGTATTTTAATGTTAATATACCATAGTACCTATTAACGTTGAATTTATATGTATAAGGTGACAGAAACGTGATAATAGCGACAAACTTGAAGTATATTTCATTTTCGAAAACAAAAGGGAAGCAGAATATTCAACCATATCACTGCATGCATCGTAGCTCGATTTTCGGAGATTTCACGTTTCCGAATCGCTACGAATGTAAGTTCGAAATTCGTGAAATGCCATCTGTGAGTATGTTCGTAATGCCAAATCTTAGAGTTTCGAACTTATTTTTTACGACAAGTATTCGCTAACGGAGAGCCACAAAGAAGCGGGAATTATTGAACAAAAATTATAAAAAAAAACCGTGGGAATGTGAGTACATATATGGGTTTAAATATATACACAAATGTCAACCAGAAATGAGAATGGCTTACGCTGCATAAAAGTATTTTTTCCGACAGGGTTGGTATAATATGTACTGCAAATTTGTGTAAACAAGTCAAAAATGGTTACAACACGTCAACAGTATACACGGCACCATGAACTAGCAAAGCTATTACCGCATTCTTCCAGAACGCCAAATACATACTTATACGGAAATTAATTCTTTTTCACGACACTTTGTTTACTAAAAATTGTTTGTTAACTCATTGACAACTGATTACGAGTCATCAAAATTTGGCAGCATTTTAAACTTGTTCCGATGAACTCAGCGACAGGGCCGAATAATTTGGCGCTTGCATCATAGACGTATGTAGCTCGATACGTGGTCGATGTTCTCCTGAAATTTGTAGTAAGCGTCTTGATTTTGTAACACAATTTGGGGGACCAACAGTTTTCGCCGACTCCGAACGGTAACTGATTTTTTAGAAGTTTTTTCAGGGATTTGAACCCAAGAGACTCCAAGTGAATAACGCTATACACTCGACCACGGTACACTGTGGTGACTAATTATAAACATAGAAGCTACACCAACAGGGTGCTTTAAAATGTATCGTCAAAGTGGAGATATTTTTGAAAAATGCAAAAGCGTAAGGTAAAATAAGTTAATAATTTTGAAAAAATGTCCACTTATGATACACATTTTTTCTCAGCAACGGATTTACCCATTTCTACTAAACTCGATAGACGTATTGCTTGCGGTAAAAATTTTAAATTTTTCTAAAAGACAAATATCTAAACTTTAAAATAAATGTACATACATAATGCCGCAATAACAACAATTAAAATTCAATGCCAAAGTAGAATTTGGATGTTAGTGCAAAAATTTGCACTAACATGAAATTGCATTAATAAAATAAACTTGTTTTTATATTCTTTTGCAATAAAATAATAAAAATAATTATTACGGTGCTTTCCATCTCGATTCAACAGGTCCTCTCGGGACACTATTTTATTTTTCAATGAAACTAAAATATGAGACACGTATTTTTTTCTTGAGCCCTAAAAAAATTTTTTCTGAGAATTATCGGCAATTTTGTTTTTCGGATGAAAATCAATTTTTCCCGTTATTCGCGGACATTTTTTTTAAACTTATTTATAACTTAGTCAAAAATTGACCGATTTCGACAATTTTTACTTTGAAATATTTGTAATAACATGCACTACCAAATATAGGTATGAAAAATTGCTCGGATATTGTTTATTAATTTTTTATTTTGCAATAAAGAAAAATTGCGATTTTTTTTAAATCAAATATCTCAAAAAATGTATCTTTTGTTTTTGTCAAACTTTTTACATCAAACAGACACTTGAAATTTTAATTTGACTAAATATCTAGAAACTAAAATTTTATGAATATTAATTGACTGCTTTTTCGGATTTCACACCTCAAAGTGTTCCTCAAATGTATATTAACCGCACTCTTTTCTGGAGGAACAAGGATATGACTTCGGTAAAGTTCTTATTGATGAAAGCGCTATCACTTCAGATGAAGAAAGTAATCCTTTCAAAATTTTCGAGAAGGTTGCCGACTTCGAAAACTTACTTGAAAAGGTTGTAGTCCCAGAGTCAATAAGATATGCTGAGCAAAATGGCCGACCTTTGACTATCAGTAATGAAGAGGCCACAGCTTTCTTCGGAATGAACTTTGTAATGAGCTATCATTGCTTACCTACATTTCGAAGCTACTGGTCTACAGATCATGATATGGGAGTTCCCTACATTGCTAGTATCATGACCGTAAATCGTTTCGAAGAAATACGTAGAAATTTGCACTTTAGTGACAATTATAAGGAGCCGAGTAGGGCCGATCCCAATTATGATAGAGCATTCAAAATACGACCCGTAATAGAGCACTTCAATAAAGCCTTTCAAAGCGCTATGACCAATACGAAGATCCAGGCTATAGACGAGCATATGGTCAATGCGTTCAGTGTGCCATATATCAAGTAGAGAATCGCACAAACAATACGTGCTCTACATGTAATGTTCATTTATGTTTCACTTCAGAACGTAATTGCTTTGCTGAATATCACTAATATATATGTTAATATTAAAAACAATGTTATATAATAAAAAGTTTATTATTATCGCCATTACATGTGTTTATTTTACAATAAAAGTGCATACCTATTTTTCTTTCGACTCATTAAAAAATGTTACTCTTAATGCATATAGGCAGGGCCGTATCCAGGATTTTATTTCGGGGGGGTTATTTGAATTTATTTAAATTTATTCCAAAATATAGTATTTTGTGAGCTCAAGGTCTTGCTCGATTCAACAGGTCCTCTCGGGACACTATTTTATTTTTCAATGAAACTAAAATATGAGACACGTATTTTTTTCTTGAGCCCTAAAAAAAATTTTTCTGAGAATTATCGGCAATTTTGTTTTTCGGATGAAAATCAATTTTTCCCGTTATTCGCGGACATTTTTTTTAAACTTATTTATAACTTCGTCAAAAATTGACCGATTTCGACAATTTTTACTTTGAAATATTTGTAATAACATGCACTACCAAATATAGGTATGAAAAATTGCTCGGATATTGTTTATTATTTTTTATTTTGCAATAAAGAAAAATTGCGATTTTTTTAAAATCAAATATCTCAAAAAATGTATCTTTTGTTTTTGTCAAACTTTTTTACATCAAACAGACACTTGAAATTTTAATTTGACTAAATATCTAGAAACTAAAATTTTATGAATATTAATTGACTGCTTTTTCGGATTTCACACCTCAAAGTGTTCCTCAAATGTATATTAACGCTTATTACTAAATGATAATAAATTGCAGAAGAAATTACTTTTGCTTGTTGGGAAGGATATGATACGATCTTATAAAAAAACTTCAATAGAAATTTTTATTAAAACTTTATCTGAATGGACTTTGAAAGTCAATACTCACTTGCAATGCAAAAAATTCCAACAAAACGTTATAAGACAAGAAAAACTTATTTTATTTGATCTTGTGATTGTGAAAAATGAAATACAGTCGTATTACTGGAAATCGAAGCAAATCTCCATTTTCACTGCAGTTTGTTACTTATGATATATCGTATGACTAGGCATATGCACTGCTGGCGATTGAAAAAATTGTTTATGATTTGAACCAATGATTTCCGGAAATAATAACGCAAAGTATGACGATAATTTCAGATGGGGCCCGAAGTCACTTCAAAAATCGGTTCCAACTAAATGAATTTATAACATCGGCGACTCAAAAGAAATGGTTGTTTTCCGCGACAGGACATGGAAAGGCGGCGTGCGACGGGATTGGTATATTCAACACAGTATATTCAATCTGCAAAAACATTTGTTGCAATAGTGCAGAAAAATACTCCGAAAATCAAACACCCTTTTGTAGTGGTCAAAGAGTTGGAAAGTTTTTGAAGCAAAAAGAAACGATTTGGAAAAAAGCAAAAACATATAACGGAATTCGAGATACGCATGTGTGGAAGAATGAACTCGTGAAAAACAAAAATAACAAACACGGCAAAAACTTGTGAACATGAATGGAAAGTTGCTAAATAATATGCGTGATAATTAAGTTATTTATAAGTTTGATGTACAGAAGTTATATCTAATTATTGAGTAAAATCAAAACATTTTCCACAAATGCATCCATGTTTTCTTTTACTCTATACTAATATGTATATTGAAAAACAACTATACATTGTTATTTTGAACAGTAAATGTCGATATTCATTGTGTGCAGTTGGCGTTTTAACTTTTTCACGCATATGGGACATATGTGTCCCCGCCAAATTTTGGAGATTTGCAGTAAATCTGGCATACCAAAACACTTGTTATGTTACTTTACTTTAAGTTGATGGTTCAACCGAAAGTTTTTAGTCCTGACAACCCTAAAAAAACAGTCATGTGTGTAAAAACTCGTGGAGAAAAAGTGAAAATCAGTTTAGCGAATCGTGAACATTTTCAATTGTGGAATTTTAAATAAACAACTTTTCTCGAACTTTTTTTCTTGAATTGCATTCATTGGTGAGTAAACTTATTATTTAATTACATACTTTTTGTTTTCTTGGTAAAATATATTAAAATTTTGTAAAAAAAAACGTAAAGGGACGCGGGTGTCCCTATATGCATCAAAGGAATACTACTAATAATATTTTGTCCTGCTATTATTTTCAGGTTGCCATTATTATTTTACTATATTTTGATACCGAAAATGTCTTCAAATCGTCGTAGAGAATTCTCCCTGAGAGAAGAAGAAATTTTCGAAGTCTTGATAGCTGACAACAGCGACGACGAGGATGCCTTGAATCTTGATGAAGAGGACCAAACATTTTTAGCGCAAGACATGGATGCCGGCTTATCCGCTGTTGAAATCGAACCCTACCCAGCGTCTCCTGAGGAGAACATAATAGAAAACCAACAACCCAGTGTTAGTGTCCCATCTTTTAGTTGGCGAAAAAATTCATATTAGCCGCACTCTTTTCTGGAGGAACAAGGATATGACTTCGGTAAAGTTCTTATTGATGAAAGCGCTATCACTTCAGATGAAGAATGTAATCCTTTCAAAATTTTCGAGAAGGTTGCCGACTTCGAAAACTTACTTGAAAAGGTTGTAGTCCCAGAGTCAATAAGATATGCTGAGCAAAATGGCCGACCTTTGACTATCAGTAATGAAGAGGCCACAGCTTTCTTCGGAATGAACTTTGTAATGAGCTATCATTGCTTACCTACATTTCGAAGCTACTGGTCTACAGATCATGATATGGGAGTTCCCTACATTGCTAGTATCATGACCGTAAATCGTTTCGAAGAAATACGTAGAAATTTGCACTTTAGTGACAATTATAAGGAGCCGAGTAGGGCCGATCCCAATTATGATAGAGCATTCAAAATACGACCCGTAATAGAGCACTTCAATAAAGCCTTTCAAAGCGCTATGACCAATACGAAGATCCAGGCTATAGACGAGCATATGGTCAATGCGTTCAGTGTGCCATATATCAAGTAGAGAATCGCACAAACAATACGTGCTCTACATGTAATGTTCATTTATGTTTCACTTCAGAACGTAATTGCTTTGCTGAATATCACTAATATATATGTTAATATTAAAAACAATGTTATATAATAAAAAGTTTATTATTATCGCCATTACATGTGTTTATTTTACAATAAAAGTGCATACCTATTTTTCTTTCGACTCATTAAAAAATGTTACTCTTAATGCATATAGGCAGGGCCGTATCCAGGATTTTATTTCGGGGGGGTTATTTGAATTTATTTAAATTTATTCCAAAATATAGTATTTTGTGAGCTCAAGGTCTTGCTTTGAGTAAAACACTATGTTAATATTCATACATTTATTTGGTCGATATTTAAACTTCAATCTGATGTCATTCCCAAGATTGCAAGGAAATGCATGATTTATTCCAAAATGAAATTAAGACGTCTTGACTTTTTAGCTGCAAAATCATTCATCACGTCTTTATTGTCCAGTTCAATTCTTCGGTGAACAGTCATGAGGGCTAGTCCATTCAGTCTTTCTTGGCCCATCGAGTTCCTTAAAAAAGTTTTAAGACGTTTTAAGGTCGAAAACGAACGTTCTGCAGTGCACGTAGTGACAGGCAATGTTGCATAAATTTTTAGTAAACTAAAAATGTTTGGAAAAAGCTGACTTTGGCACGAACTTAAAGCTTCCAGTGCAGTTTTTGGGCGAAATTCAGATTCCAATTGACTCCATTTCTTTTTCCATAGAGAAAATTCTACAACAACAGCTACCGGATCAATGTTTTTGTAAATACTTAACTCACGAGCGTCAGAGGCGGTAAAAGACACATCGCTTTTGGCACATATATAGGGAAGAAAACGTACCAATTTTGATATGGTTATTTTATGCTGAATAAATCTATCTTCTATTTGCATTGAAATATCGTCAAGAAAAGGCACTGCTATGGCGAATTTATAATAAGCTTTTGGATCTCTAAATGTATTATTTTCTTCGTTCTTTTTAGTGAAAGAAATTCGAGGGAGTTTTACTTCTCCATTGACAGATTCTAAAAGCTCTTTAGCGGATTCGAAAATCGTCGAGAATTCGTCGTCGATATTTGCGCGGAGATCTTTTAAAACTTGTGAAACTATTTCAATGTGCTCAAGGCACTTGCCAAGTCTAAGCTAGGTGACTGTAAACTTTTACACAAAGGCAACGTGATTTCGAATATTTTTGATGCCATAAAGAGGCTAATCACAAAGCCACAACATATCAGAGATTTTATAAAACCATTCGCCCTTGTTGATGTTTCAATGTCAGCTTCGTTCACAAGTTCTTCAAGTGCTGCAATGATTGGGATATACATCTCTCTGAAACATCTCTTTGAAACGAATTAATCCATTGTGGTTTTCCACCCAACGAGTGGCGCACATTGAAACCAATTTACTTGATTTTGCACCAGACAATAATTCTTCAATTTTCTTTGTCAGGATCTGGGTTCTTTTAGGTGATTTTTTAAAAAACACCCCTACAGCTTTAACTACTCCCACACAGTGACGAATATGGGAGACTTCGCATGCATGCAAAAGTGCTAAGTTTAACGAATGGGAACAACAGTGGATATATAAAGCTACAGGGTATTTTTGCCGAATTATTGCTTGAACGCCATTAAAACTACCTTTCATTGCAGCGGCGCCATCATATCCTTGGAACTTATTTCTAATCCTAAATCGTGCAAAGTTTCGAGAATCATTTCTGCAATGTGAGTTCCTGTTGTACATTTTAATGAAACAGATTTCAAAAAATCTTCACAAACAAAAAAGAACTCTTGGTCGTTGTCGACATATCGCACACTTATTGACATTTGCTCAGTTTGCGAAATATCTGATGTTTCGTCCACCAATATCGAAAAGCACCTTGCGCTGTTTACACTCTCCACAATTTTTCTCTGAATAATTTCGCCACAAGTTTCGATTAGCTCATTTTGTATATTTGGACTCAAATACGTTGCATTTTTAGAGCAAACCTCAAAATGCCGTTTAGCGTTTTCATCCCCACATTCCATACGCATGCGAAAGATTGCGCGAAAGTTACCATCATTATGATTAGTCTCGCTACTAAGAGCTCCATAATCGCGTGTTCCGCGTAATGTTAATTCTTGTCGAGCACAAAGCTTTAAAACTTCTATTACGGGAATCAGCTTTTCTCTATTTTCCTTTATTTGTTGGATGCGAGATGAATCCAGCTGCTTTTTAATATCAGGAATAGACATTTTCACCGTTTTCATAAAATTACACAGATCAACAAAAAAAAAATTTTTTGTACATGGGTTTTGCCCTATATATTCGGATTCTATGTTCAATTCTATAAAAAAAATGCAATTACGAATCAAAAATATTTGGTTTTGTAGAAGTTATAGCGATTTGAAAATTTTGCATTTTTGCACCAGGCTAATGTAGGTCCTTTCGCGCTATTTCGGTCGATAGAGGGCGGCGGGTAGCTACCTGATGCAGCGATGCAGCGAAAAAAGATCTACTTAAAGCACAACATACTTATCTTAAAAAAAGCAAAAAAATGTGGCTGAAAAACAGTAAAAAGGAGATAAAAGGTCCCAGATACACATGATTTTAGGTAGATTTGGCAATTCGTTAAGTACATATTAAGAAACTCATCGAAACTTTTACTGACGGATTGGCAGGCCTAGCAATAAAGTATGCCAGCTACCTGATAGCGTTTTTGTAAGTAAAATTTTTTTAAGAAGCTGTTGTTTCTTTTGTCACTCGTTGTGCGCGACACTATGTTTTTGCATATCACAGAGGAATGATGTCTTCGAGAAGTTGTAAACGAGCGGCTAATTCGTTTTGCTATATATGTGGCGAATGTATTAAAAGATGACAAAAAAAAGTTTGATTTAACTAAAAACACAAGGATTTGCGAGACCTACCTAGCCTACTTCGGTCTACCTGTTAAAAACCAGGACAAAAAATGGGCTCCACATGTTTCATGTAACTCTTGCAGAAGCATTCTGGAGCGTAAGTTTATTTTCTCTTTTTTATTGTACTAACTGTTTCATATATATATACATATATCTATATATAATTGCATAATAACTGAAATTGTTTTGAAATGCTTTACGTTTTATTATAGTTTGGTACCAGGGTGAGAAAAGAGCCATGAAGTTCGCAGTGCCGAGGATTTGGAGGGAACCGAGTAATCCTGACACTGATTGCTATTTTTGTGTAGTGAAACCACTGAAAGGGAAACGTTTAAGGAAAACAATATATCCGGAACTACCATCGACATCCGCTCCAGTACCACATTTGTTCCTCAAATTGAACCAGGAATACCACATCTCATCAACTCTGAAGATCTCAATGACAACGAAATTTACTTACTTCTGATGTTCGAATATCTCGGCAAAGAAAGCGTCATGAAGAATTTTCTTGTTTCTACAGTAAGGAAGATGGACTCTGTTTTTGCTATGACGTGAAAGGTTTATTTGAAGCAATTGGTATTCCTTGTAATACAAATGAATGGCGCTTCTTTATCGACAGCTCAACAAAAAGTCTAAAAGCAGTTCTACTACACAATGGAAACAAATTTGCATCTATTCCACTGGCACATTCCATACATCTCAAAGAAAATGATGACATTATTAAAATGCTATTAACTGCAATCAAATATACGGAATACAAGTGGGAAGTTATTGGAGACTTCAAGATGGTTTGTTTTTTTTACTGGAATGCAAGGTAGATATACCAAACACTCCTGTTATCTTTGCCTATGGGATAGCAGAAATGATGCCGCCCACTATCGCCAAAAACATTGGCCTGAACGTACTGAGTATGGTGTGGGAAGATTTAATATTAAACATGAAGCAATTGTCGATCCTAAAAACATATTGATGCCGCCTTTGCATATTAAATTGGGCCTTATTAAACAATTTGTGAAGGCTCTTAATATTGAGTATAAAGCTTTCAAATATTTGCAGACTTTTTTTCCAAAGCAGTCAGAGGCGAAAATTAAAGCTGGAGTCTTTGTTGGCCCTCAAATAAAATAAATTATGAACTGCGATATTTTCCCGGACCTACTTAGCAATAAGGAGAAACTAGCGTGGAACAGTTTTAAGGCAGTAGTTCATGGCTTTCTTGGAAATCATAGGGATGAAAATTATGATGAGCTGATAACTGGCATGATTACGAATTTTCCCGCCATCGGATGTAGAATGTCGCTAAAGATGCACATGTTACATTCACATCTGGATAAATTCAAAGATAATATGGGAGCTTATTCAGAAGAACACGGGGAGCGATTCCATCAAGATATAATGGAGTTTGAGAAACGCTACCAAGGCCAGTATACGGAAAGCATGATCGGGGACTATATTTGGACGTTAATAAGAGAAAATGTTACCGAATATGGCAGGAAAAGCAGGAAACAGCATTCTTAAACATTTAAACTGTATTCTAAAACTAAATTTATAAGAATAAATCTTAAATTGATTTTTACTATACTAGAATAAATCAAATCTATGTCAAATTTTGATGAATTTTCATGTTTTTCGTTTTTCTCATTTTTTTCGAACAAAACCAAATCAAAAACTTTTTTATGTTCATATTCTTATTTCTGGGTGCAAAAGCAATAAAAAAAATATACGCACGACCCATGTACAAAAATGTTGTTGACCAGTGTTATCTGCAAAGATGGTACTAGACAAATGGTATTGGCATTTTGAATGCGTCTCAGAAGCTTCAATTGCTTTCTTCCAGTTAGTAAACGGTTCACATACAAGCGATCGCAATTTTTGGTGCGCACCTTTGCCCGCGCTCTCGTAAGAAAAAAAAACGCAATATTTACAAAGAGCCCCTTGTCCTTTAGCTTGGGTGTACGCAAGCCATTCATACCTGTGTGATAAGATTCATTTTTAAATAATAACTAATTTGATGGTCATCAGGATATGACATCCTGGATGTCCATTATTACGAGCTAACCTATTTTTTCATGTTCTGTACAAAAGTACAAAATGAAGTCGACTTGACAAATAACAGACACCCTAACGTTCATTCGCACCTTTTCAACCAATGAAGTTGAAACTTAAGATTTCTTTTGCTTTCTCTAACAAAATTGAAGGATTCATCTGGAGTCCAAGGATTTGTTAAAAGTTGCGTTCCCAAAAACGCACCAATATCAGTACTACTAATATTCCACTTAATGAAACTTTGTATAGGGACTTCTGTTTTAGTTTCATCCACCACAATTGAATTACTACAACTTGCTTGTTCTTCTATAGTTGCAGTTTCAACACTAAAATTCTCAATTTTTTTGTTTTTTAAAACCATATGCAAGCAATGTTTGCCGTTTTTCACACATTTTTATTTTTCGCAGCTCAAACTCAACTTTTGCCCAATCACTTAACAAAGCCGAACAAAAATGTAAACAAAACATATGATTAAAAGGGTTGCTGTGATACTTGCGCTCCAGAGATGTATCTAAAAGTGAACTGTAGGCGTGTATTACACGGTCAATAAATACCGGCGTGATCCACGGATCGCGATATTTATTGACGGTGTAGCAATATCGATGGATCCTGATATAAAGGACACAAATTTGATTATTTCTGTAGAATTTAATCATATTGCGTTGTTGGAAAAGCAATAATAAAAAATTCCAATTGGTTTCTAAAGAAAATTAAAAAATCCAGCACTGCACTCACATACATAATGATGTAATTTTTCCTAAGTAATAGATTTTGTAATTTATTAGGGACATACATATATGTCCCCTAAAAAAACATATTTATAAATATACAATTTTTTTTTCATGTTCCTTTTTATTTAAGTTAGACCAGAATAAATAGACATAAACCAAAACATATATTGTTTTTGCTCTGGTTTCCTTATAAACGTGTAAGGGTTAAAGGAAAAACAATTTTTTTCTTAAAAAAATCATAACTCATAACAAAACAATTTTAGTTACTAGACATTTAGTGAAATTAAAATTTCAAGTGTGGGAATGATCCATGAGGTTTTGGAAGTCAACTTCAGCTGATGCTTCGGTAATTTTGGAAATAAAAAGCACTGCTTCCTTCTTGGCTTGAATAAGTTGAATCTTCAGACGCTTATTTCCTAGGAAATGCATTTGGAGGTGTGGGAAGTTTCTTTTAGTATCTGAAGCTTAAGTTTGGAGTTTAACATTAACACTGAGTTACTCATAAGTTCATATACGCAAATTTTTAATCATCACTACTTTTTTCGACAGCACTAAATTCGCGTGCCTCTACCCCAAGTTTGCTTCACTTTAATTGATATAGAAAGTAAAAGAGCTAGGGATAGAAAAAAAGTTTGAGTTCAGGTAAGTAATACTTAACAAATGACGAGTCGTAATTTTACGGATAATATTTTTGGAGCTGTTTTTTAAGTTCTACCAAAGTTGGAAATGGGTCGAAACAAAGATTTTACGCAAAGCGAAAAAAATTATCCTTTATTTTTTGTTTATACTTAAAGGTAAAGAACCTTTCGTTAACATACAAGACAATCTTAAATAAGACGAAAAAGAAAAAAATACACATGTTTCTTCATGTGAAAAGCTATTCAACTTCGAGCGTCTTCATAATCCGTGTTTAATAAAAGTTATATTTTCTTTATCTCTGAAAGGTTTGCTATTTGATAGATAGTTAGTTTGATTTTAACGTACCACACTCGTTTTCCAATATTTTGATTCTATAATTATTTCTTTCCCCAATTAAATTCCTTATACCAAATTTGAAAGACTTCGCAACATGTTTTGGTTAACTATTGAATAATTTGATTTGTCGTTACTTACCGATGATTTCTATAATTTTCGAAATTGTGCTTTCTGACTAAAAAGGCAGTGCCCGTAATGTGGTAGAGTTTGTTATTCCATGTATTTCATTCTCAAACCCAATCTGGTCTATCATCGAAAGTGAGTGGTGTCACGCCTATTACAAACCTTGTTTTCATTCCGCGTATTTGTTTGTGCAGTCTCATTCTACATATTAAATTTAAGTAAATTATCTTTAATACTACGCGTATAACGCGTTCTTTTGATTTTTGAAAATTACCATTATATGAGAGATTGGGGTAGCTTTAGTCCGATTTTAAAAATTTTCGAAATTTTGCTTACTGACTGAAATGCAATATATGTACCAAATTTAGAGTTTGGTCACGTAGTTTCGGAGATATAAGTTTTTTATATAAAATGGACGGGGCTACGCCCATTTTCCAAAAAAAAATTTCCACACGTATTCCGATAGAAAATAAACTACAATCGTAATTGAAATATTGCGGTCTTTTGATTTTCGCAAAACACCGTTATGTGGGCTTGGCTATTGTCCGATTTCGCCAATTTCCAATACCAAAGTACCTTAGGTAAGATAGCTCAATATTTACTCGAGTTATCCCACTGACGGGCGTACGGACGGACGAACAGACAGAGATGGCATTGTATGTCTATATCTATCTCGGTTTTCTTAAGCTGTTACAAGCAGCCGTTAGGTGAACAAATTTATATTACCCTGGGCACCACCAGTGCGCTCGGGCATAAAAATAGTATTGATAGAAATACATATCTAAATCACTTTACAATTGTGGGCGCGATACCGCACATGTGCTTTTTAAGTATTCAGGTACTTTATTAAAAATTTGTGGAAGCAAACTGCAGTAACTGCGATGTGAAAGCTACACATAGAAATTGTAGCATATATTTTGTTTGTTATTGCTGCAAAGTACATATGTACAATGTATATACAATTTATTTATGTAGGTACATATTAATATTAAATATGTATATATTTATATAAGCATGTGCACCTGTTATTTACATGCATTTCTACATGTGTGTACTTATTTACGTAATAATTTGCATACCTACTTGTACATATTTATTTGTTCATTCGTTAATTACATTGCTGCTAAATGTCAAGAGCAATTACGCACACCACAGAAGCCAAAATCGATATTAGCAATTAAGTTGAGTCCGAAATATTCAATTAATTACTTAGTTTGTACAGTGACTGAGCCTCAAACTATATGCAAACAAACTCAAATTATAAGTACAATGTATCGGTGTAGGGTCGGCTGCTTCGTCGGGAATATCCTCTTTAGGAATAGGGTTAGCAGTATTAACAGTACTGAGCATTCTTTCTATTGTTCTTAGCTGAAGAGCAATGAGTTCTATGCCACATCATTGCATCATTTGTTCCGAATAAGTGTGAACCATCAGAACACAAATTATTACACATTAGTAGGTTGAGTCTAATACTCCCACCTTGCTTTCAGCAAAGTTGATACAGGACGAAAAGGAAATGAGATGTAAAAGTGACCTTGGTCAGATTATTCATAATAATAATAATTTGTCGCATACATGTTTCACCGAACTTCGCATACAATTTGTGCTGTGGCTCAGCGCGATAAAATAGCACGAGCATCATGAGAGACTTATATAGTGTGGCTTTCGTTTATCGAGAGAGGGCTAGACTGGGTAATTGCACACTCAGTAGCACTTGTTGGCAAAAGAGATTCGAAAAGAGACCGTGCTAGTTCTGGTACCCAAATAAACAAAGTCCTCTACTTTTTTGAAATTGTAATTGTCAACAGTGATGCGGGAGCCAAGACGCAAGTACGCTGACTATTTATTTGATGACAAGAGGTACTTAATTTTGCCCTTGTTCACCTCCAGAGCCATGCGTTTCGCTTCTTTATTCAGTTTGGAATAAAATATGGTGCTTGAACGGTTCAATTCTGCAGCTCGAACTATCTTTTGTAACATAAGGTTAAAGAAGCCGCACGAAAGAGAGTCACCCTCTCTGAAACCTCGTTTGGTTTCAAAGGGCTCGGAGAAGTCTTTAGATTTGCCACACTTATAAGGTCCAATCAGTTCGTTCATGGTGGGCTTCAGTCGTTCACAGAATATGCCGACAGAACCGAATATGCTATGCTAAGGAGACTGATCCTACGTTGGCGCATATTGCAGGATCGCCCCTTTTGTGGATTAGGCATGTGCATATAAATTCCAATCAGCTGGCATATTTTCGTCCGACCATATTTTGCAAATGAGCTGGTGCATCCACTTTACCAGCCCCCGCCGCCGCACTTGAATAGGCGTTTTCCTATCGACTTCTCTATTCTTTTGTCGGAAGATGCACCTCGCTTCCTTCTTGAACTCCCGCCCTCTCCCGCACAGTTCGTATTGCGCCCGATCGCAATGTTATCCTGTAGGCAGCATCTTTCTTTTCAACGGCGGCGCGGCATATCTGTTTGTTGAACATTGCTCGCAGAGAGCTGGAGTGCTAGTCGAGCGGCGAAATAGTCTGCAGTCTTTTGTGACTGCAGCTTTTGGACGTGGAGCTTTTCTTGTGTCACTGAGCTCGCGCTTTTTGCTGCACAGAGACGCTTGCGAATTTTGACTGCGACAAAATGAGGATCCGCGTCGATGTTACCTCCTCTAATAGTGCGCACGTCTAAGACACTGAAAGTATGCTTCCGCCAACCACAACATGATCAGTTTGATTTCATGTTTTTCCATCAACGGATAGTCATGTCCGACTCCGAATTTGCACTCCTTTACATCGCAGCTGTAGCAGACGTCACGCGGTTAGACCCTCTTCATTCCTCGCCGTCGATCGCATCTTTTGATTGGCGGTGATGTCAGCCTTTGCCTTTGCGAGGACACCCACCAGCCGGGCAAACACACCTTTCCCAATCAAGGGTCCGGCCATTCCAGGTGCATGCCCTTAAATCATAGTTCTTGGCGTGGTCGTCATGAGAATAGGGGGTCTCATCCGAGGCTGTTTTACCGTGGCGTTTTTTGTTTTTGTTTTTGTTTTGTTTAAAAAAAATCTTTTGTAGCGTTCCTATTGAAAAACCCTGTACATACATGTATCCTAACTTTAAAAAAATGTCCCTGAATATGAACTAAATTCTTTATTCCTGTGAAAGTACATTCGATGCCATTATGTATGGAACTCGATTTCTTTTGCATGGGCACCACGGGCACGCTTGCAGAAGTCCAGACGGTGAACCCAATTTTCGACGGTTTTCAAGCATAAATCGGCCGATACTGCTGCAATTTCACGTTCGATATTCGTACGAAGTTCATCAATCGTCGCTGGCTTGTTGGCATAGACCATATACTTGACGTAGCCCCACAGGAAATAGTCTAACGGCGTCAAATCGCACGACCGAGGCGACCAATTGACTGGGCCATTTCGTGAGGTAACTTGGTTTTCAATAAATCGATTGTGACATTCGCTGTGTGGCTTGTGGCGCTGTCCTGTTGAAACCACATATTGTCCAAGTCCATATCATCCAATTCGGGCCAAAAATATTCGGTTATCATTGAGCGGGGCGATTCCCATTCACAGTAACGTGCCGGTCTTTATCATCACGGAAGAAGTACGGCCCAATGACGCCGTCGGCCCATAAACCACACCAAACTGTAATTTTTTCGGGATGCATTGTTGACTCATGGAGTATGTGTGGATTGCTGCCTATCTAATAACGCATATTTTGCTTATTGACGAAGCCATTCAGCCAGAAAAATATGGCGTCGTTTGCTGTCACTATCGGTCTACTTTTGTAGCGTCCCTATTGAAAAACCCGTTATATAGCAAGCCGCTTGCGTCAAGTCGACTATTTCGTCGTTACAACCCCTAAAGCCTTTTCAAATGCCTTTACTGTTAATATTTTCACTAGTGCCAACTTCGTCAGCAATGTACAGCTCTATGGGAGCTTTTCCTTTATCTTCAATTGTTAAGGTTTAGGTATAAATTGCGAAAAATATGATGCTAACCCTACAAACGGTTCCAATACTATAAGGGATTAATGTAAAGCACTTAACACCTATATTTTACGTGGATTAGGTGGTATTTCCTCTACTTTTACTTCATATCCAAGATATTCAACATTGGTGTTAAGAAAAGAGAATTTTGTTATATTGAAAGGAAACCCTGATTTAGAAAGAACGTCTATGACTATTTTCAATCGCTCAAACACTTCCTTCTTAGTTTTAGCAACTACCATAATGCCATCCATATACACTATTATAAAGGTGTGAGCAAGATCGCCTGAAGGCATATTCTTAAGGCCTTTCTGGTGTAACGAAAGCTGTTCATACGATAGAGCCAGGATGAATGGGAATTTGATGAAATCCACTTGCCATACCAAGACAACAAAAATATTTCGCCCCACACAATCTAGCTATCTGATCTTACATATATAAGACGTAAAGGTACCTTATGCTTAGCATAAGAAAAAGGTTTCAACTCTAACGGCAATTTCTTCAGTGCTCATCAACTTCCATCGCGATAATAACGAAATACATTCACCATCTTCGGGGTGAATATGCATAATATTAATTACCGTGGCAGCTGGTATCTCAACTCCTGCAAAATCCTGAACGAACAATCCATTGAACTGGTTCCACGATATGCCCGCAAAATAAATGTCCAAAAACCCTGCGAAACAATTCCCTGCAATGACTTACTGCGAGCACAAGTGAGCACACCCACCGTTGAACACCACGAATTTGCATCAGCGCCAGAACATTCAGGACTAAACTTCGGCATAACAATTGTTTTCATATCTTGACTTGTTCATTTTTGCAATTGAAAGGAGCTCCTAACCAGAAAATTTCGATTTTGTATCCGCAATCGTTTTGATTTTCTTGCGGCGGAGTCCATCTCACTCCTGATGCCGGAGTAGCTTCGGCTGCTTCGTTGGGAATATCCTCTGTGGGAATAGCGTTAGCAGTTTCGTCGGCATCCTGGGCTTTGAGCAGCATTTCCAATTCTTTAAGCTGAAGCGTAATGAGTCGTACGTCGTATTTATATCACATGTTCCGAGCAAGTGTTTTTTCAATCAGAACACAAATTATTACAAATCAGTTAAGTCTTGCACTCCCATCTTGTCTTCAGTAGAGTTGATACAGAACGAAAAGGGAATCAGTTACAAAAGTGACAGTAGCATATCATATACAAGCCCCGTAGCCGAGTGTGTAGAGGGCCATGTAATATCAAAAATTATAGAAAAAGTTTTTTTCTAATGGCGGTCACCCCTCGGCACGCAATGGCAAACCTCCGAGTGTATTTCTGCCATGAAAAACAACTTTTCGCAAAAAAACATTCGCCGTCCGGATTCGGCGTAAAACTGTCGCATACCACAAATTGTAGGAGAAGTTCGGCCAAGATCGCTTAAGCGGTTATAGTGCGAGTTAAGTAAATAAGTAATATACAAGCCGATTTTGTTTTTGTTTTTACTGACCCAAATCGGCACGTCACCCGGAAATGCAAATCATGAAAAACGGAATTTCTTGTTATTGCAATAATTACAATTATATTAATAAATAAGCACAAAACTTCACATAAATCAAGTGAAATTAATTGTTAACTAAAAACTTTTTTCCTCATTTCTCCTTTGGTGGCGCAGGTATGTAATTTCATAAAATAAAATCCTAACCGCTGGACCATTTCAAACCTCGCACTTTGACCATGAGGATACGCTTCGTATGCAGACCTTGAAGCGTATAGAAGAATGCAAGAAAAATACTTGACGGGTCACTGATGATACGAGGTACTTATATTTTATCGAGAGAACAACCAACGAATGATAGAATACAAGATTGCGCCTTCCGCGGATCGCCAGTCCTCTTTTTGTGTAATCGACAGAAACCACCCATTTTTATTTTATACAAACAATGCTAAAAAACTTTCAATCATTCTGTCGTCTGCCCCTCTCTTCCTCTTCTTTTTTATATATATATATTTTTTTGCTCACTCATTTTCCAGATATTATCATGATACAAATATTTATAAGGGAAAACCGCTGAAAGCCAGGCTAATTAATTTTTAAGTTTGCTAACAATATAAACAAATTTCAAAGCACATTCTCACACATAACCTCATTTTTCATTTGAACCAAAAACAAATTTGAATATTTTCAATTGTTTATTTTGTATTTTACTTTTGTTTGGTGCAAGGCGAATTCATATCAGGTGGTTTTATAAGTACAACCAAGGCGAATTCATATCAGGCGGTGTTATAAGTACAAAAACAAAAATTTACACAGCAAAATGGCAGTAAGATTTACAACAAACACATCATTTTGACTTAACGTTCCCCACGCGAATTCAATAAGCAGCTTGATCAACTTCACCTTATATGAATTCGCCTTGAGTACAACTATAAAATTCCCATGTATTTTGCTTTTGCTTTTGTGTAAAAGTTGTCAAAGCTTACATACATTTGGTATGCAAAAACAAAATACATGTAGGTGAATAAAAAAAAGGCTGCTATAGTAACTACACCTTATATGAATTCGCCTTGGTTTAGTGTTTACTTCGCTCTCAATAGTAACACTAAAAAAATCATAGCAGACGAATTGAGCGAACGGTTTTACCTTATAATGTTTGTATCATAGATATTATTACATCACTATCAGTTGCTCAAAATTTACATCAATTTAAAATCCACATTAGAAATCAACCATGAGTCTCGTTCGGTTATATGAATATGTAAACCAAGTTTGTGTTTGTTTCATTTTACAAAAATAAAAATAAACTTAAACTGAAGCCTGCATATGTATCTGTACTAAATTTCTGACCATCTTTGTATGTAACTATATATATGTATATATGTATGTATATGAACATAAAAAGCAATTTACACAGCATATGAGGGCATACAAATATTTTAATTTTGAACAGGAAATTGAGGCACACCCTTTGTAATAAGTCTCATTTCCTGAATGAGTCATTCGGATGAGAGGCAATAATTAATTCTACTATTCTGCTACAAATTGCGCCTTTTTATAGCAATCTCGCACTTTTTCGGAGATGGCAGGCAGGACAAGATGCTACCCTGCAAAAATAGCGGCTACTCCATGCACGCAACTAAAGTAAACTTCATAAAAGACAAAAAGTACTCCAAAACTAAACGAAATGTATGAAATAAATGTGATCCATTTTACATTGCGATATCCTAGGGCTGCATTAAATCAGAGTAACGCAAAACATCTCCGAGATATTACTCAATGGATTACCTACGGCAGGTTAGTTTCGAATCTACTTTTTGCAAGTAAATAATATTAAAATATAAGCATTTATGTTTAAAATGTGTTTCCTCAAAATCTACGGCAGAATTTTGGACAGAGGTTCGCGAATATACAAACGCAATTGGCGAAAATCCTTTGGGTAGCCTTCGTAGTTTTGTTTTTAATTCCTTAATCGTACCCCTCAGCAGTACATAATTCCAACGAATTTTTTAGCGCTATGAATTATCAAAACAAAACAAAAAAAATATATGTAATTAGTTTTAAAATCTTAATGCGTTTCATATTTCGTGTCACTGTCAAACATTTTCAGCTTGGTCTATAATTTAACAGTGAACCGTCTTACAAACGAAAAACACTTGCTAATTATTGAGCTTTATTATCAAAATGCGTGCTCTGTTAAGAATTTTAATCGCGCGCTAAATTGTGTTCAGCGACGAAGCTCATTGGATCTGGTTGAATGGATACGTGAACAAGTAAAACTGCAATTTTTAGAGTGAACAGCAGACAGAAGCATTGCAAGAGCTACCAATGTATCTTGCGGAAGTCACTGTTTCGTGTTGATTATGGACTGGCGCCATCATTGGGCCGTATTTCTTCAAAGATAATGCGAATCGCAATGTTATTATGAAACCGATTTCGGCATTGTGCCATCTTCATTGCCATTTGTCGTTATATTAGTTAACGTCTATTACTTACTTACTTACTTGATTGGTGCTATAACCGCTTACACGATTTTGGCCGAACTTCTCCTACAATTTGTAGTGTGCGTCTTGATGTTGTAACACAAATTGAGGAGCCTACAGTTTTACGCCGAATCCGAACAGAAATAAACTCGGAGGTTTGCCATTGCCTGCCGAGGGGCGACCGCTGGTAGAAAAAACTTTTCTATAATTTTTAATGTTACTTGCCCGGCCAGGATTTGAACCCAGGACCCACCGAATGAAGCGCGCACAAGTACACACTTAGCAGGTAGCAAGAGTTCGCGTTATGGACACTACTCATGTGGGTACCTGAATTACAATACGTACACGTATATTGGTTCATTTGGTTTCGTTTTGTCATTTGGTCTCGTGGGATATTTTGTGTTGGTTCTGCGTGTTGATATCTGTGGTCCTACATAAGCTCGTGTGCGCGCTTTATTTAGTGTGTCACGTGACAAGTACATAAATACCAAATTTATAGACAACATTGTTTCTAATGGCAGCAAACCTAAAAAGATCTATTACAAAATAAAATCGAGCATTCGCGGTTTTTTTAGATATTTCATCCATGACTTCATAAGCTGTGATTCCAAATAAATAAAATAAATATTACGTTTTTATTTTATTGTCAAAAAAATTGTTTTTTTCAATAAACGCCTTTTAACAATTGTTTTAAATTTCAACCGCATATCTTTCATAAAATCGTAAAAAAAAATTCCACCACAAATGGCAAGCGCTTGACCCAACAACACAATATATTGACCAGTTTTGGCAATATTTCTTTTGTTTGTTTTATATTTTTTATTTTTTATAAAAGTCTAGCTCATTATATAACAAACACCATTTAAATCCACAGTTACTTTGTAGAAAAAATCAGAAAATTCAACATCTCATTTTTAAACTTATTAATTAGAAATTTTCTTGGTAATGCAGGGTTGTTGCATTTTTTTAAATTTGAGATCTTCACCATTAAATTTGAAATTAAATCAAACAGCGATCATAATACATAGATTTACTTAAGATTAATTCCGCGGTAATCGACACTGATCGATTACAAAAACCATTTACGAATTTGCCCGTATTATTTCTAGTAAGTAATAGTAAATAAACCCAACTTTCAGGACTGAAAATCAAAACTTCGTAATTCATATTACAATCAGAACATTTTTTCTTTGCTTTACAAACTTACATATATGAAACGTTAAAATAATCGTTTTAAAAAATTTTCTATTATAGCTTAAGAATTATATCTTGAAATGTAAGTTTGAAATGTAAAGCGGCCGCCGTAGCCGAGTGTGTAGGGTGTGCGCGCTTCATTCGGTAGGTCCCGAGTTCAAATCTCCCCCGGGAAATGTAATATTAAAAATTATAGAAAAAGTTTTTTTCTAATGACGGTCACCCCTCGGCACGCAATGGCAAACCTCCGAGTGTATTTCTGCCATGAAAAACAACTTTTCGCAAAAAACCATTCGCCGTCCGGATTCGGCGTAAAACTGTATGTCCCTCAATTTATGCTACAACATCAAGACGCACACTACAAATTGTAGAAGAAGTTTGGAAAAAAGTAAGTTTAAATGTCACACCCATCATCGTGTAATTATCCATAATAAAATAAAAGGGTTCATTTTACTTTTTTGTAATTTAACTGTAGGGCGAAAATACTGGATGTTTTTTTCATTGAGGCATCCTACCTAGTACGAAATATTTCTTCTTTACGTATATTACTTTTACAATAAAATTTTAGTTTTTCTTTTTAATCCGATTTTTTCCAATCGACAGTGGGCTTCTCGTTGATGTACATTGATTAATATTTTCTTATAATAAAATAGATAAATAATATAATATTTAAACAAATAGAGCTGCACACGGATACATTTATTTTGATGCTTGCAGGAGATTGACCAAGGCTGATGTAAATTGATGTCTGAATCACGTTGCTTAAATTGTAAGAAAGTTTTGTGAGACAGTCCATGTCGGGATATTACAGTTTTGTTTTAAGATTTTCTGTTTATATGCCAAATAACTGTTTTTCTCAGCTGGGTTTATTCAGTAGCTCTAATGGTGCCCACAGTCACCGACGTGTACGTATGGCGTGTCTGTTTGACGGGAGATACACAAAATTGAGCAAAACTTGTGCCCGAACGCATGTTTTGTAAACAAACTTTACGTACATAAAACTGTGTGTGCTTGCATCAACACAATGTTGCCATTCATTTGTTTGCATACATACTTTTACACACATCCGCGTTATCAATTACAATTTTTCATTGTATAATAAACCAAAGCCAAAAACCAACAAATGCAAATAGTTCATTTATCTATAATTAACATTATTAAACATCGATTTTAAATTAATTTAATAAAAATTTAAATTTTTATAAGATTATTTTGTTAATGATTTTAAAAAGTTCTGCTTGGCAACACTGTGCGGTGAGAGAGCACTCAGCTGACACGGCTTCACGGCAAAAATCTAAATTTCTCTGATTACTCACGTACACGTCGCGCGTAACCGTCACACGTACACGTTGATGAGTTTTCATTTACATGGCGCTCTCATAAGTTTGATCGTGTCAGCTGACACGTAACGTACGTTTGCGTCGGTGACTGTGGGCACCATAAGGTTCTAAACGTATATGTATGTAAATATACATACATACATACATACATACATTTGTACACCTACAATACATATACCATATTCGGACCGACAACGAAAACACTTTGAAAACACGTTTTGTGGATTGTGGACTCAATGATGTTCGGATTGACCCTTAAAGCGATGCCACTTAAAAAGCTTTGTGTTTGCGTGACATTTAGAACTTTGACCGAAAAGTGAAAACGTAAAAGTGATGCCACAATAAACGCTTTGACAACACTCATTTATTTATTTATTTATTTATTTAAATTTACAATGTTTTTTCGTAGAACAGTCAAAAGTAGCATCGGTTTCTAAGTGAGTAATAAAAGAAATATGAAAATCAGCTGATTGGCTTTGGCGGCGTTAATTATGTGGGAAACTTCGTATTCATCTTCATCTTAGTTGTCAAAGCGAAACTGTCACGTAAAGCGAAGCAAGTTTTCTATCTAGATTAACCTTTAGTGTTTTCGTTGACATTTCTAACACAATTTATTTACATTTCTATTCCAAATCAAAAAATAGTAAGTTGCTAATTGTACAATTTAATTAAATAAATTTCAGTATTGATTGATATTTTATTTATCAATTGACTACAGGGTTATAAAAGTAAAAATTTAGAGATAACAAATTATCCCCTCTAGGTACTTCCATAAATACATACATATTTATATCGAAGAAAGTGGCAGAACCACAGATTGGGATGATGCTTTTAGTTATTTTTACTGCATGGTACAATTTTATATTCGTTTATTACTTCATTTTATTTATAAATAATTTATCACTATAAATATAATTAATAGAAAATACTGCTAATTGAATTTTTGGGATATTCACACTTGCGCTGGTGCGATTTCTTTATTAAGAGTGTGGATCACATGTGCAAGTCTTCGCGCATTTGTGATTTTCCATGTGACAAAAGCAATTGTGTAGATGAAAAATCCAATACCTGCAATAAATAATTACTTATGTTATTTGATTCTGACGTTCCTATGTGCAATTGTGTGTACTATTACTACTACTTATAATAAAATACATTACAGAAAAGAATAATATGCGCAACTCCGGTGGCTGTTTTTCGAACTTATTTATATGCGAATTCGTTAGCTAACACGTCTAGAGCGTTGAGTCACGGCTGAAAAATAGGCAGTTTTACTGGGCTACTTCGATTTACTCAGTGTAAAGTCCAATAAAGTAACCAGCATGTGTTGACAAGTTGTGCGGCTGTACGTGGGCTTCTGTCTAGAAGCGCTCCAGTATCTGCTTGTGTTCTGGGATTGGGACACGCCACGTAAATAAAATACGATTGAAAAATTGCAGTAAGCCTCGGATGAGATCTTCCTTTTCTGACGACGACCGCATGCAACGCATTAAGGACTATGATTTGTGGGCATGCTGTAAGAAATCCATTAGACCTTGCGACGTCTCCTATAGCTGCCATGTAAAGGATCGCTAGTTCTGTATTAGATTTGTGGTGGAAGAGAGACTTTGCTACCAAGTTTACCACGATTACCATCAAAGAAGAGAAGGACGATATGATCAATATCGTGCTTGGCGACTTTAATGCCAGGATGGGCCTCTACCAACGGACCGAGATTGATCTACTTTGCTGGGACCCGAAACATGGTAGTTTGTAGCACCAGGCTTCAGCATAAAAACATTAATAATCTAAGTGACTGTCTCCAGATCGAAAAACGCGAAACCAGATGGAAAATCGAGGAACAAAACACCCGCAGAGCTGGTAAGGTGCTACCGCCGGATCAGCCTAATTAACATCAAAGTACTGATTGAACCATATCAGTGTGGCTTTAGTCCTGGTAAATCTACCATCGACCAGATATTCATGATATGAAAAATATTGGATAGATCTCTATGTCGACTTTAAATCAGCTTTTGACCACGAGAAGAAGTTGCTTAAATGCCGCGATATCCCTGGAATACCTGCGAAATGCTAGGCATTATATTTATGGCTAAACTACTCACAGGTTCTATTGAAAGTACATTTCTTATTGCCTAAGTTAAACTTAATGTTTAAACAGTGTAAAACCAATTATGAATTAAGTGAACCTTACTGATGTTTGTGTAGATTTCAACTATCCTTTTAGCACTTTTGATATTTCGGACTCACTTTTTACCATAAACAAAGCTGTACTTCCCCTTCTCAATAAATGATCAACGACGGTATAATATTCTTACATTTTATATATTATATTCAGCTGAAGCAGTTTTTCTCTGTAGCTGAGCAGTTTTAGATCTCGACGCTTAACAAACTCTTCCCGTTTGACGACTCGGCACAAAACAAAAAAAAAAGAAGATCAGTGCGTCATGCGTGTCGGTTGGGTGGAAACAAATTCGGCTATGTAAAATGACGTTGACCAACACCACCAGTTCAATCGGAATTGGGATGGACCTCTCCGAGCGGTTTGATACCAAAAGAGGTTTCAGACGGGGCGACCCCCTATCGTGCGACTTTAGGCTGGAAAAGATAATTTGGGTTGCAGAATCTAACCGGCAGGTACTATCTATGCCAGCATATGCCGAAACATCGACATCATTGCCTTCAACGATTACGCCGATTCCTCTGCATTTTTCAAGCTAAATAAAGAATCGAAGCGAGTGGGTCTGGAAGGGGAACGAAACAGAGTACCTCCGACCATCAAATAAACAGTCAGCGCATGCGCGTTTTGCCTCCAACATCACTGTTGACAATTACAACTTCGAAAAATTGAAGGGCTTTGTTTATCTTGGAACCAGCGTCAACACAGGTGATAATGTCAACAGCGAAATTCAACGTAGAATATCTCTTGCCAAAAAGTGCTACTTTAGGCTGAGTAGGCAACTGTGTAGTAAAGCCCTCTTTTAAAAATATATAGAACCAAAACCACTCTGTATAAGTCTCTCATAATGCCGGTGGTATTATACGGCGGTAATAGCGCCAATTAAGGAGAAGAAGAACAATATCAATATCAGAGATGCATGGTATTTTTGGTATTTTTGGTACATACTGTGGCGGAAACGAATGACAAATAAAAAAAAATCAACCAAAATAAACCCTAAAATACCCGAGTTTGGGAATAGCGAATAGTTCTAGAGACGATAGAAGTTTTAAGATGGCGAAATCGGAGATCTTAAGCTATTCCGTGGATAGATTTGTGGAGAATGTGGAAAGTAAAGAAGTTGGATGGCGTTTCGTTTTCTGTGGTATGAAATGTTAGTCAGCTTATTAAAGAAGATTAATTAAATATTTGGTTGATTTATTTATTTATCTTAGGTTGGTTATAGTTTGGTCTTGGTTTTGAGCAAATTTCGAATGCATGTGCTTGTGATTTGTTAACTTTCTATAAAAGGATAATAAAAAGGAACGCAACATTATCCTTTATACCCTTATGAATGATATACATAAGCCGCTTTATCTCAACTGGTCTGAGAGCCATCTATTTATCCCATCTTGGACGCCGAGTGAGAAACTGTCTTAGCTCAATGAACTATCTTAACTTTGTACTATCAAGCAGGGTCCTTTCATCTTACCTCAAGCGCAGCCAGACAAATTATCCTAACTCGGTACCTTTGCCTTTGACTTAAACCCTGGGGATTTCTTAAAGTGTAATAATTAATTTCTTTTATAAAGCCAAAAATCAGAAAGTGATTAAGTTTGAAGAAAAAAATCATCTTACCTCAAGCGCAGCCAGACAAATTATCCTAACTCGGTACCTTTGCCTTTGACTTAAACCCTGGGGATTTCTTAAAGTGTAATAATTTATTTCTTTTATAAAGCCAAAAATCAGAAAGGGATTAAGTTTGAAAAAAAAAATGGTCAACTACGTTACTGCTCTTACTTATTTGCAAAAAGTTATTTAACAAAAGTAGTTTAACAAAAGATAAACGCACATATTGCTAATTCTGGGTAGAATACGGTGTTGCGCATATCCTAAGCAACAAATTTCAAAATAATAGAGTCGACCACTTATGGGTTTGCAATTATTTTTAATAATTTTTTTAAAGTATAGCTCATTCTGTTACACATAATTAAAAGTTTCAAACTTTGTTCGAAATTCGTGTTTCAATTAAAACTTGCACATTATTACAATTAAATTTAATGGGGTACAAAACTGCACAACTTAAATTTGTACAAAATTCGGATTAAAACGTTGAAATTTTTGATGACCATTCTTTTAAATTTGTCGAATTTTATACATTTTCTAAAAAGTATGACAATTTCATTTTAAGAGTATTTCGCTTTCATTACACTTTTTGAAACTTTTGCGTACCATTTTTTTCACACCCGTTGTATGAAATTTATATTTCTAATACTCGTGGTATATTCACTTTACGGCTTTCAATTTAATAATTTTGCATATGAAATTAATGAGCTGAATTTAAGGCAATATATTTAAGGATGAAATTCATAAATTTATTCATCAAAGTAAAACACCAAATAAAAATAGTATACACTTTGTTATTAAATTAATGCTACACAAATAATTCTGATTAAAATATCAATTTTCGAATATTCTTTCGAGGTTATTGGGAAATTAAAATAATACATTTTTAAGGCTTACAAACACTCCAAACGTAAATAAACATATACGAATGTGCATACCTACGATATATTATATATCGTATATATAATTCATATTAAAAAATGGCGAGAGAAATAATGAAACTATGACATAATTATTTTTCACTACTGGTTTCTAGAGCCCACAAAGCCGAATTTAAACTAATTATTATTTGTACTATTTTGCAGGCGATTTTAATCAATACGTACGACTTTAATCAATACGTACATATCCATGTACATACATATGTATGTATGTGCTTAAGTACTGACCCAAAAGAAGAATAGCCTCGGAAGTTTGATCGTGTAACGTCTTGGACACGGCACACAAGAGAATTAAGCCGCTGAGTAAACAAAACGATCCAATCACTGCGGTTAAAGTAATAATTATGAGAACGGGATCACTTAACGCATAATCACAAAAGGAATGATTCAAGTAATGCTGTGATGTTTCACTGAAAATTCGATTTTTTTGTTATTGCTATTGAATCAAAAATATAAATAATTTACCAGGATTGAGTGTAATGAGGAGGTCTTATATTCATGATTGCCGTATTATAACTGATCGGCATAGGCTCCTCTGAATGACTTGCTGCATATCCATACGATGTGCATGAATGTGTTTGAATTAGTGTATGTATGTATGTATTTTTGTTTAGCCGGAAAAGTTTTTATGGTGTTTCCTGCATTTGAATGGCACAACAGTATTGATTGATATTTTATTTATCAATTGACTACAGGGTTATAAAAGTAAAAATTTAGAGATAACAAATTATCCCCTCTAGGTACTTCCATAAATACATACATACATATTTATATCGAAGAAAGTGGCAGAACCACAGATTGGGATGATGCTTTTAGTTATTTTTACTGCATGGTACAATTTTATATTCGTTTATTACTTCATTTTATTTATAAATAATTTATCACTATAAATACAATTAATAGAAAATACGGCTAATTGAATTTTTGGGATATTCACACTTGCGCTGGTGCGATTTCTTTATTAAGAGTGTGGATCACATGTGCAAGTCTTCGCGCATTTGTGATTTTCCATGTGACAAAAGCAATTGTGTAGATGAAAAATCCAATACCTGCAATAAATAATTACTTATGTTATTTGATTCTGACGTTCCTATGTGCAATTGTGTGTACTATTACTACTACTTATAATAAAATACATTACAGAAAAGAATAATATGCGCAACTCCGGTGGCTGTTTTTCGAACTTATTTATATGCGAATTCGTTAGCTAACACGTCTAGAGCGTTGAGTCACGGCTGAAAAATAGGCAGTTTTACTGGGCTACTTCGATTTACTCAGTGTAAAGTCCAATAAAGTAACCAGCATGTGTTGACAAGTTGTGCGGCTGTACGTGGGCTTCTGTCTAGAAGCGCTCCAGTATCTGCTTGTGTTCTGGGATTGGGACACGCCACGTAAATAAAATACGATTGAAAAATTGCAGTAAGCCTCGGATGAGATCTTCCTTTTCTGACGACGACCGCATGCAACGCATTAAGGACTATGATTTGTGGGCATGCTGTAAGAAATCCATTAGACCTTGCGACGTCTCCTATAGCTGCCATGTAAAGGATCGCTAGTTCTGTATTAGATTTGTGGTGGAAGAGAGACTTTGCTACCAAGTTTACCACGATTACCATCAAAGAAGAGAAGGACGATATGATCAATATCGTGCTTGGCGACTTTAATGCCAGGATGGGCCTCTACCAACGGACCGAGATTGATCTACTTTGCTGGGACCCGAAACATGGTAGTTTGTAGCACCAGGCTTCAGCATAAAAACATTAATAATCTAAGTGACTGTCTCCAGATCGAAAAACGCGAAACCAGATGGAAAATCGAGGAACAAAACACCCGCAGAGCTGGTAAGGTGCTACCGCCGGATCAGCCTAATTAACATCAAAGTACTGATTGAACCATATCAGTGTGGCTTTAGTCCTGGTAAATCTACCATCGACCAGATATTCATGATATGAAAAATATTGGATAGATCTCTATGTCGACTTTAAATCAGCTTTTGACCACGAGAAGAAGTTGCTTAAATGCCGCGATATCCCTGGAATACCTGCGAAATGCTAGGCATTATATTTATGGCTAAACTACTCACAGGTTCTATTGAAAGTACATTTCTTATTGCCTAAGTTAAACTTAATGTTTAAACAGTGTAAAACCAATTATGAATTAAGTGAACCTTACTGATGTTTGTGTAGATTTCAACTATCCTTTTAGCACTTTTGATATTTCGGACTCACTTTTTACCATAAACAAAGCTGTACTTCCCCTTCTCAATAAATGATCAACGACGGTATAATATTCTTACATTTTATATATTATATTCAGCTGAAGCAGTTTTTCTCTGTAGCTGAGCAGTTTTAGATCTCGACGCTTAACAAACTCTTCCCGTTTGACGACTCGGCACAAAACAAAAAAAAAGAAGATCAGTGCGTCATGCGTGTCGGTTGGGTGGAAACAAATTCGGCTATGTAAAATGACGTTGACCAACACCACCAGTTCAATCGGAATTGGGATGGACCTCTCCGAGCGGTTTGATACCAAAAGAGGTTTCAGACGGGGCGACCCCCTATCGTGCGACTTTAGGCTGGAAAAGATAATTTGGGTTGCAGAATCTAACCGGCAGGTACTATCTATGCCAGCATATGCCGAAACATCGACATCATTGCCTTCAACGATTACGCCGATTCCTCTGCATTTTTCAAGCTAAATAAAGAATCGAAGCGAGTGGGTCTGGAAGGGGAACGAAACAGAGTACCTCCGACCATCAAATAAACAGTCAGCGCATGCGCGTTTTGCCTCCAACATCACTGTTGACAATTACAACTTCGAAAAATTGAAGGGCTTTGTTTATCTTGGAACCAGCGTCAACACAGGTGATAATGTCAACAGCGAAATTCAACGTAGAATATCTCTTGCCAAAAAGTGCTACTTTAGGCTGAGTAGGCAACTGTGTAGTAAAGCCCTCTTTTCAAAATATATAGAACCAAAACCACTCTGTATAAGTCTCTCATAATGCCGGTGGTATTATACGGCGGTAATAGCGCCAATTAAGGAGAAGAAGAACAATATCAATATCAGAGATGCGTGGTATTTTTGGTATTTTTGGTACATACTGTGGCGGAAACGAATGACAAATAAAAAAAAATCAACCAAAATAAACCCTAAAATACCCGAGTTTGGGAATAGCGAATAGTTCTAGAGACGATAGAAGTTTTAAGATGGCGAAATCAGAGATCTTAAGCTATTCTGTGGATAGATTTGTGGAGAATGTGGAAAGTAAAGAAGTTGGATGGCGTTTCGTTTTCTGTGGTATGAAATGTTAGTCAGCTTATTAAAGAAGATTAATTAAATATTTGGTTGATTTATTTATTTATCTTAGGTTGGTTATAGTTTGGTCTTGGTTTTGAGCAAATTTCGAATGCTTGTGCTTGTGATTTGTTAACTTTCTATAAAAGGATAATAAAAAGGAACGCAACATTATCCTTTAAACCCTTATGAATGATATACATAACCCGCTTTATCTCAACTGGTCTGAGAGCCATCTATTTATCCCATCTTGGACGCCGAGTGAGAAACTGTCCTAGCTCAATGGACTATCTTAACTTTGTACTATCAAGCAGGGTCCTTTCATCTTACCTCAAGCGCAGCCAGACAAATTATCCTAACTCGGTACCTTTGCCTTTGACTTAAACCCTGGGGATTTCTTAAAGTGTAACAATTAATTTCTTTTATAAAGCCAAAAATCAGAAAGGGATTAAGTTTGAAAAAAAGGTCAACTACGTTACTGCTCTTACTTATTTGCAAAAAGTTATTTAACAAAAGTAGTTTAACAAAAGATAAACGCACATATTGCTAATTCTGGGTAGAATACGGTGTTGCGCATATCCTAAGCAACAAATTTCAAAATAATAGAGTCGACCACTTATGGGTTTGCAATTATTTTTAATAATTTTTTTAAAGTATAGCTCATTCTGTTACACATAATTAAAAGTTTCAAACTTTGTTCGAAATTCGTGTTTCAATTAAAACTTGCACATTATTACAATTAAATTTAATGGGGTACAAAACTGCACAACTTAAATTTGTACAAAATTCGGATTAAAACGTTGAAATTTTTGATGACCATTCTTTTAAATTTGTCGAATTTTATACATTTTCTAAAAAGTATGACAATTTCATTTTAAGAGTATTTCGCTTTCATTACACTTTTTGAAACTTTTGCGTACCATTTTTTTCACACCCGTTGTATGAAATTTATATTTCTAATACTCGTGGTATATTCACTTTCCGGCTTTCAATTTAATAATTTTGCATATGAAATTAATGAGCTGAATTTAAGGCAATATATTTAAGGATGAAATTCATAAATTTATTCATCAAAGTAAAACACCAAATAAAAATAGTATACACTTTGTTATTAAATTAATGCTACACAAATAATTCTGATTAAAATTTCAATTTTCGAATATTCTTTCGAGGTTATTGGGAAATTAAAATAATACATTTTTAAGGCGTACAAACACTCCAAACGTAAATAAACATATACGAATGTGCATACCTACGATATATTATATATCGTATATATAATTCATATTAAAAAATGGCGAGAGAAATAATGAAACTATGACATAATGATTTTTCACTACTGGTTTCTAGAGCCCACAAAGCCGAATTTAAACTAATTATTATTTGTACTATTTTGCAGGCGATTTTAATCAATACGTACGATTTTAATCAATACGTACATATCCATGTACATACATATGTATGTGCTTAAGTACTTACCCAAAAGAAGAATAGCCTCGGAAGTTTGATCGTGTAACGTCTTGGACACGGCACACAAGAGAATTAAGCCGCTGAGTAAACAAAACGATCCAATCACTGCGGTTAAAGTAATAATTATGAGAACGGGATCACTTAACGCATAATCACAAAAGGAATGATTCAAGTAATGCTGTGATGTTTCACTGAAAATTCGATTTTTTTGTTATTGCTATTGAATCAAAAATATAAATAATTTACCAGGATTGAGTGTAATGAGGAGGTCTTATATTCATGATTGCCGTATTATAACTGATCGGCATAGGCTCCTCTGAATGACTTGCTGCATATCCATACGATGTGCATGAATGTGTTTGAATTAGTGTATGTATGTATGTATTTTTGTTTAGCCGGAAAAGTTTTTATGGTGTTTCCTGCATTTGAATGGCACAACGAAGTCGTCTGCTAGTATTTCGGCCGTTAAAAATAGGCGGGAGTGTGCCGCTTCGTCTTTTCTTGGGGTATTGGGGAATGAGCAGATGCTAAGGTTGAATGAAGTGATTCCAAAAATAGAATACTTCGCTCGTGCCAACTTACATACATAAAATGACGATAATAAACATGCTGTGTAAATCAGTATACGCATAAGTATGTATGTATGTACATATCCACATGTGTATATTGTACATATGTACATAAGTACTTTAATATATATACATACATATATATATGAATATGCATATGTGTTTGATAGCGTAAGCAACATATATTTCTTTAAAAAGAGAAACAAAACATTTTTGGTTTAATTAAATTAGTTTGGTATTAGAGTTCTACAGCATTAAATTAGCTGCGTTATAGCGGTTGGCGAACTTAATCCAGCAGAACTGGCGCATAGCAAAACTATGCTCTCAAGTGGCAGCAACAAACAAATGCCAAGAAAAATTCCGGCCCCCAAAAGACATTGAATTTACAAAGTTGCCTCAACAAGAAAAGTGGCGGAGTTTTTTACCGGTATTATAAATTTTATTATATTTCGGAAAAATATTATGATTTATGGACCGGTTTGAAAACACCTACAAATATAATTTTTTTTTTAAATAAATCACCTGAAATTATATGAAAGTCTTAAGCTGAATAAATTTTTTTTTTTATATTCAACGGAATCAGATTAAAGAAATTTTCGAAAATGAGTTTATTTGCAAAGAACAAAAGTTGAGAACATTTCCTATGATACTATAAGTCTAAATACGTCGAGTTTTGACTCAGTTATTAAAGATTTTCTTCAACCAACCTTCCAAAAAAGATTAAAAACAACATAAAAATGTCATTATTTGGACTCCGTTGAATCAAATTTGAAATATTTTTACGTAGAACTCTTAGACCTGATGATTTTTTTGATTTTCGAAAAAGCTATTTTTATTTATAAATTGCAAATCGGCCCAGCTCACGTTATGCTTGGTGATTTGATTTAAAATTACGATAAGCAGTTTAAAGTAAAGACAATTTTTCTTTGATCCACAGTGAGCTTTGTTTTGGCACTACAACCGTTTATCGGTTTGCGGCGAGATCAAAAAGCTTCGTAATCGCCTCTCTCTTTTGCGCCAATTAATCACTCCTTGGGTAGACAGGTCGTTCTGGACTTAGCTCGTGGGCGCCCTTGCTTTTGTTGTCCACCTATCTTTTCACTGGAGCATCATTATCCTTACGTACGACATTTTCAAGCCACCGCAACTGTTGAATTTTTACGCGTTTGACTACGTCCATGTCATTATAGAGCTCCTACAGTTCGGTCTTTCCCTTGTCTCATTTCCCTATTCCTCTGGACGCAAATTGGGGTAATCTCGTAAATGTCAGAAATCGAGGCCAGCTCTCTCCTACAGTCATCCACTAGTTAGGATCTGACCGAGGTAGATGATAATCCTTGCAAAGCCGCCTGGCTATCTGAGAAGATATTCACCTGCGTTAACGCGGGTGCATTCTGATTTAAGTATCCTTATTTCAAAAGTATCGGGCCGAAAAACGCTTGCATAAGTCCCGTCCATCCGATTTGGGAATTTCAAAGGGGGTATGTGGTTAACCCAAACCATTGTCAGGGCATAGTCAGTGGACAGCGATTTAGTCTCTGGCGGATAGGCGTTGGGAATGCAGTTGAATAGTTCTCCTGAAAGCTCCCAAAGCCTTATCATCTTTGCTCATTATCGAGCCTTTTGTAGTGTAAATTGATTCCGTAATGCAGTACCCTTCATTTTCGTTATTATAGCTGAGAACTATCTTGGTGATTTTTTTTACATTTTTATATCGTATGTACTTTTTTCATAGCACTATTACTATATTCATCACTTAAATTAAATATTGTTTTACTTTTAGCCAAAGTCTAAAAATATGTTGAGGAAAATCTACATAAAAAATCTATTTTCCGAGTTGTATCGATGTTGTTAGATCTGATTTAACGTTTGTATTCCTACTCCACAAAAGGCTTTTAATTTAAGTAGTAATAAGGTGCAAATCTGAAAGTTTTAGTGTTTAGTTAAGTCAACAAATTTTGATGAGGGCAACGGCAAATGCTGCGTGTTCTCGAAATATAATACCGTAAAACCATCTTCATTTTCGTATTTAATTTTATATAATTATTCTAAGTATTAATACCTAATAAAAAAAGATACTTTTTGCACAACGTATTTTTCCCCATAAAAATCTACCAAATTCGTAACCTTGGAGTAACTCAACAGCGCTGTATTAAAGCCCAGTGTATAGACGTCATCCACTTAACTAAATATTTTTGACAACCTGTGAAACCAAGTCACCGTTTCCCGTGAGAGTGTCAAGCTTGCCATATTTTCATTATTTTTGGTCTTATATTTATGAATCGACTGTATAATTTATTGAGCTTGAGGCCAGTACTGCGATTCACTAACTTTAAACGGTGCGACAATCCCAATTTTTGACTGCAATATTTGCCGCTTGCACTAACGATTGTGCGATTCACTAACTTATTCTTCACGACACTTAACAGCTGTCTCGTTGTATTTATTCAAAGTGATAAAGAGTGGCACCTCTATCAAATTAAATGTCAAAATAAGCGAAAAGCACAAAGAGGAATAGAGACAAAACTAACGAATGCCTGCTGCCAAATATAAATTTCAGCGTTTTTATTATATTTCATTAAAGTGAAATAAGACACTAGTTTACTTCAAACTAAAAACGTTTATAATTCTTTTTATATATTGCAATGTTTCATTGTAGCAGAATCGTAGACTCTCCTCTGAGTGATTTTGGTAGAATAGTCATCAACTTGACTCCAAGCAATATCCGAAATCACCTGCAACTATGCCATGGTTTTCGTTTTCAAAATTCGCGTTGTGCTCCACGGTTTTTATGATTTACATATATTCATTTAAAATTTTTTAATTAAAATCATTTATCTATATATTAAAACTAAACTATATTTCTGCTTTTGTACTTGGATCCTTGATAAAGGCTTGCTTGCAAACACTGAATTTTAAATTTATCTTTTATTTAAGTTGAAATCACGAATTTCACTTTTCTCGATTGAGTTAACAACATCAAATTTAATGTCGTTTAGTTTTCGGTCATCGACTAGCTAACATCAACAGCTGATTCGGCGAATGTGAAAATCGTTAAAAAATGGCTGCTGAATAGCAGGGTCGTTAAAAGTTTGGTTAAGTTGAGTTAACCAATCGATTATCTTTAAAATAAGTTAGTGAATCGAACTACAGGTTTGTATTAGGGAATAATATGAAAAAACAACAATTTTTCCAAGTGGTAGAAGTGATAGCTGCTATTTCGGAGATCCCCACATCTCCTCATCAGACTTCTTTCTTTTTAGACTTTACCTGACTTTTTTTTATTTTTTTCTGTTTTTTTATTTTCGTTTCTGTCATTCTTGAAAACAACTGTCAAAGATTTTTATAAGAAAATAGCCTAGGTGGTGTTATAAGAACAACTATAAAATTCCCATGTTTTGCTTTTGTGTAGGAATTGTCAGAATTTACATACATTTTGTTTTTGCTTTTAGGGGTTTTGAAAGCTAAATACACATAGCTATGTATGCACATAGGTGAATAAACAAAAATATGAATTCGCTTGAAAATAGCCTTTCGAAATATAGATTGTGCGCCTTTAAAGATGAGAAATTGTTTCTGCTCGAATCCACCAATAAAAACCCGAACGAAAAATCTTGCACAGGTTATAAGTTCGCGGATCAAAAAACTGATATGTATGTGTGTACATATGTATCTACAAATATATGTTGGAGATGAACCGTGCCAATACTTTTCCTTTTTTATGACAAAACAATTCTTTGGAATTATTTTGCAAATAGCAAATTAATAAAAAAAAAATAATTGCATTTCTTCACATTTGCCAACTGGCCAAATACGCAAGGTGGTCTTTAAGTTGCTATCAAAACGATAAGGATCGTGTAAGCAAAATATTCAATAAAGTGAAGTTTTTTTTTTAAATTAAATTTTTAGTTTCTAACAAAACCCCCGGTAAAAAGTTTGAGACTGAAAAACATCGTTTTTAAGGAACACATTTCATATGTAAATAGATTTTCAATCAATAGAATCATTAATTATTTGAATTCAAAGTGCTGCTTCCACAAATTGAAGCATTGTTGTAAGTCGCCCTTATGATAACCTTTTCCATACTTTCGGGTGTTAAAACGAAATGTAAACACTTTGTATGCATATATGTACATGATTTGTCTACATTCATGAACTAAACACTTGGAAAGAACAATGACCTCATGAGGACAGAATTACATACATATGTGTGGAAGTCTATATGTATATAGCTGTCAAGCTATTTTACATATTCTTTATTAAAATTAATTAAGATTACAATACTATTTAAAGATAATGATTTTAGTGAATTTGAATACGTGTTGTCGTCGAGACGGAACCGATGAGAGAGCGAGCAAATCGTAACGTCGTTGCCATTACAGTCGTTCTGTCATCTCGTTGCGTGGTTGACATTTTGGTCGTTCTGTCATCTGGTTGCGTGGTTGCCATAGTACCCCCCTTCGAATTTTCTTAAGCGAAAAAAACAGGTTTCAGGCGATCAATCGAAGCTATGATCTCACTGCCGCTCGACTTAATTCTATAATATTTCTCAAATCGTCGAACGACTTTGTATGGACCAGAATATGGCGATGATAATGATAATCCGATATGATCGTCGTGGAGGAAGACGAATTCGCAAGAACGTAGCTGTGGATGGATGAAGATTTTCCTCGAGGAATGCCATGCTGTTTCAACTGGTCTTAGGTCTTGCATTGTTTGCCGTAACCGTTGTACAAACTCGGTGACTGAGGGGGTGTTGTTCTCAACTAAAAATTCGGCTGGTAGTTTCAGCGTGCAACCAAACACTAACTCTGCTGGCGTGCATTTCAAGTCTTCTTTATATGTTGAGCGCAACCCAAGTAATATAATTGGCAAGTATGTGGTCCAATTACGCTTGTCGTGGCATATGATAGCCGATTTCAGTGTCCGATGCCACCGTTCCACCAGGCAATTGCACTGTGGGTGGTAAGGTGTCGTACGTAAGTGTCGGCAGCCCAGTAATTCAATTAGCTCTTGGAATAAAAATTGCCGACCAAGATCAGTGGTGATGTTGATTGGTGCGCCATAGCGTGAAATCCAACCGTTCACTAACGCTTGCGCGACCGTTGGAGCAGTTGTGTCAGCCATGGGAATTGCCTCTGGCCATCGAGTTAACAAGAGCGACAACCTTCTGATTCAGGAAATGGGCCAACAATGTCCATATAGAGGTGTAAAAATCGTTCCGACGGCGTACTAGTGGTGCAGATGTGTGACGATGGGTCTTGTTGTGTTGACATTCCATGCAGCACCTGGCGAATTTGGCGCTGTCACGTTAGATGCCTAGCCAAACAAATCTCTCAGACATTAGTTTTGCTGTAGCTCTCGTACCGGGGTGTGATAAATTGTTGGCGAAAATTTAGGGTTACAAAAGGTCGGATGCGAGTAGTAGAAAAATCACAGTAAACTGACTTTTTGCTGCAAGGGACAGTAAAGCGTTTTAATTTTAAAGAATGTTCATTGTTACCTTGGCTCAAGAGCCCTTGAAGTTCATCGTCAATCTCTTGATCGGCAGCAAGAAGGTCATAGTCAATTGGATTGGTATCAATCTGGTGTATGCGGGAAAGGACGTCTGCGACTATATTTTTGCTGCCGTCTACGTGCTTGATGTCGGTTGTGATTTGACTGATGAAGTCAAGCCGTCGTGCCTGCCGGTCAGAAGCTTTTTCAAACTTTTGGTGGAAAGCGAAGGTTAGCGGCTTATGGTTCGTATATATGTGGCAGTTTCTCCCTTCGATTAAATATCGAAAATGTCTGACGGCTAGGTATATTGCAGTCAGTTCCCTGTCGTGTATGTGCTGTATCGAGTTTCTGTTGCCGAAAATTTGTGTGAGAAGAATCTTAGGGGTTCAACTTTCTCACCGTTGATTTGTTGCAACACTGCGCCCGCTGCGGTATTTGATGCATCGACCCATAGTGACCCATAGTTGGTAGTGGATGCGCTAGCATTGCGCAGTTTGCAAGCTGTTGTTTACACATTTCGAAATTTTTGTTCGTCTCTGCGGTCCATTGAAGAACGGTTCCGTCATTCTTTATATTGCCGGGAATCATTTTAAAGAGGGGCGCTTGAAGACCGATAGCTTTAGGTAAAAAACGCCGGAATAAATTAATCATCGCTAAGAATCTTTTCAGTTCCGTGGCAATGGCAGGTCGAGGAAAGGATAGTAAATCCTTAATTCGCACTAGGAGTGGTAGAATTCCCTCTTTACCAATTCGATGTCCAAGAAAATTCAGCTCAGTTAATCCGAATTCGGATTTTCGATGTTTATTGTATGATTGTTGCTTTCGATGCGTTGAAAAACTTGTCGGAGATGGTTTGCATGCTCTTCCGGAGAAGAAGATGCTATACAAACGTCGTCTAGATAAGCGAACACAAAGTCCAGGCCTCTGAAAACTTCGTGTATAAGGCGTTGAAATGTCTGCGCCGCATTTCTGAGTCCGAACATCATGTATGTATGTAAACTCGTACAGTCCGAAAGGGGTTATAATCGCGGGTTTTTGGAACATCGTCGGGGTGAATTGGCACCTGATGAAACGCCTTTTTAAGGCCAATTTTCAAAAAAATAGTTTTTCCTGCCAGAATGGTCGAAAAGTCCTGTAAATACGGCAGAGGGTAGCGGTCTGGAACGGTAGAGGCGTTAAGCGAGCGGTAGTCCCCACATGGTCTCCAGGAATTGTCGGCTTTTCTGACCATGTGAAGAGGGCTCGCCCAGTTACTGCTTGATGGGCGGCAAATACCCAGTTTTGTAAGGAGGGCGAACTCCGCGCGTGCTGCAGCCAGTTTCTCTGAAGAGGGGCGTCGTGGCCGAGCAAAAACGGGTTGACCTTCCGTTAGTATGCGACGCTGTACAGCTGATTTGGTTTTAGTTCCCGGTGTTGTGTTACGTGTAGCGTTTGGAAATTCCATTAAGATAGAATTAAATGGTATATTGCGTGCATCGAAGGCTTTAATGGTAGGCATTTTTGTGTTGCTAAGTGAGCAAACGGTTTGAATCGAAGTCTTGCCATCGATGAGGCGACTACCGTTGATGTCTACCAGTAAATTGTAATGAGCCAAAAAATCAGCGCCAATATTAACAAAAATACAAATGCTTTGAGATAATAATATTTAATAAATATTAAAAATCCTTATAAAAATCATTCCTGATATTTCCAATTTTGTTATGTTTATCTTATTATTAAAGCACCTAAAACAAAATTTTATTACTTGTTCCAAAAACTTAAAAACTGGGAATTTGGATTATACATATCGCTCATTTACTACAAAACTGTCTAGATCCAAAAAATCTGAAAAGGGCTTTGGAGTTTTGAATTATATATACAGTGGCAAGCAAAAGTGAGTGCATGTTTGAAAATTCTATGTTTCAATATCTGTAACTCCTCAATATTAAATCAAATTCAACAAAATTTTCAGCATTAATTATTTATTATGTACTTAAAAAAATGCCATTTGTAAAAAAGTTAAACTAAAACAAAAAAATTGACTTACGGTCAAAAACTTAAAATATGAGCAATGCACTCAGTTTTGCACATTATGAAATCTTCGAATAAATTGAGCATATACTCAATAATTCTCCATAAATAGTCTAATTAACCGTTACCTTTTGACATATTGTGTGCTTATAAGTAAATTTAACAGTTCTGCTTATCAGTTTAGTGGGCTTTGTTTATTTGTGAAGACAAATTTATTAACTACGACTATGATATTTTTACACAGTATCGAATATGAGGTAACGATCATTTCTTGTGGTAATTATTTAAACAAGTAAGGAAGAGTCTAAGTTCGGGTGCAACCGAACTTTAAATACCTAGCGGAAGTTTTTATTTTAAATAAACATTACATGCTGTATGTAATCAAAAAACCGTTTGATGTTTATTGATTTAAATAACCACGCCTCTATGGAAGAGAAAATTCGAAATCATCTTATATTTGGGTATATAAGTGTACACATGTACATATATACATACGTCTTATAGATCAAAGTATGTATCGTTTTGGAACAGTGGACGGTACCACGCCCTATACATTAACAAAGACAAATTGCTTATAACTGCGCAACCATTTGTGGCATATAGATGCCATATGTCAGGATTTTTTTTCTTACTGGGGAAAAATGATTGGTATATGATATATACATTTTCTGATGACGACTACAGACAGCGTATTAAGGACTATGTTATGAGGGCATGCACCGAGAATGTCCGAATCTTTAATGGAGAAGGTGCCACTGACCGGCTGGTTGCCATCCAGGAAATGAAATGGGCAATGTAAGAAGGGGGCAAGGTAAGAAAGCGATTGGAGCTTGCGGGGTTGAATTTGTGGTGGGAAGAGACTTCGTCGCCAAGTACTGTCGTTCACTCCGGTGGACGATTCGGAACAAAGCTGGATTATTTCACATGTCGGTGATTTGCACTCACATCCTGACGGAAGGGAAAGACGATGTGATCAAATATCACTTTTGCGAGCGCCTTCACTTCTTAGGTGGGTAAGGAAGGAATCTTTGGTAGCACTGTCGACAAATTCAGTATCCACGACGAAATGTCCGATAACGAACTGATTCTGATCGGCTTTGCTGGAGCTCGAAAAATGGTAGTCTTTAGCACCAAGTTTCAGCACAATTCGATCATATTACGATATATGGAAGGCATGCTTCCAGTATATTAGACGTGCGTATACTCTGTGGACCGAAAATCGACTCGGACCATTATCTTGTCCCAGCCAAGATGCGCATACGAGTTTGTGCAGTAAATCCTGTGGATCTAAATACTCAGAGAAAACTTGTCGTTGGAAAGTTCTCCACTTCAAATTCCTGTAAAGACAAGAATGGCGGCTCAGCGACTGATGCCCAAAGCACACTTTGGCTCAGTTATGCATACTTAGCTTAACTTGACTTAACTTACATCCCTCTTTGCTCTTAGACTAGAGTTAGAAATCAAAATGCAACAGGGTTCAAAGCCAAGTTTTGTAGGATTACGTGTTGGCTAATCACTTATTCACAAAGTTCATTAAAGCTAATCATTATGCGCCACTTCTCAATTCAAGTCAAGTTAAGCAAAGTATGCATAATTGAGATATTAAATTGTGGAGGGAACACTTCTCCACTTTGCTAAATGGTGACAGCGAAAGCGTCGCCGAAAAATATATAAAGATCCTGAACCCCAAATCGCTGATGACGGCATTAACATCCATCACCCGATCTTTGCGGCTTCCGCATAGCAATAACACCGTTAGAGATGGTAAGATATATGCAATAGCTTATTTGCAGAATATGGTCGGACGAATGCATGCCCGTCGATTGGAAGTAAAGTGTGTTCTCCCAATCCAAAGAAAAGGTGGTCGCGTAATATTCGCCAATTACGGCGGATCTGCCTGCTTAGGGGTTCGATAGAATCTTATACAAAAGGTATGAAACCAACCGTCAACGAACTGATTGGACCTTATCAGTAAGTTTTAGACCTAGTAAATCTACCAGAAATTTACGATATTGGAAAAGACGCGTGGGAAGAGGATCGATAAACAACATATATTTGTCGACTGTAAATAAAATTTCGATGGTACGAGAAGAAGTAGCCTATAATACGGCTATGTAAGCTGACGTTGATCAGCTCCACCAGCTCAGTCAGAGTTTTGAAGAACTCTCCGAGCCATTTGATACCAAACGAGGTTTCATATAGAGTGATTTCCCAACGTGTAACTTCTTTAAAATTATGTTGGAATAGAAATGAACGAGGGCGAGCGAAGTATCTCCTGTCATAAAATCAACAGTCAGCGCATACGCGTCATGGCTCCCACGTCACTGTTGGCAGATACAGTTTTGAAAAAGTAGAGGACTTTGTTTATTTGGGAACCAACATGAACCCCATCAATAATGTCAGCATTGAAATCCAGCGAAGCTTCTCTCTTACCAAAAAGTGCTACTTTGGGCTGAGCCATTTATTGGTTGATCGACAAAGAGGAAAGAATATTGTAAAGCTTAAAGCACTATAATAAAATAAGTGTTCAATATTAAAAAAAATATGTCGTTATTGGCACATCAAAGCAAGCCGGCTACGCTTGTATAACATTATATTTAAACGATGTTTATTGATTTAAATAGAAACAAAAATGAATCAATGTGATATTAACGTATTACAACCGTTTTCCAAAATTTTGATATTTTAAATTTCTGTCCCTAATTAAATGTGTTATATTAAATTTTAAAGAATTCGCTGTATGATTTAGTAAAATATTAAATGTTTTGATTGTAGATCTTCAAATTTATTCAGCGCCAGAACCTGTTTTGTGACTGCCCAAAATATCCTCATCCAATTTATTATTGAACTATTTAGAACTATCTAACTTTTTATTAAAAGAAGTCCAAGATGCAAAAAAAAAAAATTCAGGAAAAGCGCTAAATGATAACGTTCGAAAATTGATTAATTGAACGAAAATGAAAATCACTATTCACTCCGAGTCAACTAACAACTAATGACGTATTAATGACCTACATACATATGTAATTATTTTAGGAGAAAGGAAACTGCCGGTTTATTTTCATTTTGACCAGCAAATGACAAGGACAGTAATCGTAAAAATAATAAATATAGTGGAATTTTAATGTGGTGGCATTGGTAAGGGTGACGGAGTCCATGAATTGTTTACAAAATTAGGAGGAGCTTCCATCTTATGAAGAATAATGAAGTCTCTTCCAAAGATTTTTCTACGAAAATTATGTTGTTTCGTTTCCCAGAACTTCCCCAGCTCATTAAATCGATTGGGAACAACTTGTTAGATGTCATCTCGATAGATGGTAAAGACTTTACTAAACCCTTGTTGAGATTGGTTTTTTTAATTGCTGTCTTGCTTCCTATGTTTTAGAATCTTATTGACGAAATTCGAAAAAGCATTTTCTTTTTTTGAATGGCTTGTATAACCATAGAAACTTTTGAATACTTTTTTCAACAAGACCCCACGACCCTACATGTTCTAGTAGCTGCCCAGCGCTGTCAAGCTGGTCGCAGGCCCATTCCTTCAGGAGTAGCCACATATGACCAGAGGAAGAAGTCCTTTTCAAGTGAGCCTTGTCTGACTAACTCATCTGCTTAACAATTCTCCATAATATCTCTGTGCCTTGGTACCCAGTTTTTTTAGACGAAGACATACAACGCAGCTTTCGAAAGAGAAGAGAATCCTCAACCACTTTGGATATCACCGTTATTGAGTTCATAGCTTTAATTGCCACTTGGCTTACAGAGAAAATATTACGCTACATACAACAGTACAAGGCGTTCAAGGCAACCAGGGCCGTCTTCCAATATTAAACCCAGATATTTAATCCTATCAGAAAGCACGAGCTGAGCGCCACCCAGCGGATTCAGGGGACTCTAGGGATCTTGTACTTCATGGTTCGGATTTTTCAGAGTCCACAGTGAGTTCGGTGTTCCAAGACCAACTGTTTTAAGCATTTCTTAACAGATAATTGTTTGAAAAATTACATCAAGGTGGCAAAACACATAGATGCCGTGTTATATGGCAATATGGCTTTATTTCATTAGACGTAAGGAAATAAGGCCCAAAAGTCCTTTAATGACTGCTTTCAATGCGAGCCATGCATTTAACTCTCGGCCGTCAGAACGTGGATCAACGGCAACAAAATTTTCATTTCAGGAACAAGACTATCGTGTAGCCTATTGTCTTTAGGCCATTTCCGTCCAATGCGACTATTCCAGTTATGCTGTTTGTACTGGTTTCTTCCTTTAATACCTTCTCCGTATCGTGAATCCCAATCGCACTAAAAACACGGATATTTTGGACGGCCAGATGCTGTTAAGCCTGTAATGAATGAAACTATTTTGAGGTCGCAGCAAATGCGCCACTGGTGTTCGTTATATTTGACTACTTCCAGAATGTGTTTCAAATTATCGAAATTTTCACTAGTGTCCGTGCTATACGCAATTGGAACAGAAGGCATTCTATTCGTCTTGTGCAAAAGCACAACTTTTAAGCTGATTAGTGAACTATCGATGAATAAACGCAAATCATCTTTTTTATAGGTTAACCCTATCGTCTCCATTAACTTTTCGATATCGTTGGGCCATACTTCTTCCGCAATAATGCTGGAGAGGCAGTTACCGTTAATGGAGACCGGTATAGAGCCATGATAACACAAATATTAATTTTTTGTTCCCGAATTGGATGGCATGAATGTGGATGAGTTGTGGTTCCAACAAGACGGCGCTACATGCCACACAGCGCACGTCACAATCGATTTATTGAAGCAAACATTCGATGAGCGCATAATTTCGCGGAATGGACCTGTAAATTGGCCACCAAGATCGTGTGATTTGACACCATTGGATTATTTTCTTTGGGGATATGTGAAGTCGCTCGTCTACGCCAACAAACCAGAAACGTTAGGGGAATTGGAAGCCAACATTCGTGGCGTTATTGCCGACATACGGCCCCATATGCTCGAAAAAGTGGTTGAAAATTGGACCTGTAGAATTGGCTTTATTCGAGCCAGCCGCGGCGGCCACATGCCCGAAATCATATTTAAACATTAATGGCATAAAATTATCCTTCCAATAAAGCCAAATTGATGGACCTTAAAACGATTTTCTTGTGATAGAAACAAGGGCCGAAAATCTTTTTAAATCTTACTGGATGAACAAAGAATACCAATATTTTTTTGTTTATTTTACGTACTTCAATAATATAATATTTCTTTTTTTTTTGTTTAAGAAAAAAGTAACTAATTTTTCTGTGTACAAAGAGCCGATCCAAACAAGCAACGCCGCAGAAAACTTCCATTGTCAGCTTAAAATGAAGCTTCCAAAGCATTATAAGTTTCTGGATTTATTATGCTTTTGATGCGGCTAAGTCATGTGCTTCTTTAATCTCTTTCTGGATGCACATCTTTGCATACAAAAACGAACGATTACTATGAAAGGCGAAATAAATTTATAGAATACCAATATCAACTATTGAGGGAGAAATAATAATATAATACTAATACATGTACATATTTTTTATAAAAGCTTATTTCTAATTTATCAGTGGAACAGATAAGAAATCAAAAAAGTTGCAAGTAGCACGTCCACGTCCAAAGCTTCTGCCGCGTATATATGGATGTACATATGTGAGCTAAAAATTCCCATCAGCACCTATGGTGAGGCAAGCTAACGTAAAATAAGTAAAAACTTGATAAAATATGAAATATGAGAACAACTAGCACACCATTCAACTTAGCGAATTTTGTGTTTTATTGCAATTGAGTTTCTCCCATTTCTATGGAGCCTGAGGACGAAGTAATACAATAGCATTTTTTTCCACTAGCGCCATGTGCTTGAATTCTGCGGATAAATTTACGTTTGCTCGCTTCTACATAAACACATTTATACAGTATACATATGTACATTATTGTCGTCTTAGCAGACGGGTGAGTCAGGCGAACTTTGCGGACATCCATTAGTTAAAGTAAAAAAAACACACAAAAATCGTACGAAATCAGTGTACATATGTACATATATAGCGTAAATAATTACATGCTACATATATACATGTTTGTACTAGGGCTGGGGTTATCCGCATAATCGGATATTCGGGTATCCATGCGAATATCTGTTGACACTCCGTTGAAATCCGTATAATATGGATATCCGATAAATATTTGTTGGTGAAATTATCCGGATTTACGAAGATCAGGTATATTCGGATATCAAAAACAAAAAATTAACGCATTGATGAACAATAATAATAATCAACAAAAACTTTTAGTAATTAATTTTTAGATGTGTGCTATTCTACGACTAGCAAAAAGTGCATATATGTATGTACAGTTAGTGAATGAATGTAATAAGACAACTCGTAAATGATGTGTGGGAAAGCGACTTTTAGAATTGTTGGTACTTGAATATTTGCATGACGTAATGTTGCATTCACCAATACTCTCAAAGTTACCAATCGTCGCAAAAAGATGTGACCTGCGATTAATACCGAAACCGTTTCCTATTACCCAATTAATTAGTAGGCCTATGTTTCATTTCATTAATTATCCGAATAGTATGTATGTATGTATATCTTACTAAAAATAGAAAATACGGAACTTGGCATGAACAAATGTTTTAAAAGTCTTGATGAAATTCAGATTACTCTGGGCAGCAGAATTCAAAACATATGCAAACACCGAAACTATTCTAGCTGGTCCTTTCGTTAAATGATCGCCTGAAACTGAATTCAAAAAAACATAAAAACTTCGTTTTTCGACGCCCATACCACTCTGGCTTATTCACATACATACATATGGTATAAATCCGAACAAATATACCGTGTTTGGTAAATGGCTTTCGAGAGACACTCTACAATTTCTTAGGAAGAAGGAATTTTAGCACAATAAAGTGCAAGTTTATACTTCAAACTACTACTAGCTACAAATTACCGTTATTTTTTATTTTTTATTTATTGAGATGAGCGCAATTTTCCCAAATAAACGAATTTCTGACATTCATTATAAGGACGGATTTACGGAGGTAATGATCGTTGTGTTTTGAACTTTAAGTATGATCACAGTCTAAAAGGCTACCTAAATATATCTATTTTTTGGAGACCATAGAGTAAGTTTACCTCCGGGCCCCAGGAAAATCGTAATATGCGCTGATGTACGTTAAATATACTGAAGGAGTTTGTTGCCATAGTTTTTCACTGTTCAAAACATATCCACGCAGTACCATATTGTTATAGTACACGCATATATGTACGTCTAGGTAAATATGCATGTATATACATACATACATATTGCATATACATTATTTTGATATTCACACAAAAACTCAATTCCGACCGCTTCTACAGTCGAAGCAAACCGTGATTTTAGTTAATATTTAAGAGGGGAAGTAACAATATTGAATTCCCTTGACTCGAACACAAGGTATCGAAATCGTCCCATGCTTATGAGAAATTCAGCATGTGACAAAACATTTCTTTCCTTTCATTGTTTTCAATGTTGAAGTAGAGTGCCGCTTGTCACTCTAAGGGCGGGCGTATATTGCCTGTACGACTCACCGCAAAATCAAGTAAATCATCCTAAGCTAGAAAGTTAAGGTATCGAACACGTATGCGTTTGTGTGTACATACTTAAATATGCACATATGTATGTATATATATATACTTATCTATATATATATACTAACTAGAGCGCACGCTCAGCCACAAAACGCAATAAAAATGTAATTTACTAAATTTCGTTCCAAAGGAACAACGATTTTATGGCGTGAATGCAGTCAAGGTTTATGTAGTTATATATTTAAAAATACTATATAAATAAAAACGAATTTGGTCTTAAACTGAAATTTCCCATCTATTTTCATCTGGCTTATTCACAATAGCGCAGATTTTTCATTTCGCAACACTACATCTCAGGTCGTATATCGTTTTACCGAGTGGGCTCAACTCGCTTATTTTTCCGAGTTAGTGGGCCCGTTTTATCGCACACGAGTTGAAAAGGAAAACTCAAGCTCGGCTAAAATTTTCTTTAGTTGCAAAAGCAACCCTGTTAGCATCTTTCATGAGACAAGGGATTTGTTTAGTGCTATTTAAGAATGGAAAATAGGTGTGTTGCAAATTTTTAGTTGATGTGGTTATATATTTAAAAATGCTATTCAAATAAAAATGAATTAGGTCTTAAACTGAAATTTCTCATGTATTTTCTTCCGGCTCATTCACAATAGCTCAGTTTTTTCACTTCCAAACGCTACATCTCAGATCGGATATTATTTTACCGAGTTGGCTCAACTCGCATATTTTTCTGAGTTAGTGTTGTTGCTTTACATGCTATTTCTTATCCTACCTAGTGTTCTTTTGCAACTAGGTTACAAAGAAACGGGCCCAGTGTTGTTGCTTTACATGTAATTCGTTATCCTACCTTTTGCAACTCGGTTACAAGGAAACGGGTTTATTATAAGCATTGTCGTGAGGAAATTACTCAACGGATATTCTATATTCATATTAAATAAAAAACTTAATTTGGTTAAAATATGAACAAAGCTTAAAGTTTTTGTGTTTGTTCTTAAAATAAATTTACTTATATTGTATTTACATATATAAATTTTGTTTCACCACATTGGGTAAATTGAAATATGTAGTTATGTATCATGATAAAATATTTATAAGGTAACACCGCTGAGAGTCAGCCTGAATATTTTTGAAGTTCGCTAACAATATAAAAAAGTTCAAACTCATATTCTCACACATGCAATCAAGACGGATTTATAGAAGGTGATGGCATAAGAGCAGCTGATTTGATTTTTTTTTATTCACTTACATGTATTTTGTTTTTGCTTTTGCGTATGAGCTTTCAAAAGCCGTAAAAGCAAAAACAAAGTGTATTGAAATTTTGACAACTCTTAAGCAGAAACAAAAACAAAATACATAGGAATTTTGTAGTTGTATTTGCCTTTGCCAAGGCGAATTCATATAAGGTGGTCGCAAGAGCACATACACACAAACTCCACATGTTTTGTTTTTGCTTCTGAATGGTGAGAATGTCAGATAAATGAAATATAGAACAATAATTTTGAACAGAGAGAATGCCAAAATAGGAACGAATTTGACAACAAAATTGTTTATTTTTGATTCAGTTGGCCAAAACTATATTTGTAAATATATTTAAATTAAAATTTACAATAGCGACCGCATAAAGTGCCGGTGCAATATGCGAGTAAATGAACTGCCACAATTAATGCAGCAAAAGCAAATGTAGTTGATTGGCCCAAAGTTATTTTGCTAAAACACTGCTTATGGGTTTGTTAAATGGTTTTGTATAAAAAAACATCGATTGCACTGCCTTAGTGAATTATCAAAGTGTATACTAAATTCCATAAAATGCAACTCCATTGTTAAAAGAAAATTTTTCGCGTCTGTTGATAGTTCCGACAATCTTTTTATGTAAAAAAGAAGCGAATTAATAGAGAATTCCAAAACTTAAATGATTTTAAAAAAGTACCGTGGTAACGTGCCACATCCAAAGTCCGTTAAACTTTGGACAGCCGAAATAGCCGCAGTGCAGTTGGGATTCTCAAATGTTGGATATGGAAGGGCTTTAGTTAGTAATCGAGCCCTTTTTCCTCCGAGAACCATATCATCACGACGGAAGTGATCGGCGCAAATAACATCTTTACACCCCAACTGCACCCGGCATGATCGGGACCACACTAACCGTTCCGAATCTTCACTTGGTACCAAGAAAAATGGACCCGTTCCACGCTTTACTATCTTGCCGCATAATACGCACTTTCCCATTTTTTTGCGAAATATTTGAAAATTTGAATATATGAATTCAAATCAATTTGAATTTAAAAATATTTTTAAATGAAAATGTAAACAGAAAATGAAGATGTAAACAAAAAATAAATCAGTTGACACTTTCACCATTCAAGGCGAAAAAAGAAGAAGCAATCACCTGATCGGAAGAAAACACCTTCTATAAATTCGCCTTGGCCTTTGCATGCAATTTTATTTTTCGTCTGAAACCAAAAACAAATCTGAATATTTTCAATTGTTTATTTTTTACTTCACTTTTGTTTGGCATTTGCCTCGCTGCCTATAGTAATGTTGGCAAATTTCAACACAAAATAAATTATGGCTGACGAAATGAGCGAACGGTTTTACCTTTTAATGTTTGTATCATGATACCAAAGTGCATAAAACAAAATGAAATCAATATATGACATGTTTTTTTTTTTTCGATATGCTTATTTGACAACAATTTCTTCATTACATTAACCCTTTTGGGATCAACAACTTTCAAATAAAATTTATCATGCAACGAAAAAGGGGAAAAATTATATGAAAACTATCGTAAAATTAAACTAAGAATACTGAAACAATTCCGGACTCTTAACCTATGCAGCACTGTTCACAATAATTAGACAGGTATATTTTGTGTGCCGACGGATGTGGCAAAGAAAGAGGAATGGATGAATGCGTTTGATATCCCACTACCGTATCGTCCAAAATTACTTCTCGTTGGCCTGCTTCTTTTTTTATTATTGCACTAGCTAAATCCAGCGTGCATTTCTCCGCTTAAAAAAAAATTCAAGGACAAAAAATGAGTACCGGCATATGTTGATGGCTTTGAACCTATACGTCTGGCATATCGATTTAGTAGCATTCTTAATTTTAAAAATAGCTTACATTAAAATTAGCTTGAATTGTTTCCTATTTTGAACGAGTATGTAAAAAAACTTTTTCTTTTTAGACTGAATAAATAAATAAATAAAAATAAATAATGAGGCAAAAGGCGGCAATTTCACGGATTAATAAAAATAATAAAGTTCCTTCAAAATCGAATTTACTCGCTTAATATGCAAGAAGTTTTGCATCAGTACGAGCAACAAAAAAATATAAGTGCCGAATATGTAACGGTTGTGACTTTGAAGTAAAATTTTGCGAAACAAAAAACCGTGGAAAATGGCTTTAATCTTGTTCTGCCTATTTATCTCTCTTTTGTAATTAAATAGTATCCGCCGCAAGTGCTTAAAAAATGGATAAAATCATATATGCAAAGTACTAAGTTAAAACGACACGAATTATTTGTGGATATGCTTTTATTTTTTAATGTTTATATAGAAAGTGTAATAAACAAATTGATTTGCTCAGCTTAAGTGGGCAAACAGTTATTAGTTAAACTCAGTTATGCTGAGATTTACAATTTATTTAATGAATAATTGTTGTTTTAGAGAAATTTATGTTGCGCATGGTTTCATGGGACTAACGTAAATCCTTCCATTCAGATGGAAACTATTCGTACGACGCCCACAGAAGGACCCTTGACGGTAGGTTAGTGACCCGAAACATCCAACAAAAGTATTTTAGTCGTCGTTTCAACGCACTCAAATTACTGTCATACAGTTTTATAACTAATTTAAACAATAATTTGTACTTTGAAATGGAAGGAAGTTGAATCACTGCCTTCGTTCCTCTGACAGAAAATCTCGTCCGATTTCATCATACCAGAACTAATTTGCTTTTTCTGATTGATATTAGAATATGATTTGGGCCAATTGGTTTCGGGTGTGGTGAAATTGGACGGAAATTCTTGCCACAGAAAATGAAGCGTCATTTATTTATTTATTTATTTATTTATTTCAGTCTACAGGTTAATCTTACAGACTATTTCTAATTTAACACAGTAAATAAATTTAATTTAAATCTAGATAAAGTGGTATTAAAATCTATATGATGAACATAATTGTTACATAGACGTATACATCGGGCAATTGGTTCATTATAGCCATAATTAGTTCTATGAAAGGTTTCAACAAGCAAACGGTTATGCCTTAATTCATGTGATGAAGTATAGAAATCCAAAAAACCATATAATTCATCACAATTAATTCTCTTATTTAGTAAGTTGTAAACAAACATTAGCGCGAAGTAAGTTCTTCTAGAGATTGTAAGCCAAGAAGTTTCCGCCTTCCATCATAGGACGGCAAATCGCTAGGCCAATTTAATTTAAATAGAGCCATTCTGGTAAAAGTTTTTTGAACCCTTTCAATTCTACTAATGTGAGATAAGTAATAGGGACTCCATACAAGACAACAATAATCAAGATGGCTTCTAACTAAAGAGTTATAGAGAGACTTTAATGTGCAAGGGTCCTTGAATTCAATTGAGTTTCTTCTAATGAAACCCAGCATAGAAAGTGCTTTAGAAAGAATATAATCAATGTGCTTATTTGGAGTTAGTTTCGTGTCAAAAATTACTCCACGATCCTTCACTTCATCAATGCGATTTAAAATAATATTATTAATGGAATAGTCCAACATAGTGAGACTAGCAGTTTTGGTGTATGAAACCACATTGCATTTGTTTGTGTTAAGGAACAGATTGTTAACAGTGCACCATTGCTGAAACACCACAAGATCCGATTGTAGATTAAGGCAGTCATTTAAATTACGTACCGGCATATAGGCTTTAACATCGTCAGCGAACATTAAGCATTTAGCAAAATTAAAGTGCTGGGGTAAGTCATTTATAAACAATAAAAACAGCAGTGGTCCACAATGAGTGCCCTGTGGTATTCCAGACCATGCATTGATTAGGATGTCGGATTTTGTTGGGCCTATTTTAACTAAGAATTTCCGTCCTACTAAAAAACTTTCGAAAAACTTCAATAGGGTCCCTCTAATTCCATACAAAGAAAGCTTAAGTAAAAGAACTGAATGGTTGACTTTGTCAAAAGCTTTGGAGAAGTCGGTATATACAACATCAAGCTGATATTTTTGTTCGAAGACCTTAACAATTTGATTCTTGATAATTAAGAGATTAGTACACGACGATCTACCAGGAAGAAATCCATGCTGAAATCGACTAAAGAGATCTTTAGAGTGCTGAAAAAGTTTAACATTTAATATATTATCGAATAACTTAGCGAAAGTAGATTGCTTTACAATTGGCCTATAGTTTGTAATTTTGTTACGATCGCCTGACTTAAATATGGGCGTAATTGAACAGAGTTTCCAGCAATCGAGGAAAACTCCATGTTTAAGACAAATGTTAAACAACATTGACAAAGGGTGAGAAATAGCATTGCAAAAGGTCTTTACGAATACCGGGGAGAGCCCCTCCAGATCTGGACAAGAACTTGATTTTAGGTTCGAGATTGCCAGAGCTACGTCATCGGAAGAAATTTCAAAGTTGGTTATTGTACCCGAATTTACTATAGAGTCAAAAAATGCAGAGCTCGTATCAGATATCACTTGACATTCCTCATAAACTACCTGAAAGAACTTTGCAAACAGGTTGCAAGTTTCCAAGGAATTTTCAGAAAACACGCCATCATACTCAAGTCGGGAGACCATTCGTTTTACGTTTATTATTAATATACGCCCAAAATTTCTTTGGATTGCTCTTGAGATCCCGTTCTACATTGGAGATGTACTGATTATATAAGAAGCTATGGAGACAGTCATAATCCTTTTTCAATGTATGTAATTAGGCATAGGTTATCCGCAACGCACTTGGTTTTCTTAAATTTTTTATGTGCTTTATTCTTTAGATTTTTCAAATGGCATTGTCTTGAATTGAACCATGGAGCCTTATCTTGTACAACTGAATTTTTTAAAGGAACAAAGTTGGAAATGCAATAACGCAGCTTATTGCGGAATAGTTCATACGAATCACATGGGTCATTGAAAGAGTTTAAAATGGACCAATCAACCGAATTGAAAACTTCATTAATATTGGAAATATCGGCCTTGGCATAGTCATAAACTTTATGAAGAACCACGTTATTAGAAGCAAAGTTATAGAACTTGAAGCTTATAATTAGAGCCTTATGATGAATACTATTGAGAGATATGGGCGATAGGCATTCAGAACAAGATATGTTAAGCTCATTAAATGCGAAAACTAAATCTAACGTTCGACCATTGTCATTAAGATTGTTATTAAATTGACTTAGGCCAATGGAAAATAAGGAATTGCAAACTAAAATATCTATTTCTGATTTAACACTGGTTGGAATTAAGATATTATCAAAATATGACCACGAAATGTTACATAAATTAAAATCTCCTAAAAGTACAATTTGATCGTCTATGTTTTTCAAATTATCCAATACATACATACATAACGTTGTTCAGGTGCATTTGATAAATTTCAATACTAGTTACTGGCGGAATAGATGACAGTATGAAAAATATTGATTTACAATTCGGAAATTTTACTTTAACACATATTTGTTCTAAGAAACTATTATATGAATTTAATGTAACCAGAGAACTGCTAAGATCAGCTAAGATCAGCTCTTACTGCAAGCAAAACTCCACCCCCCCTTACTTGACCAGTGGAGGCAGCACAGCGATCTTGTCGATATACGATGTAATGGTCATCAAAAAACTCGGATGATAAATGTTTATCATTAAGCCACGTTTCTGTGATTGCCACCATATCATATTCATGCATTAATGTTTCTCGATGAAATTGAACTGATTTTGTACGCATACCGCTCACATTTTGGTAATATAATGAGAAAACTGTACTTTTATCGTTCGTGTGAGATGAATCATGGTCAACAGTGTCTACGTTTGATTGTTGGGAGGATTGACCTGATGAAAAAATTTGAAGGGCCTCACATTAACATTTGCAGGCCAAAGCGCTGGGTCCAAAACTTTGTCAAGTAAAGATGGAGGAACGCCCAATTTGAAGTTCACCCACTTCAATGAAGATGAATCCGCATCCTTTTTAATTAGATTAACGCAAGCAGTAAGGTTACGATCAATGCGTGCATTTTTCTCAACAAAAGCAAGAATGTTTTCCTCAGATACATTTGGTTTAAATGATGAAATGTGGATCCATTTCTTGGTAGCAACGACATCTAAATCAGTGCAGGAATTGGTGCCGATCACTGGCTCATGCGACTTATTTCGCTTTTTGCTAATCTTACTTTGCATAGTTGCCCACTGTACTTTGGAATGAGCGTGTGCAGCCGAACCAGCAGCAGAGGCGAGAGCAGAAGCAGTGGTCGATTGAACAGAAGCAGCAATCAATTGAAACGGAGCACAAGTCGAAGAGGTAGTAACAACCTTAGGCAGAGCCAGGCTGCTATCACTTGTAGTGTGCTCGGTAACAGCGCATGTACTATTAGCGTAGAATAGGTGCATTGTTGACTTTGCCAGCCTCAGCAGAAACGACTTGGGCTGTGGATGTAAAAGTATGAGGCGCAGAAACATCACAAGAAAGTGCAGGAGTAGTAGCAGTGCTGACTCTGTTAGTGTCAGCAGCGGCTGCAGTGGCTGCGTACGTGAGAGAGCGAGGCGTAGAAACAGCGACAATGGGAGTAGATTTCGCACCAATAATGCTGTTCTTATTTTTTGCATTACGATTTTCTGCACGAAGGTGTTTAATTTCAGTTGAGAGCATAGACACGGCCGAGACAACTCTTCATTGCGAACACTCACCCGCAGTGTTTGAATTTCAGAGTGAAGCGATTCCGTTTTTGCTAATAAATGCTTATTACTTTCACAGAGTGCGCTAACCATAGCAACAATGCGAGAATTCTCTGCTTTAAGACCAAGAATCTCATTATGCAAACATTGAATAGTTGTCTGATCACTGCTTGCCTTTTGTTTATCCATTGCACTCATATTTGAAATAATCATGCAATCGTTATTACTCTGCTGAGGTGGAGAAGTTGATAACGGCGACTTTTGCTGTTGGCAGATGCTCACATTTCGTTGGGAGCCGATTTCTTTGCTTGATAAAGAGGAATTATCATAGCATGTACAACCTCATCATCGTTGGTCTCCTTGGCGTGGGGATGAGGCTTAAGTGTTGGAATGGTTGCTACTTTCGAGGACTTCCATGCCACCACGAACTAAGAGGGAGGCTCCGTATAAGAATTAATGTAGGGCTCGATCTTGCACGGCTTCTTATGTGGAGATTACCGTACCAACATCTCTCATTTCCGCATACCTTGCACCCCTCCTAGTATCTCCCAGCTCTCCTTCCTCTCTAGCTAATCCTCCCCCTAATCCAGGGTGTCAAGTGTCACCGTGCCCATTGGATGGTTTGCAGCCAGGGGGTCTAAATTCCGGCTGTATTTTAACGGCGCCTCCCTGACGCCGGGCCACCTCAGGGAGTAAGTTTGGCCTTACCGCAGCAAGGGGCGCTGTCGTGGTGTACCATCCACTTTCCCCTCTTAAAATTTCAGACCGCTACGCTTGCCTCGTCGAGCAGGTGGTCGTACGACCAAGATGAATACAATGAAAGAAAAAATAACACAAAAAACCCAATCCTCCGCATCTCGGGGTGAGACTTTGCAGGCGCAAGCGCCTGGCACAAAAATTTCCTCTTCCCCATTTTGGGGCAAGAATGCGCCGCTTCGCTCCCGTTGGGGACTCTTTCGGGCTGGAGGTGGGTGTTACATAACACCCGTGACCATGGGTGTTATGGCGGGGTCTAGCACCAGTAAAGCTGCGGGGATTGTGCTGGAAACGGCAGATCGTTCCGTCGCGAAGGCAGAGGTCTCACGGCCTGGCCCGAGTGGATTAAGGCGACAAGCAGCCGCATATGAATATATGGAGGGCGTAGCAGCGATGGAAACTACGAGCCACGCCTCTCAGAAGATGGAGTCGGAGCGGCTAAAATTCGCTGATAAGCGTAAGGCTGCGAGACGTTAAAAAGATACGACGGGGTCCCGTTGGAAATGTTGCCCCAAAGCACGAAGGAAGCGGTCACTGGGGCTTCGGTGGAAAACCGGGTGCCTTTTTCTAAACGACAAAGATCGGCGGAGGAACAAACTCCGGCCTCGAAAAGAATCCGGCCGCACTCCTGGGCTAGCTTTTCCGAGGTTGCGAAGGGTAGGATCCTTATTGGGGTCCTGGACCGAAGCAACGAGCTCGGGTCCATACCAAAGGACCAGTGGAGGTGGGTGAAGGCAGCTCAGGCGAACGTCATCTTTGACGTTCTGCTGGAGAATCCTGGAACCCCCCCGGCCTCTTAGGACGATGGTTGGTACCAGGGCCACATTAAGGTGGTCGCCTGTGAGGACCTGAGATCGGTGGCGCTGTACAAGGCCGCCGTTGCAAAGATGGGCCCTGTCTACCCAGGGGCTAAGTTGGAGGTGGTGGACTGGAAAAACATTCCAGTCAGATCCCGGGCGAAGGCATTGGTTCCGGTGACACCATCCGCCCCGGAAAGCATCCTAAAGATGCTTCAGGTGATGAACCCGGCCCTCCCAACAAGTGGCCCTTCAAGACAAGTGGCCTTGTCCCTAAGCAAGGAGTCCACCGGACTTCTAGAGAAGAGGCAAGGCCGCGTCTCATATGGCCTTGATGAGGTCATCATTAAGGTGTACTGCGGGGACGCTCAGCGTGCCTCTGGTGCGGGTGCAGCAATGAACGTGGACATTGAGGCACCCGAACCGGAGCCGGAACCAGAACTCTCTGACGCTGAAGGCAGCGTCTCCTCTCAGACAAACTTTGCACCAACAATGCACAGGATGTTTGCGGAGGAGGAGCTGCTGCTCAGCGACGGAGAGTGCGAGGCTGATGTCACCGTCGTGGCTGGAGGGGAGGAAGCGGCTTTCTCGCATGAGAGTGCTGCAGGTAAACCTCCATCGCTCTAAAGCAGCCTCAGCTGCTCTACGAGGTCGCCTGAGCAAAGGCGACGTTACGGTGGTACTCATTCAGGAACCATAGGTTTGCAACTCAAGGATTTGTGAGTTGAGTGCCACCGGTTTTAAACTTTACGTGGAGCGCAGTAAAGGTAAAATTAGAAACTGTATTCTGGCTAAAGCAGATTTAAATATCTTTCTTTTACCTAATAACAGTGATGGCGACGCAATTCTCGTGGAGATAGGGGGTATGTCAATCGTGCTGGCATCGGCTTACATGCCGTATGAAGACGAGTACCCTATTCCCCCTATGGTGCGGAACTTGGTGTCCAGTTATGAGAGCGAACACATTTTGGTCAGCAGTGACGCGAATGCTCACCATGTCAACTGGGGGAGCACCGATATCAATGATCGAGGTGAGTTACTTTTCAACTACCTTCTAACTACTAACTTACTAATATGCAACAAAGGTAGGGATCCCACCTTCATTACTAGCAATCGTTAAGAACTTTCAGATATAACTCTATTCATTGATAGTCTATCTGAATTGATCGAGAGTTGGCGGGTTCTAGATGAACACTCCTTCTCTGATCATCGTTATATTGAAATCGTATTGAACTTTTCTATTACCATCCCAAAGGTGCGTAAAAACTTAAATAACACGGATTGGTGCTCTTACAAAAGGTTATTTAAGGAAAGGCTAACCAGCGAACCTCTTATTGAACCTAATTGTATCGGTGATCTAGAGAACATTGTGGACGTTTTTACGCTGACCTGCTCAAATGCCCTAGGCCAGGCTTGCCCTGAACCAAAACTGTGGGGCAAACGTAAACCCCATTGGTGGTCACGTGAGTTGGACTCACTACGAAAATCTTGTAGGAAAAATTTCAACAAAGTCAAGAGACTTAGTCTCGAGCTGGTATGGCTAGAGTACAAAAAGTCTCTTCAGACCTATAAAAAAGCTTTAAAGGCGGCAAAAAGATCTTCGAGGAGAAACTTCTGCGGCGGCATCGAGAGTGCTTCCGAGACAGCCAGGCTAAGGAAGATTCTCTCAGGATCCGCTAACCTGATAGGCTTCTTGCAAAAGCAAGACGGTTCCAGAACCTCAACGGGAAAGGAAACCCTTGAACTGCTACTAGATACCCACTTCCCTGGGAATACAACTGCGGAGGAAGGAATTCCTCCGTTCATATCTTCCAACCCCGTCAACATACCGGTTTCGGAAGAAAAGGTTAAATGGGCTATCCAAAGCTTTAAACCATACAAATCTGCAGGGTCGGATGGGATAATACCTGCCCAGCTAATTAAGACCCTGGAGGTGTCTGCAAAATGACTCTCTAGTATTTTCAGGGCCTGTTTCAAACTGAATCACATACCGTTGGCAAGGAGAAATGTCACGGCTGTCTTTATTCCTAAAGCCGGTAAGGCCTCACACACTAATCCAAAGGATCTTAGACCTATCAGTCTATCATCCTTTGCTCTTAAGGCACTTGAAAGGATTGTTAGTAGCTACCTGTCCGATACCATCGACAGTCGACTACTGTCTAACGACCAACATGCCTGCCGCAAAGGCAAATCTACTGAGACTACACTCCATAGCTTGGAATTGTCGCGGCACGTGTCGAGGGGAACGCCCCAAGGAGGTGTCCTATCCCCACTTCTATGGAACCTCACCGTAAATACGCTACTGCGAGATACGGCATGGGGTGGCGCAAAAGTTATCGCGTACGCTGATGACGTCGCGATTGCACGCAGGGGAAAGTTTCCGCAGACATTATGCGAGCTGATGCAACGAGCGCTTCGGGAGGTATCCAGTGGTCCACCCACTGCGGGCTCAGGGTCATCTCAAGTAAGGTAGAACTGGTACTATTCACGGGAAGGTATAAAGTACCTTCGGTGACTCCACCGGTACTAAACGGTATCCGGTTAAGTCTTTCTACAAGTGCCAAATTTCTAGGCGTCATTTTAGATAGGAAGTTGAACTGGAAAGAGAATCTAGTTCAACGTCATGAGAAGGCATCCGTAGCCCTCTGCACATGTAAAAGAGCCATAGGCAGGAAACGGGGTCTTAATAACCGGATCTGTCGATGGATTTTCACAGCGGTCGTCAGACCAATACTCCTATGAGGCCACTCCAAATGAAGCCTTGAACGCCATTTTAGACCTTATTCCTTTAGATTTGGTTGGACAACAGATGGCAGCGATGACAGCTTTGCGACTAAGAGAGACATCCCAGTGGCACCCTGAAAGCCAAGGGCACTCTTGTATTTTGAACAAATTCTGCTCTATTCCGAGCAGCACGGATCGGTGTGCCTTGACATCGGTTTCTGAAAGTAACTTTATTACACGAATTCCAAGCAGGGAGCAGTGGAAACTTGAGTTTCATACTCCACCTGATAGCATTGTCATCTATATAGATGGCTCGAAGCTCGCTAATAAGGTAGGAGGAGGCGTTTTCTCACGAAACCCTCTCCTTCAAATTTAGTTTGGTGTACCAAAACACTGCAGCGTCTTCCAGGCTGAGGTCTTAGCTATCATGGAGGCGGTAGTGACAGTCATGCTGCAATCAGAGCTCTGAGCTTTTTCACGTTTAACTCTAACATCGCGCTGTACTGCCGCCTATCTCTGCAGGAGATGGCCAAGCAGAACAGACTGTACTTCATTTGGGTCCCTGGTCACCGGGACATAGAGGGAAACTGTATGGCAGACGAACTTGCAAGACAAGGTACGACCAAGCAGATTCTTCAAGATAAAGAACGCATTGGTATGCCGTTTGCCATTTGCAAACTGCTACTCAGAAATTGTACATATAAACAAGCTGACAACAGATGGAGGCAAAATATGACTTGTCGAACCTCAAGGCAGGCGTGGCCTAAATGGGATCGGAAACGGTCGCGCAGCGTTCTCTCTCTAAGAAGGGAAAACATTTCCAACGTGATCGGGGCTCTAACAGAGGACTGTCTGATAGTGAAACATGCTGAAAGGTTGGGAGTACCCTTCCGAAGATGCTGTAGGAGCTGTAAGAACGTCGAGGAGGAGGAAACGAACTTGCATTTACTGTGTAAGTATCTTGCACTGTGTAAAAGCAGAATACGATATCTGGGATCACCGTTTTTGGATGACCTTAGTGAGGTTTCAAGCACCGAGGCAAATTGCCTGTTGAGGTTCATCAGCGAGGCAAAATGGTTTGGTGAGGGGTAATTTCCTCTTGGATGGTACAAAATTTTTCCTTGTGGTAACACAATGGGTCTCCTAATACTGGCCTAAGTGAGCCGCTGCAGGCGGCTGCCACTCCAACCTAACAAACCCTAACTCGTACAACTATTACAAATGCAGACTGAATCAGAATTCGCTGCGTCATGCCTGTATCAGGGATGGAAAATTAAATTTTCAAATTGTACCTAATTTGACAAAGGTAGTGTATTTAAAAGCAGACAAATGTTCCTTCAAGGTTAAGGCAAGTTAAAACAAAAAACCCCTTAATATAGTTATTATTATTATACCTTAGTATTTTTGCATATACAGAGTTATTTGTACCATTTAGTATTTGTATTTTGAGATCATTAAGTTTGTAGACATAAAATTAGGGAGTATATGTAAATAAATTACGCCATGGGTTTAATATGTACTTAGTCAAGAAATACATTTTCGTAATGGGGTTGATGTAGAAGACTGTAGCTCAGTTGCAGCTTTTGACATTGGGGCGTATTCATAGTCAAAATAAATTGGTAATTATTGGTAAGATTTTTCACTTGTATTAATTCACAATGTATGGGAATTAGCAAGAGATGCGAATTCACCTCTATATACTTTAGCAACAAAAGACTAACTGTGCTGCATTCGTAGTGGCAACGCTTCAATCCGATAACTAATTTTATTTTGCAAGAAATATGGGAAGAAACGAACTTTTAAGGAAAAGTTTTTGTGCTGAATACTTTATATAGATTAGTCTACAAATTCTTAAGTAAAAAGATGTGCATTATATTATAATTTTTTGATCAATTTTTTATGTTTATTTTTCTTGTTTTCAAGAGCAACCATGTATGGTTTACACATACGTTTAATTTCACCCCTGAAATGCTCAACCCCATGCAAGGTTTCACCTCCGGTTGTCTATTGGTTATACTGTGGTTGCTACTCATATGGGTTAACGCAATGACAAAATTATTGTCAAATAAACGTATCGAAAGAAAATATGTCATATATTGATTTCACTTTGCTTTATACACTTTGGTTTTGAGTTTACACATACATATATATATATATATATATGTATATACTCCCATAGTAAAAATTAATACATGTTTTTTCTAGTGAGCTGCTGGTAATCCGTACAGGTGACGGCCATTTCATCATACTCAACCACAGTTTTTTTTTTGGACTATAACAATGTGTCAATATGGTCCTTACGAAAACTTTCAATCAATTAAAAATAATTTAGTCTTAATTTAAAAGCTTTTCCAGAACTTACGGACGATGAACGAAAAGTGAAGTTTGATTCCCCTCAATAAATTCAAATCCATTTATGCTTGCTTCATCATAAAATCTTGTGTTTGGAAATATGGGAAATTGATTGAGATTTTATGAACGTGGAGAATGTTAATTATCATAGATATATGAGGCAAGATGTAGCAATGCCTTTCTGAATGGCAGTTATGTACTGCTACAAGTATCTTCATAGAGTCCAAGGCTAATAAAGAGTGAAACCATGTCTTTATTTTCGATATTGCGAAACATTTTTTTCTTGCCCTTTTCACGATATACATACATACATATGCTCCCTTGTTTTGTATTTATCTAGTAATTACTCATATCTACAAATATAAATAATACGTATGATATATGTATGTATGTATGTACATATGGATATAGTTGAGTATTCCCTTAAAATATAATAAGGCAGACCAGACTATTATCTTTTGATAAGAAATAGCTGAAACAAACGCATAGTATATTTAAGGAATATAGATATACTGCAAATATGTACATACATAAATATTTGCATATACAAGCCATCCGTACTTATTGTAGGAGTATGAATCTCTATTCGTGAGTATTATGCGAAAGGATGAACGTAAAAAACCTAATTCGAAGGCATTTTCTCTGCAATGCACCATTGCACATTTCCACATCTTAAATGCAGAAGCCTTGGCAAATTGTTTGGAAATATCTGTAAGCAGCTCACCCTTTTTCTCAACAGGCAATCTTTTGAAATTCATTCCTCATTCAGTTGTATACCGTTCGGAAAATGCACACTTTGACGATGTGAGATTCCTCACGAGATTTTGTACGCTGATGAATTCAAGTGGGCACAAACCCAAGTTTCCTTTGCCTGCCAAATCGGAAAAATTAAATTTATTCAAATATGCTGCAGCGTGTTCGCATAAGTGCAGAACGTTTGTCGAAAGTTGCAGTTGCTTTTAGACAAGAAAATTACTAGATTGTTGAAGGTTTGCAGACTATTAGCCAGAGCCAGCGGTGGGGCAAATTCGTAGTCTAAGATTATTCATTCAATTAGGAAACATTACATTCGTTAAATGCGCTTTTCTGAGGCATAACGCACACTTATAAAACTATTGTTGAAACGACTGCGATAAATACCTTTTCCTACCCAGTAAAAAATGAAGGATTTAAAACCACAATCGAGGAATAAAGGAGTAATGAGTTTTTCAACCATTTAGAGCAATAAGCCAACAGTCAAGGCATTTTTTAATTTTGTCCCCGTTCTCACTTTGGGTATAGTGACGAACACGAGTTAGATAAGCAGGTCAATTTAGTTGCCTACGAGTCGATTCACTAAAATAACATCCCACATTTGTAGAATAAGTATTTCGGATATTGTTTTTAATAATTGAAGTAAAATCATTCGGTTAGTGATCTTTGTAACAACATAATCACTACATATATAGGGTCTTGCAATAGGGACGCAGAAAAGAAGACCGATAGTGACAGCAAACGATGCCATATTTTCCCCCGCTCTTTTGACATTTCTCTTCAGTAAGGTTTGCCATTTCATACGATCCAACAACGAGTGGAAATTATTAAAATTTACAACCGAAATTCGGAGTCAATGGCCTCAACTTTAAGAGCGCTACGTCCAATTTATGGTCGTCGTCATTTCTGGCTGAATGGCTTCGTCAATAAGCAAAATATGCGTTATTAGATAGGCAACATTGCATCCCGAAAAAATTACAGTTTGGTGTGGTTTATGGGCCGATGGCGTCATTGGGCCGTACTTCTTCCGTGATGATCAAGGCCGGCACGTTACTGTGAATGGGAATCGCTACCGCTCAATGATAACCGAATATTTTTGGCCCGAGATGGATGATATGGACATGGACAATATGGGGTTCCAACAGGATGGCGTCACAAGCCACACATCGAATGTCACAATCGATTTATTGAAAACCAAGTTTGGTGAACGTGTTATCTCACGAAATAGCCCAGTCAATTGGCCGCCTCGGTTGTGGGATTTAACGCCGTTAGACTATTTCCTGTGGGGCTACGTCAAGTCAATGGTCTATGCCAACAAGCCAGCGACCTTTGACGAACTTCGTACAAATATCGAACGTGAAATTGCAGCAGTATCGGCCGATTTATGCTTGAAAACCGACGAAAATTGGGTTCTGCGTCTGGACTTCTGCAAGCGTGCCCGGGGTGCCCATACAAAAGAAATCGAGTTCCATACATAATGGCATCGAATGTACTTTCACAGGAATAAAGAATTTAATTCATATCCCCAACCGATTTTGTTTTATTTAAAAAAACTTTTGTAACGTTCCTATTGAAAAACCCTGTACATGTATGTATGTATTTATGTACTGGCGCACCAAAGGACCAAAGTCGGCATGTAAGCTGCTGTTGCTTTTTACCATTTTCCCTTATTGTTCTACCAACACAATTCAAGTACGACAGTCTGTCGCTATTAAGTGAATGTATGGTTTTTTATCGTTTAATAAAAACAGGCCGAAAAATCATATACATATGAATATTTGAAACGGACGAGCACGCCCAATCGTAACAACAATTCTAAGAATAATCTAAAAATAGAATTTGTGTTGCCCAACAAAAATTAAAAAACCACAAAGTTTTAGTTATTAAACCGTTGACAACCCTATGTAACGGTTGGCAATTCTTTGCATAAATTCATATTTTTCAAGTTAAGCTTTCTTAAACCTTTTAGTTTGGCACCCATATTGTAAATTTGCATGTAACTTTTTGATTTTACTAAATTGAAGTTTAAGCTGGTGGCAATCTTCTTTTAACATATTATATTTTGAAAATGAAGCTTTCGTTATGTACACATTCAAAAGATAAATTTGACCTTAAAGCGGTTAATATCAGTTTTAACGCAGAAAATGAATACAATTCGTACGTACATAGAAGCAAAGGAATTCCAGAAAAAGTGACTTTCAAGTAATTCACATTGGAATTTTAGAAAATTTATAGGATTACTTTCTTATCAGCAAAACAGACGACAGCATAATCTGCATTAGGAGGCTTAATTTGCATTATTAGCTCGCTATAAATGGCCGAAATTTTAGTGCGTTTAGACCACCTCATAGCCTCGCGAGTCTGACCATAATCGTATTTTTCATGCATACAAGATCGGCAATGCACATGCGCGCTTGTTTTACATTCAACCCCTGCCGAAAAATTTCCTAGAACAACAATAGTTCAAAATGAGCTCTCTTTTTCATAACACCAATTCCCGCTCAATCTGCCAATAGTGGCTTCAACTGTATTCTTTGACATGGTAGTATCATTGACAGTGGACAGTTGGCTCGGGCATAGACATTAAGACAAAAATTGTACAGTTGGTTTACCAGCAGAAATTGGAATTGTTTAATACCAAGTGTCCCTCATTGCATTACAAAGCAACCAGTCCAGGTTCTGTACTATCTTTGACAATAACGCTTGCTTGTGTGCATGCGTTTGCTTTTGCCTAATACTTGTCGAAACATACTTATGCACAAAGTTGTCGTCTGTTATCGTGAAATCTGAATATGAAATTTTGTTTACAAATGCAAACTAACTCTGTTCGCGTGTAGCGCCTTTTACACTCGAGTTGCAATTATCCGCATTCGACAAACAATACATGTATGTACATATGTTGTAACTACTATATATTATTTGGTTTAAAGATCATATAGCTAGTACAAAGTTCTCATATTATTTTGATTTTGAAATAGTTCTTTTTCATAGCACAAAAACATGTGCATAATAATGTTGAGGTCGTTTATTAAATGAATCAGGCATTCCGTGGTACAACACGGTTCTCATGACGCACTACCACATCTACGATGCTCATGTTTGGAGTCAAGTAATTGACAAGGCGATCAGCGCCTGTGCGAGAGAGGCGGTCAAATGGATAGCCCATGGCACGGCGGTCTGGGTAGAGGCGATCGCGTACGCCACAGTAAGATGCAGCATCACTACAGGTGCCTACCAATTGTTGCTCGACCTATAGCATAAGTCGGAGATTAATGTACGTACAGAAATAGTATACGGAATGATTTTTTCTTACTCTATCTTGATCATAGTCAGATACCATAACAAACAATTCGCAACGTAGACCTTCAGGTAAGCCTTTCGGAATGAGCATGTGATTAGGCCATCCACAGCCACAGAAGTTAAATTCCAGTTCATCCGCGCTTCCCGCTGCCGGACGATTCTCGTCTAAATTGCGGAAGGTGCGCTCGAAAGGAATGGTAACGCTAGATTCAGTGGAGCGACGTCGGATAGTATTTTTACCTGGATTTACTGTTAATTGAATAAAAGTTAGTTGTGACACGTCAATTAATATAATATCCACGTTTGAGAACTATAGCTCGAAACTTACATGCCACAACAAATTTGTCCAGCTCGACCATCAGTAATCGTTGGTCTTTAAAAAGCATTCCTTGTCCGCGTTCATCTGTTTTTGGTCCCAGAAAGATTCGTACTGTACCGAAGCGTTGGGCACCACCTTCGTTATTGACGTTGATCGTATAGGTGAATGGCGTATGTTGTAAATGAGTGAAACGGGCAAAAACGTTGCCTCTTGGTACAAAGTCCATTCCGCGGGATAAGTCAACGTCTGATTGTTGCCAGAATGTTTGCAGTACATTTGGTCGACCACCATCGGGACTCACTTGTACACCTGTGACAGAGACACCCTGGTAGCGGAGCTCCGGCAGAGTGTATGGTGGCAGCCGTGTCTTGTGCTCCTGAAAAATATCATCGATGTACGCATGCCATCTGTAGAAAACTGGATCACGCATAGCAGTAGCTGAATCGCCCATAACACCAAAGGATTCTAAATGACGGTGATCGGGGTCGTGAGAATATGAAATGAATACATGCCCCATATTATGGAAGTCTCCATACAGCCTACGGTTTGGTGAAATAATAGACGATTCCATCATATTTCCTAAAACATCAATGCCGCTGACTCCGTCCAGTGGTATCGGATTTCCACTTTCCTGAATCAAAGAAAATTTCAAGGTTTCTAGTTTTATATTTTTTAGTAAATAAATATTTGAATTATGAACTTACATCAGTGGCGAATCCTTGGGATATAGCTTGGAAAATACGGTCCCGCCAGCGCTCCAAGTCACTCACATCCAGATTAATTTGATCCAACTCTCTGTTTAGGTCTGACAGTTTTGTATCCCCAAAACGTGGTGGCCAAGCACGACTAGACACCAACGAGTCCATCTTGGGGAAATAACCCTCCTGGATTGGTTCGCGTAAATTGTTAAAGCGTACAACCCGAGCTAGATTATTGCTGAAGCGCTCCAAGTTATATCGGGCTATTACTTGTTCGTGCATATAGTAAAATAGTTCGCCTCGACGATCCTTGTTCACAATAGCCCGATCGCCAGCTTCAAAAGGATATACCAGATGCCAATGCCAATGGTGAAGATTAATGCCCATATCTTCACGGAAATACCACAGCCGATGTTCAGGTTCTAGATCGGAAGCAGTGTAATCGCGAGGAATACTGATTGGCATACGTGATCCCTCGGGAACTACGGTGGCTTCCTCTCGTACTTTTCGAAAAACTTGAGAGTCCACAAACTTATCTGGGAAATTCTGGGCAAAGGACGGAAGATCCAGTCCCTTAGTGTCTGGACGATTCAGCAAGGTCACCGAGAGTGCATAATTGAACAAATATGGATTCAAACGATCGCGAGCATATACAGCTACACTCTGAAGGTCGTCAATAGAGCGCACACCCATTAAAATGTCAATCAGTCGACCGGCAATGCGACGATGAGCTGGAATAAAAAGAGAAAATTGGGCGTCTCTCGGCAATGACATGGGTATACGCAGATCAGGAACGGCTATATCTCTAACAGGAATACGTTGCTCTGCCTTTTCACCAAAACGACTCTGCACCTCATTGCTGATGGGACGGTAGCGATCCGTGAGAAATTTATCGGGCACATCGAACACAGCTGCCTTTCCCTTCTCCATAAAAATGGGTTCGTTAGGACGATCGAACAGCAAAAGTAGATTTTTTTTATCAGCCATTATTTGCACTGATTAGGTGGCACTTCTTCTCGAAAATAAGACTCAAGGACTGTATGGGATGTTCACAAAGCTAGTTTTAGTTCGGAACTGATGGACAATAATGAAAAATCCGCTCTTTTATACCAGACTGCAATTTAGTGAGGAACTAGCACTAGTTACATATGTATTTATTGTGTGTGGTTACTTGCATTATCACGCATTGTGCGGTTGCAGTCGCTAGAGCTTGTGGTCAGACCGCTTCCTCCTAGTACCTTGGGAATCTAAATTGAGAAGTGCGTTGAATGATAAATGTGACATTGGGCACAGTGATTATCTCTTATTTTAGTAAGTGACATATACCCAAACGTGCATACATAAATAAAATTGAATCAGTTATGCTTATATCTTCTCATATTTAAATTTTTCTTACTTTACGATATGATCCTTTGTTATTTTTATTATTGGCGTACCAAATTGTTTGTTTTAGATATGGAAGCTATTTATTCTCTGCTGTTGACTTAAAGTTTTATTGCGAGAAACCTTTCAGATATTCAAACAATTTTTAATTGGAATTGAAACAACAATATTTGGAGAAAGGATGTTTGATGAGGAATTGAACTTGGAAATTTTAACTTTTTGCTTTTTCAATCCGTACAGTTTTAAGAGCAAATGTGGCATAACTTATATGTATATGTATATCTACATACCAAGTGTTTATGTTATATTTAATTTCAAATGTTGTTAAATTGTTTCAATAAAAATTAATATATGCTAGGTTTCGTCGTATATACATATATACTATGTATATATAATTAAAATGTTCTTAAATTTTTTAAACGATGTAACAGTATATATTCAAAATACATTTGTAGGATGCAAAGCAAATTATGAAATAAAAGTACGATGCTGTATGAAAATGTATACAATACATTAACAGAGATGTCGGAAAGAAGAAGTCAGTTGCATGAAAAAACATATTTGAAAACTATTTTTTTGTGATTTACTCTTAAGTTAATTTGATACAAATGCAGCGTGAGCTAGTTTCGTTTTTATATTCTCATTTGCCCTTGTGCTAAATTGAAATTAATACATTTTAAGTTTTTGAATTTGTTGTAGGGAATGACAATTAGCTGTCATTGAAAAAAGGTAGTTTTAAATTATTTGTAAATATGTCAATTACTTAAAACTTATAATTGATAAGAAATTTGCAAACAAATTGTTTCGCTAAATCCATGATTCAATTATTAATGATTGGGAAATTTTTGATGTTTGTGTTCTTCCACTGCCTTGTAAGATTGGGTTTAAAAAAAAACGAGATAAAGCAGGTACTAATTTTAACACCCTTTGTGAACAGTTGGTAATTAGTGGTTAAATATAATTTGTATTTGAAAAAATTTGTTATTTCGAAGAAAATATCAATTAAAATATAAAGAAGCTTAAAACTATTACCGAGCAAGTATTTGCGCAGTCAGCATACCCGTGGTCGTTTTCGGCACACTCATTTAGAGGAAAGCCCTTGAATCGTGGTTAAACCAAAGGGAAAGGGGTGTTTGATGGGTAGGCTTGAGAGCAAGTGGATAGGAGATTGCTATCGTGCTTGGAATCTCCAGATGTCGGACATATGTTGGGAATATCGGAGTCGATTCTGTATAGGTAGGAGATGAATATATTTACTATTCCGAGCGTAGTTGAGCCAGACTAATACGATGCTCACGAGGCTGCTGGAGCTTTACTACGTGAGAGTTGGTGATTGCTCTGTGAATGCTTTTAATGGTTCTGTTGAGCGATGTTAAACATTTATAAATTCGTGCAATCACAAAAAACATAAGTCCTTATCTAAAAGAAGAAAAATATTCACACATTACTGTTGCATTTAAAATCCAATGCATTGCACTGAATAATTAAATGTAGGCTTGACATGAGCGGATACCAGTGGCAACCAATTGTAAAATTTCGCACTAAAATTTATTAAATTATCGGCAATACTAACGTCCATTTTTTTGACTTTTCATTACTTTTCATTAGTTTTCGCTATTCCACGGATTAATTATTCTGAGCACTTCTGAGCGGCGGCGGAGTAACTTATTTGCTAATTATTCACTGTGCACAGAGCGAAAATACCATCTAAAATGCCCCTTAAATCCGAACAAAATCTAGCAATTTCTCTATAATTTTTTTCAATAAGAAGGCCTTCTTATTACGACTGGGTATGTCTTTTCAATAAAACTAAGAAGATAAAATGTATTTCAATGTAAGGTGACCCGTGTAAATGAGATGAAACCCTAGTAAAATGAAACCCAATAAATCTAGTAGATAACGTATAAAATTAAGATGAAACCCTTTTCAATAAAATTAAGAAGGGAATCGCGGTTTTCATTAAAATCTCCTGTAAATTTACATGTTTTTTGTTGCATATTAGTTTATAAGATATAAAAACAGTTAAAATAAATATTTATAATAACTAGTGTTGCCAAATTATGAGTATAGCACGTGCCATTTCTTGAACATTAATAAAAGTTTAGACAAATAAATATATTTATTTTTGGAAAACATTTATTCATACATCATATTTTATTTTTGAACCTCTATTCATAAAAAACTTCCTAATTTCTGGAACAATAAATCAAAAATTATTATTAAATTAAAAACAATGTAAAGTAGATTTTTCAAAACGTACATACGTATGCTAATATTCTAGTAAAAATGAGAGAAATTTTATTATAAAAAGGAGGAGATTTCTTCTTAAAATTGCTTACCTTTTAAAAAAATTCCATACAAATTAATAAACAAGAAATCTAGTCGTTTTCCTTTTCTACAAATTCGAGAAGAAATTCAAACCAATATTAAGAAGATTTTCTAGTGAAAGTTTCTTCGATTGCATTCCTTGGCCGTCAAGCTTCATTAGACGTCAATCTCTTTAATTATAGGTGAACATATTTATTCCATTCATTTGTCCGAGCAGTCCAATTGATATTCGTAGTGTCAAATCAGATTTGTTTTTGCTACGTTTCGGCCGGAACTATTTTATTTCGTGCGAGTGCTAATATCGGATCCACGGATGTAATTTTATATTGCTTAAATTTTGTTTGTTCGCGATCCAATATATCTGCAGAACCGCATCAAGCAATTAAATTTACAAGGTTTTACCATATAAAAACGATAGGTTTCAATGGGTACAGCTGGCGGGATCGACAAAACCTTCCTAATATCTCTGATATTGGTATTACTGGAGCCGTTCTTGAGTTCCATGCAATTCTGCAGGATCGCTCTTTTGGTCGCCCATCGGAATTGTAATGTTTCTGAAAACAGATTTTATTTGTGGTATTTAAGTACGTACATACATACGTACACAATAATAAAATTCCAAATTGCAATAACGAATTTTAAAGGAATAAATCAAAATAACTGATTCAACTGCTATATTCGGTCTAATCTGTTCGGAATAACTATTCAGACTGTCTAATTCCGTTTTATTCTATGGCCGTAAATAGCAAGTACTGAAATATTTCATCTCGGGCTGGCAAGTTCTACGACGGTAACAAAAATTTCGTTACGATAACAAAAAATGTGCATACCCACTAAAAGTTTTAAATACATTGACGTTTAGGTTTTAATTTTTTGTATTCTGCAAATAAGGTAAAGGTTTTCATATGAAAACATTGTTTTAGAAACACCTTTGGACCTCCCTGTCCGATAACTAGGATAGTTATGGTCAATAATGTGAACACTGCTTTTTGCACACATATTTGTCATTACCAGTAAAACCCAAAACAAATACAAGTTCCCCATGTAAAAAACAAAACAAGCAACACAAGTGCTACATACGGTGCCCATATTTTTCATTAGAATGTCTCAAGGTCAACCAGAAAGCTGGCTAAGAATCACAAGCATAATTTCGAAAGTTATAGACATCAGACAAACTCCTCGCTCAACTCCTCTTTAACGGGTTCCGTTGATCCAGTCTCAATAATTAAACAGGATAAATATTAAAATATTTTAACGAAATTTAGTTGATGAGTTAATACCGGTTCAAACTGCCAGAGATAATGCAATATCGGATAGTAACCACCTCCATTTCCACATTTTCCAAATGGCTTAAATTTGATATTTTGCATTATATCCCACAATATACATATATTTTCGAGTAAGTGTGAATACTTTATCGACTCTACACATCTTGCCCCACACATTGCATTGAACAATATTAAGAATGACTTTGATACATATTAGATCAACCCAATGCTCACTAGGGTGCATCACTGTCCATGCAAACAAAATCGGTTCTGTTTTTCCATCGGAATTTTAAAATCTATGTTATTTGAAGACTTTGGCCGAATTATTTTGGAAAAATATTAACAATATTAATATTAAGTGAGCTGGACCGATTTGAAAACATCATCAAAAGTCTTATTGTAGTGGTTCTGGTGGAAAATGTCTTTATCATGTGAGATGATTTTTTAGAAAAAAATATTTTTATTTAAAAAGCCAATTTTTATAAATAAACTATATTTTATACGTATTCAATACTCTCTATTTGAAAAACAATTGCCCAGAAGAAAGAAACTGTTAACTGTTATTTTAAGAATCGTTAATAATTTCAAATTTTCTATCTGGTCTTAAATACTAATTTTTTATTAGTTTCAAAAACGGAATGATAAAAGAAATGGTTTAAACTTTTATAAACTATTCCAATAACACAAAATTCTGTTTTTACATGACCTCTTTTTTACACGGGTTTGATTTAGCATAATCTAAAAAGTAATTGTATTCGGTTTTTACACGATTCCATTTCATTTAGCATGACCTAAAAATACATTCGATTGAAATTTGAAAGACAAATATTTTCTTTATGATAAGTTATTTTCATCGTCTTGAATTTATTTAAATTTTGATGACTTTTAATTTGCTATAAGAACATTATTTACCTTTTATTTATTAATTTTCATTTTCAGTTCTGCAATAACTTTATATTTATGTTACTTTTACTTTAAGATCTTTTTTATAATTACGTAAAATATTAAGAATACGGTTAATATATCATATGATTTTGATACCAACTTTTGTTATTATCACTCGGTAATGCTGAGATGGGCTGTTTTTTTTGTTCTTTTTTTAGCGCCTTACAAATTTTAAAATCTAAGCAATGATGTATATTTGAAATGAAAACGCTTCGCTTAATAGATATTCAATTTTTAATAAAACGTTTATCCAAATATTACAGCAATTTCGAGATTACCAATAATCCGATCTTTATGGTAATTACTTGTAGTGGTTTACTTATTTTATACATATTTAAATAATGTTTTTGTTCAAGTAAAAAAATTTGACTGATATGTTACGAATATTTCACAGAAATATGTAACTGTATTTGTATAGTTATTTTTTAATTTTTATGTACAAAGTGGATCATATATAAATGTCGCCTATGAAACAATGAAATAAACTCTAGTCGATAAACACTCGACATTTCTCGCGAGAACGGTTTTTCGAGTATCGAAATAGTCGGGAAGGTGCGAGCACAAAACGAAAGCCCTAGTAAATAAAACAATATTGATTTACAATATTTAAGATTTTTCTAAGCCAATTTTGCTTCACTATTTAGATAGTCTGGTCACCCTGGCAAAACATGTAACTGAAATACCCTAAACTCAAACTGTCGGTGACTTCCGCATTTTAATTTTTTCCTCACAAAAAACTAGGTAATTGAAACCATATTTTGATACTAGAGCTGAAAGTTTCCCTTTTTTAATTCCATCCACGAGTAACCGAATCAATTGCTGCTCAAACTTTGCATTGTAAAAATATTACATAACACGATTCTGATCATACATATGTATATGTATAAGAAATATAAAATTTTTTGCAATTGCCTTATCTACTAAATGTGCATAAGCAACATTTCCATTTACATACGGATTGGCTTGAATTCATAAATTGGTGGAATACTGCCACACATTCATACAATACCTACATATGTACATGTGGCATGTAAATATGTAAGACAAATGTATATATTTTTCACTGAGGTTCAGATAATCCCAAGGCATTATCGTCAAAGCATTAAAAGAATTGAAAAAAAAACAACACAAAGTATACAAAAAGTGCGTTGCTTGTACTAATGACTTCATTTTTTGTTTAACGAAGTAGGTATGTATGTTTTACTTTCTCCGCAATCCTCTCTGCTTGAAGTCAAAAATCACATGAAAGGATAAGCTTGGCGTTATCGCGAAGTAATCGCTATGCTCGTTTAATTTTAGTACGGAAATCAAGACAGTATTGCTCACTTATAACCACACATTTGCCGCACACAACAGTTAAGTAAATATTTTCATTTTGTCATTGAGATCAAAAGGGTTGTTTCTTTCCTTTCTATGTATGTATGTACTTATGTAAGTATGAACATAAGTGTGCTTGTCGAAATTTCATTAATTCCCTTTTTCTGGCGCTAGCTTTTCGTCGCTCGGTCTGCTAAGCTTCGCGGCCGCGAAATACACTACATACAAATATCGGCAAAGCAATAACAAAGATGCGGACTGGAGGTAATAAAAAATTGCTTGATGGTCTCCGGAGGTACGTAAAAAGGAGTTCTGGTGGGTGAGCTAACATAAGAAGAAACAAATAAGGAACAGCAAAATAAAAAAATTAATATAATTAATGTTAAATTTTCTGCATTCTACCAGTTATAATATTTCCATTTTTTACTGACTTATGTTTCTAGTCGCACCTCAAGCTTCTTTTACACCTTGGGCTACATACATATTTGGTGTTCTTTGAGCAAATTAAAGACGTAGAAATGTCTGACTTATGGTTGAAAATGCACAGCTAAACAATGGCACCTAATAGGACTCACCAGCTGAGTTGCTGTTGATACTTCAAGCAACACGGTTGGGGTTATCGAGGGGCGACAAGGCTGTATGAGATTTTAATTAAAAGGGTAACTTACTTCAGCGAAGTGCTACTTTTTCAAGTAAAATTCGTTTTGGCTTTTCGTGAAGTTTTTAATTTTTATATGCACATTAGGAAGGTCCTTAAATGTTGGAAGACAATTTTTACATAAGATTTGCTCTGCGTGCACACTATTGTAGTCGTAAATATCACACATATGTAAATTTTGGTACCGATTGGACACGATTAAGGCGTGTCAAACTTCAATCTCCTCTATGGAGACTGAGAAAATTAAAACAAACCTTTTTTTAATCTTAATCTGTTCCTTGTAAAGAAAGCTAGACAAGAACAAACTTTTTGTTTATTTATTTCGGTAACCGTTAAACCAAATCTAAAAAACTTTGTCTATTTCAGCGTTCGTTTTTAGTCATATATGAGCTCAACGACTCAAAAAGTTACTATGGTTCCTATTGAGTGTAGATTTCTACACAACGAAGACAAAAATATGTTTTTGCATTGAAGAGGTACTTTTTAAGTTGTATATTTCTTTAAGCGATCAAAGGTTTTATGGTTTATATATACTTCAAGCTGGTATAATAAATAATTGTATAGAAGACTAAACAATAGTTCAAAAAAATGTTTTTACATAAGAAGAAATTGAATCTCTTCTAATCGAAAGCGTAGACAATAGTTCTATTTTCTCGGATATCTGTGGCGAGTACATGCCAGAAGTCTCAGCTGATGACAGCAATGTTGTGTATTCTGCAGATAGTGATTATTGTTGAAGCACTTCAACCATGAAAATTCAATATGGACAAGGCGAAAATTTTGTCTCTATTCTGCTAGGTGCAACCCAAAGAATACTCCTTCTACGATTGACTGCATATCTCTCATTTGATGTCGTAAGGATCACCCTAATGTGCATACATATATCATGTAGTAGTACATAGCTACATACAGTTTAGTCTGAAAGAAGAAACGAAATAAAATAGAAAATATTAGGCTGAGTCTTAGTCGTAAACAAATTTTAATCTTTTTTAGCACAATGTTATATATAATGTAATTGGGTTGGAAGTTGGTGTTGTTGCTACGATTGTTGTATAAAAGGTTTCATTTGGTACGTTAGATGTCGGGGCCATGCTATTTTGTCGGCGTCTATTTAATATGTTGTTTGTTATTTAGTAAATGATGCCAAATCACATGGCAAGTTACAGGATTGAGCAGCACTTCCAAATGTTAAAAATTTGTATTCACTTTATAAATGAGGAATAAAAAAAGCTGTGTGTAAGGTATTAAAGAAATTATTGTTTAAGGGAAAGGCTCATATATGCCATTATGTATGGAATATAACATCGTTCAAATGCCCAACGCTCCACCATGAGAAGGTGGCACGGTTCCGAGTAGTCAAATTTTTAACATTAAGCGCGCAGGCCTACCGCGACTTATTTGCGTAGGCCTACGATTTCAGGAAAACAGCATAGTCAGAAGAAGTGCGTTCATACTTATCATTAATATGATATCAGTTTGGAATAGAGTTATGTAGTACGCGAACGAACTAGTTCAATTGGTCGATTCAGTTGAAGCAAAACTAATTTTTTTGTAACCATTAAAATGAGATAAAGAAAAACGAGTGTTTTGTGGTCACATTTTTCGGAAAGTAGCAAAGAAAAAGGTAAATGCAAGTATTGTAGCTGCACATTGAGTAAATCAGGTGGCTCCGTAAGTAACCTTAAGCGTCACCTGAAAGCTAAACATCCTTTTGTGCAAATTGAGCTCTAGCTGAAAACTTTACAATCCGTTGACGTTGAAAGTGCAAAAGGTGGAGCACTTATAGCTCGACAAGGTTCATCCTTTTCACAAAGTCATCAACCAAATATTACAGGAGCATCAATTGCTGGGGAGATTTCATCTTATCCTCGAAATACTCAAATAAATAGAAAAGAGTTCTGTCATAGACCACCACCAATAAGCAAAGTGGAAAATATTGATATGCAGGTACTTAAGCTGATTGCGAAAGCTCACCATGCTTTCAGAATAGTGGAAATAACCAGAATTAAAAAAAAAAACGTTTGGATATGGATTCTCATTGGCTTGGTTATAAACTTCCCTCCAGAAAATTTCCGGCAACCACTCTCATGGCCGAAGTGTACAATGAGTTGTTAGAAAAAAAGAAAGGAGCCGCAGGAGTAGTCTGCCTTAGAACAGATATGGCAATCCAGAACAGCAAGTAACTTTATAGCCATTATCGCTCATTTCATTAATGCTGAGATGGAAAGCCATACCGCATCAAATCTGTATAACTTCATCAAAACAATCTGCGAAGATTTTGATATATTTACATACATATGTATATGAGTTCGTTTTGATTTGAAATATGTGAACTACTTGGAACGGATGAACGAAGTCAACGATCTACTATTAATTCACTGTTGACAAATGAACTAGTTCGTTCAATCACTTATTTGAACGAAATCGTCCAACTCTAGTTCGGAAACTTTTTAAAAAATAAAGAAATGGTTAGTATTTTTTGAATATATTCGTCTTGTATCATAAATACCATAGACTCTTTAAAATGGTCTTCTTTTAAGCAGTGTAGTTGTAAAGGTGTCCCTGGCTTCATTAACAAGTCCATTCTGGACCGGTAACAAAACATTCCGCAACTTGTACACCCTTTTCGTGCACACTTATTTTTTTAGTCATCATGATATCGGTTTTTAACTGCGATAAATTAGATGTTTATTTTCAGATCAATAAAAAGTTTTAGTAATACGAATTTAATTTAGAGGACTGTACTTTGTTTTACCTTAATGTCCTTTTTTCTCTAATTAAAAAAGCTTTCACTTTTTAAATACGTTCTTGTCTAGCTAGCCGTTTTATAAACATAAGTTTTTTCTTCTTGTACGCCAGGCAGTAACGTTCCAACTGAAAGAGTTTTTCCTTTAATCAAAATTATAACAAAGTCAATTTAAAAGTGCGGGTAAAAATACACTAAAAATCGTGAAAAATGGTATGGTATGGTAAGTTAAAATGTATTCTTTATTTAAAAATAGAAAATTTGGGAACACAACTGAATGTTTTGTATGAATACAAATTCAATCAAAAACGCCCATCTCTGACTCCAATTGTCAATGAGTTTTTCATTTTGTTTAAAAATATCATATTAGTTTTGACCTAGAAAATTCTGATCGAGCTTGGGTAAAATCTTGAAAATTGCTCTCATTTACACGATTTGAGACACTGTACATTTTTCCTGCAATTTCCTGTAAGTTCGTGTAAAAACCTGTAAGAACTGTAAGAACTATTACAAATGTGAAGACGTTAATTATGGCATATTTTCTAAAAAAAAAATTATTTAAAAAGTACATACATACATATGTATATTACAAAATTAAGCATGTGCTGGAAAAAGCAATGTGGGCACACTGCTCTTTACTGTTTGACTTCTGACGGACTTTGTATGCATGGATGTGAGTAGATTACATGTCAGTGGATCAAGCCGTGCCTGGTCCATTGTGGCTGTCCTGGCAAATTCATTTTTCAAAGACAAATCCATCTCTGCTTTTCTCAGCTACGTACTATTCTTGATTTTCAAGCCTTGCCAGATAACAACTCAAAATCTTCCATTTCAATCAACAAAATATCAGTCGCATTATTAATGTCACAGAGAACCTTTTGAAGTTATGTTATGTTATGGTTGAAGCTTCTTTGAATTCTTTATCGCGAAGTTTTTGCACTTATTTCCACTTTCTTGGCACACAGTAATGAGATTTACTACTGATTTCATTCTTTGAAAGAAAGGAGCGTCTTATATCTTCTATAAAGCTTCTCTTACAACTTTCGCTATGAAATGGTATGAAAAATATCGATAGCCGAAATAATAGAAAAGTTGTTAAAGGGACATTTTAAACAAATAAACACCATGGCTCCAAATAGTGTTTCAAACAAATATTAAGTACAAAAGTTTACATATGTATGTATGTACATACATACATACATACATACATATTTACAATTTTAATAACAGACGTGTAGTGACAAAAGATAATATCAACTTTTTTGTTATGGTACAGCAAACATCTGCATGTACTTACATACTCGGCTAAATATCTATCTGTAAAAGTATGCCCTTTTGTAACTCCCCTCAACACCGCTCGTTTCTTTCCGAAAACCTATAACTTCAATCGAAGGACTAACGAAAAGCTACAAGTTTGAAGTGGATTATCAGGTCACTGGGATATGAGTTCAGAAACGAACTAAACAATTGCTCAGTAACGGAAGTTTGACATATATTTCCATAAGAACATAGATACATACTAACACACATGCTCCAACATCACAGGAGATAAAGTGCGCACATGAATGTTTTTGAAAAGTTTACATACTTATCATATACTTACATGCGTACGTATTTAAATACCTCCATATATTAGGGTGATCGACCGCAAGCAACAATGGCGCTTCCTGTATGCTGCAGTGTAATCTGGCATAAATGTGCTGGGCTTATTTATATTGGCCTTAATTGATTGACTAGCTTTACCCTGCGGTTTTATCTTTTGTTTTTTTTTATCAAGATAATTTTTAGCGTTATCCTTCAAGCTATATAAATAACATACATACACGGATTCACGGCAACTGACATTCATTTTTATTTTGATTGAAAATTAAAAAAAAAAGAAATCAATAACAAAAGCAGCCCCCATAATACCAAATAACAAATAAAATTCCATGTAAAAGAAAATTGTTTTAAACCTGTTCTATTAAAAATTGTTTTTGACATTAATTTAATCTTTTTGTAAAATATTCCCTACGTTAATGCTCCACGTAAATCCATTCAGTAGTTTCGGATATTAGTGAGTTAAAACTGGCAGAGAAATAGTGATTCACATGTGTTATATTACATTCCCTGCATCACCATCGGTCATTCTTTAAAAAAAAATTTCAATGTACATATATTCACGTTCGATATTCGTACGAAGTTCATCAATCGTCGCTGGCTTGTTGGCATAGATCATAGACTTGACGTAGCCCCACAGGAAATAGTCTAACGGCGTCAAATCGCACGACCGAGGCGGCCAATTGACTAGGCTATTTCGTGAGATAACACGTTCACCAAACTTGGTTTTCAATAAATCGATTGTGACACTCCCTGTGTGGCTTGTGGTGCCGTCCTGTTGGAACCACATATTGTCCAAGTCCATATCATCCAATTCGGGCCAAAAATATTCGGTTATCATTGAGCGGTAGCGATTCCCATTCACAGTATCGTGCCGGTCTTGATCATCACGGAAGAAGTATGGCCCAATGATGCCAATGTTGACTCATGGAGTACATGTGGATTGCTGCCTGTCCAATAACGCATATTTTGCTTATTGACGAAGCCATTCAGCCAGAAATGACGACGGCCATAAATTGGACGTAGCGCTCTTAAAGTTGAGGCCATTGACTCCGAATTTCGGTAGTAAATTTTAATAATTTCGACTCGTTGTTGGATCGTATATCTTTCCATGATGAAATGGCAAACCTTACTGAAGAGAAATGTCAAAAGAGCGGGGAAAAATATGGCATCGTTTGCTGTCACTATCGGTCTACTTTTGTAGTGTCCCTATTGCAAAACCCTTTACATATATATGTATATGTAAACGGCAATTTTTTATATTTTCGTCGCATTTACATACATATGGACATATGTATGTAGATCATATAGGAAAGAAGATGTGTCATAGAAAAAATAAATACTTAGATAGATGTACTACATAAAACGGCATTCTACAACTTTATTTCAGTAAATTAATAACTTTATAAATTACTTTATTGTGTACAACATTTGATGTACATATTTAGTAGTATTGGGAACATGAAAAAATAAGAAATCTGCTTCGCTCATACGTGAGAGGGTCAACTCACATGCATCGTCTGTCCCTGTACGTTGTTTATGGTCATAACATCACACAGGTTCAATGGGGATTGTATACATTTAAATCGAAATGGTATTCTAGTTATAAAAACACGATGGCATGTGCCACTACCCGTCAAAATATTCGCTTCCCTGGCGTTACGTTGGAGAGAAGTAATTTTACGGTTCGTTCCATTTGCACGGTTTTTGTGAGCTTAAATTCCGTCAAAGAATAATTGGTACGCCTGTTTTCAGAGTGATTTTATGTGATGATATGTTTGCAATTCCTTCCCCCTCAATACGACTGAGTATATCCGAATTAATTCTGACATCCTAATCGTTTCGCGGGGACGAAATAGCTCTCTCACAAAGCCAAGAGTTTTCTTGAGATATTGTTTGGTTTTGATTATCATAAGCGGAAAAAATAAGTTCTCGCAATGAATAAACTGTACGACACAAATTATCAGGTAGAACAATTTTACCCTTTTCTTCAGGATATTATAATTGAAGCTATTTACATATGTGTAGTTAATGTATTTTTCTAAGGTCAGAGTCAATAAATGTGTATATGATAGAAACTTTAAAATTGTTCGGATAGAATGCAGTCTTTTTTTGCCGCATTTGTGAATTTGTTCTGAAGGCAACATACATAATATAAAACCAGATTTGGTCAAAAAAGCTTATCAGCTTTATTTTGGATTTCCTGTCGAAAATTGGCTGCCAAAATTATGCTGTGCCAGTTGCTCAAGAGCGTTCAGAGGAAGACTTGAAGCTCGTAAAATCCATATCGGCTTAATTAATAGAATATATTTTTAATGCCAGCATTTTCATTATGCCCAATTTATTATTATGTACCGAATTCCATAGTCATAAACAAAACACACAAAAAATGTAAACACGTATTTTAGTTTATTCCTACCGGTATTCTTCTGAGTTACAGATTTTTCTAATCAGACAACTTACATTACTTTTATTTTGTGAAAAAAATTTCAACTACAAAAAATAATCAATCATTGAAAAAAAATATCCAAAAGAAAATATTTAGAGCCATTTCTTTTAAATTGCTTTTTTTCATTTCACGTTTAAACACAATATTTTATACAAAACATACCCTGAGTTTACTGGCTAGACATTAGTTAAATCCCTTATGAACCATTCAAACGGGCCAACAGACAGACAAAAATTCTGAAAATGGTCCGGATGAATTCTATTACATCCCCTGCATCGCCTGAGGGAATTTAAAAAAAAAAATTTTAATGTACATACATACATATGCATGTGCATACACGATTTTGATAAAGTTGTATTATAGTATAAATGAACATTTTATTTTGTTACACCAACGGAATTAAAATATGAATTCATAAGATTTTCTCTTTAAATTTGTTAATAGCAGCATAACTAAAATTTACCTTCAACATAATGTCGTTTTCCATATACATATTGTACATACGATCAGAAAATTTTTAAAATATATACATATATATATTGTCACCTAAAGCAAAAACCTATTTTTTATGTCTTCTCAGTTGCTAATTTTTTGAGCACCTTGCATTTTTTGCGATATAACAACTCTTTTTACAATTTGTGTTTTTCTTCAAATACTTTTGACGTCAGAACAATTTATGTAAATAAAAATTTAATTTCATGCGAACAAATTTATTTACTATATCTTGGTACAAGTTATTTTTCTTCAATTCGTAGAAACTTACATGCAGCTGTCACAAATGTCCTTGCCGCAATGGCATAAGTAAGTGTCATTAAAAAATTTAACTGAAGAAGTGCTTCAACTATGAGTCTTTTCAGAATTTATTTTTTATAATATTCACTTCCGATAACTTTCTATTTGCTGCATCCCTACTATGCGGAAGACAGTCAAATTACTCTCTCAATAGTTTAAACATAAGCTTTTCAAATGATAATGTAATTTCATAAATTAAATAATTAGTGACATAGACACTGATTCGTTGCCTGAAAAGAACAATTTCAAAAATGAAAATATGTATAAGTTACCTAGCCCAATAAGTTTTTAAAAATTTTACATTACCATGACAGTGGTTTAAATGCCGACTCGGGCTCCTTTAAAAAAAACTCCAAGGCAAGTGCTCAGCGTTGTAATGGGGAGTAAGAGTTATGCTAATTATGGTGTTGAATGCAGTTTGACTAATTTCTTTGAAACGAATATACATATATATTTTCAGAAAATAACTAAACTGAATATTTATGTAAATAAATCATTTATTATTGGCCGGAAAAAGTAACATTTAAAATTAGAGAAAAGGTGTTTTCTAATAGCGGTCGAGTGTATTTCTTCCATGAAAAAACTTCTCAGCGTCGGTGCAAAATTGAAGGTTTCTCAATTTGCGTTACAACATCAAGTTGCACATCACAAATTGTAGCAGAAGTTCGGCCAAACATCAAGTCATGATGAGAACGCCAATACGGACGATTTCGTGCAAAAAGTGGGGCAAATTATCACAAAATAAATGCTGCCATAAAAATTGAAGAGCTACCGAAAAATATATATAGTTAACACATTTACTTTAGACTATATCGCCTTGGCATTGTTGAAACTTTTATGATGACGTGAATAAAACAAAAGTCCAAAGCTATACTCTAACAACAGAAAAAATAGCTCTTCTCAATGAAAAACTATTGCCGTTAAAAAGTTGTGTTAGAAAAGAGTTTAATGGGAATAGTGGGACTTGGAAATGTTTTGACAAATTGTACAATACCATGGCAGTGTTTTAAATACCGACTCGGGCTCCTTTAAAAAAAAACTTCAATGAAACGCATTTTTTACATCTAAGCTTTCAAACTTGTACACTTTTTAATCCAGAATATTGAATAAAGAAAGTTGCACCAAAACAATGCTTTACAACTTTGTGGAATTATTGACTTCATTAGATCCAGTTTTTTCTTATATATGTATGATGAATTTCATTTCAAAGGCTGAAAAAAACGTACATTTTGAACCCGACCCCCTCAGAATTTGATGAAATTTTGCATATAGGTACATCTTACGTACCCAAACACAACCTTATTTTTAGAAAATGGATTTTCGAGAAATTGTGGGCGTGGCAAGGTATCGAAATATTCGAAAATATTCGAAAAATGACGATAATAGGTACTTTTAAAGTGTGATTACTACGGAATGGCTTTACCGATTTCAAAGATCTTCATACCATTAGAAAGGTATTGAAATAAGCTTTCAAAAAATAAAAATTTCAAACTGAAAAAACACTTCAAAGATCAAGCGATTTTGAAAAATAAAATTTTATTTTAGAAAGGTCTATTTAATATATATAACATATCTGAAAACTAAAATGGGGTGTTTTTTATTTTTTTATACAGATACAGATACTATGACTAAGTATTCTAATAGATTCGAACAAGAATCGTATTATCAAATTTTTCAGACCCGCACAATAAATTGACGTACACTTGATAAAGTTAATTTTTTATTTTTATTCATTTAGATTTAATATACAACTTTGCGCAGCTCATACTGCTGACTTTCGGAATATTTGCTTACTTTTAGTGATGTTTCATCTAAAGGTACAAAAGAATGGAAGCTGTGAGTTCCTGTAATAGTTTTGGCATTTTTGTATCTTGAAAGTAGCTCTTCTTTTGTTTTGTTGTATTCATCAGAGTCTGCGTAAGCAACTTCTATGGAGGTGTTATACGTTTGTGAAGCCCAATGATAAAGGTCTTTCGCCGTTTGAATTTGGTTTTTATTTGCCATGCTATAATTCCGAGCGCCTCTTTTTAATGTCCCACCTATACCATCACATGCAGATTTTCCATGGCTGGTTGCGTAAAAGTGCCACTCAGCGAATATTTCGAAATCAATTTTATGATGAGATAAATTAATTAAGTTGTACTTGTTTTTGTACTGTGCTCCTGCACCATCTGACACGTAGATAACTTTCGTAATTGAATTGCTTATATTAGTCTTAACAAAATTAATCATTTTTGAAATATATAGATGAACTGCTGTGCTATCATGGATATTACAATCGGATATTATGGCAAAGGTTCTATGAATTAAATTATCGTTATCTTTGTAATAAATAGCGAACGGATGTATCGTGGCTTGATTATTATTCCAATGATATCCTTGAATGGCATCTTGTATAACAAACGCATAGTTTTCAGCGAAATCCATTTGAATTAGCAGTTCTCCTGGCAGCAGTGTCATTTTTCTTTCACTTACGAAGCGGGACTGGCGCTTAGCTGTGAAATGATGTGACACCAGCTTATTGATGTGTTGTACAAAAACGTCAACAAATGTGTTTGTAGTAGAGGAAATGGTTTCGAGATTACATCTGAGTGTTGTGTTCCAGTTTTTCCAGTTTCAAACCCGATTTTTCGAACATCAGTTTTACATTCTGATGCAATGTGCACACACAAACATTTTGCTGGTTTCCAACCCCAAGTTTGATACAATTCTCTGGTCGCAACATGGTAAATTTTGTAAATCCTAATTGAAGTGAAGGATGTATTTTTCTAAATTCATAGTAAGTTTCACGAAGCGATGACAGCATTAGTCTTTTTTGAAGTTTCTCGCGTATGTTTCCTTGTCTTACTACAATTGAGTCCTGTGACCCAGGCATGCTTCGGCTGATTTCATCATCTTCATAAAACAATTTTACTGTGTTTAAAGTTTGTTCCGAAAACTTTGTTTTATTTTTTTGTATATCTTTGCTAATTTTTATCAATTTTTGCTTATCCAAATTATTTGAGCAGTTTTCGATTTGATATTTCATGTTCTCCAAAATTTGTTCGTAGTAAGCTTTGATCTTCTTTTGGTCTTCTGATAAAGTTGATAGTGAACCACCTCCAAGTGAATCCGAAATACCTTGCGCAATTTGCTGTGTTTTTTTTTTGCAGTATGAATCCCTTTCTAAATATTTTCGCTTCATTGGCGATGGATGGCTTGCAAGATGAGGAATAACATGCTTATTTATATTGTTGACGAGTTCGTTGCGTTCGAGTGATTTAGTATAGCTGCTGCATGTTGGAACTTCCTTATATTCTTGATACAATTCACCGCTAGCCAAGTCATGTAAATCCTCAATTTCCGTTTCAGTAGAACGCTAATTATCAGCAATCTTGATAGCATCCTTCAGTTTAAAGCGGCAATTTTCGCAAATACGGCAACAATGAGTGTTGGAGACTGCTGGAAAATGCTCAGATATCACCGCTGCTTCGTTTAAGCTAATGTTTCGAAGTTTAGAGGAACATTTTGTTGATAGCTGCACACATCTGTATTTATTAGTTGATTCCATATCTATTTGTAATTTAAGGAGAAACTTAGCACGAAGTATAACAGCCGTTTAAACACAACTAAAATTTTTACTAGACGAAATTAACGTACGTTCGCTTTGAATTTGCAATGGCAACTGAATATCGCTATGAAGCTAACAATCAGGTAGAAATAGTATATACTTAGTCATTAAAAGTTTATTGTACTATCTAACCGAAGGGTGTATGTTTATGTTGTCCAATAGATCCTAGGTACGTTTCGGCACTACTATGCATAGGATCTATTGTACAACATAAACATACACCCTTCGTTTAGATACTATTTCTACCTGACTGTTAGCTTCATAGCGATATTCTAGGAATCTGTTTCAGTTGTTGCGGTAAACAGCACAACAAACAGGTACACAAAATTATTTTCGCTACTGATTTCATGTGGTGGAAGGTTGATCCGCTGTATCCTTTGATGAGCGGTTAAATTTTTGTGTTACCAAGGTCATTAATTTTATATTTTGCGAATGCCTGAAAATATGACAACAAAAATTCTTGTTCGACTCTATTAGAATTTAAAAAAATCTGTATAACTTCCAAAGTATAGCTAGGTACCTTTTTTGGTCACACAATAATATCAAAATAAAAAAAGTTAACAAGAGATGAATTTACTTAAATAAATTTAAAAAAAAAAAATAAAAAACACCCCATTTTAGTTTTCAGATATGTTATATATATTAAATAGACCTTTCTAAAATAAAATTTTATTTTTCAAAATCGCTTGATCTTTGAAGTGTTTTTTCAGTTTGAAATTTTATTTTGTGTATTTCTGTAGCTTATTTCAATACCTTTCTAATGGTATGAAGATCTTTGAAATCGGTAAAGCCATTCCGTAGTAATCACACTTTAAAAGTACCTATTATCGTCATTTTTCGAATATTTTCGAATATTTCGATACCTTGCCACGACCACAATTTTTCGAAAATCCATTTTCTAAAAATAAGGTTGTGTTTGGGTACGTAAGATGTACCTATATGCAAAATTTCATCAAATTCTGAAGGGGTCGGGTTCAACGCAAATTGGATTTGATATGAAATTCATCATATAATTTTTACTGCTTGCTAGATCTCGCGTACGAAGTTCTTTTATATGCAGATACTTTAGATTAGTCCCTTCAAATTTTAGAGCTTTTTATAAATATATTGAGGGTATGATAGAGTTAGACATGGAACAAACATAAGCAGGGTTAGAGAACAGAATTTCTCAGTTATATCTTAGAGAAAGATTCAGTCGGAAATATCACTTCGATTCAAGCAAATAATCCGTTTGATTCAATAAGTTTTCCTAATACAGTTGATTCCCTCAAAATGGAACAATCCAATAAGCATAACCGCTTCATAGAGATAATAAAAAATCAACTTTTGGGTTTCGATTTCAGGACGGTTAAAATGTCCGATCAATTGAAAAGCAAAATTAACAACGATGCGAAATTAATAACGATTCCATGAATATGTCCAATTTATAAATATTCGATACTTAGATAGTTTAAACTTATTTCGTAAAATCAAATATTCAAGATAGTCTTACTAGCACTTTAAGCCAATTAATATGTAATTTGTACCGATTTTTCTTATTAAATATTAATTTTTGTTTGCTATGATTTTATTCTTAATGAATTGTTTATATTTAATTCCGTCCAATAAATACGACTTTTCGATATTTTTAACGAATATTAAATGTTTGAGTCAAGAGCCCATTCTAGTTTATTCACTTCGCGTCGCTTCCCTTTGGGGCCCTTTTCAGAGACTCAGACTCCCTGGAAGGGAACTTATTTTTGTTTTGTTTATGAGAGAAAGAAGTCAATTTCTGCTTCATAATTATCAATTATGGCTGGCTGCTGCAAATTTTTACTATTGGAAAGCTGAATCTCAGTCTGATATATGGAAGGAACAGGAATTTGCCGGTCATCATGATGGTTACATAAATAAAATCAGATCAGAAGTAGCTGTAACTTGACTACAGAAATCTCCTCGGTTTTATATACAAAAACCATTTAGGAGAAATTAATAAGGAGATCATATCATTTTTACTAGAACAACTTTTTATTTTCAAAAGAGCACTGTTTAATTCACATTATGCTGTTAACGTCTTAACATACATATGTGCTTTGTACACAATCCACTTTATATTGTTTTTAGCACAGACCCGCGCCCGCTGTAGAGCGGGAAACCACCAACAACAAAAGAGCAACCTGCACCCGCTACTAAGCGGAGAAGCGGGCAAATTACACCACAGGCACCTGACTCCAAAAGGCAGCGGGCCCACCCACCTCCTCCACAATCGAACTCGGCAGGCCAGGAGGGAACTCAGGATTTGGTGTTGTCGGCGGCTGGGAATGGACAGCCCACAAGCTACTCGGATGCCCTCAAAGGTATCCGGCTGGCGGTGTTGCCCGAGAACTATCCGGCGGTAACACTAAGTTCGGAGGACCTGACAAATCTGCAGGAGGCCATAATGGACGAGGTCTTCAAGGGATGGACCCACCCGCTGGCTTTTTGTGGAGTTTACTTTCGGCCAGGGCTGCTACTGGTCGACTGTAAAGACGAGAATACCGCAACATGGCTTGCGGAGGTAACGCCTACACTTGGAGCCTGGAAAGGCACGAAGCTGTGCACGAGGAGAGGAGAGGAGATACCTCCTACACATATGATGATGGTATTCCTCCCTAGGAGTGCGGACAAGCCCATCGAGCACGCCATCGGACTGCTAAACGCCCAAAATGAGGGAATCCATACCTCGGCTTGGCGTATAGTGAGCAGTAACGTGGAGGACACCGGTAACGATTACTCGTTGGTGTAGACGAGGAGTCCTTCAATAAAATGAGGAGGGATGGTTATCGGCTGAACTATAGGTTCAGCTTTGTTACCATAAGGCCCTGGCGACCAAAGATCGCGGAAGAATCAGAAACAACTTCGAAGCAGGTGCAGAGTGAAGAGGACTCTTCTTTAAAACCTCAAACCTCTGCGCCGCCTTCATCGACCATCCCTCCTCTCAGCAACACTGCTCAGGGTAGCACAGAGGTTCCCTCCACACAGGAGCTGATCGAGGGGCTCGACATGAGCAAACTCGAGCTTGTAAGGAGGAGCGAGAGCGATTTACGGCTCTCGGAGGTAGACGAGCCACAATTGTAATGACCCCGCTCATGACAGTAGCCCAGGTCAACCTCCACCACGCTAGAGCGGCTTCGGCCGTTATAGCGAGGAGGTTTGCCTCGGAAGATCTGGGCATAGTACTGGTGCAGGAGCCGTGGGTCTATAAAGGCCAGGTAAGGGGCCTGAAGGAAACCAATCATAACGTAATATGGGATCTCTCATCTGAGAGGCCTAGAGCTTGTATAGTGCTTAAGAACAATATTGAATACTTTTGCATTACAGAATATTTAACGCAGGACCTGGTAGCGGTGCAGACAAGATTGGAGGTAGACAAAAGCTCCATAAACGTGGTTTTAGCGGCCGCTTACTTTGCTGGGGACAACACCATACCCCCAAAAGAAGTTCAGGAATTAATAAGGTACTGTGGGAAGGCAAAGCTGCCGATAATTATTGGTTGCGATGCTAACGCACACAATGTGGAGTGGGGCAGCACCGATACCAACGGACGCGGTGAGTCCTTATTAGAATATATTATAAGCAGTGATTTAAGTATACATAATGTTGGGCACAGACCAAGTTAGAGAGGAAGTACTCGACATAACACTCAGCAGCAAACTGGCTGACAATCTTATCTCACAGTGGGAAGTTTCCTCAGAACCCTCTCTGTCTGATCACAGAATCATCCAATTTAAGCTGAGCGCTATGATAACGAAGAGTAATCCAAACAGGAACCCCAGAAGAACGAACTGGGAGAATTTCAGCAACACATTAAGCCTAAATTTGCCTAGTATAGGGCACATTCAAAGGAGGGCAGACTGTATAGAATTAGGAAACAGGGTGCGAAGATTCAATGACGTTGTCATTGATGCCTTCCACTGTAGCTGTCCTAAAACCAAACCGAAGGAGAAATCTAAGACTCCATGGTGGTCTCAGCACCTCTCATCCTTACGCAAAACCGTGCGAAGACTTTTTAACAAAGCTAAGCGCAATTGATGCTGGGGAGAGTATGCAGCTAGCCTAACAGCATACAGTAAGGAAATCAGAAAAGCTAAAAGGGAAAGTTTTAGGAGCTTATGTGAAGACATCACTTCCACGCCGGCAGCGGCAAGGCTTCACAGAGCGCTAGCCAAAGACAAGGTAGAAACTAGACCAGCTATCAAGCTACCTAATGGTACGTATACCGCTAGTGAAGAGGAAAGAGCGCTGGCTTTGTTGTCGACTCACTTCCCTGATGCATCTGCGCCTGAATCTGAGTCCTATATAGGAAAAATGAGGCCATCGCAGTCTGACTGGGAACTAGCTAAAAACTTGTTTACGCAACACTCAGTGAGATGGGCCATGAACTCGTTTGAACGATATAGGTCTCCGGGGGTGGATGGTATCTTGCCAGTGTTATTGCAACAGGGCGGCGATCAGATTATCCCACACTTGGTAAAGATAATGAGGGACTCCCTTGCATTGTCATACATTCCAACTGTGTGGAGGAGAGCCAAGGTAATATTTATACCCAAGGTTGGGAAAAGGGACTACTCCTTGGCGAAGTCCTTCAGACCAATTAGCCTAACCTCCTTTGTACTGAAAACAATGGAGAAGATCATAGACAATGAGATCAGGTCAAACACTCTGCGGCGGAAGCCACTACATTCCAGTCAGCATGCGTATAGAGTGGGAAGGTCCACTGACACTGCCCTGTACCAGCTAACGACGGAGTTACAGAGCGCGTTTGACTGTGGGGAGACCGTAATATGTTCATTTCTGGACATAGAAGGCGCCTTCGATAATGCCTCACATACAGGGGTATGCAAGGCGTTGGAGAGAAGGCAGGTACAAGCGCCCATCTGTCAATGGGTAGAAGCTCTGCTTAAGACTAGAACGGCGGAAACTAGTGTAGCAGACAAGGTAATACAGCTGAAAACCAGCAGAGGTTGCCCACAAGGGGGAGTTTTATCTCCTCTATTGTGGAGTCTTGTAGTAGATGAACTCCTACAAAACCTAACCGATAATGGAATTCGCTGTCAAGGGTACGCAGACGACATTGTCGTTATAGCTAGAGGCAAATACGAAAGCACATTATGCGATATTGTGCAAAGAGCACTAAACCTGACAAAGGCCTGGTGCGCTGGAGTGGGGCTTAATATTAATCCACTGAAAAAAGCCATTATACCTTTCTCTAGGAAAAGGAAGCTACCAGCAATGCGAACAATCTCATTGGACGGTACTCAAGTTCCTGTGGTAAGCAAGGTGAAATACCTGGGTCTAACCATGGACTCTAAGCTGCTCTGGAGAGAACATGTGGATGCAACAGCATCCAAAGCAACTAAGGCAATAATGGTGTGCAGACGTCTAGCGGGCAAATCCTGGGGGTGCAGCCCTAACATACTTAGATGGATGTACACCATGATAGTCAGGCCAATAGTAATGTATGGTGCAGTGGCATGGGTCTCAAGGGCATCACTGACAACAGTGAGGAAATCGCTTACCAAGCTCCAACGGCTGGCATGTGTATGCATAACGGGAGCAATGCGTTCATGTCCAACGGGGGCGCTGGAAGTGATAGTGGACCTGACACCACTGCACATTAACGTAGAACAGTCGGCCAATAGAACCCTACTTAACATAATTAGCGAAGGTCATGGGAAAGGTAAGATTATATCATCCAAAATCATGGAGAAGCTGAGCATCCAGCTTAATCTTGCTCAGCTTCCAAGGGATGAGATCATCAAAGTAACCAAATTTGAGAAAAGATTCAAAATTGAATTAGGGAACAAAGCTACATGGAGTACACCCTCGCTGGAGGGCACCTCAGAGCAAGCATCCAGCACTGGTATACGGATGGATCAAAGACTCCGGAGGGGCCGGGGTCTTCGGTTCCAGAACACACCTGTCTGTGCCAATGGGTAAGATGCCAAGCATCTTCCAGGCGGAGGTGTACGCCATCCTCCTGTGTGCAGAGATAAACTTAAAAAGGAACTATCGTAATGAGCGGATAGTCATTGCAAGTGACAGCCAAGCAGCACTCAAGGCACTTGCATCGTATGAGATTAGATCTTCATTGGTGCTTGAGTGTGTAGAAAAACTCAACTATTTAGCAACCCACGATCACATCCAGCTCCTCCGGGTCCCTGGTCACAAAGGCATTGAGGGAAACGAGGAGGCCGATCGATTGGCTAGAGGTGCGGCGGAAAAAACACCCATAGGGCCCGAGCCCTTCCTGCCGGTAGGTCGACACACCATACGGGAGGTGCTCAGGGCAGAGGAAAATACCTTAAAGGAAAGACACTGGCACCAGATTGTAGGGTTACGCCAGGCGAAATGTCTATTGGGAGGGTATAACAGTAAACGATCAAAACAGTTTATTAACCTCCCAAAACCCCACTTGAGGATACTTACAGGTTTTCTTACTGGTCATTGCAGACTGCGTAGCCATCTACACAGGCTCGGAATATGGTCGAATGAGTCTTGTCGCTTCTGTGACTCGGCCCCGGAGACCCCGATGCACCTGCTCTTTGACTGTGAAGCCGTCTCAAGAAAACGGAAGAGATATCTGGGCTCATACACCCCCGATCAGGAACTTGTACGCTCGCTATCACCAACCATCATCTCAGACTTCCTAAGAGCGTTGGGGTTAGATGAGGTACTATAAAGAGCGGAGGGCACAATGGATCGAAAGGTCGAAGTGCAAACCTCAACAATAATATCTATCTATCTATAATATTATGAATATTATTATTGGACACCTTCTTAATTACATTGTAAAGTTTTATTTATTTATTTATTTATTTATTATTATCTTCTTCATTTTACTGAAAAGACATACCCAGTCATAATAAGAAGGGCTTCCTTATTGGAAAAAATCATAGAGAAGTCCGCTAAATTTCGTTCTGATGTATAGGGTATTTTTGATCGTATTTTCGCTCTGTGCAGGTGAATTGCAATCTCATGCTTGGCCCGCTTCCGTGGACTTCTGCATCGTCTAAAATACTCAATCACCCTAGTATAATAAATATATACCACAGATGATAATGAGAGGACTTCAGTTTCATACTTATGAAATGTTTAGTATATATCTTAGAAATAATGAAACATACATACATACAAATCAAAAATATAGTGGTGAATGGAAGAATCAAGAGTGTCATATAGTATAGTGTAAAAAATAGTGATGTAGTGAAGCCGCAATCTACTTATCAGGTTTTCACATATCGTATCCAGATATCAGCATCCATATACATACGTATGTATATACATATATATGTTTGGATTACGCAGGGGGGAATTCGGTTGCCAAATGGCAAAGTGTAAAGCAAGCGGCGACCGATACAATGTACGTACATATACGAGTATATATTTACATAAATATGGATGGATATCAGGGGGCTCATGTGCTTTTGACAGACTTCTGAAAGTTCGCAGAACAAAGCAATGCAGAACACAATGAGCGGCGAACGACGCAGCTGTTAGTTGAACATTCACCGCGTGAATTACAAAATCGCAGTGCAGAAAGTAGAATAATGCACCAGAAGCAAAGTTTAACTATGCAGAACTTTAATGCACTCAATCATAATTATTCGCATATGTATGAGCTCTTAAAAATGTGTTTATTTATGTACCTAGGTATAATTATATGCCTACTCACGCGCATACATACATACATATGTATGTAAATACCCTGTCGGGAATAGAATTACATCAAAAGCAATTTCAAAAGTACTTCTTTACCAACTACAAGTGGTTGAATTACTTTTTTTTTCATAAGCAACAATTATAAGCTCTGCATTTGATGTCAACTACTTTCAAATATGTTTGACAGAAAGAACATCAAAATTAACATTTTTCCAGCTGCAATAAAATGTTTTTACTTGCAACTATTTGAAAATCCGTTTTTTCTAACTGTTCCAGAATTAGTCTAATTACCAACTACTTTCAATCCTGTCTGTTCCAATTATTTAGAAATATGTACAGTCTACCTTATAGTAACTACAAAATTTTTATTTTTCGTTTAAACAAAAATAAATTTTAATTTCAATTCAGTATACAATTTAAAAATAAATATACCCCTATTTCGAGCATCAATTCTCGAGTGAATTGGAGTGTCGATTTCTTGTTCAATTTAGAGGCAAAAAATCTAAAAAAAATTCAAGTATAGGGGAGGTTAGTATGTTCCTTCGGAGCTTAAACACCAATTTTTTAAGGGGAGGTTCTTGAGAAGATGGTATTTTTGTGATTTTTAGGCAACAAAATTAACAATTTTGTATTGTTTAACAGTTAAGTGCGATCATTGCGTGTCCTGTTCGAAATACAATTGCATTTTAAGGACATAAAACTTGTAGGGATGAAACTTTTTTTGAAAATTTCTTTATTAAAAAAAGTAACTAAAACAAAAAAAACTCTAAAAAATAGCAAACACTAAAAAAAAAATATTTTTAAACCAAAATGGGTTCGATCACCGGAAGAAGTCTGACGAGGAGATGTGATGATCTCCGAAATAACTATAACTTCTACCGTTGTTGTTTTTTCAATAATTTCCTAATAAATAAATGGACTTATTACTGTTGATAAAAATAAGTAGGTCGAAAAATTAATATATGTATGTATGTACAGAAAAAATATAATAATACTCATAGCTACATACTACATACTTGATGCAGGTTATATCAACATAATGAATTTAAAATACTTTTGGTTCAAAGCATTTGACTTCCTATTACTTTTTAAAGTCGTCAATTTTTTATACTGTCTGCTTTTTTCGACACGGAATGAATATACACACATATGTGTAGGTATTTAAGTTCAAGTGTGCTTCGTACATACATACATATATAGGATTTTGAAATGAAGGAGCTTGTAGAAAAAATATCTTGTTTTGGGGTTTGTTGCAGATATTGCTTAATATTTCATACCACAATAGCGACGTGCAAATTTTTTGTCGCGAACGTTCACTTTAAAAAATAGACTACATTTGGACAATTCACAGGGTCTCTTATTTAGTGTTCTTTGTTGTATTTGCTATAGTTTCAAAACAGTTGTATGATATTTGTCACTGTTTCGCATGCAAAGTTTGAATAACACTAACAGTTTTTAAATTTTTGCATGCCAGAAATACAATACAATCACCTCGGCTGTTAGCCCTTGCCTGTCGAAGAACGTACGCTAAAAAAAAAAATTCTACAATTTTCCATGTTACTTGCACGGGCCAGGATTCGAACCCGGGACAGCCTCCTCTCTGCTACGGTGGCCGCCATATACAATTCTGTAACTCATGTTTATTGAGTGTCGTAATTCATCAGTAAAAAAAATACCCACATAACACTTTTAATACAACTCTTCGTTACAACATACCACATAAGACGAATTTATGATTTGCCCAACTGATATATGTTTATGAAGACGGTTCACGGCGACAGATTTATTTTTATCGCCTATACGGTTACGGTGAAATCAAATCAGCGGATATCTTACTTCAATGTTATTAAATAAAATAAAAATTAATAACTTGTATTGGTGTTTTAAAATAATAGTAAGTTTGGTTCAAAGACTGTATGGATTCGTTTTTTATTTTAGTTTATAAGTTTGATATTATTTGCTTATATTTTATATCGATGTCTTTTTTGACATACTCTAACTTTCGTTGTAGATAGAGGCAGTATAATCTGCTGGCGAACGTTGGAAAACGATGTCGCCCCGTTAGACGAAGTTCTCTATTCACCAGTATTGTAAGCAATCTATCTATTTAAACAAAAGAGTCAAAAAACACTGTCCTTATTGATATATGTAAATGAATAGTATACCTTTAAAACAATATGTATTTAAATTAAATTAAAAATTTATTTTTCATAGATGGATTCTTGTCTTGTTAATTCACCTTGAAAATTGTGAGTGAGAATAGGTGGAACCAGAGAACCATGACACACGGTTCCGCTAGATGGCGCTAGAAAATCCGTAGTATGCTGCCGGTGCGATTAGTAATGAGTTTACAATACGATGGTGAGATTGAATATATGCCTACATATATGTACATATATACTGTAAAAGTATATTATATTTGCATTCAAAAATATATAAAAGCATATATTATCTGCTGGCAGAGTCTCTAGTGTCTACTGTCATCAAAATAATAAGGAATTGTCGATTCTTTCAGCAAATAAAAAGTCGGAGTAGGTATACTAGTTTATTTAATTTAAAGTCGCTCAATATTAACTGCCCACAGAGAGATATTACTCCACGATAGAGCGTGAGGCACTGATTGTAGTTTCCAAAAGTTTCGTGGCTACATCGAGGGCGCAGAAGTTACGGTGGTCACTGGCCATCAACTATTAAAGTGGCTGTTCAGTCTAAAAACGCCCGCTGGACGCCTTGCTAGAATGGCTTTGCAGCTCAAAATTTTGAATTTAAAATTTGATTATATCGCCGGACAGCAGAATGTAGTTGCATATATGTTATCTCGCCCGCAGTTAATATTGAGCGACTTCAACTTAAACAAATAAATATACGTATTTTATATGCAGAAAGGATCGTCAACTCCTTATTAAGTATTTTGACGCCAGTAGACACTAGTCGGCAGATACTATTGAGCACACCTTAGGGAAACTAATCCCTTCCCTATACTGACAAACTAACAACAACAGCAAGCAATTTCCAGCAACAACAACTACGTTTAAAGGCAGCACAGTTAGCATAAGTCACCAAGGGGAAAACAACAACATAGCAACCGCTAACAGTGGAACATCTGAATTCGCTCTTCAAAGATTTGCCAGAGAGTTGGGCGGTGGTGATGGAATTTCGTTGGTCGACAGCATCGCTTGACAATTTATCATGGAAGCCTCACATAATAACAACGTTTCCAAATTATTCAGCTATATTACGAAAATCAGCGTTCTGTGAAACAAGTTTTTCGAGCGTTTCAATCAGCATATGGTGTGCATCGTCGACCTCCCGTATTTTTTCTTTGGATTATGTGATGTCAAAATTCTTCGTCAATAAACCAGCTACGATTCAAAACTCGCAATTCCAAAAGTACCGGCAGTGTAGGGCGTAGTCGCAGACAATATTTGCATATTTCAAAAAAATAAATGTAGCAGATTGTTCTTTAATAATATATAAAAATAACAAAGAATTCGACGTCCAGATCTCTTTTAAGTGTTTTAGTTAAAATTAAAAGCGTTTTATTAATTTTATTTAATAGATATTTTTCCAATGTATTTCAATTTAATTAAACAAAATAAAATGTTTCAAGCAAACAGCCAAAATTAAAAGCAATTATAAAGTTATTGTTCAAATACATATTTATCCACAGATTTATTTCATCTTATCTAGAACTAAATTAAGGCGTCTTGATTTTTATTATCTTTGATTTTTTGTATTCCTTCAAAAAGTAAATGTTTTAAGAGGAAGAAGAAGAATGAATGACTCTTGACATTGTAAGCCGCAGATGCTACATTTTGGCGGAGGGTCAGAACCCCTACAGTCTTTTTTTAGTTTTTTAAACTACTATGTATTTCACATATTTTTGTATACTTTTAAATCTTTAGCCTTAAGTATGGTCAGTTAGACGTTCATGAATGTTATCCTAATCTGAGTAAATTGCAATATGACTGACTAGTGATCAGAATTTGATAAATCGGAAGGAAAATTTGATCACATTTGAGATGCTTCATATATAAGTACATATAAACATCTTAAGAGATTGTACTGCATTTTGTTAAAAATTGCGTATAATTATATTATTTGATATGCTAATATGTTATTAAAGAATGAGAAAGGCGGCTTAAACTTGAATAAAAGGATATCTAATCAACAAAAAGGTTCACCCGATGTTGATGTTTCTATTAAAACCAGTTTGCTGACTGCTTGATTCAGTAAAATATTTTCACTGCCACCCGCAGACATCAATTGATGAAATACTGACCAGCAAAGGAGTTTATAGATAGGCTTTACTCCCATAAGGGCATCCGTTGCAGCAATTGTGTTCGCAAAGCCGGTCATGACCTTCGTTGCTAGAACGATGAAGTCCGCAAGAAGTCAGCTAATAAAAACAAATTAAAAGGAATGAGTAAAGCACATTGATGTGTTTGGCACCTCCTCTGCTGCTGCTATGTAATCCCGCAAATTGCTTAATGATGGAGAAAAGTTTGCAATTGTGTGATAATTGAGTATTCAAGAGCCAAATGAAGTTTTCTTCAAGTGAAGGCAAGAGAAAATCTATTCGGATATTACTTTAATAAACAAATTTAAGAGAAATCGCAAATGGTTTGTTTTATTGGAGAATGAAATAAGCCAACCAGATGCGTGTTTGCATAAACAACAGATTGTGTACACACCTCATCACATACATTGACCGGAGAAGATTTGTTCCACTTCTTGAAATCCTACCTAATACCCGGCGTAACTTAAAATCTACTTAAAGTTTTTACATTCCCAATTATATTTAAACGGCGATTCTCATGTTAAATATAAATTTTTAGATTACCAAAGCTAGAGAGCGCTCTAGAACATGCTAAAAATGGCAATTACTCTTTATGTGTGCAAAGGTACAGTATTAAAAAAAAATACAAAAAAAAATGTCTCCGTTACTTACAAACGAAAAATAGCGTTTTTTCCTTGCCGTTTATTAGCCCTGCCTACAAATCAGTTGATTGATATTTATCGATATGTAATAGAGCATTCCAATTAAAAAGTTCCAGAGAAAAATTCTTCTAGTCTCGATAACCGAATTAAGAATTCCTCAAGCGTTTAATATCATGCATGTTTCAAAGCCCCTTTTGTAAAAAAAAATATTGTAGGAATAAATAAAAGCTTGAGTTACCCGCTACCATCACAGCCGACGCACGGTACAAACAACCATAGCGACGCTTTTCAATAAATCAAGAACCAAATCACGAACAAATCAGTGCCGACTCAAAATTTTATCGATAATAATCGAAAAACCAAACTGGGCGGATATATATCACAGCATTCTGAAACCCTAAACGACGTTTCTTGATTTAAATAAAAAGCAAAATATATCAGTATGATAACGTACGATACGATTCTTGGCTCACAAATTTGAGCAAATTGCCTTGTACTGTTACAAAATACGATTTTACTAATACCGGACTATTTTTGATTTTTGTGTTTTACCGTTATACGAGAGGTGGGCGTGGTTTTAGTACGACTTATATAAATTTAAAATTTGTGCTTACTGACTTGAAATGTAAAACTTTGCAGGGTTTGGTAACGCAGTTACGGAGATATATGTATCTATTTGATCTATAGTGGGCGATGCCAACTAAATTGCTTTTAATAGTTAATAAAATTTCGAATATTTTGATTTTTATAAATTACCGTTATATGAGCAGTGGGTATTTTACAATTTACGAAATTTTGGTTGTTGACTTGAAATACATACATATGTATGTATATGTATGTATGTACCACTTTGCTACAAAGTGTTGGTAAAGCTTGAGAAAATTCAACCAATGTTTGGACAAACTAGTGAAAAACTTTCAGCACCCCGTATCTTAAATCATTTTTAAATTTTAAATGAAAAGCTCCTATTCCGATTTACACAAATATATCAACGAATAGTGGCTGAATGAGCCTTTTTAACGAAGAATATATGTATGTAGGAGTCTAACTTTATTTGGTTTTGTAGTTTTTTTTGCGATAATGCCAAATGACCTTGAAAACGCTTCTTTGGAAAAATAAATTAACCTAATTTTCATTTCAGCGGCCGCCGTAGCAGCGTGTGTAGCGTGCGCGCGCTTTATTCGGAGTGTTACGGGTTGAAATCCTGGCCGGAGCAAGCATCTAGGATAAAAAAATTATAGAAATAGCTTTTCTCTTATGGCACTCGCCTCTTGGCAGGCAATGGCTAACCATCGAATGTGAGTGTATTATTTCTGTATATTTCTGCCAAAAACTTTTCAAAAAACTTCACACAAAACTTATTTGCCTTTCGCAGTCGGGCCCTTCCATTTGTGCTCAAACATCTAGACAGACATAAATTGTAGAAGATATTTGTGCAAAGCTGTATGGTGTAAGCGTCACATTATTATTATTACTATAATTTTCATGTTCAGCGACCGGAAATTAGTCTTAAAAGCATTTTGTTAGAGATTACTTTTTTAAATGAAATATTTCTATAAAAGTGCAATTTATCACTGAGGGAAGTGGCTACTTGAGCCTTCGTCTAATATTACTTCTTTTATTGATAAAGACGATAAAGAAGTGAGGAGAAAAAGAAAAATCTTGTTTTAATGTATAAACCTGAGACAATCCGATATTGCTTTTGTTTCAGTGTAATACGAATTTTATATATGTACGGCGGGTAGCCCCTTCCCTTTTCATTAAATCATTTACGCATGTGGTCGAAAGGGTAGGCGCTACCCTGTTGATCACGAGAAAAGCAAAAGTAACGTGTTGTCCCTCCTTATACTTCTACGTTCTTTGGTGTAACGCATGCAGTTGTCCCGATTTCATATAACTGGTTAGATATCCTTAATTCCTAATTCGAAAATATTGGTTGTTTCAGAGAGAAATAGTTGTCAGGAACATGACATATGTAGGTTTTTACTACTACATTTAGCAAAAATACGGAGTTTAAAAAGCCACTAGAAGAACAATGAATTTGAAGCAAGGTAATCCAAGTTTTTTATGTCATAAAGTCTACAGAGGGCTTCAATGTCGATCACATCCCATTTCAATGTAAGTGCCGTTTCCGGATATACATACTTTTTGGAAAGAAACTAAAAGTTTTGTGTGTGTACATATGGGCATACTTGTCAGTTACGCTACGCTTAATTTGCTTCAAACAAAGTTCTCCTGATAGAACTCAGTGTGTTAAATGAAATAGTCACATACATACATACATACGGTGCTTTCCATCTCGATTCAACCGGCCCACTCGGGACACTATTTTATTTTTCTTGTTGTCTTGCCTAGTTACCTTTCGGAGAGTTTGAAGAACGGCGCGAAAATTTAATTTCTCATTAATACCGATTAAAAATGTATTGTGTTCTTTAAAGTCTTATAATATAATAAAAAACAACTTTACATCGTTATTTCATACACGTACTGAACAGTAAATGTCGATATTCAATGTGTGCAGTTCGCGTTTTATGGAAAAACAATTTTTTTCTTAAACAAATCATAACTCAGAACAAAACAATTTTAGTTACTAGACATTAAGTGAAATTAAAATTCCAAGTGTCTTTTTGATGTAAAAAAAAGTTTAACAAAAAAAAAGATACATTTTTTGGGATATTTGATTTAAAAAAAATTGCAATATTTGTTTAATGCAAAATAAAAAATTATAAACAATATCCGAGCAATTTTTCATACCTGTATTTGGTATGCAAGTTATTACAAATATTTCAAAGTAAAAGTTGTCGAAATCAGTTAATTTTTGACGAAGTTATAAATAATTTTAAAAAAAGTGTCTGGGAATAACGGAAAATATTGATTTTCACCCGAAAAACAAAATTGCCGATAATTCTCAGAAAAAAATGTTTAGGGCTCAAAAAAGAAAAGATACATGTATCATTATTTTGACCCCTGAGGAAAATATTTGAGTTTCATTGAAAAATAAAATAGTGTCCCGAGTGGACCGGTTGAATCGAGATGGAAAGCACCATACATATTTGGACAATAACGAAGTAGCAGATGGTGTAGACGGCGCTGAATTATACGAACACGCATTGGAGTACATAACAGATAATATTATTAAGAAACTAAATTTAATTAAATTTAATTTTTCAAATGCATGGTTGATTTGGAATTGCATATTTGAACAATGTTTGGAGGCAAAATAGTACTACAAAAATATGTATTAACGAAAGCGAACTACTAACCAATACAAATCACTTCACATGGAAAATGTCAAATAAGCATGTTATCAACGGCTGGTATATACACTCAGTCCTTTTTTTACGCGATCTCTTTTTACGCGATTTCACTTTAACGCGGTTATTTTTGCAGCGCAAATTCCTTTTTTTACGCGAATTTCTCACTTTAACGCGATTGCTTTTTTTCGTTTTTTGTTTGTTTACATATTTTTATACGAAACAATTTTCGAACATAATACGGGGAAGTCCCAACAACGCGATTGCTTGTTTTCGTTTATAATTCGGGGAAGTCCCAACAACGCGATTGCTTGTTTTCGTTTATAATTCGGGGAAGTCCCAACAACGCGATTGCTTGTTTTCGTTTATATTGCAAATCTATTTATAATGTATTTAGCTAGCGGCCGGTGCAGTTGTTTTGGTAAGACTTAAAAATAAAATAAAAATAATAAAAAATTTTTAATAAGGAATTTTAATTTTTGCTAGCTTTACAATGGAAATTAATTCAGGAAAAAACAAAAAACGCAAAGGCATTTCTTTAGAAACAAAAATAAAAGTTTTGGACTATCTAGAGCAGGGAGATGGCCCAACAAATGTGGGAAAGAGGCTTGGACTCAGTGAATCTACAGTGCGGACAATAAAAAAAAATGAAAATGCAATCAGAAAATCTGTAGTTTCCGGCAAAAATGTAAATGCGAAGAAAACTTCATACTCAAGAAATATTTTTATTGAAGAAATGGAAAACCTATTAACAATTTGGATTGAGGATCTCAACCAGAAAAGAATCCCAGTTGATACTACAACAATAAAACAAAAAGCTCTACGTATTTTTAATCGATTACTACTTGAAAAACCATCAACATCGAACCAAGCAAACAAAAACGAATTTTCAGCTAGTGGTGGATGGTTTTCGAAGTTTATTGAAAGACATAATTTTCATAATTTAAAAACTAAGGGTGAAATTGCTTCAGCTGATAGTAAAGCTGCGCAGGACTATCCACCAAAGTTATTAAAAATTATTCAAGAAGGTGATTACACGCCAGACCAAGTTTTCAATGCGGACGAAACCGGCCTATTTTGGAAGAGGTTACCAAAACGAACATATGTGTCTAAGACCCAAAAATCAGTAGGTGGCTTCAAAGCTGCAAAGGACCGTGTGACGTTTTTATTATGTAGCAATGCTTCTGGTGACCGCATGATTAAACCGCTGTTAGTAAACAAAAGTCTCAGGCCGCGAGCACTAAAGGGCCAAGATTTAAAAAATTTACGTGTTCACTGGATGGCCAATAAAAAAGCCTGGGTAACTGGAAATATATTCCAAGAATGGTTTGCTAAATGCTTTGTACCAGAAGTTAAAAGTTATTTGGAGAAGAAGAAACAGCCCTTTAAAGCTCTTTTAATAATTGACAATGCACCAGGCCATCCGTTGATTGAACATCCTAATGTAAATATCATTTTCCTCCCGCCGAATACTACATCAATTATCCAACCGATGGATCAAGGCATTATTGCGACTTTTAAAATGTACTACCTCAAAAAAACTTTTCAGTGCATTATAGAAAAACTGGAGGAAAATCCTGAATTGGACTTCACCGATGCTTGGAAAAATTTTTCTATCAAGGATTGCATCTTGTACGCGTCAAAAGCAATTTCTGAAATAAGGCAACATACGTTAAACGCATGCTGGAAATCTCTTTGGCCAGAATGTGTTAAAAGTGGTATGTCCGTGACAAGCAATTATTCAGATATCATCGATTTAGCACGTTCCGCGGGAGGAGAAATTCTTGCAGATATGACGAGAGAAGATATTGACGAGATTCTTCTAGACCGAGAGCTCGATGATGACGATTTGATTGAAATAGCTACGGAAGTAATCGAATCGGAAAATAGCAGCGACACCGAAATAGACGAGCATCCAATTAAAGCAGAGACGATTAAGCAAGGTCTTAAACTTGCAGCAGAATTGGAAAATTATTTTGTAGCAAATGATACTGATGCCGAACGTGTACGAAGTTTTCAAAAAGAATTGAGTCTCTGCATGTTAAGATATAAAGAACTACAGTGGCTCACAGCTTATTTCGTGTAAGCAACATTTTTGATAATACTGATATGAAATTAATATTTTTTGCTCTGAACTAAATGAACGAATGATGCAATTATATTGAAAATTTAGTTTTAAATACAAAACATGTAAACAAATTTACAAAAGTATTCAAATTCAATATTTTATTAAACAAAAACCAAAAACACTCATAATTCATGGGTCACAGCTTATTTCGTGTGGTATAAAAATTCTTCCTAAAAAGTTATAAAAAGTAAACAAAAATAAAATTTCAATATTTTGTGGAAAAGCCTTTTTGCTCGATTACAGCTTTCATGCGGTTTTGCATTGATTCCACCAATTTTTTTGTATAATCTGGCGATATTTTACCCCACTCTTCCTTCAAAGCCGCTTTTAGAGTTTGGACGCTAGAAATGTGGTGTTTTCTAATATTAATTTCCAGAATGTGCCATACATTTTCAATAACGTTCAAATCTGGTGACTGTGCAGGTGTTTGGACGAGGTGTGGACAATTCCAAATGAGCCAAGTTTGTACAAGACCAGATTTATGTTTAGGGTCGTTGTCCTGGTAGAAGCGAAAAGTGTCACGTATACCCAGGTCTTCTGCACTTTGAAGCAAATTTTGCTTCAGTAAGTCTAGGTACACTTCTTTATTCATAGTGGAGTCTATAAACTCCAATCGACCAACGCCTGCAGATGACATACACCCCCAAACCATTACATGACCGCCACCATGTTTTACTGTTGCGCGTAAATTTTTTGTTTGGAGCTCAGTATTTGGTTGCCGCCATACGTATGCTTTACCATCTGATGCAAAAAGATTAAACTTGCTCTCATCGGCGAATATAACCGTATTCCAAAAAGCATTGTCCTTGTTTAAATGGTCTTTTGCGAACTGTAAACGGGCTTTTTTATTTTTCTCATTTATAAAAGGCTTATTCCGTGCTGTTCGCCCATGAAAATTGGAATCCCTTAATATTCTGCGCACAGTTTCTGGATGACATTTTTTGCCGAGAAACATTTCAACATCTTTGGTCACCGCTGGAGCACTTAACATTGGTTCTTTTTTAATCTTTTTTAAAATCCACCTCTCATCCGTTTCATTAAAAATTTTATTAGGAGCCTCGACCCTTGTTATGCACGCGATTTTCACGAACAAAGTGCTGAAGTATATATTGAACTGTAGATGAACTTAAATCAACCATTTCAGCAATTTGTTTTTGCGTTTTTCCACTTTGAAAATGTTTAATAACTAATTCGCGTTTTTCAATTGAAGTGCGTGGACCCATGTTGATATACCGCGTAATTGCAACTGATCTGCATTGTTTTTAGAACATAAACTGCTTCTTAAGTATTCACAGTTCACTCTTTGATTTACCGTTAGTTTTCTGCATCCGTTATTTGTATGTATCACATGAACGAAAATCAACACACGAAATAAGCTGTGACCCATGAATTATGAGTGTTTTTGGTTTTTGTTTAATAAAATATTGAATTTGAATACTTTTGTAAATTTGTTTACATGTTTTGTATTTAAAACTAAATTATCAATATAATTGCATCATTCGTTCATTTAGTTTAGAGCAAAATATATTAATTTCATATCAGTATTATCAAAAATGTTGCTTACACGAAATAAGCTGTGAGCCACTGTACATCAGAGTTTATTGGGTCCAAAAAGAAGCATTCAAACAAAATTAACTGAATTTATGGTGCAAACTCAACCACAGGTGCAAACTCAGTCGGAGATGCTAAGTCAATCAGAGCATCAATCCATAGTTCTTACTATTGATTCTGATACACATTCTAGTGATATCAGTCCAGGCCATCAAAATAAGCGGCTAAGAATAATTTCCACTACGGATAATGACAGTGATTAAACAGCATTCAACAGTTTTTTCAATAAATCTACCAATTTTCTATTTTCTTCTCTTTTATATATGGTTTTTTTGTATTTTTTATTTTGTTATGAATGAATAAATCATAAGTCTTAAGTTTGAAACTTTTTGTATTGTTTTTCAATATTTTTTTGCGCGTATATTTTGTTATACGCGATATTTTTTATATTCGGAACCAATTCGTCAGTTAATATTGGAAAACTAACCATTTTTACGCGATTTTTTTTTTACGCGATTAGTGGCGGAACCAACAATCGCGTAAAAAAAGGACTGAGTGTACTCGTATTGTGGTTTGGTGATTATATCATCGCGTGAACTAACTACGTAAATATACATACATATCTATATGCTTACATACATAATGGGGGAAAAAGCATACTGGGAATTACAAAAAATGTTGTGAAAATACTTGTGGTGAAACCGAAGTGTGCCGTGATAGCGAAAGTAATTTCAGTGAAAATATTCAAAATATTCTGATTAATATACAGGGTTTCCATCATGACGGACTGGAAAATTGTATGCCCATTATACTAGCGTTTAATCATTTGCATAAAATCAACTAACGATTTCTTGTTTTAATAAAGAAATTGACAAGTTTAACATCCAATTAATGTTTCCATTTTCAAATAACTTGAACATGCCTTAATATATTATGGTAGTAATTTATTTCATTACAAAATACGCGAGCCGCGAGTATCTTGAGATGCAAGCCGACAGAAAACTCGCCAGAAAATTGTGCCAAAAGGTGCGTGAAGGGGGAAATTTCTTTCAGAACCAGAACGCTGACCTGGTGACCCCAAGCACACTTGAATTGTAGATGGCGCGCAAAACAAGGTTTCAGATAGGGTGGGTCCCTACCGTGCGACTTCTTTAACATGTTGGAAAAGATAATTCGACCGGTCACTCGTCGATGAAACCGACATTATCGGCCACAACAATCGCGCTAAGAGTTCTGCCTTTTCCGAATTGGATAAAGAAGCAAACATCCATCTACCATGAAATAAACAGTCATCTTATTCTTGTCTTTGCTAAACCATCAGTGTCGAAAACTAAATTTTGGCAAAGTAGTGGACTTTGTTTATCTTGGAACCAACATTAACACCAACAATAATGTCAGCATCGAAATCCAAGGAAGAATATCTCTTGCCAACACGCGTTATTGTATGGCGTAGAAACATGGTCACTGTAAACATCGGATGAAATGGCCCTTAGATTGTTCGAGAGAAGGTAATTCGTAAGATTTTTGGACCCTTACGTCTTAGCTACGGCGATCACCGCAGACGATGGAACGATGTGCCATATAAGGATCAGGAGAGTACTGGGTAGGTCATGTTGTACGTACGGAAGAAAATGCTCCAGCCTTGAAAGTATTTAAAGCGGCATTCGCGATGTTACAAATTTCTTTTCATTAAAAAGATTTGCACTTGTATTGAATTTATGACTTTGCATATGTCGGGACTTAAATTTCTATTTGATATCTTTGACTACAGTTATATGGATTTTGGGCATTGAATGGAAAAAAACAATTTAAATGTTTCTGTAGGTGCCTCAAATTATGGTAAATTGAACGAAAATGTTACTCAATTTTTGAGTAAGTGGAAAAGTTTTAAAAGAACTTATATATTTTATTATACATATTACAAGTTTGTACCTAGTTGCTTTTTTGTTAAGGCTGATTTTTGTGTGGGGCTAAATTCAAAAATCTCCGAATAAAGTAAAGAAATTGCTCCACAATTCATAATTTGGGTCTCACAAGTGTTAATTGTAGCCACTCCGGCTGGCGATGCAGCCTATCCTCGCACATACTCAGATTCTGGGCCTCTTACTGCTATGTATGCACACAATGAACGTGTGGTGCGTTTATATATTTACTCATTATTTCTATTTTCACCTATTTATTCTATTTTTCACCTATTTTATTGAAAGTAGTTAACATTTTTAGCATTTAACATTTTTTCTATTTGTGATCAACTGAATACTTTTCTTACAGGCAAATTTTTACTCGTAAAATCCATTAAAAACTTGCAACTTCCCCTCAAAACACTGTCATTTTCGCTATCGCAATTTCTACAACTGTTTTTTTTTTTGCGTACGAAAATGCCAAAACATGATAATTCGTAATAATTACGAACTATTATAAACTATTATCTGTAAAACATTATTATTATATTGAGATTGAGGCGGCCCTAGGCATTGTTGCTCCTACCATCCATATTGCAGAACATTTTTCAAAGTGAACCAACCATACAAAAGTTTTTCATGCTAGAGCTCCTCGAATCAAATAACACAGATCAACAAAAAAAAATGCAATTACGAATCAAAAATTTTTGGTTTTGTAGAAGTTATAGCGATTTGAAAATTTTGCATTTTTGCAACAGGCTAATGTAGGTCCTTTCGCGCTATTTCGGTCGATAGAGGGCGGCGGGTAGCTACCTGATGCAGCGATGCATCGAAAAAAGATCTACTTAAAGCACAACATACTCATCTTAAAAAACACCAAAAAAATGTGGCTGAGAAACAGTAAAAAGGAGATAAAAGGTCCCAGATACACATGATTTTAGGTAGATTTGGCAATTCGTTAAGTACATATTAAGAAACTCATCGAAACTTTTACTGACGGATTGGCAGGCCAAGCAATAAAGCATGCCAGCTACCTGATAGCGTTTTTGTAAGTAAAATTTTGTTTAACAAGCTGTAGTTTCTTGGGTCACTCGTTGTGGGCGACACTATGTTTTTGCATATCACAGAGGAATGATGTCTTCGAGAAGTTGTAAACGAGCGGCTAATTCGTTTTGCTATATATGTGGCGAATGTATTAAAAGATGACAAAAAAAGTTTGATTTAACTAAAAACACAAGGATTTGCGAAACCTACCTAGCCTACTTCGGTCTACCTGTTAAAAACCAGGAAAAAATGGGCTCCACATGTTTCATGTAACTCTTGCAGAAGCATTCTGGAGCGTAAGTTTATTTTCTCTTTTTTATTGTACTAACTGTTTCATATATATATGCATATATCTATATATAATTGCATAATAACTGAAATTGTTTTGAAATGCTTTACGTTTTATTATAGTTTGGTACCACGGTGAGAAAAGAGCCATGAAGTTCGCAGTGCCGAGGATTTGGAGGGAGCCGAGTAATCATGACACTGATTGCTATTTTTGTGTAGTGAAACTACTGAAAGGGAAACCTTTAAGGAAAACAATATATCCGGAACTACCATCGACATCCGCTCCAGTACCACATTCGGAACAAAATCCTGTACCTGATCCACCTGTGTTGGAAAAGCAACTATTCCCTCAAGGCAGGTTTCAAACACCGAGTTCATCTGCATCCGTACATTCCGAATTTGTTCCTCAAATTGAACCAGGAATACCACATCTCATCAACCCTGAAGATCTCAATGACTTAATAAGAGACTTAAATCTATCAAAAGACAAAGCAGAGTTATTAGCATCGCGGCTTAAACAACGAAATTTACTTACTTCTGATGTTCGAATATCTCCGCAAAGAAAGCGTCATGAAGAATTTTCTTGTTTCTACAGTAAGGAAGATGGACTCTGTTTTTGCTATGACGTGAAAGGTTTATTTGAAGCAATTGGTATTCCTTGTAATACAAATGAATGGCGCCTCTTTATCGACAGCTCAACAAAAAGTCTAAAAGCAGTTCTACTACACAATGGGAGCAAATTTCCATCTATTCCACCGGCATATTCCATACATCTCAAAGAAAATTATGACTGTATTAAAATGCTATTAACTGCAATCAAATATACGGAATACAAGTGGGAAGTTATTGGAGACTTCAAGATGGTTTGTTTTTTTTTACTGGAATGCAAGGTGGATATACCAAATACTCCTGTTATCTTTGCCTATGGGATAGCAGAAATGATGCCGCCCACTGTCGCCAAAAACATTGGCCTGAACGTACTGAGTATGGAGTGGGAAGATTTAATATTAATCATGAAGCAATTGTCGATCCTAACAACATATTGATGCCACCATTGCATATTAAATTGGGCCTTATTAAACAATTTGTGAAGGCTCTTAATATTGAGTCTAAAGCTTTCAAATATTTGCAGACTTTTTTTCCAAAGCTGTCAGAGGCGAAAATTAAAGCTGGAGTCTTTGTTGGCATTCAAAAAAAAAAATTATGAACTGCGATATTTTCCCGGACCTACTTAGCAATAAGGAGAAACTAGCGTGGAACAGTTTTAAGGCAGTAGTTCATGGCTTTCTTGGAAATCATAGGGATGAAAATTATGATGAGCTGATAACTGGCATGATTACGAATTTTTCCGCCATCGGATGTAGAATGCCGCTAAAGATGCACATGTTACATTCACATCTGGATAAATTCAAAGATAATATGGGAGCTTATTCAGAAGAACACGGGGAGCGATTCCATCAAGATATAATGGAGTTTGAGAAACGCTACCAAGGCCAGTATACGGAAAGCATGATGGGGGACTATATTTGGACGTTAATAAGAAAAAATGTTACCGAATATGGCAGGAAAAGCAGGAAAAAGCATTTTTAAACATTTAAACTGTATTCTAAAACTAAATTAATAAGAATAAATCTTAAATTGATTTTTACTATACTAGAAAAAATCAAATCTATGTCAAATTTTGATGAATTTTCATGTTTTTCTCATTTTTTTCGAACAAAACCAAATCAAAAACTTTTTTATGTTCATATTCTTATTTCTGGGTGCAAAAGCAATAAAAAAAATATACGCACGACCCATGTACAAAAATGTTGTTGACCAGTGTAATCGCTTGTTTTTTATACAGTTTTAATACCAAATGACTTCTTTCTGTTTCCACCCAATAAGGGTAAACGCCCGTTCAACGATTTTGCAAAAAGCAAGATATTGTCCATATAACTTCTATAAAAACCGGAAATTTACTACGCCACCGGTTTATGACGCCGATTTTGCAAATTACTTGTACTATTAACTATTGTCTTCCGCATTAGAAATTAGTAGCTGTCTGAGACATTTTTTTTACATTAAAATATTTTATAACTGCAATATTCACGATGAAATTATTCAATTTAGAGGAATGCAAAATGCTGAAAAAGCTACGCTTGCTTTGCCATACTTTTCGTGTTGAAAGTATAATTTATTGCATATTCTGTTTTTTGAACTGAGCAATAATAAAATAACCAATCGATGTTCGACACCAATTTTTGATTGGAAAAATTTTTCATGTTTTATATAGTTTCTAAGTGACCAAAATAGAAAAAATAATAAGGCCTATCTAATTATTACACCATGATGCAATTATAATCGCGCTGTATCGTTCCGATTATAGAAAGCGTCAAATGGTTTGATTAGACAAATTTACTTTAGAGAGCAACAAATGTATTTAGGAAATAAGTAAAGAAGGGTCTAAGTCGGGAAGTAGGGTGCAACCGACTTTTAAATACCCGGCGCAAGTTTTTATTTCAAATAAGCAGTACTTGTTGTTTCCAATTAAAACATTTAATCTTTCCCTGAGAAAAAAGTATTCCCTTATTTTAGAGATACTGTTTTTACATGAGGATAGGAATATTACCTCAATATGAAAACTTCTCGCTTAGTTCAGGTTCACGCTGAAAACATTGTGTCAGTAAATTTTCTTAATATTAGTAATAAGTTCCTAAAATAATTGTGAATTTTGTTAGTGATTTTAAACCAAAGCAAGTGTAGCGGAGCCAGAATTTGACATGGAAACAGAAAACTGGAAATAATTAGATACCTGCAGCACTTTCTCTCATATCAAACTAAAGCCCAAATTTAGAATTGATACTTTTTAACTTCAAATATTGTATATAAGATATACTCCTGTTCTTAGTTCATATGCAGATTATAAACAGTATGATCTTAGTTAAACTTAAGCATTTTTTTAAAACATTTTTCATAATATAAAACGGTAAAAATGTAAATTCTCATTTCCTCAACACAAGTAAAATAAAACTGTCAATTTCCTCAACATCATTAACACTAAACCTACCAGAGCGGTCAAATGACCCCTTTTGAGACTAATAATCAAAATTGCTAAATTCCAAATTTTCATTTTGCTTGAATTTACTGCATGACTTTTTCTATAATATGTAGCTGTTTAATTTTTCAATATATATTTCTCTTCTTCTTTCGTTTTTCATAATAATAATATGTACTCTACCGTTGTCTACCCTGAGCGGTCGTTTTACAGCTAGAATATATAATGAAAGTATATGAAGCTATCTGCATTGAAATCTCTTGAAGTTATCTTGCATTGAAATCTGAATTTACTGCTTTTTATAATAACACCAAATTTGGCTTGGATATGACGGATCAAATGGCTAGAAAGTACAGCACAAAATCTAAATCTAATAGATGGCCTGTCCAGGTATTTTTTAACATTCTGGATTTAGCTGCTATAAATGCTTGGATTTTATATAAGCAAACAATTGGTGAAAGGATATCGCAACAAGAATTTTTATTTCAGCTGCCAGAGGCACTTACCACCGAATACCGCGGTATACATGAACAAGAAAAAATTGAAAGTATGGCGAAAACTTCAGCAGATTCCACTACAATTTCGGAAAGAAGAAAAACGTATCAAATTGCATATTGCAAAAAAAAAATAAAACCATAAACATTTGTTCTATGTATATGTAAAAAATATGTTTGTTGAAAATGTTTACGAGAGATACCATCCATCTGTAAAAAGTGCTACAACGAATAAATTTTATTTTATATGTGTGTTCATTGGCTGTATGTAGTAAATCAAGATAGCAGCCAACTTGTATATCATAGAAAAAATTAAGAAATTAACTATTTTCACTGACCAACTGACATATTGTGAAGTCAAAGGGAAGCAGCATGGAAAGACGTACTGTGTCGTATCGCCTAGACAAATGGGACAACTTTTTGTGGTTGGTAATCTGAAAAAGAGTCTGATTGAAATCAGTTTCGGTATGGCAGTACTCTTTTCAATGCACGACGCTTCATGGAGATAAGGCAAAATGCGCATATGTCCTGATCAGTGTTGGGAATTTCTGCACTACCACTATTTAGTTAAAATGCGATTTTCATTTCCACTGAAAATTTAATGATAGTGAAAAAACAATACACTATCACTAAAAATTTAAATAACCAAATATTTACCAATCATAGGGATACTGAACACTTAAAATTTTTCATTCAAATAACACTGTTTTTTTTAAAGCAGTTTGATTCGTATAGCCTAGTGGGCCTTAAAGAATAATAGTAAAACTACAAAAGTAGAAGCAGTAAATACTACAATTTTTGTCATATATTTATCGAAATTTACTTAACTCACTTTTTATTTGCTTTTTTATGAACCTTGTCGGTCGATTGACAATTCCGGCAAAGGAAAAACATTTCTTACAACAGGGATGCGGTGCAACGCACTAACGCTGGCATTATCATCTGACAAGTACAAAATAGCTTTTGTTGCTATAGGTCCACCTTGCGTGTTATAAGGTTGACTTTCATCTAAAAAAGGAAATTTCAAAAAACAAAAAAAAATGATAATTTCTTTTAATCGAATACCTGTGGGCTCATCGTCGAATTCAAGAAATGGCGCTTTGGCACTTGTGACAAGACCTTGCAAAATTTTAGTTTTATTTCGGGAATGAGGACTGCTGCAACAACTGGATCCCAGGAGTCAGAGTGCAAACGAAAATATTTTTCAAACCTTTGCAGTAAATATGATTACTGAATTATTTTCGTAAGAAATTTTAAGGGCTGTACTACACAATTTAAGTTCTTATCTTTCCTTATATAAAGCTGTTATACATTAAACAACCAAAAAAAGGAACAATAATAAGAATAATTTTGTAACTTAGAGTACTTCGCGAGCTGAAGGCCTTGGCACCATGGCTCCTATCGTACAAATTAGCTCACAATTATAATTATAAGTTAGTCATGTATAATAATAATAATAATAATAAATAAATTGGCATATATACTGTGAGACTTACGCGCAGTGCCGATTAAATAAAAGACGTCCCTACAGTTCAATAGTGTTTAATGCAGTAAGTTAATATGTTACGATTACAAGTATTCAATGGTATGTATGTATATGTATACATATCTTAATGATAAAGAATAAGAACAAAAAGGAATGAGGCAATAGTATTAGGGTTGCAAATAAAGGTATTCCAACAATATTCCGTCTCAACCCGAATGCTATTTGCTTTTAAATAAGCTCTGACTTAAATAAGTTACATGATATTCTATGTTTTTCTACTGATAAGTGTTTTGTAAATACATCAGCTGTGTTTTTAGCTGAAGAAATGTATTCAATATTAATTTCATTATTCTCATATAATTCTCTAATATAATGGTATTTTATATCAATATGCTTGCTACGCTTTGTGGTCACATGATTTTTAACTGCAAATTGTGCGCTTTGGTTGTCACACAATATAGTCGTAGCATTTTTTACACAATCATCAAAATTCATTTCGCATAATAAACTACGATGGAACGAAACTTCTTTTGCAGCCAGACACATGGCTATATACTCGGACTCCATGGTACTTAACGACACTATTGGCTGCTTCTTAGACTCCCACGCAATCAATCCATTTCCGAAGAACAGTGCATAGCCACTATGAGATTTTCTATCCACAGCATCTGCAGCCCAGTCAGCATCTGTAAAACATAAAAGGTTGCTTGCATCTGATTTATAAGTTATTACCCCTTTTGGTTTTGCCCTCAGGTATCTAAGTACACGCTTTGCTGCTTGAAAATGTTCACTATGTGAGTGACTATGGAACTGTTTTAATTTAGAGACACTATAAGCAATGTCAGGTCTAGATATATGTAGTTGCCAAATATGTAAGCGCACCAATTAAAGATTTATATTCACTCATGTTGTCGCCTTTACATGTTGGATCATTGCATTTTGTTAGAATTGTTCCGCTACAATATGGGGTCGGTGCTCCATTACAATCACTCATTCCCCAACGTTTCAACAATTCACTCACGTACCGATTCTGATGAATACGAATATCTCCGTTAAGATCTGGACGCTCGATTTCAATGCCCAGATAGTATTTAATTGGTCCTCGGTCTACCGCTTGTACCTTTTCACTAAGCTTTGTTATAATATTACACATCATTTTCTGTGTAGTGCAAGCCAAAATTATGTCATCAACATACAACATACAAATATAAACGCAGTTGTCTGATCTGCATCGTGTGAAACCCATTTCACACAAAACTTTATTGATTTTCGTATTCCAATACCTCCCAGATTGTTTAAGACCGTAAAGTGACTTGTTCAGCTTACACACACGTTCAGGGTATACCTTATCTTTAAACCCTTCTGGTTGGTTCATATATACTTCCTCTTTCAATTCACCGTTTAAATAAGCAGTAACAACATCAATATGATTTACGTATAGTTTATATTTCGCTGCGAGAGCAAGTATTAGTCGTACAGTGGAAAATCTGGAAACTGGTGCATATGTATCATAATAATCTACTCCTACTCGTTGAGAGCAGCCCTGAGCTACAAGCCTTGCTTTATATTTTTCTACGTTACCATCCGCATCATATTTTTTATTGAATACCCATTTGCTTCCAATGATGTTTTTATTCGAAGGTCGGTCAACAAGCGTCCACGCATCGTTTCGAAGTAATGAGTCATATTCCGTCTGCATGGCTTTTCTCCACTCGTTACCTTCACTTCCACTTACAGCTTCGGTAAGAGACTCTGGATTTTCGTACATTATATTCAAAAGCTCTGGTTCATCTGTGACAAATTTCTTTCGTGGTCTCCCTACTTTTCCCTCGCGACAAATTCGTGGTCTTCCCCTCTTACGCTTTCCAATGACTATTTCGCCATCATCGCTACTTTCTTCCAAACTCTGTTGTTGTACTTGTTCCTCAAAACTCTCATTATCTTTGTTTACTTCGCTAGTGGCGGAGAAGTCAACCGGTGTGTTATCAAAAACATAGGATTGTTGTTTTGTTTCTATTATAATGTTTTTATTTTCAGTATCATTATCTTTGTTGCAACTAAACAAATTATTCTCGAAAAATATAACATCTCTTGCAATTACTATTGATTTTGTACTGCATTCATACATTCTATAGCCTTTCGTGTGACTCGCGTAGCCAACAAACCGCACTTTTGTACCCTTATTATCAAGTTTTGATCTACCAGGTTGCTTTTTTAGTATCACACCCTCACACCCAAATACCTTGAGATGCTTAATACTAGGTTTTACACCACGCCAACGTTCATAGGGTGTTTCATTAACTAAAACCTTAGATGGACATCGATTTCGAATATATGCTGCTGTATTAACTGCTTCTGTCCACAGACTATGTGGAAGATTCGAAGCCGATAGCATACATCGCGCCATTTCGACAATGGTTCTGTTCACCCTTTCTGCAATTCCATTTTGCTCGGGCGTGTATGCCACTGTAGTCTCGTGGACTATACCATTTTTGCTACAAAACTCTTTAAAACTTGTATTTACATACTCTCTTCCGTTATCTGTGCGTATGCATTTTATTTTTCGCCCTGTTTGTTTTTCAGCTTTTAGTACAAATTCTTTGAAATATTTAAACGCATCTGACTTTTGCCGCAAAAACTTTATTTCAACATATCTCGAAAAATCATCAACGAATGTTATAAAATATTTAGAACCACCCTGAGACTGTGTACGCATAGGCCCACAAATGTCACTGTGAACGAGTTCTAACACATTTGTTGTTCTTACATTTGCATACCTCAGAAAAGATCTTTTTGTTATTTTACATAAGGCGCATGTTTCACACTCAAAATCAATAGATTTATTAATATCTAGCCCACGAACCATATTTTTCCTTTCTAACATGTTAATATCGGCTTTGTTTAAGTGACCAAGGCGCTGATGCCATTTCAACAAATCGTTATTATCAAATTTTGCTGAATTCACACTTTCATAGTTTTTATTTACATCAAGTTTTACAACAAACAGACCATTTCTTACATTAGCTACTAGAATAGTACCGCCTTTACTATCTCTTAGCATTGCATTATTTTCAGAGAAATGCACTGAGTTTTTGTTGCTTATTATTTTGCTTACCGACAAAAAATTTGACTTCAGGCTCGGCACATACAACACTTCGCGTAACTCAATTGAAGTGTACTTTGATCGCAAATGTATAATACCTATACCTTTCGCCTCTACAATGTCACCTGATGCTATCATAATCTCTTGTGAGTAACTTTTACTTGAGTGAAAGAGATTTTTGTCATTGCACATATGGGAAGAAGCGCCGCTATCCAAAATCCACATATTGCTTTTATTTTCGTTATTCGACTGGAATACACTCATGACCGCTGATTGATGGGTGTCTAACTTGCACTTTGCCTTTATGTGCCCTCTCTTACCGCACCTAAAACATTTGATGGAATTCGTGTTGTGCTTGTAGTTGCCCTTCTTGCGCTCACTGCTACTGGAATCATCAACATCGCTTTGCTTACTCCTATTGTTTACCGTCGGTCGTTGTTCTTCTTTCCAATATTTCTTCGCTGCAAATACCTTCTCATTGTTTTCATGTTTTCCACCTTGACGTTGCTCTTCTTCTAATATTTTGACCTTCAAATTCTGTAACTTCGGCAATTCGTCTCTGCTCTCTATTGCTACAACAAAGCTTTCCAATTCTTCTGGCAGACTGCATAATAAAAGTATACTTAACAAATCGTCTGGTACAGTCACCCCGATTTCATTTAAGTTGTCCACTATTGATGAGTATTCATTTAGCTGTGTGGAAAATTTCTCGGACATGTTGAATTTGAATTTGACCAATCTTTTAAACAGATTCACCTTCCGTGCCGGTCCATCAGCATTGTACATATTTTTTAATAAATCCCAAGCTGCCTTGGCTGTCACGCATTTCTTTAAATGTAGAAGTTCCGAAGATTTCACACAGAGAGTGATCAAGGCCAACGCTTTCTGATCAGTAATCTGGAACTTAGCCTTCACATCCGCTGCTGCACCAGAATTACATGGCGTTTGTATTACATGCCAGTAGTCTTGTGTAATTAATAAACTTTTCATGTGTATCGCCCATATAGTATAATTTTCACCGTCGAGCTTGTCAATTTGACTATAAAGTCCACTCATCTTTTAACGCATAAAAAATTTCCACAAAATGAATACTCAATATCACACGCGATCTGGGCCCATAACCCTTGTGAGACTTACGCGCAGTGCCGATTAAATAAAAGACGTCCGTACAGTTCAATAGTGTTTAATGCAGTAAGTTAATATGTTACGATTACAAGTATTCAATGGTATGTATATGTATACATATCTTAATGATAAAGAATAAGAACAAAAAGGAATGAGGCAATAGTATTAGGGTTGCAAATAAAGGTATTCCAACATATACATATAAATATTTGTAAAACAAATCATTACCATTTTCAATTTACGAGTAATTACCTATAATCACTAAACGCAATTCCAGATTTTCTTGGAAGTATTCTTGAAGATATTGCTTTTCATTTCAAAGTATCTTGAAAGTAATCAGCGAAGGACGTTTTTGATTGAATTATTCAAATAAAAAAATATACATAATCACATGAATTGCGGGGCATCGCCCACTTTAGAGCAAATAGTTAGGTGCATTTCACGATTGGTTAGGATTGGTTATAAAAGTTGTAGAAATGGGCGTGGGATCGCTCACTTCAAACCAGAAAGGTATATTTATTAAACTACCTGAGAAAACTATCCCATATTTGGTATGCACATAGATTTTAACTCAATTAGTATAATTTCGAAAAGTATTAAATTCGGACCTAAAAAATTCAAAAAATCGATATTTCAGTAACAATAAAATCCCCGCCTGTGTCCCCAAAAACCGCGCGCTTCTCAAAAAAAAACTCCGAAAAATCCGATATTTTAACTAACTATACAAGGTAATTTTTTCACATTTGATGAACAAGATGGGGTTTGATAATAAAATACATGGAATCAAAAATGTTGGTAGGCGTGGCGTTTCCTACCTTAGTATCTCCGAACTTCTTTGTCAAATTCGAAAATTATAGAAATCAGACGAAAGCCACTCTCACTTGTTACATATATACCGGTAATTTACAAAAAATGTAAGTATTCGATATTTAACTAAATCATAGCGAAGGTGGCGGAAATTTGTTATGAATAATTTAATTATGTAGAGTGAGCAATACATAACAATCAAAATTTTTGATAATGAGAGTAGTGAATCTAAAACATACTGATTTTTTTGTGCTTATTTAAATCATTGAAATTCGTTTAAGGTTTCAAAATGATGCTAAACTAACTAACTGTATTTGGCGTGTTACCGCCCATTTTTTCAAAACAACACACATTTTGATCTATAAGACATATGTATAAGTATATACCCAAATATCATTAATTTGCACCGAACAGTTGCTGATATAAGACGAATTCAAATTTTTTCTTTCATGTTGTCCTGGTGCCGCCTACTTTTCCAAATTTATATATATTCTATGTTAGGTCAGGATACCACATTCACCTACTGTAAAAATTCATAACGATCGGTTGAGTACTTTGGGTGCCTGTCCCTCATACATTCATTTTTGTATATAAAATGAACTGTTTTGAGTACATACAACAAGCACAGTTTATTTGAAATTAAAATTTGGACTGGATATTCAAAGTTCAATTGCACCTGACCTTAGACTCTTTCCTAATATATACCAATTCGAATAATATTATTTAAATATCACTTAATGTACATATGTGTATAGAATATTTTTCCACATAATTAACTTGTTCAAAATCTACAGTTTTCGACCAATATTCAAATATCCATCTACTAAATAAGCGTTTAATATAGCTTGCGTGCACATTTGTATAAGAAAGTATTGGGTTTTTTTGTTGTAATATGAAATTACATTGTTTTCCAATGTTTCACTTGTAACAATACCAATATCAAAATCAATTTCCTGCAACTGTTGGATAGTTATAAGGAAAACACCACTCACTGAGGGTTTTGTAGATATCAATTCTCAAAATACTTTGTGCATACAAACCTTTGTATATGTATATGTATGTATGTACATATGTACGGAAAAGACATGTATATGTACATACACGCATACTTACGATTCGAACGAAGGAAAACAAAAGAACAACAATGCTGCCAAAAACTATAAAACAAAGCGTAAACTTTGCAGAAGTAAAAAGTTGGGAACATTTTGAAGCTGGTGCTCGCTTTGTGGCACACCATGTCACATTCGCCAGCAGCTCAGCTGGAGCTGCAGCAACGATCTGCCACCATCATCACCACCACCACAACAACTTTAACCATAACCACAACTACTTTAGCGCCAATCACTTTAGAAAATTCGGCTAGATAGTCAGTTGAATGAAAGGCGGCGAAAGGTGCAGGAGTTTAGAAAGAATCGAATAAAGCACAAAACTACGCAGCCTTACGGAAGTAGAGTTACCAACTAACTACTCAAAAAACTGAAAATAAGTAAATAAATAAGTATTAACGAGACTCAATTGTTGTTGCAGCTGCTTTTGATGTTTACGAAGAATATTAGTTGATGCCAAAAAAATGCAGTTAGCTGCAGTTTAATGCACTTGCCGCCCTAATTGTGGCAACATGCGGACACTGCGCCACATCCGCTATTTTTCCTTGCCTACAAAGTGAGTAGACAAGTATCGTACCCACATACTTACATACATCCCCTGCAGTTTGTATTAAAATAGTTACATACTATGGGTTTGTGTTGTGTACATATATATGTATGTATGTAGGTCTGTAAGTAAATACATATGTATGTACGTACATAGGGATGTGTATACTTATGAAGCTGTGCGCATGTCTTCATATTACCTCTGTTCGCTTGAAATATTTTGAAATGTGAACTGAGGCTAATTTCATATAGTTTGGATAGCGGCAAATTTTCGTGATTAAAACTGAAAAAGTTTTCCAATTAAAGTGTCATGGCAGAAGATGACGCCTGCCGCCAAATTAATTCGCAGCCTTTCGGCTATGCCATTTGTTCATTTATTATTGCGATTTAATGGAGCTTGCAAAGTTAAACCATCCATGCATCGTTCACGTGTAAAAGTGTCAAAACTGCTCATTATGCTGTGGGCTAAGTTGGCTCCTGGCTATGCTGTTGGCTCTTGTAGTTCATACAACATCACAATACTCACACTTTCCATGTGGCATTTGCCACTTGACGAACGCTTGATTTGTGTCCACTCGAGTGCACAATTGTGTGAAAATTCAATTTCGATTCTGCAATTATTGCATTTTGTACATTAATAGGTACTTGAATGCAGATATCTACATATGTATATAAGTATACATACATCCATACATATGTGTTCAAAAATGTACTATAAAAATGCATGAAAAAATCTTAATTTCTTCGTAAATTAATGGATAATATTAGAGCTTTCGATTTCTGCTTGCACATTCTCCAGTATTTCGAATAAAATTGTTATAAAGTAAAATAGTTCGCTCAATAAATTGGCCATTAAATTTTTTTCCATACAAAATACATTTCTCTTCAAGACGAGAATAACTTTCGCCCCTTGCATGGCGTCAGTTTATAATTGCAAATAATTTTGAATAGCACGCACAACAATGTAAGGCAAAAAATCGACCTTAAAGCGATTGAGAAGTCAAAAATGTTTTCCAGATTGTTTAATAACTTTTACAAAAAACAATTCTAGGTAAAGATAAAAGGTTAGAATCATAAGAAAGTATCATCATTTGTAATTATTTAAAAAACAGTCGGCATTGCCCATCGCTAGAAAATAAATTAGATCCAAACAATTTGGAGAAAAGTTGATAGCTTTTAGTTCCAAAATATTTCGAATTTTCAAATATCATCAAACTTATATTTTTTATCGTTGTGAAACAGAAAAAATCATTTCCACAAAAAAGCGACCTTCTAAAAAATTTTGGCTCACTTCACAAATTTTCACTCACAGCAAGTGTATAATGTAAAGCTCAACAGAAAAAAAAATGTTAAAACCAAAATAAAATAAAGCAAATTTTTTTAATTTTGACATGAAAAGTAAATTGCGTTTAAAATTAAGTATTTTTGGTGGCGATATAAAAAATGTCGCCGTATTGACATTTTTGGCTGTGCGGAACTTCGTGTAGCTGCGAAAATATTGCCTGCACAAGAAAACTAACGTTCATAAGGAACATTAAACATTAGGTTTATAAAATAAAAGGGTGCACCGTCGACCATGTTTTATGCCTTCGTTTGCTCTTCCCCTTCTTCAAACACTTCACCCAATCAGAATTTATTTTCAAACTACATACGTCATTGGAAGAACGCAAATGATTTATAACACCTTTTCGTAACCTTTTATTCTGTGAACCTTGTATACGAACTATCAACTACCCAGTGGGGAATGAAATTAATTTTGAAGTAATTTAAAAATACTTTTTTTCTATGACAACTAATTCCCATTCCATACGAAAAACTGATTTATTTAACACGGCAAAGTCATATGAAGCAGTCAATTATCCTATCTAGCATATGTTTTCAATTGCTTTATTTGAAACTGAAAGAGGAGTCATACACGTCACCAAGTTCTTTAATTGTATCACAAGATCTGAGAATAAAATTAGAAAGAGTGTAGCGGGTATATTCTGGATGTTACCGAACACCTTGTTACCCATAAATTTTAGTTAGTTGTAACCACTTCTAGTCAAGAATGATAGAATACGACAACGGTGGCAGCGTACACGTCACAGATGTCTCTGTCACAGGAATAATGAAAAGAAAAGGACGGTGATAACTCCACGATGTAGCTGCCACAACACAAAGCTCGGTACTTCACATTTATTATTCCGTGTTTAACTTAATATAAAAATCACGCAAAGTCAACTTTTTAATAGACTTTAATGGCGTCAATCCTTCAAACGAAGCAAGTACGAAGTAACGGAAGGGCTTCTGTCGTCACCTTCTTTTCTCTGCATCGTGAATTCTAATCACCGTAATACTGCCGTAAATGGTAACGCTGTCAACAGTTGGTCGTATAAAAATGCCAAATATTACATACTTCACGGGGCACGTTTGCCACTTTTATGTAAAATTCACGCAAAACCAACTGTGAATAAGATTGAATTTGCAATATTAAAACTTTTTATTATTTTTGTGTCCACGCCGACGCTAAATATGTGTGAAACATGCATTTTTAACTCCGAAAATGAAATTAACATCTATTCTGTCACTATTACCACCTTGTTACCACCCAATATGATGGTAACAAATTTCATCGGTAATAGGTATGCACAGAATACAAAAAGGGTGTATAAGTTGCCATTTTTTGTCTCATAAAATATATTTAAATCATCTGCATAGAGGAGAGGTGCCCACAGTGATTAAAACAGTCACACTTCATTGAGGAACTCCAGAACTAACTGTATATGCACTAAATTTTTTGTTATCAACAACAACTTAATTAACTCCATTTACTAAGTAAAATTTTACCCAAGAAAATGAAATGCAATAATTTGAAAATACTGCAAGATTAGTAATTGTTTAATGGCCTATTACAAATCCATCTTGCGATATGGAAGTAAATGGCTCAATCACAAACGAGAGTTTATTAATAATCATTTAAAATAGTGGGATGGGATGCTGATTAGAAATGTCACTTTTGTCTGCAGCCTTAAACAAAAATAATATTCCACTCACCCCTAAAGCAGACGAGTTTAAGAGATAGGATAAAAAATAAGTAGGGGCGTTTAAGAAAAGATTAAAATATAGTTAAAGAGGCCTAAATTGTTTATGATACATTTACGCATTTGTAGAAATACTCAAATTATTTGACGGCAACGCTGGTTACGGTATAGTTAGTAGTGGTTATAGTTTTGGGTAACTCATTTTCTGGTTAAAACATTACTGATAATTTGCAGAATAGACCCGTAAAAGGACAAATTTAAAAGAACGATGGTTTATTCAAGGCATTGATAGCATACAAGCAACAGTTAATCTTATTAGGTTGATATATTTTTGGAAAACACATCAAACTTAAAGCGCGACGAACAATGCATAAATTATATCACATTCGTGATAAAGGAGTTTAATAAAATCAATATTATGAGCAACATATGTATGCCAATATTACTTCCATAAATTCGCAGAGTTTTCGCACCACAAATCTTGGCCAATAAATAGCCTCTATTTTTTTTTTTTGCAAATGTAATTTGATATTACGAGTTTTTTGCAAACAGTAAAATCAATTCGATGGCAAATTTGTTAATCTATCAAAAGCTGAAATCTTTAGTTTATTTTATTGAAATGCCATAACACAGATTGAATTTTGTAGAAAATTGTCTCAACCGTTGCTTTGGAATTCCCGATTTATTATTTTTTTAGTCCCAATAACAGACTTAATCTTTAAGATAGGCAAATTATTGTTCAATTAATTTCGTTCCTTACAATAATTTGAGCAATTTTTCAATTACTTTATTATATTTGTATTAAGTAACTGTATTTATGACTCATTAATTATTAAATATTTTACCATTGATTAAGGAGGAATTGTGATTTGTTTTTTGTTAAGTAATCGATTAAGTTTTCGAAGCAATATCATACAATCAGCTAATTAATTAGGTTATTTTGATTAAGCGGCCGCTGTAGCCGAGAGTGTAACGTGTGCGCGCTTCACTCGGTTGGTCCTGTGTTCGAATCCTGGCCGGGGCTAGTAACATCAAAAATTATAGAAAAGTTTTTTCTAATAGCGGTTGCCCCTCAGCAGGTAATGGAAAACCTCCGAGTGTATTTATGTCATGATAAAACTTCTCACACAAATCATTTCCAGTTCGGAGTCAGCGTAAAACTGTAGGTCCCTGAAGAATTTGTATTAAACATAAGGAAGCACACCACAAATTGTAGGAGAAGTTCGGCCAAAATCGTTATAGTGCAAATTAAATAAGTAAGTTAGATTAAGCTAAAATCCAAAGTCGAACATGTTTCTAGGGTCGAAGTATTCCAATTTCGTATTAATTCAATCACTTTACTGATTAGTCCGACATATATTTAATGAATATATACATATATATATATGTAGATAAGTATTGGCTATAAATTTTTGTTTATTTACAAACAACTTTAAAGCACACAAGGAAACTGCTCCAAATATTTACCACCGTATTCGTACATTTTGCGTTGCGTGTTCTAATTTTGCATGCAATCCCAATTTGCTAAGTAGTGCGAGCATCTCACTGAATACGTACTTAAGACCTGTCATATGTTTACTTACTTACATATGTATGTAAAATTCACAATTTTTCGGTTGTTGTTACTTTTGCCATAAAAATGTTTGATGTAATTTTTTTGCATTATTTTACTAACATAGTTTTCTGTCGGCTGTGTCCTTGCCGTAGGCATTACCGCTTCGTTCGGGCGTGGATGAGCCACAGAATGAATACAGGTGCGTAAGAAAAAAAATTTGTGAGGGAGAATTTTTTTATAAATACACTAGTTATGTGTTCATTGAATTTAAAATAAATTATGCTTCACACAAATGGTTAATAAATCTATACATTTTCTATAATAGGTTGTTTGTTGTTAACACATTTTGAGTGTCAATTTCAGCATACAGCCAAATAATTATTCCTTTGTTTTCGAAGTGCTTAAAATTCCGATATTTTATCCTTGCCAATTTTTTCTCATTTTGATAAATCTAGACAACAAGTTTTCTTAGTTAACATATGAGCATAGTAAATATGTAAGTACATACCGTATGTATATATTACATTAGGAATATTTTACTTTTTAATTATTTGAATAAATGATGTTGCATATGCTATTCATTCGGGCCGATGATAATAAGGAATAGAACAAAATCAGAGCTTGTGTTATTTGATATATAATGTTAAAATTTTTTGGTAAAATATCAAACAAAATGTGCAAAGTCGTGCATATCATGCCGGTATGTTACAGACTGAATTGCCTGAACTTGACTACAAACATAAATATATATAACGCAACTGAGGGAGCTTGGTAGCTGGAATGTGTTATCTTGAAGGAAAAGAATGTAAATCATCGGTAACAGGCCCACTTGAGATAAGTAACTCAGAGTTACATTTGAAATTGCTCAAAAACTGTGGATTACCAAATTTTTCTAAATAAGTTTATATTAAAAAGTTTATTATTAACAATAGACTTGTTAAGAGTTAATAAGAGTTTGTACCAAAAGTATTTTAAGACAGTTTTACACTTAAGCAACTTCAAACTTTCATTTTTATTTCAGTGAAAAATTTCTATACTCGGCAACTCTAACTTTAAACATAATTTTTGAAGAATATCATATGTTAACAAAGAGACCCAATGTTTTAGAAACCAGGGATGTTTTCCGAAACGATATTTTTAATAGAGATAAAATGGAAAATGATTTACAATGAAAGCGCAAAAATTAAAAAATACTAACATAATTGCGTTTTTAATTTAGAAAATGTTCAAAGCCTGCCTATTGTGAGCGTGACGAAGTTGGTTCTATGACGTCACTGCTTGTACTCTTTGAACCTTGACATTCTATGAGAAATGAATGTAGATAATGTACTTTCTTTGCTATAAGGGTACATTATTATTATGTACATTATGTAATAAATAAATGTCATAGCCGTGGTGGCAGCTCGTTTCGGCCTCCCTTAGCTTGCGAAGCACCAGAGAAAGGGTAAGAAATAATGGTTATTTTTGAAAATAGTACTAAATTTAGTACTCTATTTCGTATAAAAGTGTTATTCAATATTTTTAAATAACGTGAGATGTGTAAAATGGTGGGTAACTAAGTTTAAACACAAGAGTTTTTACTTTACTTTAAGTTCAATATATGGAATTTTGAGGTACCTAATTAACTATCCTGAACTGAAGTCCATAATTTACTGAATAGAACCAGTTTGTTTGTGAGCGTACAATTTTTAGGTATTTTTCTTGAAAATCGCTGTAATATTAAAAGCAGTTCGTCCGAGAGGCAAATTGAACTCATCATAAAAAGGCGATAATTTTATCATGGTTTAGTTTAAAATATTATTATTTTTATATTTATTGCAGAATCTCACAAGTTTACAATTTAAACCTCAATAACTGCTGCCTTAAATAGTTTTTTTTTACCTCTAACGCCTAATCTACCGGTATGTAAGTAAATTTATCAATTGATAAACTCTTACCTAAATGGATAGCATGTTTTCCTGCAAATTGATCTTAGTGGTTCATATGTAAGTTAATCTATCGAATGGCTTGATAAAAAAAGAAAATTTACTAGTTAGCTGCTCAGAGAGAGAAAGATATAGCCTAACCACCTTACACATACAGTCTAAGTAACATATCACATACAAATGTTAATCATTATTTATTTATTTATTTATTCATTAATGATTTAGTCTACGCAATACAATTTTCTTACAGACCATAGGAAAACTAAACGTTTATTTCAAAGGTTACTAGACATACATGCATATATGAACATAACCTTAGAAAAATAGGGAAATTAAAATGTAAGAGTTCAAAAAATTCTAAGGAAAAATCAATTGCGATAGATTTCGAGATCTTATTCACTTAATTTACTAAGAGCGCGTGCAATTGGTGCATTACGTGCATATTCGGTTTTCCAAGTACCTTGATAAAAATCCAAATCGACGCGTAGCCTCTGCTGTGAAATATAGAAATTAATACGGTCTCTTTAGTGATGTGAGCTCTTAAAAATCAGCTTTTGTTTTAAAAGTAAAAAACTTTGTGGTTCAAATCGATAGTAGATTTGTTTGCATTCACAACGGTTTACAGCTTTACAGAATTAGACTTTCGAATAGAACCACTTTTCGAATTCGAACTACAGAGTAAGACTCCTGTACCCACAAAACTTTTCTTTAAAATTCGTTAAATTATTACTTTTATTTTTTCAAACTAATAAATAGTTATTATTTCTTGTCGACACCGAACAAATTTATTGTCGTAGAGTATTGGGTGACAATCAGAGTTTCAAAATTCGTTGAATGGTAAAAAATTTCCTGAACTTGTCAAAAACCCCTTATTCTGTGGATATGAGTAAAAATGTATTTAATCCATAAATAGGGTTACAAGTTAAAGTTTCAATGAATCGGGACAAAGAAAAAATCGTCCAATATAGCGTTTGCATCTACTTTTAAGTCTTGATCAATAACGTTGCTGGTGAGCCGCCATTATAAACAGGATTTTATGAACATTAGAAAATGCATTTTCGTTGCAGACATCATTCCGTATATCGAATATGAAGGTTATTTTGTTGTTGCATACGTTCCAAATTTATAATTATAATAAAATAATAGTATTACAATAGAAGTGAACCTCCACGGTCCTTTGAAGCTTAAAAATCGATTTTCTCAAAATTCTGACGTGCTACAGCAGAATGCCGAGACAGGTATTTCTTTATTTTAAGCTTATTTTCATATTCTGTTAACATTTAACATGTTTATTTTGATTTTGTCGTACTGTGTTATAAGCAAGATTTGATGAGCATTAAACAAAGCATTTTCGTTGCAGACATCATTCCGTATATCGGTATAAATCTGACCTGCAGCAATGAATATTTGGTCTATTGTGAAAGAATACAAGTGAGAAGTCTTCTAAATAAAAGATGGCGGCGGCTGATATTAAATGTCACAAATAACCAATATTAATTGTCAAAAACAGAAATACGCTCAGTGAATGACGCAAGAATGATGTGGGTTGCTACATCAGGTGATCTCAGCTGTGCCGAATTTTGTTAAGATTTGCGTTAAGATTTTTCACTTGTATTTAGTATATAGACATTTGAAAGCAATTTTTTTCAACAGAACATTTGGGCTTTAAAAAGTATTCAAAAGTGCCACAATTCTCTGGCTAGAAATATTCATTAAGAAAAGTATCCAATTCGCAAATCCTAAATCATTCAACGATATTCAGTGAAACAAATTTCTATAAAATTTAGAATTGAAATAAACAGTTGTATATAATCCGAGTTCTATTGGTGAATCAAGGTTCAATACTCAATAAATCCCACTCGAATAAGCACTGAAATGACGTGTGGATATTTTTCGATTCGTATAGAATTTTTTTTAAATGGTTTAGGAAATCAACTAATTTGTTTATAACAACAAGCATTCATACTTAAAGGGATGAAATGATGTCATGTAGACATCGATATTTTTACTTGGACGTAGTATCAAAAATAAATATCGATACGTAAAATATAGCAGACGTAGACAGTATCGATAATATTTGGCCATGCCGTATAACCTAAGTTAAATGAAAAGCATGACCGAACCCGATATGTCTCCAAACCGAATTTGACTAGGGATGATGGAAAACCGTTTCTAAATACAAACTCGTATGCCCTGTTTCTCCCGGCCAAAAACCCAGATATACATTTCTTTTTAAGCCGAAAGTTAATCATCTTCCGGATATTAGAAACTTTGAATAAGAAATATGAGGTGATTTTTTAAATTAATTATTTTGTTAAAAAAAGAGAAAAATATATTTCTGCAAAAAAGGATAAAATATATTTTTCTCTAGACTAAATGCGAAGATGATGTTTAAATTTGACCTAAGAAGTTGAATATTTTAGTTACTTTCTAAAGAAATGTTTTTCCGTGTACATTTTTCTTACTGCGGGCTCCCTGGCCGTTAGTATTTCTTGAATGTTGTCAGCGCGAATAGCACCTAGTGATTTTTTCTTGACACATCTGTACGCAACGAGTGGACAAATCTTGACACTTCCGCTCGAACAGTTGGACCGTATATATGTACATATGTATGTATATACGTCGCAATTGGATCGTGTAGACTTTGCATATAATAATACTTTGGCATCTTCTTGCGGATTTCGCAAGCAATAAAGGAAGCTTTCGGGCTTAGTAGATCGAAAAGTTTTACGAGTTCAAAAGATGTATTAAAATAAAAAACCCAAAGGTAAATCCAGAAATATATATTTAGTCACTTTAGTAAGCATATACCCGCTCTGCATTTCGAAATATTTGAATATAACACGTCGGACAGTGTGGACGTGTAAATTATTTGCCCTGAAGACGGTTACCGTAGTGTAACCGAAATATATTGGAAAAAAGTATGTATATCATTTGTTTTTACTAACACCAAACACGGCCTTGACCTCGAGCCGGCAAAACACAAATTACGATTCTCAATATTTAATTACATATTTTGAAACATATCACTTGCATGTTGGTACACCCTTTCATAAGCATTCAGTTTTAGTTGTAAATTTATAACTCGGCATGCTTTTCTTGTTATTCGATTGAGGGGAATTAGTATTACAAAAGTTAATATACAGCGTAGGTTTGATTGGCAAACATTGCTCTATTTTTTCGTTTCGGTAAAAAAATGTAAGAAAGGTTTATCACAAAATACAAAGTGAGCATTAACCATATCGGAAATATGAGGTTAGTGAGGAATAGACATATTTGCATTATAAACCTCACAAGGAGACCAAACACTTATTCAAAACCGGTCGTTTAGTGTATAAAAGACTTGATACAACTCAAAAGATCATAATAAATTAAAAAAGAAATTGGAATTGGAAATTGGGAAGGAAACAGTAGATCAATTACCAACAAATAGTTCACAGAAAAGTCAACATAGAGGACGGCAGGATAATCAATTATGTACGTATAATGCTCCAAAACAACCGGAATCACCACCCCAATCAGTGTATATAACTCAATCGAACACTAATGGGGGCATTTAAAGATTTAAACGTTTACGTTTTTAGCTATACATGATAAGCAATATTTAAAAAAGATCCTTCAAGCGGAAAGGAATAAAATAACGCTACCAATAATTGAACACTTGGTTAATTCAAGCACATCCCGACTTAAACTTATTTTTAAGTAGAAATGCTGTCTAACCAAATACTAGAATTTGACTTTAAAGCTATTTTTAACTTAAAGAATTAACTTGTTATTGTTCTGTATACTTATTTCAACAAGCTATAGATATTTTTGTTTTAAATATTTTGTAAATGTTTCTGTTTTGATGATTTTTCTTAGGTTTATTTAAAGAGAAAAAGCCATCATTTATTTATTGTTTTTTTTTTATGAAATAAGAACTTATTGTGGAAATAAACCAAATATATTTAATGTATACTTACCTAAGTGACTAACTGTATGTAGATAAAATATTGTTAACTCTTTAATTGCTATGCTATTTTAGGAGATTCGTATTATATGTACGAGATTTTAGTTTTATACGGTTTAAATAAGAGTATTTGTGAAACATTTTCGTTTTAAATATGTGAACATCTCATGCCAGGCGTTGAATTTGCTCTTTAATATTTTCGTCCCTTATTTAACTGAGAAGAATGCTTTAGCTTCCGACTGGGGATTCGAGCCCCAAACCTACATTCACTTTACGTGCGCGCCCAGTTGATTATATTAAGTTTACCTCCGCAATCTTGCCCATTCTTAATTTATGTAATGCCTACTATAGTCTCCATCCACACTTTACTTCTCGCTTCTTCCTTTCAGCACGAAGAAAAGCCTTAGGAGCTTCGTCGAGTGCATGTACATGTGTATCTATGTATGTATGTATGCACACAGTTTTATTTCTAGATATGCAGTGGCGGATTTCGACAATTTGCCAATTCTCCAAATCCTGATTGAATGCTTTTCGTAAAATGTTTGTTTTTTCCCGAATATCGTGATTATTCAAGTTTCTCAAATCGGTAATAACAGAACATTTTTCGTAGATTGATTCGTATTTTTGGCATCTTCCCCGTAATTCTAGCAACAAATTATGGAAAATGACATTGTATGTGTTGATTCTGAAGTCATCTCTTCCCAAAAATGTCACATCGTTTGTTTTTGTTTCATCATCATAGATTGTTCTACGTTTAACTCTATGCACGAGTGTTTTATACTCTTGATTGACTGACAACTCTAATGCTTTCTGTTCGTAATCGTCGAATTCTTCACGTGCATCTCCAAAAGTTTTGATGAGACTCTCATGAAATTGAACTACTTCCTTCATGTTGGTTTGCGTAGATTGTAATTTTTTGCTAACCGAATTAATTCTGGAAAGGAAAAAGCTCCACAAACATTGTATAAAGGCTGTTTCCAGTAATTCAAAGCGTTTTCGAATCCCATTTGCTTCACATCGTGTTGCAGACTTTTGTGAAAGATCGTTTTTAATGTGATATAATGCCTGGAGTATTTCAGTGTAATATTTATCGAGAGTATGAACTGCGTCAATACGAGCTGACTAACGTGTTGTTGAAAGGGACTTAAGAGTTATTTTGTCGGATTTTTCGCAAAAAGTTTGAAGAACTTCCCAACGATTCGTAGATGATGTAAAAAAGTTATATAAACTCTGAAGGTCGTTGAAGAATTCAGCTGCTACTGTACATTTTTCGACCGCATGAGTGCCAACTAAATTCTAAGAATGGGCAGCGCAAGGCACGTATTCAGCATATTCGTTACGATTTTTGATCAACTGGGATTTTCCAGTAAAAAAAAGAGTTTGTCGATCGTAAAATCTCAATCGAAGCCGAAGATACTTTAATTTATGCATGGGCACGTGGAGTCGTTCAAGTTTGTATTTATTTTGACTACAATGGTCAAAATCTTTGAAATAAAAGAATAAGACCCAATTCTGCGCTAAAAGAAAAAAGTGTATATATATTTTTGTCACGTCAGAAGTGTTTTATCCAGTGTAAACGATTAAAAATTGCCGCCCCACAAATCTGCCGCCCTAGGCAGCTGCCTATGTTGCCTATTCGGTAAATCCGCCACTGTAGATACTTATGTATTTGTATGTACAAATGTGTGTGAGTGTAAATGTCTTGTTTTTACCGTGCCTAGTCTTTTGCGGCTTTATTAGGTTTTAGCTTTTTTCTGGTTTCTCTGGTAGTTTGTTGCGGCGCCGTTGTTTGCGCCATTGCGCCATGAATTCGCTTATTTTAACTGAAATATCTTTATTACTAATACATGTGCATACTTGTATACATGGATTCATATAATGCCGACAAATTTGAAGAGAGGAGAAATGGAAATTAACTCGAAGTTTAGATGAGTGCCTTTATAGGCATGGTTGGAGGATATGGGGTCACGCGTAGTGCCATTGTTGACTTTGCAATGAACTGATAAGGACGAACAAAATGAGTCATGTAGGTGGAAACTGGCAAACACCTGCCAAAATTGTTTACACTGTGGATCCATAACCATTGTGGTCTGGACCTGGGCAAGCGAAAACTATGCACAACCTAGTATGTATGTACATATGCACGATTTGTTTAGAGGCATTGTCAAGTAAATTATTGACAGATAATTTCAACCGAGGAACTATGTTAATATCTAATTTATATGAAGGAGAGTTTGAGGCGACCTTTTTTAACAATTTAAGGTCGTATGTTATGGGAAGTTTGGATACATTCTATCGCTAAATCTTTAAGTCCCGTGTAGGTCTATTCACTGAATATTTATTTCCATAAATTAAACTTGTTTACCCTAACTGTTAGGATTTTGGCCGAACCCATTCATTCAATTCAATTTATTTATTCGGTCTATGACATGATATATCTTACAGACTAGCGGTACAATCAAATTAAAACTAAATATACAAAATTAACTTAAAACTAAAAACCAAATGTATGCGAAAAATAAAAAATAAAAAACTACCAATACAGATCGTCTATGACTGATTTAAAGACAGATCTTGGTGACGAAAAATCAATATTAACTTTTTTTGAGATTTTGTTAAACTCTAAAAGCGCTCTAAAAATTGGTCCATGAGAAAAATAATTAACTTTGACCACTTGGAGATAGAACAATTTTTGAAAACGAAGAGCTTTACTAGGTATATTAAAACTAACCATCCCTAGAAGTTCGGCACAGTCAATGAAACCATTAATTACATCATAAACAAACATTAAAGACTGAATTGTTCTTCTGCTCTGAAGTGATGTTAAGCTTATTAACAAACATCGGGCATTGTATGAGGGCAACGGCTCTTCAAATCTGATCGATTGGAGTGCAAAGCGAATGAACTTACGCTGAACCCTTTCAATCCTAGCAGCATGGCAATCATAAATCGGATTCCAAATAACAGCAGCATACTCGAGTTTCGAGCGAACTAAGGTATTGTAAAGAAGTCTCCTAGTATACGGATCTTTAAAATCCTTAGAGTAGCGGCGTAAAAAAGCTAGATTTCTATAAACCTTTGGAAGGACATAACATATGTGATTTCGGAAAGTAAAACGGTTATCGAACACAACTCCAAGGTCAACAAAATCATTAACTGAAATAAGTTGGTGATTTGAAATAATATAGCACGATTTCCGAAACTCCGGAGATTTAGAAAATGACATATGGAAACATTTGCTAGTATTCAAAGAAAGTTTATTTCTGCGACTCCACTCGACCAGATTGTTTAGGTCATGCTGCAGGAGATGAGAATCATTATCGCAAGTAATACTACGAAAAAACTTCAAATCATCAGCATAAAGTAGAAAATTTGAGTTTTTAAAGCAAGAACCAATGTCATTAATGAAAAGAATAAATAGAATTGGACCAAGAATGCTACCTTGTGGAACACCCGAGGTCGCCACAAAAGAAAACGACTTGCAATTTTCTATTTCAACAAATAACAATCGGTTTGAGAGATAAGATTTTAGCCAGGCCAAGAAAACAGAGTGGAAACCAATACATTCGAGTTTATGCAATAAAATTGCGTGGGATACTCGATCAAATGCTTTCGAGAAGTCTGTATAGATGGTATCTATTTGAGAACCACTATTGAATGCTGTGATACAGTACTGCGAGAAAACAGCTAAATTACTGACAGTAGAACGCCCTCTGACAAATCCATGCTGGCGCGGCTCTAAAATAGATTTGGTAACAAAGGTAATTTTTTCTTTAACCACTTGTTCAAAAAGCTTTGAGCATACTGTTAGTTTAGATATTGGTCTATAATTGCTTATATCATTCCTACTACCTGATTTAAAAATTGGAGTAATCGAGGCGAACTTCCATCGATCAATGAACACACCAGTAGAAAGCGATAGATTGATGATCAAACATAGAGGCTTACTGATCGAAAATTTACATTGCTTCAGAAAGTAAGAGCAGAAACCGTCGTAATCAGATTTCAAAGAAGTTTTTATAGCCGTTATACCATTCTGAACATCTAATTCAGAGACTGACAAATACCCGAAATCCAATGAATGGGTAGAGGCATTACAGACGGGCGTACAAACAAGGTCATCGTTAGCTACAAAATTTGACTTAAAAAATTCTGCAAACAAATTTACAGACTGAGATAAAGTTTGCGAAGACAGCCCATTCAAGCTCATGCAAGTTGGAATATTAGTAAAACCCTTTTTGGAACGAACGTATTTCCAAAAAGCTTTTGGATTGTCTTTAAGTTCGGTTTCAAATCTACAAATGTATTGATTGTATAAAAACTTATCAAGAACATTGAACTGATTCATATAAAAAATGTATTTTTCTTTAAAATTTAAATTACTGCGTTCTGATTTATACAATTTATAAAACTTGTTTCTTTGATTTTTTAACTTTTTTAGATTTTTGTTATACCATGGCAATTTATGAATAGGAGGTGCCAGAATTGAAAGGGTTCTCGAAAAAACATCGTGAGTTATGTTCAAAAATTTCTCAAAACAATCAGCTACATCACTAGTATTAAGAACGGAGTCCCAATTTATTTCCATTAAGGCAGCATTTAACCTATCATAGTTAGCATTACGAAAGTTAAAAGAAATGGCATTTTCATTAGAATTTGCAACAACACTATAAAACTCAAACATTATGATAAAAGGCACATGATGTTTATCTAATTTACTTATTGGAAATGGGCATTCAAAGAAATTAAATATTATATTATCATCAACGAATGCAAGATCCAAGATTTTATTCAACTTATTAAATAAAGTATTAATTTGGATAAGATTAAGACCAAGAAGGCTATCTAAAAAGTAAATTTCATGAGATCTATTTACGTTAGTCGGTGTTAAGACACCATTATGTTGTATGTCAGACCAAACCAGATTGCTAAGATTGAAATCACCAAGTACGCAAAAGTTGCAATCATGATTTTTTTCACAAAGACTTACAATATTTTCTGCATGTTCACAATATACACTGTCAGAACTATTCGGAGGAATATATGATACAAATATAAATATATTACGGAAACTGCTAATGCAGACGCACAACTGATCTAAAAGGGTGTCATTGTTTGATAGCTGTTGTACTGAAGATCGTAAACTGCTTTTCACGGCGATCAGAACACCACCACCCTTGAGATGGCCAGTTTTTAGAGCATCCCTATCTTTGCGATATACAACAAACTGATTTGAATCGAAAAATTCTGTATCGAAAAAATCCTTATTTAGCCACGTTTCAACAAACACGTAAATGTCATATTCTGCGCGAGAAGTTGCTAGAAAAATATCTTTGGCTTTGGTCCGCATTCCGGACATATTTTGAAAATAAATGTTAAGAGATTTATTAAGACAGTTTGTTACTACTTGATTTCTTCCGCAATTACCTCCTTTTGAAAAAAACGAAAAGGACGAACTTTAATATCAGCTGGCCAAATAATTGGATTTAACACCTTCGAATAAAATGATGGCGAAACGCCTAATTTAAAATTTATACTACGAAAATTGTCTACAGAAACATCTTTCTTAATCAGTTTATAGCACGCAAATTGATTACTTTGAATGCCCGAATGTCGAGAAACATAGGATATTACATTATCCTCAGTTACAGATGGTTTGAAAGAGGATATATGTAACCACTTCTTTTTTTTAACAACATCCAACTCGGCACTATCATTACATCCAAAAACTATTTTCTTAAATTTATGCCCTTTTTTATGACGCGCAGTAGTCCATTCGTTCGGATTTACAACAATTGATGCAGGCGACTCAGCAACAGCAAACGAATTAGAATTAGAATTTTGAGCAGGCAGCAAAGCAGATAACTGAGCACACGGAGTAGCAGCAATCATCGGAGTAGTCGTCGCACTCACTAAGTTAGTGGTAGTAGCCGAATCGTGCAAAGGCAACAATGATGAGCGAATTTGAACGGGCAGCAAAGAAGATAATTGAGCATCCGTAATAGCAGCAGTCACCTGAGTTGGCTGCGCAGTCACTACGTTGCTGGTAGTAGCCGAAACTTGGAGAGGCAATATTGATGAGCAAATTTGAGCGGGCAGCAAAGTAGGTAATTTAGTATCGGTAATAGCAGCAGTCATCTGAGTTGGCAGCGCAGTGAATACATTAGAGGTAGTAGCAGTAACGTGGGAGGACAACGACGTTGTTGTAAGCGCCACCGTAGCATATTAAAGTTTCTTCGCACTTGGTTTTTAGACTATAAGGTGAAATCATATCCTTAGATGAAAATTAATAATATGATCAATTAGCCGACTGATATTTTTTTCCATCACTATATGTATGTAGAGTACTATTAAAAAATTATTTAGTTAATCGATGGATTGTTATTATTAAATATCAGCTACATATATACAGATATCAAAAGCAAAAACTCTAATGAACGTCATCCAATTTGCAATTTTAAACTTTTATTCAAAGATAGCAGAGTTAATAATTAGTTTTTGCTCCAATTTGCACGTAAATGTGAAGATTTAGCATCACAATTCGAGGGAGCCGATTTTGTCAAGGGGGAGTGAGAAGCTTAATTAGCAAACCTTTTATTATTGAATCATGGCTACGACCTATGAGTACCATGGTAAATATATTTTTTATATCGTTTTAAAACGGTTTCATTTAAAAAAGTTTTTATTTGAATAATTACTTTATACTTTTTAGTTTTGAGGATTTTCTCATGAAAATTATAAAATGTGTATTTGTACATTAGGTCGTATCACGACGTAAGGGGTTGAAAAAATTTAAATTGTGTCTCTCGGGTTTGAGGATTGGAGAAATGGAAAAGCTTGCATATTTCTATAGCCGAAATGTACATTTGGTTAAAAAAATCGAATATCAAATAGAAATTATAGGAACTGTTTTTACAGGGTGGTTACAATTTTTTTCCATGCTTCCAATCCTTAAAGAAAAGTGTTCAATACCGAAGATCACATTTTCAACTTTTTTATGGTACGGACATAAATATATTCATATTTCATATTAAACCGGGCTATAAACGCGTTTTTATGAATATATGAGCACACTTGAATTTCAACCAGATCAATGAAGTTTTTACGAATATCATGCCGCGATCCTAGTGACTAAATTTGTCATTACATTGCCTTGAGATCGAGGTCTGCCCTATGCTGAAAACCAACTCTTTATCTCAACGGGGATTAGTGTAAAATTTATCTCAAAATTTGAACCACACAGACAATAACGAAAACAAGTCAAGTAAAACTTTTTAAATACCAGTTGACTGGAATTCTCTCCCGAAAACGTTAGTAGCTCCTAAAATATTGGCTACCAAAAAACATATTGCTTGTTTTAAATATGCATATAAAATTATATGTACATATTTATATATGTTGCACAGGTATACAACTGATACCCTAATATTGCATGTTTATATCCAAGGCGATTTATTAGAAATCTTTTTTGATTTCGATAACAAAGATAGCTCTCTTGATATTATCCAACAGCGATCAAGGTTAGACCTATGTGTACCGTAATTTTAAATATTTGCTTACAATTCTACGTAGCGTTTTTTAAAAGATTAAGTTAAGTTATCCATACACACGTCTTATTGCATCATCATCATTTCGTCTTTCATTAACCTCTCTAAACAGAAAACTTTCATTATACCTTTTGTAGAATTATGTAATTTACCACATAGAACTACCAGCAAATTTTATTACCAATTATTGTCACCACTTCTGCTCTTAGTAACCAACATTCGGTGGAAAACTTAGTTTCCGATTTTCTCTCAGGTATTAGCCCCGTGCAACGCGAATCTGTAAACAGAATGCCAGTAGTAGAAACATTCAAAGAAGGTATGGATACAATTAGCAGAACAAGTATGTGGGAAAAGCCCCTGACTACCAGCAGAAATTTTCACGGAACCGTTTCTTATATAAACGAATAAGATCCGTCCGACGAAGGCAGCACACCTTTCAAGATTAAGCCCTAGCCAGACCTTCATAGTTAATTTTGTAAATTTTTTATATGGAAAGTACTTGAATACAATTTAATTAGCTACACATCTGTGAGAAGAATTTATAAAAATACATATGTACACAAATATACAAATATATTTTCGCAAGATATGCATTCAAGTTGAGCGAAAGAGAATGACATATTTTGTATTTTGCTTACTCTTTTATAAATATCTGCCCATATGCTGCTTTTGAATCATCCTGTATATACCCCGGAAAGCTGCGATGGTTACTCCTTAGATAGTTTTATTTGGTAGGGAAGATATGTAAATATTTTTCTTATAAATTATGATTATTATTTATTGCTAGCGTAGCATCAAATGTTAAGCTACCATAATACAGCACACTAGCTACCAGGGCCTGCGATGCGTTTTCTTATGAAATTTTGGGGAGTCTACAGGGTTGGAAAAATTGGCAGACTCAATAACACCAAAACGGTTCGCATTGGATTTTAAGAATGCCAATTTCTAAAGAACAAGTAAATGAAGAAAAATAGAAGCTACTTCCAAATGAAAATGTACAGGGCATATTTTTAATATTATTCTCAGTTAACATCGTTTTGGCTAAATTAGGCGCCTCAATTAGCCCATTATCCCACATCAACGCGCTGCGGCAAGCTTAGTAGTCGACTACGCCCGACTGCCACAAGCACAACGTCCTTGCCCCACATTTTCATTTCGCTTTCGGCTCTTTAATTTACTCACATACTCATACTAATCCAGTTATTGATACCCGGTAGGACAGTTATACTGATTTCCGCTCGCTTAAATTTTTTTTGCATATTAAACTCTTATATCCTGCTGAAATCAGTGTTTGGTGCCTTGCGAAATATTTTGTCAACAAGTTTTGAGCTCTTCCTAGAATACATTCTTATTAAAATCGCCTGTCGAATACAAATAAAGAGCGTATGATACAGTAATTGTTCATATGGACGCGAGAAATCCCTGGTCCGGAATTTGCTACGGTGAACTGCTGGGTATTTTGTTGTGTTCCTTTATCGCATATACAATATATGTACATATATAAAAAATACCCTGCAGTAAAACGTCAAAGTAGTCATCAAACATTCTAGTTCATGAACTGGTATTTAATCGGGTAGTCATACCGGCCACCGCAGCGTGTTATCACCCGGAGTGCCCTGGATTCAAGTAGCATCAAAAATAGAAAAACTAACAGCGGTGTCCTCGCTGTAATGCATTGATGAACTTTCGGGTGTATTTCCGCCATGGAAAAACTTTTTACAAAAATTACATAGTGCTACAAAAAAGAATGAAGTCGAAATACCTGGGAAGTGATGTTATTTTCCTTGTAGGCCTTATCGAGTAGAACGAGAATCCAATTTTGGAATTTGTCAAACACCCCAAAATCACGACTGAACCTTGAAACCCGATTTTCGTGCTTTTGCGCACTTCTTAGCCCATATCTTAGCTAATTAAAAACCGATTTTCATTCTAAGAACAGTTTAAGAAAGAAGAAACTCAGAATTTTCGAAAAATATAAAGACGTCTTACTAAAAAGGGATTTACTTGTTTTTCCACAACAAACTTAAATTTTGCTACCCTTTTTCTTCTTTTTTTGACTTTGGCGATGTTTTCACACACTATTTTATAAAACCACAAAATAAGTTTTGATTGGATTCAAAGAGTACGTTTAATACCGAGTTCAACGAATGTTTCTTTTAAAAAATCGACTGAGTGACTGAGTTATTTTACTTTTTATAAGAACGAAATTTTTGCAAAAATTTGCTTCTGTTGTTCGCAAGGAAATTATCACTTAATTTTTGAGTTTTTACTCAATTTTGAAGTCTTTATAAATTTCCGTTATACTGAAGTGCACGTGTTGTTTATCTTTTGTTGTGTTTGCTGTTAAATTGGATAATTTTACGGATACAAGTCATCGGCGTGATTTTAAAAATATTATTGGTGTTGTAAAAATATATAACAAGATTTTCGAAAGGTTTTATAGTGCGAGTCGCTGGTACGAGCCAGAATTTATTTGTGAATATTGCTGCACAACATTAAAAAAATTTAAAGTTCAACAATCAATTACTTTGCCCTTTTCTGTCCCTATGACTTACCATCATCAGGCATATCATAAACAAGACGTTTGCTATTTTTGCAAAATAAACGTTTCAGGTAACAATTTTAAATCGCGGAAAAACGTAAGGTATGCGAATGTTGTTACGGTTACAAACCCAAAATACTTAAATGGCGAAGTGCCTACAAGAAGTGAGTCCATTGATGCTGGTGAAACATATTTAGTAGAGGAAGAATATCTTCTTTGTAAATCAAAATCAACGGAAAGGCATTTGGTTTCAAATTCTGATTTCGCCGATCTCGTGCGTGATTTGCATTTATCGAAACGAGAATCTGCAGTCCTCGGTTCACGACTAAAGCAGTGAAATTTAGTGGAAAAATATTTTCAAATAACATCGGGTGGAAAAAGCGACCGCACTTTGATACTTAGAGAAAGTTTTAAAACTGATGGCAGTGACTGTGATCTAGTACATTGTGTAAATGTACCCAAATTATTTTCGGCTTTAAATTATAATTATAATGCAGATGAATAGCGACTTTTCATTGATGGATCGGGTAAAAGTATGTACCCTAAAAAAAAAATACATTCGTGTTCCCTTAATAAAGTCTGTAATGTCACGCTTAGGTTTAAAAGCTGTGTTATTACACAATGAAAATCTCTTACCATCAGTTCCAATCGCGTATGGGGTTAACAAGAAAGAAACGTATGAAATGATGGAAAAAATTATACGGTTGATCGACTATGCCACGCATAAATGGAAAGTCATCGCTGACTTAAAAGTGTTGACAATTTTATTTGGCATGCAAGGTGGCTACACAAAATATCCTTGCTACCTTTGTGAATGGGATAGTCGGGCATCCAATCGCTATGATCGCAATGAGTCACATCAGATAGGCAGGAAAGACGTTTTAAGCCTCCCATTGGTAAAATCTGAGGATGTTATCTTACCACCACTACACTTAAAACTGGGATACATGAAACAATTTGTAAAGAAATTGGATGTTAATAGCGAAGCTATTCTTCATCTTAAAACTGTCTTCCCAAAATTAAGTGAAGCTAAAATAAAAGCCGGTATTTATTAATTTGTTTTCATACCTACTTGTTTTTTATTTTTTTTTAATATGTGTATATAGGTATTTTCATTGGACCTCAAATTCGCAAAATTATGAGCGACGTTACCTTTATGAACAAGTTAAGCTGTGTTGAGAAACGTGCATGGAAGAGTTTTGTAGCGCTATGTGATAATTTCCTTGGGAACAACAGAAGCGACTACATCACGGTTGAAAATGAATTTTTAAGTGCATATGGTGAAATGGGTTGCAGCATGTCGATAAAAATTCATTTCTTGCATTCGCATATGGACTTCTTCCCACATAATCTGGGCCAGTTCAGTGATGAACAAGGCAAACACTTTCACCAAGAATAGGCTACGATCGTAGGAAAAACCAAAATAAATATGATGGCAGAATATTGCTGGTCAGTACAACGCGAAACTGACGATGCTGACCTAAGGAAAAAACGGCCATAAAAGCACCTTTGATCTATATATTTTCATTTAATAATATTTATTAGTAAATTAAGTTCGTTGTAAATTTTTACAAAAATTTCGTTTTTATAAAAAGTAAAATAACTCAGTCACCGATTTTTTAAAAGAAACATTCGTTGAACTCGGTATTAAACGTACTCATTGAATCTAATCAAAACTCATTTTGTGTTTTTATAAAATAGTGTGTGAAAATATCGCCAAAGTCAAAAAAAGAAGAAAAAGGGTAGCAAAATTTAAGTTTGTTGTGCAAAAACAAGTAAATTTCTTCAGCTTTATTAAGACATCTATATACTTATATTTCAAAAGGCTTGAGTTTCTTCTTTCTTAAACCGTTCTTAGCTAAGATATGGGCTAAGAAGTGCGCAAAAGCACGAAAAATCGGTTTTTTAAGGTTAAGTCGAGATTTTGGGGGTTTTTGACAAATTCCAAAATTGGATTCGCGTTCTACTCGATAATACCTACAAAAAATAACATCACTTACCTGGTATTTTAGAGTGTCACACTGTGCTATCTGGCGTTCAGAGTCGACGTAAAAATGAATGTTCCTCAATGTGTGGTACAACATTAAGATGCACACCAAAAAATGGTAGGAGAAGTTCGACCAAACTTTCAGCTATTTGACGTATTATAATTTCGAATTGTTTTTTGTGAAGGGCTAGGGCTTCGCCGTGTTAAAAATACTAATTGCGAACGTGCGAAGAAGATAGAAAACGAACTAAGGTGAGTAGTGTTAGCAAAATGGTACCAATCTAGTTTAGAACTAGTAAGTTTGCCTGCGGGTAACTGTTCCATTTTTCCTAATTTAATATAGTTACAAGTCTTAATTACTGAAGCCGCTATGAAAAGTGAAAAAGGATATGCTTTATGTTGTGCATAAAGCAACTATGAGTCTGTAAAATGCAGCGATACAATATACCCCTTTGCACCTTTGGGAGTGTAAAAGAGGACAATGGTTAAAATATAAAGTGAGCTGCCACGGGTGTAGTTCCTATTATATGATTGCCATATTTGTATGAAGAATACACATAGTATAAAATATGTAGATATACATGTATGTGCGTAGTTATATGGCAGATTTCAATTCTTTATTCTTAAAAATATCTACAATTATTAAAAATCACTTAGAGCCAGTTTTTCAGTGTTAGTTTAAGCTGAATTCAAACGAAGCTTTAAACTTGAACTGCTTTGTATTGTAACTTTGTTTTTTTTTTGTATATAGATAACAAAACAGGTAATCTTTATTTAAATTTTTATACAATTGTTTTGTAAACTTTTTGCTGATCTGGATGTCGGTATTTACTGAAGAATGCACTAAACCAGATGATTAGTCAACCGGAACAGAATGCGCGTTTAAACTAAGTTTATACTACGTTTAAAATTGACTAAAAATCACACACCGAGTTTAAACGGCAAACCTTGCTAAACTGGCACTGAAACACTGCCTCTTAATTCAACTTGAACAATCAAATTGTTCTTGATCTGATTAGTAAATTTAAAAGTACATCTTTTTTTTTGTGTACATCTGCATTATAGAACGTTGTCAGAAACAAAAGGCTTTTGATAAACACAAAATTATAAATTTATAACTTAAAAATTACAACATTGATAAAGTTGAGTTAATTCAAGGGACTGGCAAGTAATTATTTAGAACGAAATTTAGCGCTAACTTGAGAACGTTTGTTTTTAGTTTTTAAAGTTATTTCGCATTATTTTCGATATCTGAGTTTTGATTAATTCTTTCTGTTACCTCCTTTAAAAATAATCCATTGAAAGGTCGTGAAATTCCGCAGAAAACGTATACCTTAGAAATAGTCGATATTTGTTGAGTTTTATTTTTTGCTCGGACAAGAACGACAAGAACGCCTTTATCGTTTTGTATAAATATTTGTTCATTAATGCACAGGTTAAAATATAATGGTATACATTTTTTCTAGTTTATTTGGTCCAGTGGTAAAAGTAATTTTTAAAAAGTAAAACTGTGTTGGAAGGAATTGGGGAGAAGTCAACTTGTATAGGGAAAACTCAATCAGGGTACACAAATCTATATAAAATGTGATATTATATCAAATGCAAGAATAGTAAGAAACTAGTCCTTTCTTTTTAGATTTGACAACATCCACCAATTCACTGACGAAATAAAAACAACTTGGTTTTATTTAAAAAAAAAACAGTGGTAGTAAAAGTTTCAAACGTTCTGGTCATTTGCATGCTTCTTTTGCGCTTCTTGAATGTTTCTTTAAAACGGTATCCATAGAAGGCTAGTTTTATTTGCGATTCTAACATTTTTTTGGGAATTACTCCAAATGCAGCTCGAAAACAGGGAGTTCAGGTTCAGCGACCCAATTAGTACCCATGAAATGAGCTTTTTAACGAGGTACCACTAATTAAATATTTGAATTGAAATATTGCTATAGTAGTATAATCAGCCCATAAAATACGGATAACAACAACCTGGATTTTATTTTAGGGAGGAAGTCCTCGTGTTAACATAGTCATTACCAAAGAAAATTAAAATTTCTTAATAATAATAATATTACTGTGTGGCAATTTTGAATGCGGCTGATTAGATTTGCAGGGTTTTGGTTTTACGAATAGTAGATATAATGTTCGCAGAAATCGTGATAGCTATTTCCATTTTCAAATTATATTAAGACAAGTATTTTTTTAATGGAGCTATTCGAAAGAGGTGTCCCTACTGAAAGTATTGATTGATATTAGAATCTGATTAACTCCAATTAGTGTGTGGTGAATAGGACAAGAGTTCTTGTCATAGGGATTGAAACGTCTTGAAACTTCTACAATAAGTTCTTTGGTAGATGTGTTTCGTGTCCTGTGGCAACAAATTTTCCCCACACCAAAAGACAATTTTGTTCTAGTATGGTGAAAATAAGACTCCTTTTTTGTTAAACTTAACTCCACGATTTTTATATGTTTCTGAAGTGTTAATAAAAAATATAAAAGAACTTGCAGTCATTATCTACCGCTACGTTACCAACTTTTATAAGGCATACATTGATTAATTTCGGGTAAACACCGACCAATTCTCCAGTGGTGACCAAGTAAAATTTTTTACGAAATAAAGAATTTGTCTTCCCTATAAGATACTCCACTCTTTTAACCGAGAATTTTTTAATAATAATAAATTGATATCACTATATTTATATGATTTGCCGTAGTCGAGAGAGTAAAGTGCCCGAAGAGCCGCGGTCCCACTTTTGGTCGGAAAATAATAAACTAAATTATAGAAAAAGTTTTATTTCAATTTTATTTGCAACCTAAGTCGGCATAAAACTGTAGATATCTTAATTTGTGGAAGGTTTAGGGAGCACATCACAAACAGAATGAGAAAGAAAGTCGGCCAGGCATCGGGCTATATGACGTACGCGCAAATTTGTAGTTGTATACTTATTATTATTAATAAAATTTTCTGCCCCATACTTTTTTCATGACCAAACGTATTTACGTATTTACGTACATGCAAATAAAACCACTGCTTGTAGAAATGCTTGCCATCCTCTTTTTACCAAGCTGCAAAAAAAATGTTTACTCCATACAGATTCTATTTTCATTGCTTTCCCACACACATATTTCATTGCCGTGCAACACAGTAGCATTTTTGCAGGTGAATCCATTCATCACTACCATGGATGGGCACCCTCATTGCAGCGAACCATTTGGGAACCGCCACAACGACATGCAATGTGATTATATTTATTTTTAATGAAATTATGTGCTTCCACCTTTTTGAATTGTACGCATGTTTTAAAGGTGGGAAACTTCTTTATTCATTCATTTTGACTACAAAGCAGTGGCGGGGGAATATTCGTACAGTAAGTAGAGCCCAACTAAGTTTATTTAGTTTAAAAGCAACATTGCAGTGGACACTAAATAAAGATAGCACTACATATTCTAAAAATAATATAAAAACTGATGCAAATAATGAAAAAAAACTTCTACGAAAGAAGCACTGTTAATTTTTATTCAATCTTTTCAGTGGAAAAACTTCGTAAAAAAATAATTAAAAACATTTACAAAAATGTGCAGCAAAAGAGCGCCTAAATTGGAAATACACAAGTTATTACAGATTAAATGAAACCGGTCCATTTAAATTTTTGTTACATTCACCATTTCAGTTGAAAATTTACCAGAAACTTTTGATTTCATGGTGCAACAGCCAGAATGCTAATTTGATATAATGTCACATTTTATATTCATTTGGGTCTGCTGATTCGGAAAATGGTACCCAAATTTTTCCGTTACGTCTAGATTTTGAGATAAAGGGTGTTGAAGTTTTTTCATAGGCTTACTCCAATATAGGTTAACTTTTTTTCAATATTTTCCACAAATGTTTCACGAATCGTAATTCTAAAAGCTGATCTGAGTTTAGCATACAATTATGCAAATTTTGATATCAAAAACGTTTACATTCTTATAGATTTTCTAACTATTTTAGCCAGTTTCATACCAAAAAAATGGCGAGTTTTTCTTTGCTATAACTTCTGAACCAAAAAACTAGAAAAAAATGGTACTATTATTACCACCGAACTTTAAAAGCGCATGTGTGCACGAATTATTTTCTGGTGTCACGCTTGCATGCAAAAGGTCATTCGTAACTAGAGAACGACCGAACTTCGTCTTCGGCCACCAAAGTTCGGTTCGGCTTCGGCCAAAAATAAAGCCGAATTTAGGATTAACATTCTTAAAATATTATTAATTAAAAAATTTTATAAAGTTTTACTTTTAATATGTTGTGCTCAATATTTTTGGAAAAAGTCAAAAAGCTTTCCAGATTTACTTGATAGCGAAATAATTTGCAGTAATAATACTGAAAGAAATTATCATTACAAACGAATTGGGCACGTTGCTCAATGAGCATCTGCTACCAAAATATTTCGAGATTTTGGAATAAGTATAAGGCTTCACCTCATTATTTTCCTTTTATTAGTTTAGCAATTTTACCACAAATGTTTGATTTTTAGCCAAAGTTTGGTATTACAAAACTTGAAAAATGTTTTAGTGGATTTTTAATTTACACCGACCCGAACCTTTTGAATGGATTACGGTTCGGTATTGGCATTTCAAAATAATAAAAAAAGGTCCGATTCATGGTTCGTAAAAACCCGAAAAGCGACGGTTCGGTTCAAGAATCGAAATATCTTCATATTGGTCTGCACGCCCCTAATGCACACGCATACATACACACATACGTGAGAGCATATGTATCCATAATAAATATGCGTGGATATTTAGCAGGATAGGTGAGGCAAAATTAAGATTGTTGAAAGTTCTAACTTTGAAATAATGAGGGTACTCGTGCTAGCATATAATATTTAAATACATATGTATGTACATATATATGTATATGCATGCAGATTCACGTATGTACATACAAATATACACTACTCCTTAATATTTGATGATCTGTACGCAACGAAATTGCAGTGAAAGTGTGATTTCTGCCACAATTTTTTAGATCTTAAATCGTTGAAAGAGTGGGTAAGTAAAACACTTAAGTCAGCAGCGTCTCTTTAGCCGTAGGTATGGCTGACAACGGGCGTCTGCCTATGAGCAAGCGGTTCGCTATATAAATGTGTCCCTACAAAAAATGCACCAGTATCTGATTATGCACTGGGCATGGGAACCGCCACAAGCCACGGACGACATCACCCTATTTTGATGAAGACCACATGCAATGTGTTAATGACGAAGGGCAAATTCCTGTAAAGAGAAGAAAGACCACTTGGTGACCGATGTCCAAAGCACAGTTAAGTTGTGGAGGGAACACTTCTCCACCGTTCCTCTAACAGAAAGGCTCGTAAAATCGGATGAGAGTCCTTACCCCAGGAAACGAAACAGGATGCAACTTCTTTGTAATCTACGTTCTTTGGCTAAGTCACTTAAGCGATTATATGAAAATAAAAGCTGTGATTGGGGCAGTGGGCATGTCGAGGGCTAAAGTCATTTTAAGTTGTTTAGTTAAATATAAAATATAAATATGTGCGCATAAGTTCTTTTATCTTATGCAATATTTCATTCCCGCTTTAATCGATTTTGGTTACTCGTCCATATGACTACAGACGCATATTTATATTTAAGGTACAGTTATTATATCGTTTGGATGCCAAACATAGTGGGCAGGGATATTTTAAAAGTACAAACGTTTTGGATGCAATCGATGTTTGTCGCTCGATACATCGGACGGCCGCCGTAGCCGAGTATATAACATGTGCGCGCTTCATTCGGTGGGTCCCTGGTTCGAATCCAGCTCGGGGCAAGTAACATCCAAAAATTATAGAAACAGTTTTTTCTAATAGCGATCGCCCCTCGGCAGGCAATGGCAAACCTCCGAGTGTATTTCTGCCATGAACAAACTTCTCACAAAAACATTCGCCGTTCGGATTCGGCGTAAAACTGTAGGTCCCTCAATATGTGTTACAACATCAAGACACACACCACAAATTGTAGGAGAAGTTCGGCCAAAATCGCTTAAGCGGTTAAAGCGCCAATTAAGTAAGTGATTAATATCGGAATTTTATGTTGTTTTGACGAAGTGATTTTCCATTCAATACATCGATGTTTTTACGAAGAAAGCTCGAATTAATTCCGACCATAATAACAAGGAATGATAATAATATATTAATATATTATTTGATTCGTTCAATCTTAAATTATGTTAGTATTTAATTCGAAAGAATATGGGGAGTGATATGAGCCTCACCATCTCGAATACATCAGAAATTCGAGTGGATTGTAGGTAGCCGTTACACCTATGATTTTGGCTCAGAAAATTATTTGTTCATTCACTCAATCATTCATTCATTTATTGTAATACTCGTATTAAAATTATTAGTACATTAAGATTAAAATCTTTTTAGTACAACATATTAAATATGAATATTGGTTTGGGATTGCTAGATATGCAGATGAACAGGATTGGATTGCTTATATTTTTTGGTGGAATAAACATGTATGATGACTGATGGAAATATACGGATTTCCGAAAGAAAACTTATTAAATTAAAAAATAATTTCAGCTCATTTAAAATTTTTTTTCTCAGAATGTGTCCGCCTTTATGTTATTACCACAGGAAAATAGAAACCCATGTACATAATTGTGGAACCGAACGTATCGATCAAGTAATTTTTTCAGCAATCCAAAATTATTGGTTAATAATAGTATTCGATCTTAAAAAACGACAATGCATTTAAGCGAGCATTCTTTCTTTCGTGACCAGTATTAGGTATTTATTGTTTCTAGTTTATTTCACAGTTTAGTCCTAATTACACTCAAATATCTCCAAAATGGGATTTCTTTATTAAATTTACCCGTCTCGTACTGCTATCAAAATTACAAGCTCCACTGATTGAATCGAGAGATGACTGACAAATTCCTCATTGTTTTTTATTTAATACACTTATATACATAAATACTCCAACATGTATAGATATGTAGGTGCACGCATATATACATACATACATACGTACGTATGTATGTAAGTGTGTCAAGAAAGTTTCAATTCACTACTGATGTACTTTTCCTTACACAGCCATTAATAGGTATGCATTACTTTATATCCCTGTGTATATATTCATATGTACATGTGTGCATCGATTTAAAAGTTTACTTAAGTGTTCGTTCGTGCGTTGCTTTGTTACGACCTGTTTTTGACACGTAATCCCAGGGGGCCTGTGGGACGTCGATTTCTTGCAATGTCGCAAAAAAGTCTGTTACTGTGCGAACAATGCCTGTCAAATACTTTTCAATTTTACCTTTTTCTTTATTATTTATTTTATGAGGTCCAAATTCTTGTTTCTTGTTTCCATTTACCTTCATCGAATTCTCGCCGTCTCCACTGGCTAACCTTTTCGCCAAACTATTACATTCTCCCAAACAGTTCATTGTATTCGAGTGCTTTGTTTGTTATATACTACATAGCTTTGTTTCCCTATTTTCTATTTTCAGTTCCGGTTCCCTTTGTTTGCCACCTTATATACAAGTAGTACTTACATATATATATGTACTATATGTATTAGTAGATGAACATTATTCATATCATGCAAATGGAGCTGCGATACAACAGTTTTGGGGAGTTAAAATTGGGCAGTTCAGCATCGGGTGTACGTCAGCCATATAAAAGCCAACTTAGGACTTTCAATTGCGTTTCCCATAGATTTGACAAACGTGTTTATGTGCTGTACATAAGTATTTACATTTCAATTTATGTATCACAGCCCAACAAATTTAAGAATTTAGTGAATGTAAATTTTTTCACTTAAATATAGCAGAGCACGCACGTGACCACCGTCGCGCCAGTCTCAGGCTTTTTTTTAATTTTTCCTAAAGCCTACGAGAATGAAAAACACTTGTGAATTACTGAGCAACAAACCTTTGCACATACGAAGCAAACGCGGTGCAACTGCAACAATCCTTGATTTCTTCAAAGATTACCATGTGTGTATTTAGCATCAGAAATACATTTGTACGAGTACATACATATGTATATATGTATAAGTATATATATATATATATATGTAAGTTAACATATTTGCCAGCACCTAAAACACACAGTTCCCACAGTCAACCAATACACGTGCCGCTGTGTCAGCAGAATTGCATTTCACCATACACTGCAATTGGGCAATACAACACCTATGGGAAACCAAGGCCACGGTCGTTACCGCCGGCCCTACTTACGCAATCGAAACATTTCGCAACGCAGCGAAATATGCCCGTGGGAAACCAAGGCCACAGTCGGCACCATGGCAAACCATTACGCAAGGGTTGCGTCGCTGCCGACACACCGAGGGCTGGTGTTTGGGTTGGTGGCAGCTATGAAGTCAGTTGCATAGGAGTGCTAGTATTCTTAAGACTAAATTGTATAGTTCTAATTGAATAAATATTTTTATAACGTTCTAATTAGTGTTTTTCCTTGGGCAAGTTGGCCCTTAAATTCTATTTTTTTAAGTGTAGGATCAAAGATCCTTTAACTGGCGCCCGAGCAGGGACCAGTAGTGTGTTCAGTGGAAAAAATATCCTTAATAAAGTGCAAGTGGAAAAACCACAAGTGTGTTAAAATAATTAGAGAAATATTCCTTGAACGGAATTAATAAAAAATATATAGAGAAATAAAGTGCAAGGAAAAAACCACAAGTGTGCTAAAACAACCAAACGACAGTGAAGTGCTTGTGTATATTATAGGACGAAAGATCTCGAATGATACCTATATTTTTGTAAGTTAAATAGTCGATTTCTGTTTCTTTTTTTTATTTTTCACAGATGGAGTCCTTACAAACCACCGTGACAAACCTGACGGGTGCTGTCAATGCGCTCCTTGAGCAAATGAACAGCATGGAGAGGCGAGTATCCTCCTTAGACTCGCTTCGAACACGGCTCGTCCTCCTGGAGGCTGCGAGAACAGAAAACGATGCACTCTGCTGAAGAGGATAGTTCTGATCTTATACCCCATGTGGAGGCGCCTATAAATGTCTTCCGCAATCAATTAATATTTAGGGTAGGTCAAGAGTCTCGATGCCATGAACAACCGCATCATGGCTACCGCAGATATTTCGTATCCTTACCTAGTTTTGACAGTTTAACCCTCATTCCCATACTTAAGGAATGCCTCAATCCCAACGTAATAAATGGTATAAAAATTCCTGAAGAATTCCTCCATTTATTACAAAATATTTATGTTAGTAATTTTTGCAGATATAAGATCAGAATAACACAGCGAGTAGTAGAGGACGTGACAATAACTGACAGAGTTTTTAATATAATTGAACAAGAGCATCGCCGTGCCCACAGGAACCCTAGGGAAAATAGAGAGCAAATTCTCGAAAAATACTATTTCCCAGGTATGTCCAAGCAAATCAGAGACTACGTTGCTCAGTGCGATGTTTGCAAATTGAACAAATATGACAGACACCCTGCAAAACCACATATTCAGCCCACACTAATCCCCAATTATCCTTGTGAGATTTTGCATATTGACATCTTTGAAATAGAAAAGCAGAAATTTTTAAGCTGCATAGACAAATTTTCGAAATTGCTAAATTATTTCCCGTTAAAAATAAATCGTCCATCTATCTTCGAAGAAAACTAACAGATGTCCTGCACTACTTTTCCGTGCCGAGGATGCTCGTCATGGACAACGAGCGAGGATTCCTGACCCCACTCGTACTTAATTATATTAGATCTCTAGGAATAGAAATCTACCAAACTCCAACTCAACGAAGTGAGGCAAATGGGCAAGTAGAGCGACTTCATTCGACCTTAATCGAAATTTACCGCTGCATAACAGGCGACTTTGCAAGGTTATCCCCTAAAGAGCGAGTGTCTATAGCTGTAGATAGATACAATAATACCATACATTCGATTACAAAACAGAAACCTGTGGATATATTCTTAAATAGGACATCTCGAATAAACTACCAAAATTTGACAGACTTTAGGGATCAGACCCACGAAAATATAAAGGCCTTGCTATTGCATGAGCAAGAACGCCGGAATGCAAGAATAAATGAGAAACGATCGCCACCACGAGAATTTAATAATGGCGATACACTGTTCATAGTTAACAGGCAGATAAAGCCTAAACAGAAACCCCTTTTTAAAAAAGAAACCGTCGCAGAAAACAGAAATGCGACCATATTAACCGAGAGTGGAAAGAAATTCCACAAATCGGATATAAAAAATGTGTAAAAAACACATGATAACATTGGTCAAAAGGTAAAAATAGCTACGATTCTTTAGACCTGGCGGTCCGGGATACAAATGTTTGTTTGTATTCGATGAAGCCAGAGTGGTTCAATTCCACATAGCTCAACGGTCTGAGCTGGCCTAATCGAAGTGGTTCAACTCCTCCATGAAGATCTTGTGCTTATTTGCGTGAAGTCACTTGTGCCATGAGTCGGTCATTTGCAATCATAAACGCTTATGGCTAAAAGGGATTAACACAGGCCTTCCATAGTCAATAATACCTATAGGCCAATGCAAATCTTAAAATTCAATAAATGAATACAAACAATTTGCTAAACGCAAATCGTGCACAGAAGCACAACAGAATTGAATGCATAAAAATGCAGTAAATAAATGAAAAAGTGCTTAAAAATGCACACCAGCATGAAAAGCGTAGAAACGCCACAAGCACAATAAAATATGAAATGAAACATGAAAATTAAACATATAAAAGAACTTAACAACTCAAACTTGAAGGTCAAAAATTTTAAGTTCAATTTAAATAACTGGAAAAATTAAATTGGAAAAAAAAACAAACTTTACGAATAAAGAACAAATAAAAAAAGCTCCAAAAACATTGAAAAATAAAATACTTTTAATTCTTCACATAATTTAAAGTTAAAAAATTTAGAGTTTTTTTAGTTTAAAAAATACTAAAATTTTTTTTTTCCTAACAAACTAACAGCTATTACTAACAAAAGCACTAACCACAAAACTAATTAATTAACATCTAGTTGTTTCCTATCACAACCATGAATAATTATCCTTTACACTGTCTCACTACTGGGTTCCCAAACCCTAATTAAAAAATAAACAGAAACAAAATTGTATCTATTCCTACTAAATTTTTCCAACCCTATGCAACTCAAACTTAGGATAAGACAATATAAAATTATTTAGTACTGAATAAGAGCAAGTAACTTTAATTTGACAAATAATTCAAAAATATTTAAGAACACAGTTAAAAATTACAATTTTATGGTAGTATATAAGTAAATATTATAATTTTACACTTACTATGATAATTAAGAATATAATTAAAAATTAAAATTTCTCATGCACTAGAATAATTAAAACTCAACCTAAAATTAAGAATTAGGTTTAGGGTTATTTTCATTTTAATATTATTTTAAGCCATTATATTTTATTTTACTATAAGCAAATGGGCGTATATGGGATATAAATTAATTGAAAATCTAATTCATAGCATCAGCCTATGCGCAGTTGCGCACTCCTATGACCTGTTCAAAATAGATTCGCCACTAGTTACCATACGAGATGGGTATGGATGGATCATCGATGGACATTTTAAACTTATCCACGCAGTTAACCTAGACCGCTACGAAAAGGCTACGAATCGAATTGAGCATGCACTCACTAGCCTAAACGAAACAACAACAGTCACCGAAGTACTATTATTCCAGTTAAACAGAATCCGCACACATTTAGATGAACTGAGAGGCCATAAGTCAGCTAGATCAAAGCGATCCATAAATTGGATTGGGTCAGCTTGGAAATGGATTGCTGGCTCACCCGACGCCACCGACTGGGATGAAATCCTGCGAAATGAGAACGCTCTTAATCAAAATAGCGACCAACAATACAAGGTAAATAATGCAATTTTCAAAAAAACTGACGAACTATTGCAGAGAATGAATGCCATTGTGGTCGCCACCAACGACGTTATAAGCCGAAGGAACCTGGAAAGAATTTCGCAGGAGACCCAACACAAAATAGCTCTCCTGAGGGAAGATGTGAACGAACTGATCCGCGCCTGTCAGATGGCTAAGGCTGGTGTCGTTAACACCAACCTCCTGAGTAAAGAAGAAGTCAACCAGCTTGTCAGTGAGATCGACGTTCTTCCTTACAGCAACGCTATAGAAGCCATTGAGTATAGCAAGCCATCGATATACACTAACGGCACGCTTCTTCTGTACGTGCTCTCCTTACCCAAAGTGACTGAAGCAAGGTTTAACCATCTAATTGCACGAGCTAACATTCAAGACGGTCACCGAGTGGAATTGGCATACGGAGCAATTTTAACCAACAAACATGAGACGTACGGCATCAAACAACTTTGTCTACAGCTAAGCTCCGCGTTGGTCTGTGATCGAAAATCCTTGGATTTGCTACCAGAAACTGGATGCATAGCCCGCTTACTCAAAGGAGGCCATGCTAGTTGCAGTTACTTGACCTACAACGAGTCTACCGTTGAAATCATCAAAGAGGATACCATTTTCCTCGACAACTTCAGCGGCAACGTAGGGTCAGGTAAATCTTTTTATAATCTAAATGGTTCTTATATTCTTCAGATGGACAATGAGACCATAATAATCAACAACCAAAGCTACTCGAGCACCAGCATTTCAGGAGCACAAGTACTTCCGCCAGTATTAACTAGCATAACAAATCGGAGCGTGGCCCTGAACCTTAATCTCGTACACAAGATGACAACAGGCAACATCAAACTACTTGGCTACCTCAAAGAAAGGACTAATTGGTTCGCAATTACGGAAACTCTAGGGCTGGTCATACTAGTGCTGACGATTTGGGGTATCTGGCGAAAAATCACTGCGAAGGTCAATCTTCCCGAGCTGAAGATATCCGTTCCGCTTGGTCGTAATAGTGCCCAACATATCGAGGACTCTCCTTCGCCACGTGATCTGCGGGACGCAGATTTTTAAAGGGGGAGGAGTTAACATATTTGCCAGCACCTAAAACACACAGTTCCCACAGTCAACCAATACACGTGCCGCTGTGTCAGCAGAATTGCATTTCACCATACACTGCAATTGGGCAATACAACACCTATGGGAAACCAAGGCCACGGTCGTTACCGCCGGCCCTACTTACGCAATCGAAACATTTCGCAACGCAGCGAAATATGCCCGTGGGAAACCAAGGCCACAGTCGGCACCATGGCAAACCATTACGCAAGGGTTGCGTCGCTGCCGACACACCGAGGGCTGGTGTTTGGGTTGGTGGCAGCTATGAAGTCAGTTGCATAGGAGTGCTAGTATTCTTAAGACTAAATTGTATAGTTCTAATTGAATAAATATTTTTATAACGTTCTAATTAGTGTTTTTCCTTGGGCAAGTTGGCCCTTAAATTCTATTTTTTTAAGTGTAGGATCAAAGATCCTTTAACTTGTATGTATATAAAAATACTTTCAAGAATTTTTTTGTTAAATTGTTAATTGTTGTTTGTTAAGAAACAATTCAACAAAAAATTATTGAAAGTATTTCTTCAAATAATAGGGCTTCTTTGCTTATATGTACATAAATAGTAAGTACATTTATTTTTGAAGTTATACACACTATGCAGTACAGTACTATGCACTATTTTTGGAATTTTAAAATTTATTTTAATGGAAAGCTGGACATTGAATTAAACATGTGGCGGAGTTTAAGTTCTTGGTTGGGAGTTTAAGGCCAATATGAACTAAGAGGGAAGCTTTGTTTGAGGATTGGGTAATTCGCTGCTTGTGGGACCTCTTGGTCCGCTTAGTTGGAGTTCCCGCCTATCAACGATGTTAGGCGCTACCGAGCACATTGGAAGGTTTGCAGAAATATTGAAGGATGTTTTTTTACGATGCCCTCCTAAAATCTGCCCGCCTTGGGCGGCATAAATGGCCTTGCTATGGCAGAGGGGGCTGGTCTCAACGAATGCGAAGTCTGTAATCAAACCACAGCCTAGCACCTGACAGACAAGTTGGCATCCCTTCCACCTCGAGCGGCGGTATCGCCGCCTCTCTGATTTCGTGTCATGTTCTCAGACAAGCAGGAAGCATTGCCCCCGCCCCGCCGATACTGCTCCCATGAAAGCAAGATCGCCTCATCCTTCAATAAAACCGGGCCGTTTGCTTTAGCTTTTGGCGGCGGCTGGACTCAGCCCTGGTTCCGCGCCGCATCCTCATCCTCAGGTAAGGGCCTCTGAGAAGTATTATCGAACCAGTTGCTCCGCCATGAGGATCCTCGATAAGATTCGCAATCTTAAGGAGAGGGAAGCCATCAAAGAGCTAGCAGATTCCATGGCCTGTGCCCATGACTTCCATGGCAATCCAGAAGAGGTTCTGGTTCTAATGAGATTGGGTAACCCAACACTCCCCATCATCGACTGGAAGGTTGCGAATTTGGAGGAACCCATAGGCAAAAGCAGGGTGGCAGTGCTAGTGCAGTGCAGGGTGGAGGGTAAACTGTGGCTTAAAAGCACTGGGGCCACCGCGGAGGAAACAGATTGCCTGATGAACTTCGTATTAGCGCCCAATTCGGAAATGGTGGGCGAACGAGACATTAATTCGCTGTCAGATGAGGAGGGACGCCAACTGCACGGTCATTGGTTGACCAATTTAATACATCGGCGACGATAGTGGGAACCTTAAAAATAAATCTCCACCACAGCGAAACGACCTCAGCCGCACTACTCCCCCGACTCGCTCAAAGAGAGAAAGAGATTCTGCTCATACAGGAACCATGGGTCGTCAAAGAATGGGTTCATAGCATGAGCAGTACATATTATCGATTGATATACTTATACATCACATATCAAGGTAAACCACTAGTAAGGAACAACATTAATATATACATATGTATGTATCTTTTGACACCCCTCTGGGATGCAGACAATGTAGTGGTTGTAGTGGAGTTCTCGGGAAGAAATTTCTGGCTGGCTGCAAGTTTATGGCACATCACTCGCCGTTTTCAATAACTATGGTTGCGGAAGCGGAAGCACACAGGATGTATGTACACACGCATTCAGAGTGCGGACGCGAATTTTTTTTTTCATCGTCAGAAATTTGTAGTTTTGCAGTGTTTTGAAGTGCGCAGTAAGCAAAAAAAAAAAAAAAAAGTGTGAAATCGGAGTGAAAAGCCCGCGAGCTTGAATCGTGTGTTTTTATATGCTAAATAATCTATATCTGGTATGTAATTAGAATTTAGTATATATTGCATACAAAAAATTTTCAGATCGCGAAACAAGTGTGTGCCGTTCGCGCCAAAAAACAGCTGATCGCCACCCTGACATTTAGCGAAGCTTTGGCTCCTGTGCAAAGCTTTTTTATCTTAGCCAAGACACACACCATAGTCAAGAAAAGCTTTAATAGTAAAAGCTCCGTTTCTCCTGAAGGTGATGCCAACTCACTAAAAGGGGAGAAATAGTAATGGAGTTAGATGTTCCGGACCCATTTAAGGGGAGTGCCAGAGTACCAAGGTCACCCTCTGGGGACGCAAGCAGGGGCTTGCGGGTGAGACCCTCACCAGATACGCCCTCAACAGGACGAGCCCGTTCCTCTCCCCCAGTCCTCGACCGAGCCTGCGTGGACTTGGGAGAGAAACCAATGAACACGGCAACTGGCAAAAGGAAAGATAAGAAGGATGCGTTGACCCTATTGGAAGATAAATTGAGTGGTCTTGTTGGTATGATGGCTCTCCCGAGACGTTCCATACACCAACCAATGAGAGACCTGGTGGACGAGATAATTGAACTATTTGAAGAAGTGAAGCAGGGAAAAAGCGGAGGAAGTGTACAGAGCAGAATAGCTCTAAAAACGATTTCGACGCAAACCTCTCCTCCGTTTAGAAAAGAAAAGCAAGCTTCAAAAAGAGGTCTTGAAGATTACTCTACCAAGCAGTACAACCCGGCGAAGCGAAATACAAGCGTTGTAGCAGTCACTGAACAACAGGGTAAAATAGTGGAAAATGTGTCGTCTTATAGAGATGCGGTGGCAAAGGGTAAGCAAATGCCACAAGATGAATGGGTGCAAGTAACGAAGAAAAAGGCGATTAAAGCTAAACTGAACACAAAATCAGTTAAGCCAAACGCCATCGTTATAAAGAAAGTAGGAGGCATGTCCTACAGCGATATGCTTAAAGCAGTAAAAAGTAGCGCTGACCTAAGCAAACTCGGAGAACAGGTTAAACGAGTACGCAAAACCGCAAAGGGCGAAATACTTCTTGAGCTAAACCACGTGAATGAGGAAAATACTGAGCTTTTTAAGACAGGCGTGCAAAACCTCTTAGGAGGCGAAGCAGAAATACAAGCCCTGTCCAAAATGACTACCTTGGAGATCCACGATCTGGACGAGATCACTACAAAGGAAGATATATGTAGCTATGGCAATCTCTGAGAAAATAACCTCATGTGGAAATTTTGATATAGCATGGATCAAAACCATGGGTATCCAGGAACTCAGATAGCGTTGCTTAATCTACCCCAGCTCTTTGCTCAAAAAATCTTAGTAGCCCAAAAGATCAAGATAGGTTGGTCAGTTTGGAGCATGCACCAATGAAGATCGCAGCGGATGTTTTAGGTGCGGGGAGAAAGGGCATACCGCTAAGGAGTGTGCCAAAGAAGCTTCATGTATACTTTGTAAATCCAAAGGGCAGACCTTCAAAGGCCATACCGCAGGTGGAAAACAATGTCCATCCTATCAGAGCGCCTTAAAAGTAAAATCATGAAGATCCTGCAGTTAAATTTAAATCATTGTGAAGCTGCTCAACAGCTGCTTTGTCAAACAGTTATTGAGGAAGAGATTGATATTGCGATTCTAAGCGAGCAGTATAAACAACCAAGTCAAGGCACATGGATCTCTGATCAACATGGTAAAGCCGCAATATGGATCTGTGGACGGTTGAGCATTGGCGACAAGCCTAGCACCCACGGGTATTTTGTTAAAGCTAAAATTGACGGTATCTATATATACAGCTGTTATACACCACCCAGCCTTAGTCAGCAGGAGTTTGAATATTTTCTAGACAGTCTTGTCCAAGACGCTACAATATATTCTCCCAAAATCATAGCTGGAGATTTTAATGCTTGGGCCTTAGAGTGGGGCAGCAGTAGAACGAACCAACGTGGTCATGCCTTACTAAAAGCATTTGCACCGCTAGATTTGCTCCTGTTAAATACAGGGAATCAAAATACTTTTGAAAAAAATGGTAGGGGATCCATCATTGACCTAGCTTTCTGCAGTATATCGCTGGCTACAAAAATCACCTGGAAGATAAGTGAAACTTATACACATAGCGACCATTTATCCATAATATTGTAAGTAAACGATGCAGCTATCGAGTCTTGTCAAAATGCCAAAACCCACTTGAATGGCTGGTGCATTAAATCCTTTGACCGAAGCATGTTTAGACTGGTACTTAACGGCATGAGTAGTGTTATGAGTGTGCGGGGTAATGCAGAAAGTCTCTCAGAAGACTTGGCAAAAGAACTAACGAAGGCATGCGATTCGTCAATGAGCAGAAAATTATGTAGGAAAACCCGAAGACCTGTTTACTGGTGGACCCCGAAATAGCGCGCCTGCGCGCTGATTGCAATAGAGTTAGGAGGAAATTTCAAAGGATAAGGTCAGATGCTCTGAGAAAAGACTTCAAGCTCTTGCGAAAACGGCTAAAAGACGCAATTAAAATAAGCAAAAAATCTTGCTTCAAAGAGCTCTGCGATGAAATTGATGAGTACCCATGGGGCGGAGCTTACAAAGTGGTTATGAAAAAGTTCAAAGGTAGACAAATTCAGACCCCAACCTGCCCGAGTCTGCTTAAAGAAGTAGTGGAAACCCTCTTTCCAAACGGAGACCCCGGACCCATGACAGTACCGTCAACTCCTCAGGCAGTTACCTATTTTCCGTCGATAAATACAGACGAAATAGAAAGTGCTATGAGTAAAATAAAAGAGAACAAGGCCCCTGGCCCCGATGGAATACCGAATATTGCCATTAAAGTAGCAGTAGATGATTCTCCACTAGCATTTGTAAAGGTTTTTAATATATGCCTTCGAGACGGTGTATTCCCGAGGAGATGGAAAAGGCAAAGACTGGTTCTAATTCCAAAGCCTAACAAACCTCTAGGAGAGCCAAGTTCTTATAGGCCATTGTGCATGATTGATACTCTAGGTAAGTTATTAGAGAGAATCATATGTAATCGCTTATGGAGCCACATCGACGCTCAACAATGTTTGTCCGATGCCCAGTATGGCTTTAGAAAAGGAAGCTCAACAGTCGATGCAATACGCAGAGTTACTGACATAGCCGAAGAGGCAATAAGAGGCAAACGCTGGAAGAACGGCTCAAAGGAATATTGTGCTGTAGTAACCCTAGATGTTAAAAACGCGTTTAACTCGTTAAGTTGGGCCCATGTTATTAGTACGCTAGTAGCGATCAAAACACCGGTATATTTGATAAGCATAATAAATAGCTATCTATCTAATAGAGTTTTGTTTTACAGCACTGATACAGGCATGAAGTACCACAATGTTACCAGAGGTGTTCCACAAGGGTCTGTCCTCGGACCGCTTTTGTGGATTATTGCCTACGACGGTGTCCTACGCCTACCCGTCCCAAGAGGAGTCGAAATAATTGGCTATGCAGATGACATTGCACTGGTTGTTGTAGCTAAGGACATCAAAAAAGTGCAAAAAGCGACGACAGACGCTGCCAACTCAGTCGATAGATGGCTCAAAGATAAAGGACTTCAGTTAGCAACACATAAAACTGAAGGTGTTCTTATAACAAGTAGGAAGAAAAAAGAAACTACGACTTTGAATGTAAACGGGTATGTACTTGAAACTATTCCAGCAGTAAGGTATTTAGGTGTGATGATAGATGCTAGGCTATCATACAAGATACATATTGAAACAGTTAGTCAGAAAGCGGCAGTAGTCCATAGCGCACCAGCTAGATTAATGGCGAACCTAGGGGGTCCTGGCCAGAATCGAAGGAAACTCTTGACGAAGGTAACGCAGTCTGTCATTATGTATGCAGCCCCTGTCTGGGGGCACGCACTCAAGCATAAGTCTTATTGTAAAGGTGTAAATTCGATTTTTCGGCTTGGTGCCCTTCGTGTATGCAGTGCTTTTCGGACGGTCTCATATGATGCGGCCTGTGTAATTGCTGGTATAATGCCTGCCGATCTGCTGGCTAATGAAATCCAGCGAACCTATCTGACGTCCCAATCCAAAGGCAGAGCCCTCTCAATTCCTGAGATCGCGGCTGAACGCCAAAAAAGCCTCATCCAATGGCAACAACGCTGGGTCACGTCTTCATCGGGACGCTGGACTTTCAGACTCATTCCGAGCATCAAAGCCTGGCTAGGCAGATCGCATGGTGAAGTTGATTTCTATATGACCCAACTGCTCAGTGGCCACGGTTGTTTCAGGCAGTACCTGTGCAGATGTGGTCATGATGATACGGTGGCTTGTGCTTCATGTGGGAGCGTACCGGAGACTGCCGAGCATGTATTTTTTGAGTGCCCGTCTTTTATGCTTGAAAGACAAAAAATTAACGATGTAATACAGGTACATCCGGACCCAGAAAGCGTAATCTCACGTATGATAAATGACAGTAAAGTCTGGGATGTGGTGAAATTTGTTAGTAAAGAAATAATGACAGAGCTTAGAGCAAGGGAACAACGCCGCCAAATAGGAGGTTACAACCAATTAGAAATGTAAACATAAATATTTAACATCTTTTACTCTTGTTTTTCTCCACAGGAAAATGTTTTGCAGAGCACTCTTTGCCAAACGCCCCTGAACCCCTAATCGCAATTGTGGATGGGGGAATATGGAAATGGCGTTATGAAGTGAGGCATATTTTATGCCACGGCCTCTCCCTGATGAAATGCGAAAGTGGTCCCGGGGAGGCGGTTTCACTGGAGTTTCATACGGGCCACTTGATGGATAGTGCGCTATCCCAACGTCCGTATAAAAAAAAAAAAAAAAAAAAAAACCGTAACCTAAATTATATGAAAATAAATGTTTCCCACTGAGCAAGAGCACACATCTACAAAAATTAAATCACTTGTTCTTTTTGGTGCATTATGTTTAGGTACAGTTATTTTGGTGCATTACAAAAGTGGAGAGGGGTATCTCTACATGCAGGGTAAATTTACATGCAAAACAAAATGGGGAAACATGTTTTTGTTGGTCTTGTAAATTCGTGGGAATATTTGTCCACATGAAATTGGCGATAGTGCTGACGGTAAGTTTGTTATCCATTATCTATACATAGGTGATATTATCAATATTAGAATAAAAATTTGTGAAGTGGGCCACCATTTTTTCGAAGATCAAGCTTTTATGTGAAATTGATTTTTTCTGGTTCACGGTGTTTGCAAGATGAAAATGTCAATAGGATACTATCTTCACATTAGAATACAAAAATATTGAATTACGAGCATTAAATATATAAGTTTTTTGTTACATTTTTTCATAAATGTTTACATATGTGATGAACAGAAATGGATGTTATATAAACTAATGTATGTACCTTTTTTAATTTCAATAAAAAAATTGAATTTTTAAAAGTGGATGGATTATTCCAATTTATTTTATAAAAATTATTTTTTTTCGTCTCTTTTGTAACATATTAGAAATCGATATTTTAAGTTTTAAAAATCATTTATAAACGTTTGAAGTTTGAATTTTAGTGCATATTTTCCTTGCCTTAATAAAGATTTATACATTAATGCATTAATTAGGACGGTTTCAAAAGTCTTCATGCGGTAAAAAAATTGTTGATTTAGTTGTGTGTTCATGAATGAATAAATTCATGCGGATGCCAACAATCGAGAAGTGCATAATATAACAACGATACATTATATTGAACATATTTTATTAAGTTTTAATTTTGTTACACTACTCGACAATTTTTGATCAACTTTAACCACCTAGAATGAAATAAAACTAGAAGTAGAATTTTATCCTGACTCCGAATATCATATTGGCTTCTCTATCTATGTACATATGTTAGAACTAGTTTCTGAGATGTCGGTAAAAATATAAACAAACCCACAGTTGCGACACATTACATCAAATATGTGCATATGTCAAATACGTGGGTTAGTCACTATGGCAAAAATCATGCAGAAAATAAAAAAAAAATATCATAATTTACAAAGAATCAGATTCGACTGCCTTGAAATGTTCGTTCGAAAAAAATTAGCCCCCCTATACCTACTACAAAGAATTTCGGACCTGTAGTGCGATTCACTAACTTTGAATATCGTTTGCAGTAATGATTAGTGAGTTTATTCAAGTTACTAAAGAATGGCCTCTTTGTCAAACTAAGAGTCAAAATGGCCGAAAAACACAAAAGGGTTTAGAAAAAACAATTGAATGTGTGCTGCCAAATAAAAATTGGAACGCGTTTTCGTTACATTTTCTCAAAGTGAAAGAAAATACTAGTTTATTTCAAACTACAAACATTTACAGTTGTTTACATTTACAGTTGTTTCTGTAATATCCAGACACATCTCCAAATAGCTTTTCGAACAGTTTTAAATTGACTTATTTTTATTTAGTAATTTTCCATCAATTAACGAAACTTTCCCATCAAATGCATGCCATGGTTTTCAAAATAATATATAACTTTGTTTTTAATTTGGAACATTTATCTATTTAAAAGTAAACTACATTTGTTTTTTTATACTTGAATCCTAGATTGCTTTGATTGCAATATGAGCACTATCGATAAACCCAATGAGAGTGCTGAAGCTCCAATTGATGCATGGGAAACTTATGCCTTTTAAACAAAACTTTAACTTACCGGTCGTTGATTGCAACCGGCATCTCAAAGCAACTATAACCTTCCAATATGAAATTAGAATTTAATATTGCAAAGGTCAATCCACAGTTGTATGGGCTTAATTCCTCCTCACCTCGGGATAAGTCATGAGTATGTTAAATATTCAAAAGACTGTCGAATGTTTTTTTTTCAATTCCATGGGAATCAAATCATGAATTTTTCTTTTATCGATGGAAGTGATGACCTTCAAACACAGTATAACCAGCAGAAAGTCTGAAGAACTCTTAAAATAATTTACATAAAGTATTCATCATCATCATCTGTTCTTGTTTCTCCCATTGGCGCATAGGGCCTCAATAAGACACTTCCATCTGGTTCTGTTTTTGCAAGTAGCTTGATTTCATTCCACGTCCTTCCTGATGCTTCAACTTTTTTCTGAACTATTCTCCTCCACGATATTTTTGGGCGACCAACTTTGCGCGAGCCATGTGGCTTCAAATCTAGGGCTTGGGGGCAGATTTCATTTGCGTCTCTGCGAAGCGTATGCCCAATCAACCTCCACTTTTTATACCTTTCATGAGAATGAAATGGTATATTAAGTTTGGTCCGATGTTTGTAAGTGCCAGAAGGAGAAGAGATAGACCCATCAAAAAGTATACCTAAATGATCAGGACGATGAGCTGAGTCGATTTAGCCATGTCCGTCTGTCTGTCCGTCTGTCCGTCTGTCCGTCTGTCCGTCTGTCCGTCTGTTTGAACGCAAACTAGTCCCTCAATTTTAGAGCTATTTTGATGAAATTTGGTGAGCAGGTGTCATTGTACAAATGATTAAACATTTGTCGGAATCGGCCAGATCGGGTGACTATAACATATAATACAACCGATTATTCAGATATTGAATTTTGCGCCATAACTCCTCCATTTAAGCAGCTAAAGGCTTGAAATTTTGCAGAAATATCAGCCATTATTAGCTACGTATCAGTATTGAAAATCATGAAGATCGGAGAAATATAACATATAGCTCCCATACAACCGATTGTTCAGATATTGCATTTTGCACCATAACTCCTCCATTTAAACAGCTAAAGGCTTGCAATTTTGCAGAAATATCAGCCATTATTAGCTACGTATCAGTATTGAAAATCATGAAGATCGGAGAAATATAACATATAGCTCCCATACAACCGATTGTTCAGATATTGCATTTTGCACCATAACTCCTCCATTTAAGCAGCTAAAGGCTTGAAATCTTGCAGAAATATCAACCATTATTAGCTTTATATTAGTATTCATCAAGATCGGAGTTCACAGTGTAAATCGGCAAGATAAATTCCGGACAAATATTTATTGCGAAAAGTAATAAGCTCAGCGCAATATCACATGAATCATAGCGTTAAACGTTTGGGAACTATTTACGGATCTGATAACTGTTTTCAAAGACCGACATATGTAGGTCTTACATATTAATACTTAATTATTTGTATTTTTTAAATGTTGAATATCAAGCGTCGATACGATATTAAAAATATTCAAAAACCATTCCCTTCTTAAAACATAGTTCTTTTTAATTACATAAGGAAAAGCATTAAATAATTTATAACAATGCCTTTACTAGAATTATTTTTATTGATTTGAAGGAAATTTTCGCTTTTAACTATAGGTAATACGAAATTGTAATACAATAACACGTTTTTTACTATTCTTCCATTCATGAAAGGTATGAAGCCTTCGGCATAGCCGAAGACAGCGCTGTTTTTACTTGTTTAGCTTTGTATTGTCTGCTAACGATTGAATTTTGCATCTCTCATATAGATCTTCGTTGCTTATAGTGTTGGGCCACCGGATATTTAATATCCTTCGCAAACATCTGTTGGCACAACTCTGGAGTTTGCTTACAATCAAATTGTTTGTTAGCCAAGTCTCCGATCCATACAAGAGTTCCGATAAAACATTTAACTTAAAAATTCGGAGTTTAGTATGCACACAAAAAATACTCGACGAATATACATACATACATATATGTGGATCGGAGTTGTGCGTACGCGCCGTTCGCTTTGTTTACTCTAGCGATAGCGTCTAATTTCGCACTATCTTCAGCGGCAAAACAAAAGTGTCTACGTTTTCGACTTGGTCACCATTTAAAAGGAACACCATTTAAAGAAGCTGAGAATAGGTCGTCAGTTTTGTTTTGCATGGCTGCGTGCTTGACGGAGAGAAGACAGATATCATCAACATATGCAAGATCCTCAAAATGCTCGTGAAAATTCTTGTGAATACCTCTTCTTTTTCACTCAATAAAAATAACAGAGGAGACAGCGGACAGCTTTGTCGTACGCCTGCACTGGTGGAAATGCTTTCCGGCAGGTTCCCATTGTGTAGGATTTTGCATTTGAAGTTGTTATAGTGCGCGCGAGTTATAAAATGTTATTAAAACACAAGATGTTATTTGTTGTTGTTACAAAATATTTATTTGGCTCGTAGGGATACGTCCAGTATGTTTGGTTGCTAAAATTTCAACGATAATTAAAGGTTAAACAAAAAAAATAGCAAGTGGAAATAATTAAGAAGATTGGAAGTATTGGAAAGTGGGAGAGTCGGAGAGTGATTAAATAAAAATAGAATGGGGAAAGTTGGAGTAAGAAGTGTTAAGGAGAAAGTATTTATATGTAACTTCTCCATCGCTAGAATTGAAGGTACATACTTATATGTTACTTAAATTCTAATTTTAAATATTGAAGTATAAAGGTATTAAAAATATAACAATATTTTTAGTAATTCATAATTTCACTACAAAGTAATCTTAATCTACATGTTAAGGTTTTAATTTTTTTATGATATCTAAGTAAAATATAGACGAACACTCCTTCTCTGATCATCGTTATATTGAAATCGTATTGAACTTTTCTTTTACCAGCCCAAAAGTGCGCAAAAACCTAAAAAACACGGATTGGCGCTCTTATAAAAGGTTATTTGAGGATAGGCTGACCAGCGAACCTCTTATTGAACCTAACTGCATCGGGGATCTAGAGAACATGGTGAACGTTTTTTACGATGACCTGCTCAAATGCCCTAGAGCAGGCTTGCCCTGAATCTAAACAATGGGGCAAACGTAAACCCCATTGGTGGTCACGTGAGTTGGATTCGCTACGCAAATCTTGTAGGAAAAATTTCAACAAAGCCAAAAGACTTAATCTCGAACTAGTATGGCAGGAGTACAAAAAGTCTCTCCAGACCTATAAAAAAGCTTTAAGGGCGGCAAAGAGATCTTCGTGGAGAAACTTCTGTGGCGGCATCGAGGGTGTTTCCGAGACAGCCAGGCTAAGGAAGATTCTCTCAGGATCCTCTAACCCGATAGGTTTCTTGCAGAGGCAAGACGGTTCCTGGACCTCCACGGGAAAAGAAACCCTTGAACTGCTACTGGATACTCACTTCCCTGGGAACACAACTGCGGAGGAAAGAACTCCTCCGTTTATTTCTTCCAACCCCGTCAGCATACCGGTTTCGGAAGAAAAGGTTAGATGGGCTATTCAAAGCTTTAAGCCATACAAATCTGCAGGGCCGGATGGGATAATACCTGCTCAGCTAATTAAGACACTGGAGGTGTCTGCAAAATGGCTCTCTACTATTTTCAGAGCCTGTTTCAAACTTAATCATATACCGTTGGCATGGAGAAATGTCACGGCTGTTTTTATTCCTAAAGCTGGTAAGGCCTCATATACTAATCCAAAGGATCTTAGGCCTATCAGTCTATCATCATTTGCTCTTAAGGCACTTGAAAGGATTGTTAGTTGCCACCTGTCCGATACCATAGACAGTCGACTACTGTCTAATGACCAGCATGCCTACCGCAAAGGCAAATCTACTGAGACTGCACTCCATAGCTTGGTCGGCTATATTGAGAAGTCTCTCAGTGCCAAGGAATTCTGTCTTGTAGCCTTCCTGGACATTGAAGGCGCCTTCAATAATGTGCTTCCAGAAGCCATAACTGGCGCCGTTAGGGATCTAGGAGCCGAATGCTCACTGGTTGAGTTTATAGGCCAGCTACTCAGTTGCAGAGTAGTAAAGTCTAAGCTGGGTGCGAGCGAATTGTCGCGGCACGTGTCGAGGGGGACGCCACAAGGAGGTGTCCTATCCCCACTTCTGTGGAACCTCACCGTTAATACGCTACTGCGAGATACGGTATGGGGTGGCGCAAAAGTTGTCGCGTACGCTGATGACGTCGCGATCGCACTCAGGGGAAAGTTTCCGCAGACACTATGCGAGCTGATGCAACGAGCGCTTCGGGAGGTATCCAAGTGGTCCACCCAATGCGGGCTCAGGGTCAGCTCAAGTAAAGTGGAACTCGTACTCTTCACGAGAAGGTATAAAGTGCCTTCGGTGACCCCACCGGTACTAAATGGTACCCGGTTAAGTATTTCTACAAGTGCCAAATTTTTAGGCGTTGTTTTAGATAGGAAGCTGAACTGGAAAGAGAACCTGGTTCAACGTCATGAAAAGGCTTCCATAGCCCTCTATACTTGTAAGAGAGCCATAGGCAGGAAATGGGGTCTTAACCCCCAGATCTGTCGGTGGATTTTCACAGCGGTCGTCAGACCAATTCTCCTATATGGGGTGATCGTATGGTGGCCCGCTTTAGACAAAGAGGTTAACCTCAGATTACTCACCAAGGTGCAGAGATCTAGTATGATCTGCATAAGCGGGGCGCTCAGAACCACGCCAAATGAGGCTTTGAACGCCATTTTAGACCTCCTTCCTTTAGATTTGGTCGGACAACAGACGGCAGCGATGACTGCTTTGAGACTAAGAGAGACATCCCAGTGGCACCCTGAATGCCAAGGGCACTCTAGTATTTTGAACAAGTTCTGCTCTATTCCGAGCAGCACGGACCGGTGTGCTTGGACATCGGTAAATGAAAGTAACTTTACTACACGAATTCCAAGCAGAGAGGAGTGGAAACCTGAGTTTCACACTCCACCTGAGAGCATTGTCATCTATACAGATGGCTCGAAACTCGATAATCAGGTGGGAGGGGGCGTTTTCTCACGAAACCCTCTCCTGCAAATTTCCTTTAGGTTACCAGATCACTGCAGCGTCTTCCAGGCTGAGGTCTCAGCTATCATGGAAGCGGTGAAGAGTATAGGGACCGGGATTACAGGAAGAGACATCTTCATTTTTAGTGACAGCCAGGCTGCAATCAAAGCTCTGAGCTCTCTCACGTTTAACTCGAATATCGCGCTGGACTGCCGCCGATCTCTACAGGAGATGGCTAAGCAGAACAGACTGTACCTCATTTGGGTCCCTGGTCACCGGGACATAGAGGGAAACTGCATGGCAGATGAACTTGCAAGACAAGGTACGACCAAGCAGATTCTTCAGGATAAAGAACGCATTGGTATGCCGTTTGCCACTTGCAAAATGCTACTCAGAGATTTTACATATAAACAAGCTGACAATAGATGGAGGCAAAATACGGCCTGTCGAACCTCAAGGCAGACGTGGCCTAAATGGGATCGGAAACGGTCGCGCAGCGTTCTCTCTCTAAGAAGGGAAAACATTTCGAATGTGATCGGGGCTCTAACAGGGCACTGTCTGATAGGTATACATGCTGAAAGGTTGGGAGTGCCCTTCCGAAGATGCTGTAGGAGCTGCAAGAATGACGAGGAGGAGGAAACGATCTTGCATCTACTGTGTAAGTGCCCTGCACTGTGTAAAAGCAGGATGCGACATCTGGGATCACCGTTTCTGGATGACCTTAGTAAGGTTTCTAGCACCGAGGTAAATTGTCTGTTGAAGTTTATCAATGAGGCAAACTGGTTTAGTAAGGGGTAATTCTTCTTTTTGGGATGGTACAAAACTTTTCTTGTGGTAACACAATGGGCCAAATATTGGCCTAAGTGAGCCGCTGAAGGCGGCTGCCACTCCAACCTAACCCTAACCTAAGTAAAATATAAAATTTTTTTTTTTTGTATAGTAATACAAAATTGAAAATCTAGGTAAATATGTACATATATTTTGAAACTTTAAATTGGTGTTACAATAGCATTTTCGTATTTAGTATTTCTTTTAATGTTCGAGCTATGGATATTTTCTAAATTACATTTTTTATATCTCAAGGCTTTATAATTTTTTATATATCCTTCATTCCTTTGTTCGAGATAATTTTTTCTTGTCTCATTTCGTTTACTAATATATTTTTGTTTTGAAATCAACATATTTTTATAAATATTTTCTTTATCGCAATTTCCAATTTCAACATTAATAGGCTTCTCCTTCGTAGCTGAATGATAGCTATTATTGTAAAATTCTATTGCTTTATTAATTTTGCCTTTAATATTTAAATCTTTTTGTTCTATTTTAAGTATTCTTATTTTTTCACAAATTGTATTATGAAGCCTCTCAATGTCGGAATTCCCGGTATGACTATTAGGTTTCACTAAACGCAAATCTATATTTTCAGTTTTTAAATATTCTTTTATATTTATACCTTTAAATTCGTTATCGCAAATTAGTTTATCAAAATTTCCCTTCCGAGATTTATATTGCCTTATTTTTTCTATTATTGTTTGATTGTTCCTATCCTCCAAGTGAAAGTTAGAAAATTAGACTTTGAATTAGTATAGATATCCATATGCACTTTTTGCTTTATGTCTGTGGGAGTTTCAGTTAGATAGAATTTAGCTTTAATAGGATTACGATCAAATTTACATTTACTGCATGTAGAACAATTATTTACAAACTTACGAATTAAGCTTTTTAAGTTAGGAATATAAATCAACCGTTTCAAACCCATATAATTTTCGTTTATGTCTGTATGGCCAGTTTCGTTTTTGTGATAATTATATATGTGTTTGAAAGCCTCCTGCTCTGATTCTACATCCTTGGCATGATAAGAACAACGAACAAATTTTACGCTACTATCTCCTTCAAAAAACTCAATTATTTTATTTTGTAAAATAGCATACTGATGGTCATCCAATTCCGTGTATATGCCAATTTTCCCTTTACATATGTTGAAATTTAAAATTTCATCCAAGCTGTTTTCGAAGTTTATGAAATTTTTTTTATTTTTATGTTTAATGTCAATGGTTTTGGTTTTTTTATCTGTTAAAATTATTTGTGTCTTAAATCTGTTTACCACAGTATCTAAAATAGGAATATGGTTGTGAAAATCTTCGGCTTCTGTGTGAATAGTGTCTAAACTGTCTGTAACATTATTATACAGAGAACCTTCTACAGCATCTAACATGTTTATTTCATTTGTGTCTACGTTAATTCCACTAAGGAAGTCTGCAATGTGGTTATCTTTTCCTTTGATATAGGCCAATGCGATATTGAATTCACCTAGTTTAATAAGCCAGCGGTGCAGTCTGGGACTCATCTTCCCCTGCGATTTGACAAAAAGCCAACGCAAAGGCTGATGGTCAGAAAGAATCTCAAACTTTGTACCATACAAATAGCATTTAGGCCGCAAATAGCTGGTGCCCCACACAATATAAAGCAATTCTCTTTCTGTAGCCAAATAGTTCTTTTCGTGGTCGTTAAGTGTTCTGCTTGCAAAGCAGATTGGGTGACCGTCTTGTTGCAAAACGGCACCAAGAGCTTCAGCACTCGCATCTGTTTTTGCATCTGGAATTGCTTGTTGAAATTAGGATAGTTAAGTACTGGGGACTCAGTTATCATTTTCTTTAGCTTCTCGAAAAAATGTATGTAACTTGGGTCATTATTATTTAATTTTACACCTTTTTTTAAATACTTGATCATAGGATATGCTACTTTTGAGTAGTCTCTCATAAATTTACGGTAATATCCGGTTACGCTATGAAAAGATTTAATCTGTTTCACGGTCTTTGGTAACCGTAATTTCAAAATATGTTCCACTTTTTCTGTATTGGGTTTTACGCCTTCTGGGGTTAATATATGACCTAAATACAAAGTCTCTTTCGAGAAAAATCTACATTTATTTATTTGAAGCTTTAAATTTGCTTCTCTAAGTTTCATTAAAACTTGATTAAGGTCGTTTATGTGCTTTTGAAGGCTTGTGGAAAATACTAAGATGTCGTCTAGGTAAACGACACATATCCTGTTAATTTGGTCACGTAATATACTATTAGATAATCTCTGGAAAGTTGCAGGCGCATTTTTAAGACCGAATGGCATGCGAACGAATTCAAAGTGTCCATAGGGTGTAGAAAATGCAGTTTTCAACCGGTCTTCTTGTCTTACAAGAATTTGGTGAAACCCTTTTGCTAAATCGATAGTACTAAAATATTGAGCTCGACCTAATTTATCCAATATGCTTTCAATATTCGGGATAGAAAATTTATCGTCAATTGTAATACTGTTTAAGGCTCGATAATCAACTACAACTCTCCAAGATTTTTCTCCCGAGCTATCGACTTTTTTCGGGACTATCCAAAGTGAACTATTGTATGGGGAATTACTTTCTTTTATAATTCCCTGCCTAAGCATTTCATCGATTTGCTTACAAATTTCCTTCTCATGTATTTGTGGGTAACGATACATCTTTGAGTATACCGGTCTATCAGTTACAGTTTTTATTTCATGTTTTATAATGTCAGTATTGGTAAGAGTTTGTTCTTCTACAAAAATTAAGTCTTTGAAAGAATTGATAATTTTTTGAACAGCTTTCTGCTCCTGTATATTTATACCAATATATAGCCAATCCAAAATGTTTTTGTCAATATTTATTTTTTCTAAAGAATAGATTTCGTTGTATGGATAAGGATAAGATTGTAAAAACTTTATTATATTACCGTTGAATGTAATAGTTTGTTTACTCATATCTATGATGCTATTCATTGGTGTGAGAATATTTTGTCCGATAATTGCATCAAAATGTTTGCCCTGGAAGTCTGCAAGCTTCCAAGACATTGTTGCCCTTTCTTTAAATTCTAAAGGAACATCAGTAATTATTTCATGTGTTATTTTAGTGCTATTATTTAAGGATGCAAAAATGTATTTTGTTTAAGTGGGAGTCTTTTGTATTCTGGCAATTTATTTACACGAAGTAGTGAGGTAGTAGAACCTGTATCTACGAAAGCAATTAGCTTTTCATTCTGAATAGTAATTTAAATTAGTGGTAATGATTTCCCGAGGCTATTGTGAGAAAATTTATAAGATCGTCACCATTTAGATAATAATTACTAGCTTGATTATCTACTTGAGCATGATCTATTTCCATTGGAGAAGTGATATTATTATTATTATGATATTGAGCAACCGGAGCTTGTGTTAAATAAGGGCTATTGTTTTGATTTGAAAATCTGTGGGAATTAGAAAATCTGTTTTGTTTAGTAAAACTTTGTGAATTCTGTTGATAAGACCTTTTTTGTTTATAATGATTAGATGGAGGGTAAAAGTTTGAATTATTTTGTTGAAATGTTGAATTTGGATATTGCTTATTATTTTCAAATCGCTGGTTGCTAATGTTTTTATAACTAATTTGTTGGAATTTCTTTGTTTCAAAATTTTTATGCTCAATTCGAATTAATCCATATTCTTCGAGTACATTAAATGCTTCCCTAATATTTGTTGATTTGGCATTTATAATAACAGATGCCCGATTTACATCAATATTATTCAAAAAAGGTACGCAAAATAAATTTATCTACACGTTGTGGTTCATATTCGGTTGGTTTTTCAATATCGAATTCGAACTTTTCATTAATCTTAGATCGTAAATTGTGAAGGTAATTGAAATCACTTACAAGATCATGATTAACAGCAGTATGAGCACGTTTATACAACTCATCAAACGATTATTTAACACCAAAATTGCTAATAAGAACCTTTTTTACCTCATCCCAAGGCGGAGATGGTCCCAGAGTTCTTAATACATCCAAAGCTGGACCTTGTATTTTGTTCAGTATGACCCTCTGATGAATATGAGCTTTCACATTAGGTTGATCGGCTATCAATGCTTGCACAGCCTCAACCTCGCGAATAAATGATGATAAAGCGTAGTAGCAATCACCTTTAAATATGTGGATAGATTGTGCATCCTCAATGACGTCACTCAATGTTAATTGTAATACCATAGCCATGTTGATATACATATATGTATATATATTAAATTAATTAAATATTTGGTATTTTTATTTAATTCATGTAATGTTCTTTTTTTATGTTTTAATTTGTATATTTCAGTCTCAACAAAATATGGGTTGGTTTAGTTTTTCTTTTTTTTGTTCTCTATTGTTATTAATATTTTTCATTTATAGCAAACAATTTTCTTTCACAAATTACGCAGAGTTCAACGAAAGTTAGCAATCACTATAGTTGTTGTATTTTGTTGTTTATTTTTAAATTACTCGTTTTCTTTCTACTGCTTCACTTTTATTGTTGCTTTTAATTGTTGTTTTTTCAATAATTTCGTGTTTCGTCGCCTCGTGGTTCCATGATTGAGGTTAAAATTTCACATGTGCTGTGTACGCTTTTATCGTATGATGAAAAATCTTAACGGATTTTTTTCCCCCAAACGAGGTTTCAAGCAGCGTGACTATCTTTCGTACGACTTCTTTAGCATGTTGGAAAATATAATTCGAGCTGCAGAATTAAACCGGCCACGCACCACGAAAATCTCAATATTTTTCTGAAGTATTTTGATGAATGCCTTAAAGTATAATTCATTTCATAATTTCGACAGTGCCGTGTTTTTTATATGGGTTGTGATGCAGCCTAATATACGTACATTCATATAAATCGTTAATTCTTATTATGTGCACTTTTAATTAATCATAATATATGTATACATACCACTAAATCTACATAAATACATAAAAAAATTTACTTATGTTCATATAATGCGCATATCTAATTCATATACATATGTATAAAAAAAAAACTTTAACAACTTAATGCGAAAATTAAATTTGTTGCTGACTTGAATGTTGCAGAAACATATATGTAGTATGTATATTCCCAGTGACTGTTTCCAGTAGTAGATCATAATCAGAAATAATAGTGGTTGAGGTAGACGCTAAAATTTAAGTTGGTGTTAGTGCGTATAACAATTCATATAGTATAGTTATGTTAAGGGATTTGAATAAAAAACTTCATGGAAATTCAAGGATACAAACTTGAAATGACATTTTTGAGATGTTTTATTGCTACGAAATTACATTTCATGCACATATATCTGTACTTTATGAAAAACGAAAATCAAATTAAAAAGCAAGATGATACTTATTGGGGAGATCCCTATCAATATATCTTGGAGTAATGAAGGTAGGAGAAGGATGGAATTTGGGTTGGTGTTAGAGCGTGTAACCCTGCCAAATTGATATAAGCTGTTTTATGAAATAAGGAATGCCAGCTGCCCTGCTTGGCAGATAAGCCTTTTCCTTTAGGTAATTATACTCCATATTGTTCGTTCTTATAAGCATTTATATACACCTTATTTTACATGGCCTACAAGCCTTATGCGTAGGGGTATCTGTCAAAGATACAAAATTGACATTGGGAAGATTCCATATGCCATATCAATATGTCTTATAATATGATTAAACTGCTCTTATTACATTATCTTATTAAATGGGCTAATGTAAGTTTCATTTCATATGGCCTATAAGTATGGTGGTCACATTGTTTTCATTGAAATACAGAACACCTCAACGCCAATACAAACCTTGCTAATAAATGGGCGGAAATTTCATAAAATTTTGGTTGGCGTAAACCGAATCACAAGGAACCTTGTATGATTTGCCTGTGCAAAAATCCCATACTTCAGAGTAATGATCAACGAAAACCAGAGTCAAAAATTATATTTCATTAACAGCTGACGAGATAAATGCAGTTATGCCCTTTCAATATATTGTTGAGTAGCAAATAATTATTTGTTCATCGTTTGGAATTTAGTTTCGCACTATAGTAATATTATGATACAGAGCGATACATGCCGCATATACTACTACAAAACATTTTCGCTGGTTTTAATTAAAAATAATTCATACAGAACATTACATTGAAATGCAGTGTATAATACAGAACAGATGATCACCGTACCTATAATATATTTATTTTATTTCGTCGATAAGCTTTACAATAAAGGTAAAATATTCCATATACAGATTTCTGGAATTAAATTCTAAACCTTCTGTGGGGAAACTAAATCCTGCATTTTCCATTTCCTCTTGTGTCGCAAAAATAGTTCAATTTTGTAGCACGGTGCAATAAGTTATAAAACACAAAAAAAATCAATCAAGAGTTTTTTATCTAATATTTAATAGATAATAGTTTAAAGAGCGCTACAGCCAAACATAGTTAGTAAACACAAATTGGCATTTAAATTTTTGAATAATTTACGACAACCTTGTGTTGGTCTAAATGCGTAAAAATTTGGTGAATTTACGACGAGCTAATAGTATAGGGATAGTTCAAGAGTTAATGCACATTAGGCTGCCATTTGTCTTGCCGAATCTGTAGTGTCGAAAAACGTTGTTCTAGAGGTGTTAATATGAATTTAGGTTGCGTATTCATCAGAGGTCCAACTACAGTTGTTATCTTCATTCAAATCATAAACTATTTAGAACTCCTTCTCAGAACGGGCTATTGCAAGCATCCGAATTTCATACACTTTGGGTAGGTGAATATTCAGCTCTATTGCCAAATTCATGTGAACAAATATTCTCACAAATTTACAGGCGAAACAAAAACAAATTTTCCGCATTATGTTTTTGTTTTGCTTGCAAATTTATTGTAATGATTTGCTCCCATGCATGTAGCGATAGGGCTAATTATTTTTATTTCTTAACTCTTAATTGACGAAAGAAAAAACCAAATAAAGCCTAAATTCATTATATGTACCTTCTTATTAGTTATATTAAAATTTACAAAATTTATTATATTATTAATTATATTCATTTGCGGCAAAACGTTGTAAGCTACATCAGTAAATATGCAAAGCCATTGGGTTTTGGATATAAAACGTTTTTACGTTATTAGAATTCCGAAATCCCGTTTTCTTTTCTGTTTACCGGCAACTTTATGTGTGACGTTAGAAAGGGTTTTTTCTATTTCTGAAAGCTGACAATTTTGTCGTTTACAATATTGTTCGCGCGACGATATAAAGTTACAGTTTTTTGCTTTCTCAATTTAAGGGGCATGCGGGTTCACCCAATATATTTAGTGTTGATGTATATTTTAACGATTTTCCTTCATCCCTTGTCGTTCTCCAAGGCACAACACCGAAACCGATTTGTCTCCAAACTCAGACATCATATTCGACCTCTTAAAACTTGTTTACAAAAAAACAAAAAACAAAAAAGAACTTAGGTAGAGCCGCGGTTATCAACATTCAGAACCAACACAATATCCCACAATGCCAAAATCACTGATTTCTACCTACCTAAACACACCACAGATACGACTGTGAGATAATCCGAAATTTGTACATATAATATATACGCGAAAATACAGTGCTCAAGTACCTATGTACATGTGAAGCTGCTATAAGGCAAACCCTTACTACCTGCTAATAACATCATATAAATACCCAACAGAAGACGTTCACTGAATATGGCACAACACCGAACCCGGTTTGCCTCCATACCAACCTTTCCAAGGTATGACGGAGAATCGGAATTGGAAAATCCAACATAAATCAACTTTTCACCTGTCGAAAAACAGAAGTTACAAAATTTTCTCTTCGATGGGGGCGTAGTCCGAATGTTGATTACTTTGGACTCCTATAAAGACGCACATTCATTTTTATATATAATTATAAAATTAACTATCATTGCACACAACAAGTACTGTTTATCTAAAATAAATACTTTCGCCGATTACACTACTCGACAAATTTTGATCAACTTTAGTCTCCAAGAATAAAATAGTCCTTTCCTAAAGTGAAATTTTCTCCTGATTCCGAATATGACTTCCATTTTCTTGTGGCAGATCTAGTTTCCGAGATATCGGCGAAAATATGAAAATTCCCATTTTTGCAGAACACTACTTCATATAGGTACGGCAAAAATTTTCATTTTTCATTTTTTCGTTTTTAACTGTTGAATTATGCATTATACTAATTCCCATAAAAATTTCTTGCCTTCTTCGCCCTCAAGTATCTTCAGTAGTTTGGCCACTATGCCAAAAAACGTTCAAAAAATGTTGAAAAAAAAACGAAATTTTTTACACAATTTCAGATTTAACCACTTTAAAATCGGAAAAATTCTATTGACGAAAAAAAGTTAGCCCTCCTATGTTGTAGGTAATTTAACTACGAAAATTTTAAGCATACCAGTACAACAATCGGACGTGCCATTGAAACTATAGCCCCGTTAACTTGCAAGCGTCTATCCTACAATTTTAGTATTACTCTGATAAAATTGGCGAGACATTTCATTTGGTCACTCTACCTTAGGGTCTAATAAATTTAAAAAGACATCAAGTATTTAATTGTCACTACTGTTTGTTGTAAATTTTGTTTTGCAAATTGTAGTGCAAATTTATACATACTATATCGGTAGATGTGTTTACGAAATGGCTTGTTGCAAAAGAGATTTTAAATGTAAAAATAATCCGGATGATTTTTGCTTTATTTGCGGACATTATATTTTCGGAAACTCAGCTCGGAAAATAACTAATTCTGTCAGAGATGCATACTTTCATTATTTCGGTTTCCGTGTAAAAAATCTCGATAAATCTTGGACACCTAATTTTATTTGCGCCTCCTGTAGATTAACTTTAATGAGATGGGTATCGGGTAAAGGTCATAACATGAAGTTTGGTGTTCCAATGATGTGGACTGAACCCTTTAACCACGACCAGTGCTATTTTTGCGTGATAGACCTTAAAGGTAAAACGAGAAAAAAGAGGAAATTAATAAGTTATCCAAATGTGGCATCAGCTAAAAAACCAAAACTACATGACCATACCTTACCCATACCTAGACCACCTATAAGTTTTGAAGCCTCAAGCGAAAGTGACTCCGAAGCAGATAATTCAGAAAGTGGACAAGAAGGAGAGATCCCACATCGAGTCTCACAAGCCGAACTTAATGACTTGGTCAGAGATTTGAAATTATCGAAATTTGATAGCGAAGTTCTAGGATCTCGTTTGCAGCAATGGGGCAGCCTGGGCCCTTCGACAAGTACTTCCAAATTTCGAAATAGACACAAGACTTTCTCTTCTTTTTTTACTAAAAGTGAAAATATTTGCTACTGCAATGATGTTCAAGGTTTATTTGAAGCACTAAAATTAGAAAATAAAGTGGATGATTGGCGCTTGTTTATAGACAGTTCAAAGCATAGTTTAAAAGCAGCATTACTCCATAAAGGAAATTCGTTACCGTCAATACCAGTGGCACATTCTGAGAATACTAAAGAAACTTATTTAAGCATATCAAATTTACTTGAGCTCATTCAATATAAACAATTTAATTGGAAAATTTGTGCGGACTTAAAGGTAAGCAGTTTCGGTGGTACAGTTTAAAATAAATAGTATATGAAATACATCCTAGGTTGTAGCTATAGTTCTCGGACTTCAAGGAGGTTTCACTAAATATTGCTGTTTTCTCTGTCTTTGGGACAGCCGTGCTAGAGAAACCCATTATATTCAGGAAAACTGGCCACCAAGAGCTGAGTACGAACCAGGTGCCTTCAATATCGCAAACCCGCCTTTAGTAAATCCCGAACGAGTTATTTTGCCAGCACTTCACATCAAATTAGGATTAATGAAAAATTTTGTAAAGGCTTTAAATAAGGACGCGCCATCCTTCCAGTACCTAACGAAATTTTTCCCTAAAATAACTCAAGCCAAATTAAAAGAAGGTATATTTGTTGGTCCGCAAATTAGAAAGTTGCTGAAAGACGAAAATTTTGCGAATCATTTATCATCAGTAGAAGCAGCGGCTTGGGACAGCTTTAAGCAAGTCGTTAGTGGGTTTCTTGGCAACAACAAAGATCCCAACTATAGAGAGATGGTCAAAGCCTTGTTGAAAAACTACAGTGCTATGAAATGCAACATGTCCCTCAAAATGCATTTTTTGCATTCACATTTGGATAATTTTCCCGCAAACCTAGGTGCTGAAAGTGATGAACAGGGTGAAAGGTTTCACCAAGACCTCATGATTTTTGAAAAGCGTTACCAAGGTTTTTGGAATGAAGAAATGATGGGAGATTATTGCTGGACAATAATACGGGAGACAAACCCAGAAAATTATAAACGGGTAGTTAGAAGTACCCACGTCCCTCACTATTGACCACCACGGTAAAATCGCTCAATTTGACTTTTTTAGATGTAGATATGTATGTATTTAATGTTGTTGTCGTTGTTGTTTTTTACTGAATTGCTGATTTATACTCATATTACTCAATTGAATACAGTTTAACGTGCAAACATATGTCTATAATAAAACGTTATAAAAAAATAAAAACCTAGTTTGAATAAAAATTTTCTCTATAAAAAAATTGTAGGATAGACGCTTGCAAGTTAACGGGGCTATAGTTTCAATGGCACGTCCGATTGTTGTGCTGGTATGCTTAAAATTTTCGTAGTTAAATTACCTACAACATAGGAGGGCTAACTTTTTTTCGTCAATAGAATTTTTCCGATTTTAAAGTGGTTAAATCTGAAATTGTGTAAAAAATTTCGTTTTTTTTTCAACATTTTTTGAACGTTTTTTGGCATAGTGGCCAAACTACTGAAGATACTTGAGGGAGGTGAAGGCAAGACATTTTTATGGGAATTAGTATAATGCATAATTCAACAGTTTAAAACGAAAAAATGAAAAATACAAATTTTTGCCGTACCTATATGAAGTAGTGTTCTGCAAAAATGGGAATTTTCATATTTTCGCCGATATCTCGGAAACTAGATCTGCCACAAGAAAATGAAAGTCATATTCGGAATCAGGAGAAAATTTCACTTTAGGAAAGGCCTATTTTATTCTTGGAGATTTTTTTTGTCGAGTAGTGTTATTTAATGTTCAGTTGATCCGAACTTAGACATTTAGAGTTCTGTATTCATGTATTTGTTGTTTGAAAAATAATTTTTAAGCAACAGAAATTTTAAATTCCAATAAAATTAGCCACGTTACCACGATTTAATTTATTACTCTTATTGAAGTAAAATTTTCGACTGCCGAAACCTGGACTACAACCACAAAATTTATATTTATTCGAAACGGAAGCTTTACGCATTTTTTTAATTTATTGAAAACTGTTTTCTTACGGTAAAACTTGAAAAGCTGTTGACTGATAGCTAGTTACGACTCCCTGCATCTAAAGATGAGTTCAGAATAATAATACTAATTAATACTTAACATGTTCACGTTCCCTATTTCCCATTTATTATTTTGCCTTATTGCATTTAATTCATTTCTTACCGGATACCCAAATATAATATTCCGATGTCCGGATTTTTCATTTTAGTATCCAGAAGCTCAAATTTTCGGTTTATCAGGATCAGAAAACACAAGATGGAATAGAAACAGCACATGAATGCATGCTGCCGAATATAAATTATAGCACTTTTTAATTATATTTGATTAAAGTGAAATAAAATACTAGTTTGTTTCAAACTAAAAATATTTGGAAATGCTTTTATATATTGCAATGATTCATTGTTTTTTGAATAGTTTCAAATTAAATTATTTTTATTTAGTAATTTTCAATGAATTAATGAAACTTACCAATCAAAAATATGTAATGGTTTTCCTTTTCGCTTTAGATTTATATATCGCGTTGTGCTCCAGGGTGTATAGATTTTATATTTAAAATTTTTTACTTAGGATAATTTATCTATAAATTAAAAATAAACTATATTTGTGTTATTTTACTTGAATCCTAGATAAACATTTGCTTATACCATTTGCAGCAGCCACGGGGGTTATCATAAGTCTCCATGATTGCAATATGAGCACTGATAGCCTCAATGGGAATGCTGAAGCTAAAATCGGCTCATGAGGAACTTTTGCCTTTTAAACAAATCATTATCACGCCTTACGCTCATGAATATTACCATTGTGCACCTACGGAACGTTGATTGCAACCGGCATCTCAAATCAACTATAACCTATAAATATGAAATTAGAATTTAATATTGCATTCCTCCTCACCTTGTGATAAGTCATGAGTGTGTTAAATATTCTAAAGACTGTCGAATTTTCATTTTCCAATTACATGTCAAAAAAATCTCGCCTTTTATTTTATCGATTGAAATTTGTTATCGTTTCGTTTTCGATAATCGACTAGCTAACGACAGCAACTGATACAGAGATAGTGAATATCGTTAAAAAATGGCTGCTGAATAGCAAAATCGTTATAATATTTGTGAAGATGAGTTAGCCATACGAACATCGTTAAAACAAATAAGTGAAGTGTATGCTGCCCCGCACCAAATTATTGCCATTATTTTAGGCATAACTCTTCAAACCCTTTTCTGCGCATTCTAACTTCCTTCCTCTTCCAGGCCTCGTCTTAGATACTTCTTTGGTAGAGCGCGATATAGCTCAATAAACAGAGTACGCCATGAATAAAAAGGTGTTTATGTGTATGTAAATCACGAAAAATTATACTTTTTCGCGAATTTTCAGCATCATTTATTAATATCAGGTTAATGTGAAGCGCATACTGTTGGTCCATGGCCGGTAGATGCTCGACTAACGGTGGTTTTCAATTTTCAATGGCAGGCATATGGAAACAACGCAAATTCTGAATACCATCATACTTATATCATCAATTGTTTCGCGACATCCTCTCGGCGCCAATCGTAATAATAAAAGAGCTCCAAGGCGCACACTCAACATAGAATTGGTGGAAACAATTTGGTGGAGATGGTGAAAATACGTGCGATGTACCTGGCGCTTGCCAATGCGACGAGCAGTCGCTTCAGTTCAATCTCGGTTTCGCCAAAGATATGTTCGTAGTTAACGGAGGTCACATACGTTAGTGCTTTTTGAGTTCCATTTGGATGTGTGTGTGTATATATACATACATATGTATATGAGAGCAGTCTCAAAGTGCGTGCGAATATTAAATGATGCGGCTCAGTTTTAAATATAAGTTCAAGGGACCACAGTGAGCAAAGGACTCCTGGTCGATGTAGCCCAAAAGTGTAAATCCTTAGTGCTCTTGTGTGAACGTTACTTCTAAGTGCCGTAAGTAATTCATACGTGCAGTTTGTTCGCATCTATCACTTTCTGTGCGAATTGTTTTTAGTACGCGAGAGCGTTGTTTCAAGTTCAAAGCTAAAATTACTCCGCAATAATCTGATTATCGCTGTCAATGTCCAGTCGTACTCAGCGTTCATATCCTCGTACATCGTGGTCAACCTTTCAATTTCGAGTGTGCGAATTCGTGTGTTCGTGACGTCGTTTCGGCACCACTATCCGATGTGATGACCGTACGCGTTCGCTGTAATTTTTCCGAATTAACATATCAATTAGCCCCATACACATCCTTTGATTCAAAGTTATGCCCGTTCTACATTTCAATGTGTTTGAAGGCAAAAGTGTGTTTGGGTGGTCAGAAAACGCGTGTGTACTCACAGTATCCCATATATTCAGGCGACAACGGCTCCAATCATCAACCAAGTGTCATAATCTTCCTCACCATTTCTAGGTAGGAAACGCTGGACTTGCGACCTTTGTGTAGACTTTTGTCGTGAATGGGCAACAAGGTTTGTAGTACAACCACACTTGCTGTTTATTTACATTTTCACTTCCGGTGGACGTGGCCTACATCTGCTATCATTTGCCCGTCTTTTCGTCGTCTGTGACACACTAACACATGACGACCGCTGGACGCGTTGGTAAAAAAACTCTGAAGAAAAGTGAAAACATTACCGTAAACTTTGTTATCATAATAAAAGCAAGCACCTCCCCTACGGCAATTAATGTATACATTTTATCGCACTTGTCGTATATCAGAGCCCATTTTGACCTAAATATTTACTTTTTCAAAGCCACCAGAAAATTGAATTTGGGGAACAATTTAGCCACGATGTCAATAATGACTATGGTAAAAAAGTATCACTTAATTTGAAATAACATACATATAAGATACGAAATTCATTGGACCGAGAAAACAGTTCGCTACAAACTGAGCTTATTTCAAGTTAAATTGCAATAAATATGCTTCAGTCTCATGATATTCAAAAGTCCGTAACTAACAAAAAAATTTTAATATTAATTTTGATTGATTATTATTCATACTGTCAATTTAGTAGTTCTCGCATCGTTTTATGTAAACAAATAGTGTTATTTACGGCTTGTTGCGTTTCAAGTGACGATACGAAAGTGAGAAAATTTAATCGATAATAATTCCAATAGGATTTCATTATTTATTTCATGGAAAATCTTAACTTTAGTCTGTTTAGCCCAATGTTTCCTAATCCAATGTCTGCGGCACTACTTGGCAATTAAAGTTATGACACATTTAGAGAAAGCATAAGAGAAAATTTTCATCACCAAATGTTGGCTGATGCATTCTAAAATTTACCATAAACTGAGGAGCCTACCCTTTTGGCCCTAATGTTAGTGAAGTTGGTAAGAAATTTTTCTGCTTTGGTATTACTACAATTCCACAGAACGATTAAATGCTCAAAATCTCGAATACTCCGTCAAAATCTGGAATTAAGGTCAAACTCCCGCTTATAAATTTAACATTCTGTGCATCGATTTTAATTTTTTATATGTAAAAATTCTACCGGAAAAAAAATTTTAAATACCAGAGTTACGCAAATTGTTTTTTATGTTAATCATAAGCCAAAAATATACGAAATAATTTTAGTTTAGAGTAGAAATTCGTCAAGTGGTCACTCGATTTTTCACAATGCCAAGATGGTCATTATTATTTATTGTAATGGGTAGTATTAAACATCCTCATAAGGGTTTACGGAGTCGTTTTTCCAAAAATTTTTATTTATTCTTATTTTTTTTTTTTTTTTGATACCAAAAAAACGGTAAATATTTCTTTCTACATTAATTACGCAAAAACTACTCGATCGAATCATTTCAAATTTTCAGGATATGTTAAAATGACTATAAACTTTATAGAAAAAAAAAACGTTTTAATTTTAGGTAGGTAATAAAAACCTAATCGCTTGCGAGTGGTGCGCGCTGTCGCTGTCGTGCACGGTTATAAAGCGCATGTTGCGCGACAAAATATCGATTATTTACGAACTTGAGTGCGATCCCAAAATTTTCTTCCAGAATCTAAAATCAATATATATAAGAAATATAACCTATTGAGAAATATGTTTTCAAACGACTGAGAACGTTAAAAAAAATTATTTGTTTATAATAAATGTTATTAAAAAGTAGGAAAAAATTTATTGTTATTAGTGCAATTTTTTTTTAAGTTTATAGCCATTTTAACATATCCTGAAAATTTGAAATGGTTTGATTAAGTAGTTTTTGCGTAATTAATGTAGAAAGCAAAATGTACGGTTTTTTTGGTATCAAAAAAAAAAAAAAAAAAAAAAAAAAATTTGTTGGAAAAACGACTTCGTAAACCCTTATGAGGATGTTTAAGACTGCCCATTACAATAAATAATAATGACCATCTTGGCATTGTGAAAAATCGAGTGACCACTTGACGAATTTCCACTCTTTCACAATTGAATATATTCTGCGATAAATTATCTCGTAATAAATATTGACTGTCGGATTTCATTAGAGATTAAATGTTGTTTTAAAATCTTACAACGTACATAAAACAGTGTAAGATTGAAAATGACGAAACTGTTTTTGTGAGTACTATAATCATGCTTAGTAATTAATGTAAATATACGATTTATCAACTTTTTTTTAACTCTTTCTTTAATGAAAGTATAAATATATGCAATTTCATAATTTTATCAGCTAAAGCATAAAATAACAACAATACCAAAAAATTGAAATTGTGTTAGTGGGTTCATGTGATCCAATTTACGTAAATCAGACGCAAAAGATAAGGGAAATAGTTTTAATTTTACAATTGAAATTATTACAATAGATTCAAATTTAACCACAAATCTCTGCGACCAATTGTGCACGTCATAAATATTGAGTATCGCATTTCGCATATAATATGACAAACAACTCAAAACTGAAATAAAAACAAACAAAAAATACAGTACAAATTTAAAATTTTTCTTAAGTTTGGGGTAATAGTACCGTTATTTTTGTTGAGCAATACTGTTAATTGATGCTTATGTTAATTAAACGTTTCGATTAAATTTATTTTATGATTGATACAGTTTATTTTTCAACCATATGGTCCGTTTTATCGCAAAGTTATTGTGGAGAAAAATGAAGTGGAATCTGTATACTTTGCTTCGAAATCAGACGATTTAACTTTCCTCACCATATCGGATTGACTGCAGTTTTAACTAGAAAATTTAATTAGACACAAATCGAGTCACATTAGCAAGGTAGGAGACATTTGTGATGTCTTGCCTGAATTTCAATTATTTGCATTCTTATTTTAGTTAGAGTGCCACATACATACATAAAAAGTTACCATTTTTATACCCGAGCGCACTGGTACCCAGGATATTATAACTTTGATCACCTAACGGTTGTTTGTAACAGCATAAAATAATCCGGATAGATATAGACAGATATAGACAGATAAACAGATAGATATGTAGATACCAAAATTCTTAGAATTAATAGCGAATTAGATTAAGCCTTGTCTGTCTGTCCGTCCGTCCGTCTGTCAATCGGATAACCCGAATAACTATTGAGCTATCTTAACGAAACTTGGTATACACATTGCCATGGACCAAGGTACTTTGGTATTGCAAATGGGTGAAATCGGACAAAAACCACGCCCACCTCTCATACCAGCGTAATTTTCGAAAATTAAAAAAACCCGATATTTAAGTCAGCATTAAAGGCAATTCGCTCAAATTTAATGTGAAGGATGGGCCTGCACTAGAAAATACACCGAACCAAAAAAATTTTAAAATGGGCGTACAGCCGCATCAGACCAAAATTACGCCCACCTCTCATATAACGGTAATTTTCAACAATCAACTAAAAAGAAATTTAATATTTAGAATGAGGTTACACAAGCAAATACACGAAATAAAAAAAATTGGTTATAGGCGTGGCACCACCCACTTTCGAATAACCAGGTATATCTCAAAAACTATGCCACCAAATTTGGTGTACATATTGCATTTTCAGTTAATAAGCAAAATTACGAAAATTGTAAAAATTGTAAAAATCGTACAAAAACGTGCCATTTCATATAATGGCAAAAAAACTCCGATATTTATTAACTATACAAGGTCATTTCCTCAAATTTGATAGACAAGATCGGATATGAGTTATATGTAACCATGTATGTTGGGAATGACCATGGTATCGCCCACCTTATATCAAATTGGTATATCTCCGAAAGTTCTTTATCAAATTCTACCATATTACGTACACTTTGCATCACAATTTCGAAAATTATCGAAATTAGACTAAAGCCACACTCACCTCGCATATAACAGGAATTTGCAACAAATCGAAATATTCTATACTTTACTAAATCATGCCGCGAATTCTTTCAAATTTAGTATTTTAATTGGGGAGAGAAGTATTTAAATTCACACTAATTTCACTATTTTATTTAAATCAATAAACGTCGTTTAAGATTTCAAAATGTTTTTATACTAGCAAACCCGGCTTGATTTGATGCCCCAATAAAGACATATTTTTATGTACATATATGTACATATGTATATCGAATATAAAATATCTTCGGCAAATAGCTGTAAAGATATTGTGAATAGCAGTTTCATCTTAAATAGGGGCATGAGTCCGCCTTTTCTCCAACAAAAAATATATACAGCCTCATATATGGGATCTATGTACGTATTTATCAAATATTGAACATCTGCATCAAATAAGTGTTGAGTTACAAGGAATTTTGCTTTTTTATTATATATGGCGTGGTGCCGACCATTTTCGCAAAATGATAAATGAAACATATGTATGTACATACTCAAATATCAATCATCTGCACCGAACAGTTCCATGGGTCGTGTCACCACCCAATTTTCCAAATTTGTATATACCTTACGTTCGACCTGGAGACCACATGCACCTAATGTAAACATTTGATAAAGATCGGTTTAGTAATTAGGGTATTTAAGGTTTGGTTGAATCAAACTTAGACTCTTTTATACATATCACACCCGAGCGCAGTGGTGCCGAGGGTTTTATAACTTTATTCACTTAACGTTTGTTGTAGCAGCATTGAGCAAGCCGGATAGATATAGACATAAGTACGCTTTGCGTTTCAACTAAGTAAGAAACCGTTTGAATATTATATAATGGAATTTGTAATCAGAATGTCATAATTTGTGGGGACTTTCAACTATGTCTAAAGTCTACTAAGGATAGAATAGAAATGTTTCTTAAGGAAAGCAGTTTTAGATTGCTTTTGGTCTAGAATGTTCTACTGCACATTATGGGACGTAAATTGACAGCGCGTTTTCAAATTTGGATGGTAATATGGTTAACGCAATTACTTATGAAACGGTTCACAGTTACCTCAATTGTATTTGCATTTCTGTATTTGACAAAATTTTAATTTTAAGAATAGCATTAGTAAAATGCATATATAATTATACTTTAGAAGAAAAATATAATTATAAGTATTTATATGTTATAAGTATAGTATGGAAACTGTTTAATATAAAAATAATAAATATGTACATTAAGAAAATATTTTAAATATAATATTTTAATATAGCGAATAGAACAATAATTTCATAAACATATAACTATACGCAAACGCCTACACTAAAAGCATACCCATTTATTTTAGTTTTTCTTTTGATAAAAAAAGTCAATTAGTTTTTCAACATAAAGATTATTACATCGAGCACGGTTTATTTGAAATAAAGTTCGGTTGCACCCGAATTTAGACTCTTCCTTACTTGCTATTATTAAAAACAAAAGCATTGAAGTAAGAAATCGAATATCTTTTGACAAAACTTAGGGGTTTAAATACGAAATAAACATTATTTTCAACGTGGGTTGCAAAAATATAATGGTTAATGGTAAGCTAATGGCAAATAATTCACTATTATTTTATCTTTAGAATTTGCGCTTAATCACATTTGCCCACCACTCATTTTGATAACGCAATGCACATTTATCAAAAATTCTTCTTAGAATTATTATAATCGTTCTGTTTTTTGTTTTCCTGTTAACGACTTCTACATATGGTTGCAACTTTATAACTTTCATACCTTGTAGCTTGGGTAGTGGTTGATGTAACGGGTTTGGATGTGTTACTTACTTAATTGACACTATAACCACATTAGCGATTTTGGCCGAACTTCTCCTACAATTTGTGGTGTGCGTCTTGATGTTGTAACACAAATTGAGGGGCCTACTGTTTTACGCCGACTCCGAACGGCGAATGATTTTTTTTGTGAGAAGTTATTTCATGGCAGAAATACACTCGGAGGTTCGCCATTGCCTGCCGAGGGGCGACCTCTATTAGAAAAAACTTTTCTATGATGGTTGATGTTACTTGCCTTGTCCAGTATTTGAACCCGCGGAATCAAGCGCGCACACGCTACACACTCGGCTACGGCGGCCGCAATAATGAATGTGGTTAAATTAAAAAGACTTCATTTTTCCAATCCTGGGTTATAATGAAGAGTCGTGCAGGATGGGTGCCCTTAGACGCAAGAAACGCGCAAGAAAATAGGAAAAAAGGAAAGAAAAAGTAATTTTAAACTTGATGAGGCTATATATTATTTGTTATATATTGCAGGTTATATATTATTATATTTGTTTCGACATAGTTTTCGAGATATACCTATTTGTTCGAAACTGGGCGTTTCCACGCCTATAAAAACGTTTTTTTTATTCCGTGTGTTTGCTTATGCAACTTCACTTAATATATTCAATTTGTCTTTAATGCTGACTTAAATATCTCGCTTTTTTGATTATTTTAAATTACCGTTATATGAGAAGTGGGCGGAACGTTTTTGCCAGATTTTAAAAGGTTTTGAAATTTAGCGGACTGACTAGAATGCATATATGCTAAGTTGGTAAAGTTTAGTCAAGAAGTTTCGGAGATATAACTTTTCCTTATAAACATTTACATATTTCCTTAAAGCTTCGTTCAATTATTTCGTTCGGCCTGCGTCGTTAGTTCTACCTTTTCCAAGCTGGATAAAGGAGCGAATGGTCTGGAGGTGAATGAGGAAGTATCTCCAGTCATCAGTTGAACAGTCAGCGCATTCGCGCCTTGGCCTCCGCGTCACTGATGTCAGTTACAATTTTGATAAAGTAGAGAACTTTGCTTGTCTTGGAACCAGCATCAACACCAACAATAAGGTAAGCCTCGAAGTCCAAAGAAGAATGTCTCTTGCCAATAAGTGGGCTGCGTTGGCAACTGCATAGTAAAGCCCTCTCTTAACGAACCAAAACCACGCTCTATAAGTCCTTCATCATGCCCGCATGGACGTTGTCAAAATCGGATTAGATAGCCCTTGGAATGTTCGAGTGAAAGATTATCTAAAAGATTTTAGGGCTCTTACGAGTACGTCTTTGCATAGGATGGAAATGAGCTTTACCGCGACATTGACATAATTCAACGAATTAATACTCAGCCGTTACGCTGGGTAGGCTATGTTGTACGTAAGTATGTAAGAAAATGTTCCAGCCTGGCAACTATTCAACGCGGTGCCCGCTGGTGGTGGCAGAGGAAGACGAAGGACCCTTCTACGTTGGAAAAACCGGGTAAAGGAGTACTTAGCTACACGTGGGATCTTTAGCTGGTACCGGTTAGGAAGGAAGAGGAGCGACTGGTCGTCTATGTTGAAATTGGCCAAAATCGCCTCGGCAGTTATAGCGCCAGTTAAGAAGAAGCAAAAGAATTCTTAGTTCCTCAAACGAATATCTCATTCTGTATCAAATATTGAGTATCGGTATTTAATAACATGTTTGCTAATTTTCTCCCTATTCTTGCACTTGCAAATTGCTCTGAGTATATTTGCAGTATTAATTGGATGGTTGTACTTAGGCATTATCAAACAATTAGTGCTTGGCCGAGCTTTAGAGAACAGCACGGCTTAATTTTTTTTCAGTCTAGTACAAAATGTGTTTTCTGTTCGTTTTGATTCAGTCCTGTACAAAAATGGTAGCACATACTTACATATGTAGAATAAAGGACAACCCTACACCCAAGTGGTGTTTAACCGGCAAATTAAACCGATTGCCCCCAGGCTGTATGCATCTTTTTCTGGCATACACATTGCCTTTATCACACAACAGTCGCATTGTGCCTGCAGCGAAAAGAAGGTGACGACAAAAGTATTTCCGTTACTTCGTACTAGCCTCGTTTGACGGATTGACGTCACAGTTGGCTCTTAAAAAGTTGATTTTTTAGAGTTTTGAGTGATTTTTACAAAAAGTTAAACACAGAATAATAAATGTGAAGTGCCGAGCTTTGTATTTTAGCAGTTGCAGTGCAAATAAAACGCCCAAGTGCAGTTATCACCTTCGTTTTCGTCTCGCTATTCCTGTAGCAGCAAACACTGTGACGTGTACGCTGCCGGCGTTGTCGTAATCTTGTTTTCTATTATCATTCTTGCATTGTGCCGTATATCACGTATAGATGTTGTGTTTTCTTATATGGGATTCTTGTATTTGTTGTAATTTTTTCTTATAAAAGAATTATATGGACAAAATAAATACAGATTTATTTATCGGACAACGAATAAACTTCACTTAACTATCTACCCATACGCCATAGCATACCACAAACATTTCACCAAAACCGATCGAGGGTTTTTGGGTGTTATACCACTTTTGCAACTTCACTTTATATACTAATATTAAATATGTACATATATGTTTTGAATTTCAACCAAATCGAACCATAAATACGGGTTTTCCAAATATCTGCACACCTCCGGCATCCAACGAGTGCATTTTCACATTACATTTCATTGTCATCGAGATTTGACCTATACGGAACTTTTCGAGGCTCTAGCTAAACGGGATGCTAGCGTGAAATCGATCGCATGATTTATACCATGCAGATAATGGAATCAAGTTAAAAATTCAATAAGAGTAATCAAGCTAGGCTGTCTGCATTTAATCGTAACCCGCCCTAATGTAAAACAAATATTTATTTTAGTTTGGAGCTCGGTTTCTGATTCGAACAAAAAATGGAGTTCGGTCGAACTCTGCAAATAATAATCTCTGCAGGCACTTCTAGTAATATGTTTGTATACTTCGTTTGTCAATTTAGGGAAATAAAATCTATTTTCGCACACATGCTTGCATACACACACACTGATTCATATGTAAACATTTAATATTTACAGGCAAGTGCAATAAGCACTCAGGCGAGCGTACGCACCGTTTTGGATTGGCTTTAAATGGCAGCAGAGTGAAAGTGGAAGTTGTTTGCCAGCACTACGATGTTTACTCAATTGGCCCCGTTTTAATGTAACCGAGTTGCAAAAGAACACTCCAACTCGGATAAAATTTCCTTTAGTTGCAGAAGCAACCCTGTTAGCACTTTTAATGTAAGTTGCGATTTGTTTAGTGCTATTCTGCCCGTAATTTTTATGTTTATGTAGTTATATATTTACAAATGCTATGCAAATAAAAACGAATTAGGTCTTAAATCTAAATTTCCCATGTATTTTCTTGGGGTTAACTCACAATAGCGCAGTTTTTTCACTTCCCAACACTACATCTGAGGTCGGATATCATTTGACCGAGTTAGCTCGACTCGCATATTTTTCCGAGTTAGTGTTGTTGCTTTACATGCAATTCATTATCTTACCTAGTGTTCTTTTGCAACTAGGTTACAAAGAAACGGGCTCATTGACACACATTTTAGAATTCCCCTTTTCCTCTAGGGAAGTTGCCCAGCATTTGTTTTTAATAAATATAAACAGCTAAAGTGCATGCACATATCACTGTAACCGACTTGCACAGGAACACTTCAACTCGGATAAAATTTTCTTTACTTGCAAAAGCAACCCTGTTATCATCTTTCATGAAATATGAGTTTTATTTCGTGCTATTTAAGAACGGAAAATCGCCGTGATGCCAAATTTTGTGCTGATTTAGTTATATGTATATTTAAGAATACTATACAAAAAAAAGAAACGAATTAGGTCTTAAATTAAAATTTCCCGTGTATTTTCTTCCGACTCATTCACGCAGTTTTTTCACTTCTCAACACTAGATCTCAGGTCGGATATCATTTTACCAGCTGGCGCAACTCGCATATTTTTCCGAGTTAGTGTTGCTGTTTTACATGCTATTTCTTATCCTACCTAATGTTCTTTTGCAACTAGGTTACAAAGAAACGGTCCCATTATAATATATCTTAAAAGTGCATTAAGTGATTTTCACTTATTTCTCTGGAAACGGAAACATATTCATATATCAACAAAAACTCAGTAGGGGATTCTCTAATAGCGTTTTCTTTTCTGGAATTTTTCATATGAGAAAAGAACAAAAAATATTCCATTCTATGAATTTCCCTTGCATCATCAATTTAATTCATCAAAGGCAATAAAAATAGATAAATAACTTGCATTTAGCGTCAAAAAAGAAAAGAGAGTGCGGGAATCGTCACCCTCGCTCCACATCTTATTGGGTTGCTGCCTATTCTTTTTAGCGGGTGTTACTCCTTCGTCAGCCTTTTTTTATCTAAAAATGGTAAATAAAGCTTTAGTAACAAATAAAAATATATGAAAATGCAAGAAAATAAACATGGGTTCAGCTGCAGCATACTTTGCAACCGTTGCAATCCGTGATTTCATAAGGCATTTGCACAAAAGATCATCAAAGAATCACTTTTTCGATACTCACATCCACTCACGATTTTTCAATCTAAGTACGTATAAGTCAGTGAAACGCCAGAACTCTGATCTACGCATATTCACCATATCGCTGATGTAGTATAAATATGGATGCGATGTTATCCATACTGCGATCCATACGGCTACATAGTTTTAAATATTTAAAATACTCAGCAACAGAAGAACGAAAGGCGACTGATTCAACTGAAAAATCAATTACGTTAAGTAGTGACTATAACTAAAATATGAATTATTTTTCGAAAATATTTTTTAAATGATTCTTTGGAAACTTGTATAAACTTATTTTCATGTCGAACCGACCTCACAACGAAATTGTTTCCATAAACTAGTTATAATATGTAAAGTATATGCAATTCCCAATCAGTTCCTCAATATCTTTTGAAGAAATCTATTAAGGAATAAAGACGAGGTAATTACTTATTTTATGGTCTATTATTTGATAACGATATAGAATTTCCTAGAGTAAAAAGAAAATTTCAACTAAATTAATTATTTCTTCAATACCAGAATTAGTAATCGTCCTTTATTTATGAGTATTATATCCAGACATATTTTCTTTAACCCCCCAAAATCTGGTTTTGTAGATCAAGTAATCATCAATTCTGAATAAGCACGAAATTCACCGTTGTAGATGTGAGTAATTCAAATTCGGCTTGTACTTACAATATTTTCCGACACAATGGTGTGTAGGTAGTATCTTGTAAAAATTTTAGGTCCTCGGAGATTTTTTGTGCTAGTAGTTCGGATCCCAATGAAGTAAACCGATTTCACTCCGTTAGCAGTATTTTTAAACTTAATTTCCATTCAATGGCAAAACAAAATTAAACGCTGCATATAGAAATGGCAACACCGAACCTTTTATGTATAATTTATGTATTGTCTAGATCAAGTAAATTTTATAATTTAAAAAGTTTACTTATTTATATAAGGCTCATTTTAGGATTATTATATATGATTAGAATGTCAGTGACAGTCAGTGCTCTATCTTTCTCTCTCTGAAGGATCCCTTATGCATAAGGCGTAAATGCTTAGGTGCGTAAGGGTTTATAAGGGGGAACATATAAAATAAACTCTGCCATAGGCATTCCTCATCTCTTACAGCTGTTTATACAAGTTTTTGGATGGTAAATATTGTGTGTGTATGTACATATGTATGTACATATGGACATATCAACACATTATTTTCTCCTATCCTCATTCAAGTTGATCTAGAAACTATTGATGAGTGGCATATCTAATAAATATCATAATTTACACTCGTATTCTCATCTCCGTCAAAACCGCATCTGCATCATCGTAATGGCATCTCTTGATGACTGTTCTGCTCGTAAAAGATTTACACATACTTACTTATATATGTATATGTATAGATGTGCATACAATACACACACTATGTATTGGCCCATAACAGTCTGTGACGCTCAATTGAAACTGCAAAAGCTTTTGGCTCCTTCACTGGCAATGGAAATGCATACATACATACATACATATATAGTAACAAAACACCAAAGCAGCATCCCAGCAAACACAGTTTCTAACGTTAGAGAAACATATGATCTTTCGCTAGAATTATGATGCCATTTCACCAAGTTTATGTAACAGTGATACATTTTTGTTTCGTTTTGTAAAGTTTTTAATGCAAATTACTTACTAATCTAACAAAATTTTTTAGTAAAATATGTATTTAAAATTCAATGCCCATTCTATCGAATTCATGTTCGAATTACTATCCGTTTTTTGCGTTAGCGCGTTTAGTTATGGAGTTTCTCCCATAAGAACAAGTGTAATATTCAACTTAACTGACAAACGTACGCATACGAATACGCGTTTTAGGAAATTCAGCGTAAGTCCCCTTTTTGTTGAGAATGCGTATATAAAATGCGAAACGCTTGTTGGTATAATGTGCAAAGGACATATCTATGTATATATTTATTTCTATACACACACACACACACATCTATGTACATATATGTATATATATAGCTGATGTGGGTGATGGCACATTTCAAGTACATGGGCTTTCATGTTGTATGTATGTATTTTATTGCAGATAATATTCACAGACAAAATCTGCCCATAAGTGTAGACATCTTTTCTGTCAAGTTACATTTCAACAAGGATGTGGATGGAAGTGAGAAAAACATTAAAAGGTACAAGTATACATACATACATACATTTGCATATATGTACGTATGCTTGTATATATTGACATATCCCTGAAGTCAAACTTACTACTCGGTCTTTTATTGGATATGACCGTATGAGACTTTGTTTGACAGTCTAAATTCATTAAAAAATGTAGTTAGCCTCAGTCTAGAAGTGAAATAAAATCGCATGGCCTAATTTAATTTTTTGTTGCGGTCAAATATGCACCAGGATCCGTTGAGGGATATAACTATTGGGATCATCAATTCTCTCTGGATCATTAGATAGTCGCGCTTTTAATAATTCTGTTTGCCCTTGACCGCCCTTCAAAAAAATAACCCTGGCAGATTAAAACTTCAGGTCAGCCATCCACAGTATTTTTTTGTAGTTCTTGATTGTGGGCGTATTTCTTTTACAAAAATTAATATAAATTAATAATTATTTCCATCCACAACTTTTATTATTTTGTTTCGTTATTAGCAGATGATATATTGTCGTATAAAATGTCAATTGTCAACCCATAAAAAGCATGTTGGACTGAATATAGATTGTGATGTCGCTAACCCTCTCTTAGCGATTTTGGCAGTGCCCATTAGCTGGTATTTTAACCCTCAATAAAATAATTCCCTCCAGTATGAATTTTAACACTCATTCAAATCTTCATGCAAATTACTTACTTAATTGACATTATATTCAGTACAAGGAGTATTGGAAAATGAATAAGAATAAGATTTTACATTTAAAAAAATGGTAGAAGAAAGCAATATCAGATTGTTGAATTTATACAAAACGTTATGAATTCGAATTTATCATAAAAGGGAATAAATAATTTTAAGGTATTATCTTTTAATTCATTTTTTGTTTTCGTTTTAAATTTTTTATTATCTAAAAGAAAATCTAATAATTGTCGATTATGATTGGTTGCTGAAACTTTTTTGTTATTGCCAACTGCGTAGTATGTCATTCGGGTTTAGTGAAACCGAATTTATGGTTAGAATTGCACAACGTAATGAATTTATTAGAAGTTTCATTTTCATGATTAAGTTTTCTGGAGCCCTCTTCCTTGGAATCCCATGCCGTATAGTTTCTTTAACTCAATAATCTAATTTTATTTGCTGTTTTAAGTAGGAAACCCTCTCTAAGGTATTTTTAAAATGATGTTTTCTCAAAACTTTATCGTATAAGGCCCATAAATTATTATAATCTCAATTGATATTTTATATTTAGCGTTCTCAAGTTTTTTAGTTTGTCACTCATATTGTAAAATATCATTTAATTTAACTTAATTGACTTATAATGTGGCAACCTCCTGTCAAAACAATTGGGAAATGAAGCCTTATTAAACTCCTTTCGTTTAATACCCATATTGCAATGCTTGAGTTCATTATTTGATTTAAAATATTGGATCTATTTTAAGAAAAATAACAATTACATATGTATGTGTATGCCAGATCTTATCCCAATCTGTCCAGTCGTCATCACGATGTGATTTACCTTATTTATTTAATTGACTCTAACTTTTTAACAGCTCTTATCAAAAATATAACCTATATATGTATTACCCCATCTTATACCGATTCACTCACACACAAACTTTCATACTTATAATATTTATAATTTTTTAACAACTTTCAAAAAAAATTTGTGTAAATATATGTATGTATATACACTTTGAATATCCTAATTTATTAATTTTAATACAGTTAGCAACCCCTAAATATTGTTTTGGGACTAGACCTAAATTTCTTATAAATCCCTGGACCTAAATTTCTTATAAATCTAGTTGAATTTAATTTTTCTAATCTTCGAATATATTTCTCTCGAAGAGTTTCTTTAAAAGTACTTTTTTAAACCAGGCTATCCGTTACCTTACCACTTAATAACCTTCAAGAGGTGGCAACCCCCATCAAACACGTTTCCGTATAAATTCTTTCGTTTCAGAGTAATACTGTTATAATTAATGTTTTTAAATACTCCTTAAACATAATTTCATAGTTAACTTTTTTAAACTTAATGCCTTTGAATCCCATTACGTGATATTTCCGCTAACTGAATAATTAAATTTAATTTACTCTTTTAAGCAGGTGGCAACTCTCTCAAAAAGTATTTTCAAAATAAAGTTTTCTTTAAATAGAAAAAACGATTATAATACTTTGAATCTTTTTCAAATTCATCGGAATTCCTAGAGGTAGCAAAGGAAATCTCCGTTTCCATATTCCGTAAGACCGTTCAACGTAGTTTCTTGCCCAAATTAGACATTCATAAAAGAGGTTTTCGAAGGGTGCCCGTCTTAACAAAGGTGTAATAGCAAAAATTTGAGTTTTCATTGGCACTATCTGCAATCACAATACCTTTTCCCAACTCTTTAGACTCTAAACGGAAGCAAATACGAGAGTTACGAAAACCCATCATCTCGGTCTCGAAAATCCTTAGAATCGTAACTTTAGAAAAAATTCACCGTTGTGCCGTTGGATATCATCAGTATCGACATCACTCTCAATATCTGATTCAAAATCTTCCATTTCGCGAAAAAATTAAATTTCGAAATATGAAATTTTTTTAAATGGATGTAAAGATTACTATTCAAGTTTGTGACCGCCCCTTCGAAAAGCATAACTGGGTACTGCAAACATCCAAATTTTGTTTTATATATGGCGCCCAATTTGCGGACATTTTCTTTATTATTTTAGCATATGTTACTTTTGCGTTGTTCTTTTCGTAAAATTGAATGACGAGTTTTCAAAATAATATTTCATTTAATGATTACCAATTCGAAAAAATCAGCATAACAAGACTGCCGACAGAATATTAATTCGAAGAACATAGCAGCCTGTTTCAATATGTACTTGCAATCTCAATGGCTAGAAAGGTGTTCAAGTAGGAGGATCAGGGCGCTTGCTTTTTATAGACCTACACAGATGGAATGACGAAAATGATTTAAATAAATTAAAAAATATAAATGAAAAGCAATATATCCTTATATGTTCCCACACAAAAAAATTGGCGATTATTGCTCACCTTTATCTGCCAAACATAATGTAAGAAGATATGTATGTCTACACTGTGTGAATAACTGCCGCAACTTCACAATGGAGAAAGTCGATTACGTTCTTGGTCTCGGCCCTGACCGATAAACGGGATAAGAAGAAGATGAGTAAATGAGTAATACCCTTAAGAAAAGAAAATATTTTAACCTAAACAAAATACAAAAAAAAATTAATTCGCTTTTTCACTCGATTACCAAAAATATCACTTTCGAAGAAAGTTGGAGGTGGAATAACTTGGTTTGAATATAATCGTGCCGGTGGAAGTATCTTGTGTTGGGAGCTCTCTATCAAGATCAGACTTAGACTTCAAAACCAATTTAGTGTAATTCAGGAAGAGGTAACTGCATTGCGCATTGGTTATTAAGGATCGGTTGGTTGCTTGATCTCATTTTTGATGATATCGGATTATTTTTTTTGGCGATTTCATCGAAAAATTAAAGAAAGAAATTTTACCTAATTATTTGCGTACTGCTTTTGGATACAAATGAACTCAACGACGGTCTTTCTTTCTGATCGGTTAAACGATGATAGGGCACCGGCTGGTTGAAACTCACTGTAAGACAACTATTAAACCTGCTTTAAGGATAATGGGGTGGAGTTATCTCAAGACTTCCTTTTCGTAAGCCGCTCAGCTTTCATAAAGCTGATAACCAAATAACTGGTCTTGTATTCCCTAAGCCACCCGTAGTATCTCTCTGTGTAACGTTTTTATTGGATCACAACGTATTTTCAAAGTAGATGTTACCATTTACAAAACTCTAGTATCACAAATCTCCACTCTAGATGCCGTAGTGCCCCGATTACAATATATTGTATATGTGACAATATCTGATCGCAAAATGGATAAACTGAATAACGCTGGCGCCAAAATATTATATAAAATCATAATTATGATGTTATTTGATTCACGTCTTTTATACTGTATGAAACTGTAGAAAAATCGTGTTTGTACATTCAAATTATTTGAAAAGAATGACCGAACGAACCATTTCCTTTTGAATAAAATGTAATTTTTGCAACGGCATCAATGTATGCCGGTGTTTGTTATTTGTTGTTGAGTTTTTTTTTTAAATTCAGAACCCAGGAAGAATTAGACAGTATCATAATTCAGAGAATAAGGCATATTACTCTCTCACGGACAGAGGTACACTTAGCAATACGAATTCATATCAGGTGGTGTTAAGAAAGCAGCTGAGTGGCTTCCTTTAATGAACTTAATGTCAAAATTATGTATTGTTGTAATTCGTATTGTCATTGGGCGTATAATTTGTGAGTGTACATTTATATTTTTGAGCTGAGCACTGCGTTTTGTGTGAACAGGAATTACTAAATATTTGCAAGCAAGCCCGCACAGTTGCACTTGAACTTACTCTTTGGAATAATTTTTCTTATGCATTTGGTTTTTTGTTTGCCGCTTCATCGTTGTTAAATCACTTCTTCTAAAATATTCCATTGATTTGTTGCCTCAAATGCAACCCTATGCCAAAAGCAGCTAAAAAATTTGCGAGCACGAATTCGCAACTTCTTCTCCAAAAGAATTGTTCAAGTTTTTGGCGTAAACGAAAGCGATTTGGTACAAGTTGGTACAAGCTTGTACAAGATATCTGTCTTGGTCGCTTCGATAAATATTGTTTCTCAGCCGAACGACTTCATTACTTTTTATCTAGTCGTTTGTGGCTGGCAAATATTTATAGAGCATTTTGAATACTATACAACATCCATATTGCTCTATAACTTATAATGATAAAACTGTAAAAAATTGGAAATCGCTGTTAACCGTTACTTTTACTTTTGGTTTTGCAAAAGAGCTTTATAATTCGGCCGTTTTTCATAGTTCTAATAGGAGTTGTCAAGCTGCCACCCTAGCAACCTTGGCACTTCGTTATATGGCGATTCGGCGCTTTCGTTAGATTTACAAAAACTTAGTGTGAAAACACCTAATTGGTTTTCTGAACATAGATATAGAAACGGAAGAAGATGGTTGAGAAGAAGAGACCCCAAGGATTTCCACTAAAACTGCAAAAAGTAGCGTAAGGATCTTTTGAATAGAAATACAATCAAAAGCCAATGATAGTATTTTCGATGATACAATATTTTAAAGTTAGAAACCCTCTTCTATAAGCTATGCAGCAACAAAGCGGAACAAATGTGTTCTACTAATTATTTTTGATGAATGCAATGTCCTTTTAATCCTTTTAATTAAAAACTATAAAAATAAATAATCTCAATAACTTATTTTTTGCATTTTCCAATCTTCCTTGGATTACTATTTATTGCGATTTAACTGTACGTACTTATTTATGTAGTTGATTGAAACAAAATAAATGTTTGACCAATAAAATTGGAAGACAAAGATTAAATATGATCTACATTTGAACGATATTCCGTCATCCCTTGTCAAGTTTGGCTTGGAGACAAACCAGTTTCGGATTTGTGCAATGTTCAGTTTCATTTTTCGTTCGTTGTCTCCAAACGAAACTTGACAAGGGTTGACGGAAAATCATTCCAATATACAGCATGTTTGTTTTCACAATGTCGGAAAACAGAAGATCAGAAAGAAAAAGATTAAATACTTTTTTATGGAAAAGATTAACATAATTTTTAAGTAGCTGCAAGCGTTGTCAAAAATAAATAAGATATTAGTGCAACTCTAGCCAAAGGTAAACACTTTGATATGACGACGTATTTATATCAGTTAGGCTGTTGCTATGTATGTATATAGGGCTCTTTAAAATAACTTTTCAAAAATTATGTTTTTGCGTTCCTGTTATAATTTTTTTTTTGGTATCCTCAAATATATAAAGGTTTATATGAAGAAGTCTGGAAGTCGTAGTCTTCACACAACACCGGGGTCAGACGCCACGAAAGTTCTCATATGCGAGGAGGGTGATTAATTGCGCTTTCCTTTCGGCTTTAAAACTTTCATTAACTCAATTTTTTTAGCTAGTTTGACTTTTCACTAAATAGCATGGTATCAAGTTTTATTTCTTGCCTGCCATTGGCGTGCTTTCGTTTCTAAATGGTTTAATAGCAATTTATCAATTCGGACAAATTTGCACACCCATCTTTGTTGTAAAAGTTTACTTAAAACTTGCCCATGCATAAAAGTTTGAACTTAGACTAAAAGCTACGCGACCATTCAGCAACACCTCACAGTGTCAAAGTGGCAAAAGAGGTACGAAAGTAACTTCCTTAGCCAGTCGCATCTGACATCTGCAGATGAAACGAACGCTCCATTTAGAGATTTATTTAAGTTCGCCGTATGGATGTCTCGAAAGTTTTCAAGTTTACTTGTGAACAAGTTTCTTAAAATTTATTGGATTCGCTTATGTCGGAAATAGTCGAGCGTTTCATGTGACTTTATTGGCTAAGCTCCAAATGAATGGCAACAGTAAGACATTATACATTTTTAAATCGCTTTTCTTTTTTCGCAAATATATATTTGTGTTTTATGCTAAAGATGTCATAGCAAGGAATACTATATTTTTAAATTCAGATGCTTTCATTCACTTTGAAGTAGGTGCATTTGCACCCACATATGTACATAACTTCATATACATAATAATACGCATAAAACCATTACTTCGCTCACACCGCGTATAAAATATTTAATATTACACGTGTTTGCTGTGATATATATATTTATGCACGTTTCTTAACCCCCGGCTAAGTATCGCAACAAAAACATCAAGATTTTGCACCACTTAATCGGAAATGGCACTTAAAACAAGTTTAAGTTGAGGTTAATAACCACACTACACTTAAGTTAATGTTTCAAACTGTTATCAAAAATATGTAAGATAAACACACACTTTTACCACTTTGAAATATCGTTGCTTTCTCATATTATTCCCTAACAAAACAGGCCTCGAGTTCAATAAAATTGCAAAACATTTTGTAAGAATATAAGCCGAAAATTATATGATAATTTAAAAAATTAATAAGAATAGGTAGTAATAATAAGTAATAAAAACAGTAGCGCGTCGAATTACACAGTTTTCCAAGACCTTGAGGACAATTTCTGGCTCTATCTCATGAATGGCTTGCTCGATATTCACCTCAAGTGCCAGCATCAATAACCCTTCCCATGCTTTCGGTCAATATATTGTAAAAAAAAAAAGTTTTCCTTCGTTAGCCTGAAAATTTTGAACTATTATAGCTTTGGACAAAAACGTTGCGACCTTTGAAATTATAACTTTTCAAAGCACATTCAGGTTACTTAATATTATATATTATATGCATTATATGTATAGAACCGCATTGAAATGTTATTTTATGGTATGTTAATATATGTGTTTTAAAAATGATTTCGGACGAGTGACCGCCGTGGCTGGCTCGAATAAATTCCAGCCGAGTGACCCAATTTTCGACCACTTTTTACAGCAATTGGGGCCGTATGTCAGCAATAATGCGTCGAATATTCTCTTCCAATTCGTCAATCGTCGCGGGCTTATCTGCGTAGACAAGCGGCTTCACATAACCCCATAAAAAAGGTCCAGCGATGTTAAATCGCACGATCTTGGAGGCCACGCCACAGGCCCATGACGTGAGATAATGCGCTCACCAAAAGTTGCCTTCCAATCCAACATCTTCCAATTCAGGCACGAAAAAGTCATTAATTATGGCACTATGGCGTTCCCCATTGACGTAACATAATGGGCGGCTTGATTTTTGAAGAAATATGGGCGTAGCGCGAACCGAACCATTATATTGGTAATAAATTTGCACGATTTGCAAACGTTGTTCCAGAATAAATCTATTCATTATGAAGTGACAAACCAAATCAAGTAACAGCTGTCAGCAAACAAACTCTGTAAAAAGTATTGCCTCATTGCAAACCACACGTCTAAAACAGCACTCTTTACTACAGTTTTTATTCTATGTGGTTCAAGATAGCATAATTCAAAACGGGGCTACCGAATTTGTCAAAATTATAACAAACATCCCTCTACTGACAACACCTTATTATTATTGCATCATGGTCGAACTTAAAAAATTCAAAATATGTAGCATATCCGTACATATGTATGTATGGATGTAAGTGCGTATGCATGCTAATACTTTTTCCAAATTTCATATCACATAACAATTACAAAAAGGTTTCAATAAAAAATCATTTAGGTTAAATTTCACAGTTGAGCGTAAACCAATAAACAATTCACTTCGCAAAATTGAATAGAATAAATTCAAGTATATTAATGCTGGAAATTTAGAGTATATATGGAAATTCACGGTGTGCGAATATGACCAAATTCACGGTGTGCAGCTCTCACTTCAGCAATGGCCGCAATAACCATCTATCCAAAAGCATGCAACGTTTCGCTACACAACCTGTGGCTTCTAATTCCTTGGATATACTCGTATGTAGATTCGCAAGCTGATTGCTGATTGCTGATTACCATTTTAGAGGCAGCCGGTAGCCCGCAGAACCAAACCTACGTCGTCGATCATTTCAAACAAGATACGGTGTACATCATTATTATTTAAAAATATACTTATAGCAAATAACATTCAACATTCAATCATAAATTTCAACACCATTTTTCAAGTAATAGCCGCAGAAATCCATTCCACTATAGCATTTGTAATCATTTGCATATATATCCCTCCAACTGAAAAGTTCTCTGAAAATGACCTTCACAATTTAATAGACAACATAAACAAAACAATACTCCTTTTAGGAGACTTTAATTCATGGAGCCCATTATGGGGCTCACAAAAAGAAAATAAGAGAGGTAAAATTGTGGCTAACTTCATTCAAAATAATAATTTAATAATACTTAATAACAATTCCGCAACACATTTTTCAACCAACAAATCATTCACTAACATTGACCTATGTAAGTATTTGTACTCCTACACTATCCACTTTTGCATCATGGGCAACTGAGGACTTCCTTTATGGCAGCGACCATTTTCCAATCGTAATTACCCTATTCGACTACCCATGTAATCACAACCACGGCAGCAAATATTCGTTTCGATTCAACACTGACCTCGCGGACTGGAACAAGTTTCAAAAACTAGCAACTCAGTACATCCGCGACAACGAAGTATACACCAACATCAACAAAACCGTCGCCAAGTTTCAAAAATCGCTAATTCGATGCGCCAACGAATCAATACCAAGAACGAATACAAATAGAAAGAAAAGGCCTGTTTGCTGGTGGAACAGTCAACTTCAAGTCCTGCAATCGGATAAAAAACATAAATGGAAAACTTTCAGAAAGAACCCCACGACTGTTAATCTCCTGACCTACAAAAAAGCTAACGCCAAATTCAAGAGGGAAACAAAACTGGCAAAAAGAAGCTCGTTTGTCAACTTTACCAAAGACATAAACCCCTCCACCCCGAGCAAAATGTTGTGGGACAAAGTCAAGCGGTTAAACGGTACGCACACCTCACAAGCAATACACTCGATAACAACACCAAGTGGAATTCCTGTGTGCAACCCCATTGACATTACCAACATATTAGGTAAATGGTGGTCTGATTACTCCAGTAATAGCAACTTTTCTAGTGAATTTTTGGCAAGAAAACAAAACACGCAACGACCCATAAGGACAAATTATTCTTTGCCTTTTCGATCCAAACAAATTGAAAAAGAAGTCACCGAATTAGAGCTGATGTCTACCTTAAACTCACTCAATGGTAAAACCCTGGGTTTTGATAAAATATCATATCCAATAATCAAAAATTTACCTCCCTCGACTAGACAGCAACTTTGTAAAATATACAATAAAATTTTTGAATCCAGTATCATACCAAATCAGTGGAAAAACGCTAAGATTATTCCAATGAAAAAGTCAAATAAACCGATTAACTTAGCAGCTGGCTACAGACCTACATATATCCCTTATCTCTTGCGTAAGCAAAGTCCTAGAAAAAACTATAGCTCGCAGACTCTTTTGGTTTCTGAAGCAACAAAACCTGCTATCAAACTGTCAAACGGCTTATAAAGGTGGACAAGGCACCTTAGATTCCCTATTAGCTTTGGACGAGCACATATGTAACTGCCTCTCTTCCAGAAACCACATCTCAATCATATCAATCGACGCGGAAAAGGCCTTCGTTCGCGTCGGCGTTCATTCAATCATCGACCAACTGTTAGAGTGGAAGCTTGGACACAAAATTGTAAATTTCATCAGAAATTTCCTAACCAAAAGAACGTTTCAAGTATGTGTAAAAAACCAGCTCTCAAATGTATTTTACTTGGAAAATGGCATTCCGCAAGGATCGCCACTGTCCGTGGTGCTATTTTTGATCGCCTTTAACAAACTTAACGTAATTATAAAAGAACATAAATTCTTCAAACACATTTCGTACGCAGACGATTTTTATATTTACTGCAATGTCAAAGAATCCAATAACCTATCTGAAAAACTAAATCAGTTATTTTCATCTATACAATCTTGGTGCAATCACAGTGGAGCCAAAGTGGCGGTTGAAAAATGCAAACACCTCCACATATGCCGGAAGCATAAATGCACAGCTATCAACATTGAAATGAACGCAGTCAGATTAGAAAATGTACAAAACCTTAAAATCCTCGGTCTCATTTTTAATAATAAATATCATTGGACAGCTCACGTCAACAACTTATGTTCTTCACTGAACAATAGACTAAACGTAATCAAATGTCTTAGCAACCTAAACTTGGAACCGAATACAAACTCCTTGATCCGCATTACTAGGGCTATAATCCTATCAAAAATCGACTATGCACTCGTGATCTATGGACACACATCACAGATAAATCTGCAAAAAATCAAAAGTATATTACACTCTGCAGCTCGACTCTCACTAGGTGCGTTTCGTTCCTCACCAATAGCGAATATCCTAACCGAAGCAGGACTTCCAACACTGGAAAAAAGACGTTCACAGTTGACAGGGCGATTAATTTCCAAGCTCACGTATCCTGATAATACGCTAGTAAGTGAATTAGCAAAAACTCGACACAATAAGAGACGCCAACAAAAAGTTTCTTCCGCCATCGGCCGCATTTTGCAATTTGACAAGCAGCATGAGTTCCATTTAGATTTCAAGCAAAGGTATAAACCGCGTTCCGCACCATGGAATATATCGGCAGAATCATTTCTAATGGACCTACATCAATGGCACAAAAATACTACGAATCCTATAATCTTCAAAACGGAGTTCTTAAAAATTCGGGATAAGTACAAGGATTGGGATTTTCTATTCACAGATGGTTCCAAAACAAATTCAACAACGGCCTTCAGCGTAATCCATGACAACCATAGCGTCCAACAAATTGCCATCCTTCCAAACTACGCCTCTGTCTTCACGGCAGAAATGGCAGCTATTATCTGCGCGTGTTTGTATGCACAAAAACACAAAAGGAAGACGATTATATGCTCTGACTCCCTATCTGTTATTTCAGCCATTGAGAACATTAACAACACAGAACCCACCATCAACAAAATCAGAGATATCCTTAGTCTTAACAAGACCTTGAAAATACTTTGGGTACCAAGTCATCTCGGCATCGCCGGCAACGATAAAGCAGATGAACTTGCCAAATACGCTACTAAAGCTCCACTCATCACACATACCATTTATAATAAAAGAGACATCAAAAAAGCTACCGACGCTATCATTGATAACATCAGTAAACAAAACTGGAATAACTATAACCACGCATTCAAACAAGTTAACCCAAGTAAACAACCTCCTATCTACCCAACGACTGTATCCCGCAGAGAAGCTGTCGCCTTCACAAGATTCCGCATTGGTCACACTAGGTTAACAAACAAACACATATTTGAAAGAATGGCCCAACCTACTTGCACATTGTGCAACAACGATAACATGTCGGTCAATCACATTATAAACCATTGTCCAATAGCGCTAGCCACTACAAATTCACTACAGATCCCAAATCTACAAGAATTACTTCGTAACGTAAATGAAACCAGCATAAAAATGTTATCCAAATTTTTAAAAAGACTTTATATCTTCTACGAAATTTGATATTTTACTTACACATAAACTATTGTATTACTAGAATATTCAACCATGTATAAGACTAACAGGGACTAGCCGAAGGCCTTAGCTGCCAGTGCTAGAAATTTCAATTTAAATTTGTAATTAATTACTTTTTTAAATAAATAATAATAAAAATATAATCGTATACTTAAACTTTCTTATATTAATTCCACTGTCTAAAGTTTAGAAGTAAATCATATTCTCAAACAGTCATCAATAGCTATTGATGTAGTTGGTAGGATGATTCACGCTATGCGCACAAAAACAGCTGATTTTTTTGTGAAGTATATGTAAATGCTAGGATGATATCTTTCTTATTTGAGCTCAACTCAAAAAAAGCCTTTATACTACGGATAGTGTTATTGACTACGGAATTGTTTGTTTAAAAGTAATACATTTATAGTTTAAATTGTATGGCCCATGCATACATACCGATACAAATTGCAGGAATAATCAAACAAATTGTATAAGTAACTAAGTTTAAATAATATCTAAAGTGATAGATCAAATAATAATTACTACAGTTACTATTTATGACCTTCTTTTCAGAGCTATCGGAATATCTGTGTTATCTTTTGGGAAACCCGTGTTGTTTTGTCGAGCACAAAAATGGATATTAATACAGACGTTAACCACCAATCCTAAGCTCGCACGGATACCGCCAAAACGAGTTTTTATGTAAACCTAAGAAATGTCTATTAAACGCATTTCTACCTTTAAACTAAGTTTTAGACAATATGAACGAGGAACGCAGCTTTCACCATCAACGAAGACCACCTGACGTAGAGGAGGCGCTCTCGTCCATGCTGTGGACCCCATATGAGCGTACATCAAATGATAGTTCCTCCGATGAAGATGATCAGCGGGGGCGGAGCACCCGACTGCGTAAATCTCATAGCAGCTATGAACATAGGATTACCTATGACGCGCTCACCTCAACACACTTTGGTGATGATGATCAGTTAGGATCAAATGCAGCGATCACAACAACATCTCCAAATATAGCTAACACCCTGCAATCAACACCTTTTGTGCCTTTTTCCAATTTTTTTAGAAACAGTGATGATGAACGCGGAAGTAGCCGTTGTGATCCCATATCAATCCATACTAATTACAAGCAAGCTGAAAAATATAGAGATGGTACTTATCGATACTCATATCCATATTATGGACCTATTCCTAACCTAAACAAATGGTGGCCTGCATCGATTAGCTCAATAGAGCCGCCGTCCTATGAGTCTCTATATGCGAAAGACTCAACAGCATCGGTAGCATCGGGTACTTCGAAAATGGGCTTCAAAGTTGAAGCTATAACAGCTTACCCTAATGAGAAGTTCGATTTGCGTAAATGTGATAATTATGAGGAAGAGCGGACTCAGAGGGAGCCGACTTTTAGTATAAAAGGAGAGGTAAGTTAACACTCTTTTAAAATACAAGTATGTACTCGTCTATATATGTATATATATATCTATAACAGATAACAGGGTATAAAAGATAACACTATCTTCTTCTGTTCATACATTCAAACTTATTATTCCTTTTATAAAGAAGACGAGATAGACCTATACCCAAGTGTACCAAAATTATCAGGACCTCGACCAGATTCGATTTAGTCATGCCCGTCTATCTGTCCTTCGATCTTTCTGTCCTTCTGTCTGTTTGAACGCAAACTAGTCTGTCAGGCTTTCAGATATCTAACTTAAACTTGGTAGGTGGATGTATTTCTAATGTATTAATCATTTGACAGTTCCGACCAGGTCGGACATTTATAGCTTCTACATAACTGATTGTTCAGATAAGAGGATTTTCGTTTTAACTCCTACACTATGGCAGCTAGGAATAAGAAATTTCACACTACTTTCACCTATTATAAATGGAAAGTGTATAATGAAAACCATCAAATTCGTATTACTATAACTTATAGCTTCCTTCAACTGATAGTTCAGATATGAGTTTTTTAGCTATATGGAACATATTATAAATATAAAGTGTACTAAAACTTACCAAGATCGCTCTGCAACAGAGTAGCTAGCCAATAAACTCAACCAGTGAGCGTTCAACCCCTAAATTCCTAACGGCGCCAGTTATAGCTTCTGGAAACATGTTGTTAAAGGCGCCTTCAATGTCCAGGAAGCCTACAAGACAGAACTACTTGACGCTGAAAGACTTCTCAATATTGGCGACCAAGCTATGGAGTGCAGTCTCAGTAGATTTGCCTTTACGGTAGGCATGTTGGCCATTAGACAGTAGTCGACTGCCGATGGTATCGGACAGGTAGCTACTAACAATCCTTTCAAGTGTCTTAAGAGCAAAGGATGATAGACTGATAGGGCTAAGATCCTTTGGATTAGTGTGTGAGGCCTTACCGACTTTAGGAATAAAAACAGCCGTGACATTTCTCCATGTCAACGGTATGTGATTCAGTTTGAGACAGGACCTGAAAATAGTAGAGAGCCATTTTGCAGACACCTCCAGGGTCTTAATTAGCTGAGCAGGTATTACCCCAACCGGTCCTGCAGATTTGTATGGTTTAAAGCTTTGGATAGCCCATTTAGTCTTTTCTTCCGAAACCGGTATGTTGACGGGGTTGGAAAATATGAACGGAGGAATTCCTTCCTCCGCAGTTGTATTCCCAGGGAAGTGGGTATCTAGTAGCAGTTCAAGGGTTTCCTTTCCCAAGACCGGCTTTCTTTTTTCCAGGAACCGTCTTTCTTTTCCAAGAAACCTATCGGGTTAGAGGATCCTGAGAGAACCTTCCTTAGTCTGGCTGTCTCGGAAGCACCCTCGATGTCGCCGCAGAAGTTTCTCCACGAAGATGCCCTTAAAGCTTTTTTATAGGTCTGGAGAGACTTTTTGTACTCTTGCCATACCAGCTCGAGACTAAGTCTCTTGGCTTTGTTGAAATTTTCCCTACAAGATTTACGTAGTGAGTCCAACGCACGTGACCAACAATAGGGTTTACGTTTGTTCCATTGTTTTGGTTCAGGGCAAGCCTGATCTAGGGTATTTGAGCAGGTCAGCGTAAAAACGTTCACCATGTTCTCTAGATCCTCGATACAATTGGGTTCAATAAGAGGTTCCCTGGTTAGCCTATCCTCAAATAACCTTCTATAAGAGCGCCAATCCGTGTTTTTTAGGTTTTTACGCACTTTTGGGCTGGTAATCGAAAAGTTCAATACGATTTCAATATAACGATGGTCAGAGAATGAGTGTTCATCCCGAATCCGCCAACTCTCGATCAATTCAGATAGACTATCAATGAATAGAGTTATATCTAAAACTTCTTTACGATTGCTAGTAATGTAGGTTAGTTGTTAGAAGGTAGTCGAAAAGTAACTCACGTCGATCATTTACCATTGGACGTGGTGAGCATTCGCGTCGCTGCCGACCAAAATGTGTCCGCTCTCATACCTGGACACCAAGTTCCGCACCATAGAGGGAGGAGAGTACTCGACTTCGTACGGCATGTAAGCCGATGCCAGCACGATTGACATACCCCCTATCTCCACGAGAATTGCGTCGCCATTACTGTAATTAGGTAAAAGAAAGATATTTAAATCTGCTTTAGCCAGAATACAGTCTCTAATTTTACCTTTACTGCGCTCCACGAAAAGCTTAAAACCGGTGGCACTCAACCCACATACCCTTGAGTTACGAACCCATGGTTCCTGCATGAGTACCACCGTAACGTCGCCTTTGCTCAGGTGACCTAGGAGAGCAACTGAAGCTGCTATAGAGCGATGGAGGTATTTGCAGCACTCTCATACGAGAAAGCCGCTCCTCCCCTCCACTACGACGGCCGACCCGGACGACCCTCCAATCACTTGTCGGGAGGGCCGGGTTCATCACCTGAAGCATCTTTAGGATGATTTCCGGCGCCGATGGTGACACCGGAACCCATGCGCTCGCCCGGGTTCTGACTGGAATGTCCTTCCCGTCCACCACCTCCAACTTAGCCCCTGTGTAAACAGGGCCCATCTTTGCAACGGCGGCCTTGTACAGCGCCACCGATCTCAGGTCCTCACAGGCGACCACCTTAATGTGGCCCTGGTACCAACCAGCGTCCGAATGTGGCGAATTTGAGCCCCTCCGACTCCATCTTCTGAGAGGCGTGGCTCGTAGTTTCCATCGCTCTCACGCCCTCCATATTTTCGTGTGCAGCTGCTTGTCGCCTTAATCCACTCTGGCCAGGCCGTGAGGCCTCTGCTTTCGCGAGATTAGGCTTCGCAGCCGCGCCGGTGTTTGGTGGGCCCCTAGTGCCTACCGCCGGTCTGCCGTTTCCAGCACAATCCCCGCAGCTTTACTGGTGCTAGGCCCCGCCATAACACCCACCTCCAGCCCGGAAGAGCCGCTATCGGAGCTAAGCGACGCATTAGGCGCTTGCGCCTGCACATTCTTGCCCCGAGATGGGGAAGAAGAAACTTTTGTGCTAGGCGCTCGCGAATGCGAAGTCTTACCCTGAGATGGGGAAGATTGGGTTTTTTGATCAAAAATCACGTTACGTAATATGTGCACGACCACTTATGTATGTATGTATATATTTTTATATTTTTAATTATTTGTTCTATAAAACCAGGGCCGAAGACAACACTTCTTTATTTGTTATAAGTGCATACTACATTTTTAAAAGTTGATATGAATGTTTCCTTACCCAAAGATTTAAATATAATTACGTAATTTAAACGGCTCTTTTCTAAATGGATTAGTTTTAATTTTCATGTAATTATGTGCATACATATACTTAGTTCTGCCATAAGTTCTGTTACAAAGTTTACAATGCATACAGCCAGGACAATACGCCGTTATTTTTTATTATAATTTGTATGCAGTGTCTTCTCGTATATAATAATCAGTTCAGTGTTTGATTTCGCTTTTTTATGACTTGCTCAAAAAGCTTAATATTTCGAGAATGTTTGTTTACCGCGCTATTTACCGTTTTCCCCAAACGTCTACAGTGGTCGTCCTCACGTGTTTCAAACCAATTCATCCATAAAAACTGTTACAATGCATACAGCCAGGACAGCTAGAACTGTTCCCGAAGGAATGTGCAGAAATCCCCTTAGAAAACTGAAAATTATGTCAAGGGAAATGGATATATCGAGGAGATTAATTTCAGGACTTATTCGAGATGATCTCCACATGAAAACCTACCGTCGGTCATTTTCTGACAACGCAATTGAAGTATTATTTTTACAGATGAGAAGATTTCCACTGTTGAAGAAGTTTTTAATAAGCGAAACGACAAAATCTACGCAAAAACTTCCAAAGATGCAACGTGGTCACCATGCAACTGCTTATAATGTGTCCTGTAAAGGTGTTACACTTCATTAGTTTTCTGTGTAAAAGGTGTTTAAACTGGGGCAAAAGTGTACCAGCAGGGTGAAGGCGTTGTAAAAGCAGTTAAGCAATATTCTCTCCGATGGAAAGCATTAAATCTTCAATCAAGATTCTGCTCCAACAGGCAAAAACTGCTCAGCAGTGGCTTAAAGGCAATATTCCTATTTCATAGCTGCAGATGATTAGAAGTCCAGATTTGAATCCATTGTTCTACAGCTTGTGTTCAGAGTTGGAATACATGGGCTGTCCTACCATGGGCTGAATACCTTACAGAAATTTGGAGTCTCAAAAAATAATTACGTTTAGTTCCAGCAGCGTCGTCAATACCAAAAGAAACGGTGCTTGCCGATATTGTGAAATTGTGTGGAAGCAATAGGTAACCACTTCGAATAAAATATATGCATTATTAAAACAAAACTAACTTTATTAAAAAATATATTACTTACTTACTTAATTAATTTTCGCTATAACAATTTGTGGTGCGCGTGTTGATGTTGTAACACAAATTGAGGTACCTACAATTTTTTGCGCACGGCGATTTTTTTTTTTTCATTTTTATAACGGCCTGAACTTGTGACAGAACTTATGGCAGGACTAAGTAGACCCTCGTTGGCACTTAAAATGATTTGTGCATTCGTTTTGATAATAATCAGAGTGTCATTTTTGTAGTTTTACCATTCTGAAATAATTAGGTAAGTATATACATATATATACATAGGTACACTCTGTTACAAAACTATAAAACCGGTGAAGTACTGACTCTTACTGCTAATCGGTAGGTATTTCGACGAAACTTTGCGCTACAGTAAAACTATTAAATTGGTTGACGGGTAACGTTAAAAGGGTACCTTTTTCCCATAAGAAGTACAGATATAAAGAATGAACATATGAATATCGAGTTAGGATAAATTAGAAACATAGTTATTCCAATCTTTCTGGAATTGTCAGCGTAGAACGAGGATTTTATGACGTAATTCAAAAATTGAACATGCGAAGAAAAATTGGCCGTGATGGTTTTAATGGGTACATGCATTGGATTTTCATAATAATGCTAACCAACAAGTATTCAAACTTGCATCCTTTTGAATACTTTTCGTGCTAAGTTGAGTAATTTGAGTTTCAATCTGAAAAAGCCCATAAGTTTTACTAAGTTAATTTATTTCTACAGCGTTGAAACAAAGCAATTTGTTTTGTATTCATGTCATTCACATTTTGAAATGTAACTGAAGGAACGAATTTTGTTGCACGAATATTTATGCAATTAAAAAAAGAAATGTATTTAATGGAAGTAACACATTTTTTGACGCGACTATCTGAACTCATTTTTACCATTTGTTAAATCAAATAACCTGCCATTGGTAACATTGAAACATTTTTTATTATTTCGTCACGGTGATTTAAAGAAAATTGCGAGTACTTGCATTTATACTCCTCTTTTTGGATATCACGAGTTCTATGAAAGAGCTAAATTCCTACCGTCATTCCGAGGGTTATACCAGATTTGTCCATAATTTTTAATAAAAGGCACTGAAACCAAATATGTGTAAAAAATGGATTTAATGAAGAGCCCTCAAATCAATGTTCGTTACTCGAAGACAAGAGCGAAGTATTTATTTGTGTTGAAAATATTTGTAATTAACTTTTTGTTACTGTTTGCATTGAGTTTGTTATCCTCCAAGTGTGACTTAAATTTATTGTTGACAAAACCAAGCACCGTTCAACACCATTGCAAAAAATATCAATTTCTTTAATAAAAAAACACGAAAAACAAATTATACTCACCAGTTCCAAGATTCCAAATGAGTAGTCTAGGGATTTTTGGGATTCACAGAATGACATCGCTAATTTGAGCACTTGCATCTGTCAAATGAGACTCCAGCAGCAGCAATCGTATCGTATGACTTATTAGAGTGCTAATAAATTCGCTATTTAACTGCGATATTTCGTAAGTACCCATCATTGGAAGTAGATTAATAGCAATCTCCATGTTCATTATTCCCAGTTACAGATGTTCTATTTTAAAAATCGTTCTTCAGTGAATACATTTTTTGGATTACTGTACATCTCAGTTAACGCCCGAAATTTCGACTTGAATTAATATATTTAGATACATTCATCGAACTTATTTATATGAAATGATTTCTTGAGAAAAGTGAATTATTAAATGTACACTGCATTTCCTTCTATATGCTTGGAGCGTCACTTTTCCGTACAACCTGGAAATCAAATTATTTCTACAGTTTTGAATTCAGTGTACTATGCACATAAATTAAAATTTCAGCCTAAAAGTATGCCTCCCTGATTTTCTTCATTGAGATAACAGATGGGTAGATACAGACATAGAACTTGTAACAGAGAACTTGTAAGAAATGAGAAGGCGCAAATGTTAAAACAGCTTTTTCATCAACAAAATTTGTAAGTGCGGTCGGGAGAATTCAACATAGCAATTTAATTCTACCATACCAATAAAAACCATTTTCACCATATTTTGCTATATTTAGAGCAGAGAGGCTATTGCGGAGGCGAGCGGCTGCGTGTGTTCAAAAGGAAGAAGATAAGTAATAAATCAAAACAAAAACCATAGAAGAAAAATAAGTAAACAAAAAACCAGTTTCTGGATCGCGAGGAGCAACTTGAGACGACAGATGAGTTATGCAACAGTTGAGGATAAGAGAAGGCTTGAAAGGGATAGGGGGGATCGTCAAAAGAATATTCTTTCGAGTTTTCGGCAATTTTTGTGTCAATCGCAATCAGCGCGTGCACATGTACGCAAATGAATAATAAATGCATCCATGTATGTATGTACGCATGTAGTTTCAGATATTTTAGAATATTTAGCGCTGGTGCAGGCACAATTGCAGCTGCGGTTGCGATGCGGTGTGATGTGATTAAGATTTAGCGTAGGTCAAGGTTGAAGTTATACACATGCACATTGTATGTACATATTTACATACATACATATGTATATGCACCTATCAACTAATCTTTATTTACTGATTTTCTAAGTCAAAAATAAGTTTAATAAAAACATGACAAAATTATGTATTTTAATGAAAAATCTACTATGGTTCATTATGCATATGTACTTACATAAGTAGACTCAAGAAAAGATTCATTTACACATGCGCAATTTTTCAGCGCAAGCATTTCATCTCCCCGCGCACGCAAATGTTCCCCGCAACAATCCTTTTCACGACGAACACAAAAATGCTGAAATCTTCAATTTTACAAACCATCGACGGTCATTCAGCAATATCAAGCGACGGCAATATCAGACAATAATGATTTTTGGCAACACAGTCTGACAAATTGCTGGCATTTTTCTAGAATATTCTAGAAAACTTTTGTCCAAATGCGCGCATCATTCATTTGCGTACATGTGCACGCGCTGATTGCGATTGACACAAAAACTGCCGAAAACTCGAAAGAATATTCTTTTGACGATCCCCCCTATCCCTTTCAAGCCTTCTCTTATCCTCAATTGTTGGATAACTCATCTGCCGTCTCAAGTTGCTCCTCGCGATCCAGAAACTAGTTTTTTTGTTTACTTATTTTTCTTCTATGGTTTTTGTTTTGCTTTATTACTTATCTTCTTTCTGTTGAACACATGCAGCCGCTTGCGTCCGCAATAGCCTCTCTGCTCTAATTTGTATGGTAGAATTGTTGAATTCTCTCGGTGGCACTTACAAATTTTGTTGATAAAAAGCTCTTTTCACATTTGCGCCTTCTCGTTTCTTACAAGTTCTCTGCTAGCATACGTATGTTGATATAAATGTGTATACTTCCAGAGAATACTACATGCATAACTACATTTGACTGTACCGTCATAAATAACTAATATGTCATCAAGTATATCCAAGCATCCATATTTATGCATATCTATGAACATATGTATGTATATAAGTACATATATCTAAGTAAATAAATTCATATGCATCCATGTACATACATACACACATATGTATGTACTTACGTAAATTCAACCTTGAACTACGCTAAATCTAAATCAAATCACAGCGTAATCTCAACCGCAGCTGCACGTGTGCCTGCGTCGGCGCCAAATATTTTAAAATATCTGAAACTACATACAATAACAAGAAATTCATTTATAAACGCGTGCGTGAATTGCAGCGCTGAACAATTGTCCACAATGTTTTTGAACAGAAAATATTGACTTAAAAAATTTCACAATTTCTTGGCAGCAAATATTCATTGACAAAAGTGTCCAACTTGGAATAAATAATTACTTTTAGTATTATTGCTACATATACATACATATGTAAATCCGAAAGGCTTATATGATTATTTTCCAAAGACAAACATCTTAAAAATTAAATTTTATAAAATTTGTATATCAATAATAATTGTTATGAGCTCAAGGCCATTTTAATAGGAAAAATTATAGAAAAAACAACAATGGCTATAGCTATTTCGGAGATCTCCACATCTTTTCATCAGACTTCTTCCTGAGATGGAACCAACGACCTCCACGGCTCCAAATAGGAAACCATGAAAAAACAACATTGTGCGCGGCTTACTTAGTACAAGTTGTTATGGCGTTGTCTTAAGGAGTACGAGTACGAGTTAGCCGTGTGCAAGTTTTTATTTCAACTAAATTTACTTGTTGTACGAGTATGCAATGAAAACAGTTAATCTTATGTAGGTTCCCCTGGTCTCCAGGCCTAACATAGGATATATCTAAATTTGGAAAAGTGGCCGGTGGACCGCCCACTTGGAAGAGAAAATTTGAATTCGTCTTATATCTACAACTATTCGGTGCAGATGAATTATATTTGGGTACTCGTATATGTATGTGTATGTTAGCCTGTCCCAAGCCATAAGGGAGAAATTTTTTTTACCGAAATTAGACACGCATACGCTCTATTTTTTACATTTTATCTAAAAATGACAAAAAAAAAAGTTTCATTACGATTGTACAGTGGTAACCCGTGCCTTCTTGACGCCAAAGTTTTAAAAAATGCCTATTTTAAGCGTATTTTTCTCTTTGGGTTATCCTTGGAGAAAATAAACCAAAAAAAAATACCAGAATGGATTTTTTTAAATAGAGGAGACAAATACAATTCCAAAATGCATTCATTTATTAAAATCGGTTAATAATTGATAAAGTTATAATATTTTTAACACAAGAACCGCAGTGTAAAATTGCGTTGTATTCTCAAAGTCCCGTTATTTTGCCAATTTGTAAACACATGGATACAGTCTCGGCATCAGTATGGAATATTTTGTGCTCTTTTCGTCTTTCGTCGTTTCTCGTTCAGTGAACACGTGTTTTTAATTTATAATATAAACTTTGAATAAATCAATATGTCGGTGGGATTACGAAGTGGTAAAAAAAATATATATCTAATAGGCGGTGTAAAACATGAAATAACTGGGTCAAAACTTCCTTCTAATAGGCAAGTTATGAGTGTTTTATTTTACAATTTACGTGTAGTAAATTTAACTGTTAACGCAAGCGCAAACCTTATTATTCGTGAATGCATAATATATTGGGAAAAGGCTCGCATACCCACCAAAGCTATCCCTAATTGTGTCAAAAAGCTTGTGCAACTATATGAATTTTGGAGAAATTTACAAAATAATGCTAAAAAAACTCAAGACGGTTATGTTCAACAGCGCCAAGGATTTTTAAATACTTTAGACAATTTATTCGACATTGCTCACATAAACGCACTTCAAGCAATCAAAATAAGCGCAGACAAACCATTTCTGCAGCGCCAGAGGGAGCTGGGGCGACCTGGCTGTTTAGCTGGAGTCGACAAAAAGCTGGCTGATAAGGAAGAAAGGGTTCATCTTAGGACGATCGAGGAAGAGAAGCGCAAGGAAAATGTTTTATCGAACTATTACCCTCAAAGTCTTCTTTTGACGAGGAAAAATACTATTTATCTTCCGACTCAGATGGAACAGTAGATTCACACGATAGTGTACCAACTTTAACTACAGAAATTAAACACAAAACACGTAAAACAAATAAAAAAGACTTTATTACTCCAAAACTAGTAGCAGCTCTAGATAGATGCCAGCTATCCACACGAGACTCTATGTTTATTCTTGAAGCTACGCTTGAGGCACTTGGGCACACTTCAGAAGATTTTTCTATCAGCAAAAGTACAATTCAAAGAATTCGTACTACAAGACGAAAAGATCGTGCTGAAGCCATAAAACGCAACTTCCAAGACAACGTGTCAGATGTTGTGACAATTCATTGGGATGGAAAACTTTTTCCAGCTTTGGACTCACGGAAATCGAAAGAAGAGAGGCTTCCCATAGTAATATCATATGGCAGTCAAGAACAGCTACTTGCTGTGCCACGTTTGGAAAGTTCCACAGGAAGGGAGCAGGCTCAGGCGGTATGGAATGCAATTGCAGACTGGAATCTAGAAGATAAGGCACAAATTCTTTGTTGCGATACTACAGCGTCTAATACAGGCCGTGTTAATGGTGCTTGTACGCTTATCGAACAAAGACTTAAGTAATAGGGAAGTTATTATATTTGCCTGCCGTCATCATATATATGAATTGGTGCTGAAAGCTGTTTTTGAAATAAAAGTCACTCATGTGACCACAAGCCCTGACATTCCCTTCTTCAAGAAGTTGCAAGATAACTGGAAGCATATCAACACAAAGAAAGTACAGTTATATGGAGACAAGTTGTCAACGTACATAGCTGATTCAGAAATTGAGGACTTGCTTGCTTTTTACAAAGCCAAATTAACTGACGAAACGCTCAGAAAAGATTATCGGGAGTTGGTAGAGCTATCAATAATATTCCTAGGTGGAGATGCCGAAAAGAAATTAAAAATAAGGCCCCCAGGAGCCATGCATCAAGCTCGGTGGATAGCAAGAGCCCTTTATTCTTTAAAAATAACAGTGTTTAGTGCTCAATTGGACATTGAAAGTCAGGATAAAATAGCCTTGTTTGAAGTCGGTCTGTTCATAGTGACTTCCTACGTCAAGCCGTGGTTACAATGCGCATCAGCAATAAAGGCACCTTACCAAGATTTGTGCGTTTTAAAAGCTATGAAGGACTACGAAAGAATTGATAAAAACATTTCAAAGGCAGCCTTATACAAGCTAAGCCAACACTTATGGTATTTGACTGACGAAATAGCTATACTGGCACTTTTTGACGAGGATGTCGATCTAGATACTAAGGTGAAAATGGTAGCAAATTTAAGCATCGAACACATAATAAGTCATGGCAAAAGGTATACCCCATCGAAGGAAGAAATATGTGGTGCTTTATACGGTTAGTATTGAATCCTACTTACAAGTTGTTTGCTACGTTTTATATTTATACAAATATACACAACGTTTCTCTTTTTTAATTTAGAAAAAAACATTTTTGACTTTGTTTCGGCCAAAAGTAAATTATTGTTCGATCGTCTCAATATTGACGCCAGTTTTCTAAAACAATGTCCAACTCTGTGGTCGAATAATGTTTCATTTCAAGAAGCCAGGAAACAAGTGTCCCCATTGAGAGTGGTTAATGATACAGCTGAAAGAGCGGTAAAGCTAATGAAGGATTTCCATGGATTAATCACGGTTGAAGAATATCAAAAGCAGTATTTATTACGTTGTGTACAAGAAAACCGAAAAGTTTACCCAGATTGTAACAAAAAAACTTTAAAAAGAAAATTTGAATAACGATATTATTTAACTTTTAAATGTTATATGCAATATACTCGTAAGACCATAGAGGATTAGTTCTTGTATTGAATATTTCATATCATATATAATTATTGACTGATTTAAATAAATTAAATTTAAGTTAAAATGAATTTTTTTCGAGCGAAAAAAACCAAAAAATGCGAGTGCAGCATCGTTTTTCATTTTTCAAATTTGCGAGGTTGTCATCTTTGCAGGCCCACTGTGCAATTTCCTTTGGGACTATATAGCCACAATGACCATATTTCGATGGAATAACACCTCAGCAATGACTATGTTAAGTTTCGTTCTAAGCAAAGAAATAGTTTAGAAAATCCTGAGTTATGCCTAATTTATTCATGAAACCCCCCACTGTGTAACGCTTTGTGCACTGTGGTTCTTGTGTTAAAAATATTATAACTTCATCAATTATTAACCGATTTTAATAAATTAATGCATTTTGGAATTGTATTTGTCTCCTCTATTTAAAAAAAATCATTCTGGTATTTTTTTTTGGTTAATTTTCTCCAAGGTTAACCCAAAGAGAAAAATACGCTTAAAATAGGCATTTTTTAAAACTTTGGCGTCAAGAAGGCACGAGTTACCACTGTCGAATCGTAATGAAACTTTTTTTTGTCATTTTTAGATAAAATGTAAAAACGTATGCGTTCGAAAATATCGAAAAAAAATTTTTGGGACACACTAGTGTATGTGTTATGAACCAAACTCTACGTTATTATTGTACAATAAATAAACCAAGTTCCTTATAACTCCGAACTATGTGATACAGTTGCACAAAGGTTGGTACGAGTATATGCACAGAGCCAAAAGACTATTTAAAATGCTCTATAAGTCAGAACAAAATTTAGCGGGTTTCGTTATGATATTTTCCAATAAGAAGCCCTTCTTATTACGACTGGGTGTGTCTTTTCGATAAAATCAAGAAGATAATATGTAATGTAATTAAGAAGGTGGCCAGTAGAATTAAGATGAAAACCTTTTCAATAAAATCTAGTAGAAAACCTGTAACCTGGAAACTTGGTTTTCATTAGAGTCTCCTCTTAATTTTTAGTAATCTTATCAATGTATTATTTTCTGAAAATAAATATTACATTGTTTTTATAAACTATTTGTTACTTAATTATACAAGATTTGCTTATAGTTATTAAGTTTAAGTATTTATATATTATTATTACAGATTTTACTTATTTTTTTTTATGATATATGTAACAACAATTAAAATAAGTATAATATAGCAATTGGTGTGACCAAATTTTTTTTAGTATGGCAGGTGTCATTTCTTGAATATTAATACATGTTCAGACTTTATTGTACAGCAGCCTTTTTTAATATTAATGCACAAGAAAGACATTGTGAGAAAACGAGGGCGTCACTATCGAGTAAAAATATTTATTTCTAAATAATTATTCACTGAAAAGATAATCAAAAAATTTCATTTTGAAAATACAAAAGTCCAAAGAACAATATTAATAATATTGAACTAAAAATAATATACAGCAGATCGTTCACAAATCACATATGAATGTTAAGACCTTAAAAGCAAAATTTGAATTGAAAAGGGCTCTTTTAAAAATAGAAGGTTATCCTTATAAATAAATTCAATAAGATTCTAGTAAAAATAAGACAAGGAGATCTTGTTAATTTGCCTTATATGATTCTTCACAAAAAACGAGGCGATTTCTTCTTAGAATTGTATAGTTTAGAGCAAAATTAGATAAAAACTAATAATCAAGAAGTTATTTCCTTACTTCCAACAGTTTTCCTTTTCAATCAATTTGAGAAGAATATCAAAATAAAATTGAGCAGATTTTCTAGCAAAAATTTCCTCGATTTTGTCCCCTACCGCACATCCATCACTTAGACGTGGATCTCTTTAATTATAGGTGAACTTTTCAGCTCTGTGTATCTTATACATATATCAGGCAATATATTACTTGTGAAAAAAGGGCGGACTCTGGCCCCCATTTAAGGCAAAACTATGATGCACTATATCTTCCCAGCTATTTGACGTAGATATACGACATTCGATATATATGTGCATATGTAGCTTTAAAGAATATTACAAGCCTTAAAGCGCTGTACTAAAATACCTGCACAATATTTTTAAAAAAATATGTCTTTATTGGAATAGCGAGGCAAGCCGGGTACGCTAGTGTAACATAATTTTGGAACACTAAGCGACGTTTATTAATTTAAATAAAAACAAAACGAAACTGTTTGATCTTCTAAGTATCTATCTTCCTAATTATATTCTTTATGCCAAATGTTTAAGTAAAATATTATATATTCTGATTTGTTGTAAATTACTGAGCATGGTTTTAGTCTGATGCCTATAATTTTCGAAATTGTGCTTTCTGACTAGACATTCAAAGTGTGTACATAATTTGGTTGAATTTAACAAAAAATTTTCTGAGATATCCCTATTTGCTCTAAGGTGAGCGATACCATGACCATTCTCAAAATCTTTGATTACGTATGTATATTTCATTCTCAAATCGAATCTTGTCTATCAAAATTCAGCAAATTACTTTGTATAGTTAATAAAGATCGAATTTTTTGGTAGTTGTATTTGAGATATTCCTATTTGTTCGAAAGTGGGTGGCGCCACGCCTATTGCCGAATTTTTTGTGTGAAAAGTACCGATATAAGAGAGGTGAGGGTAGTTTCTGTCCGATTTTTAAAATTTTCGGAATTTCGCTTATTGAATTCAAACGTCTTACTAAATTTTGTAGACTTTCCTACCATGCTTTCGGAGTTATATTTATATGCTCTAAAGTGGGCGGTTCCAGGCCCATTTCCAAATATGTTTGATTCGGGGTATTTCTTAGTACAGCCCCATCCTTCATTTTAAATTTGAGGGAATTGCCTGTAATGCTTACTTAAACATTAAGCATTGAGAAAATTACCTTTACTAGCATTCGCATTCTTTTGATTTTCACAAAGCACCGTTATGTTGGCGTGATATTATCCGATTTCCTTCCAAAGTACCTTAGGCATTGTGTACTTCAAGTTTCGTGGAGAGGAAGGACAGACAAACACTGCTTAATCGATTTCGCTATGAATTCTAAGAATTTTGGTTGCTTTATGCTGTTACAAACAACTGCTAGGTAAACAAAGTTATAATACCCTGGGCTCCAGCGTGCTTGGATATATAAATTTGGAAATTTGTACACAGTTAACTAGAGGTGGCATGAACCCTCGCTCAGGTAAACAATATATTTTTTATATTGGCTACTCTGTAGCATGCACGATTGAAACGCTGTATAGCGTGAATATCATAATTCTCAAAAATGGAGTGCTTAAAATATAAAAAACAAAGAGAGACAGTCACTGTAAATCCAAGGTGATTACACATAACTAATTTGGTTTCAAGAATGATATTATATAAGATTGCTCCTTCTGCGGACCACTAGTCTCTTTGTCGATTAGACAGCATCCACCCATTCGCTGACGAAATAAAAGCAATTTACACAAACTATGCTAAGAAAACTTTTCAATCATTCTTCCGTTTTTTTCGCTCTTCCTTTTCTTTTTTAGAATTGTACGCCACTATCAGTGGCTCTTAGCGTGGGAGGCTCAATCTTGTTTTCTATCATTCTTGCTTTTGCTTATTTTTCGAGGTAATTTTCCCGCAGTGACAAAATAACGCACGTCTTGCCTTGATTAATTAAAAAAAAAAAAAATATTACCGACTATTCTAAAATTCTCGCGCTGCAGAAACTTCGTGAGGTAGTGTGTAAAAATCGGTTGAATAACGCAATAATTAAACTTGTTATATTAAAAACGTTTCTAATATGTAAGGTTGCAATGAATGAAATGTATTAAAAATCAATTTATCTACATGGAATAATGCGATCTTGATATCCTGAATAATTTGGATTTCGGGAAAAACCTGTGCTAAAATTACGTTCACATTAATTCGAATGCACTGTACTTGTATCCTACAAATCATTTGCTTTTAGCATTTGCACATTAATTGAATGGAATTGAATTAGAAATGCCATTTTTAATTACATAAGGGTCAATTTGCAATGAATAATTACAGACATATTCGAAGTGACATATACATTATACATGCATATTTTTTCGATCATTTTATGTACGAGACTCTGCTACCCTCCTTCTACTCAAGAGCGATAGAACACAAGATTGCATTGACTCATCTGAAATTTGGTTGTGACGTCACCAGATACACCGGTGGAGAGGACTGAGAGGAAGCACGTTGGTATACATGTTAGAAAGAATACACACTAATATTCTTAAACACGTTGGAAAGAAAACACACGATTGGGAGTATACAGATGTATGTATGTATGTACATACAAGGCTTTTGCAAACAAAATCTGTTGTTACGTAGTAATTCTGTCAAAATTTCCAAGAGAGGATTTGCGGTACCACAATCTACGCCACCTTCTGTATTCTTTTCACCATGCCTTCTACTTATATAAATGGTATAAAGAATTTACCATACTCATCCAGATAACCGGCATTAATTTTCATTTCGGTTGAAAACTAAAAAAAAAAAAATAAATAACTAAAAATGAACACATGAAGCCGTTGAAAAATTAAAACTTCATTCAAAAGAAAATGATTCTAAGCCATTTCTATATGAAATTGTTTTTTATATTCATTCATATATTGATAAAGTATACCTTATGTAAAAGCTCCATGCAAATCCATTCAGTAATTTCGGATATTAGTGAGTTCAAACAGATATACCAATAATGGTCCAAATGTTTTACATTGCATTCCCTACATCTCCTTCGGTCATTCTTTAAAGGGAATTTTTAATATACAGACACGATTTTAAGACCATATAATATAAGCGAAAAATTTATAGAAGGTATAACATAGAATAAAAGTGAATACTTTGCGTGCCGGTAGTAGTACCTGTTAGAAAACTCCACAAAAAAGGAAAGTATCTTTTAGAGTTCTATCAAACGCCCTAGTGCTTTTCGATTTGAATGCTTTAAATCTATTAACGTTGGCCGATCTTTTCCATCACGTTTAGATTTTGTGTTATATTTTTTCGAAATATTTCAAATTGATGATTTTTTGAATTTTAATTTTGCGTAAACATTGTAAATAAAGGGTGTATTTTTAGACATAGGGTTTTCAAAAAGAAATAAAACGCATATAATTTAATTTTATGGTCAAGAATTTAGCTTTATTATAAAGATAAGGATTTGCCATTATGTTTTAGAAATGATTTCGGGCAAGTGACCGCCGCGGCTGGCACGAATAAATTTCAACTGGGAGGCTCAATTTTCTATCACTTCAGCATCTTCCATAAAGGGGATGGGCACAGCTCCAATTGTTGCGCGCGATGGCGGATGGACTCATTCGGGTCTAATTCGATACTCTGCTCCACAGTATCAATATCATCAGATTATACGGCTACGTTGGCTAGGTCATGTCGTACGTATGGAAGAAAAAATTATCCAGCCATGAATGGCACGATTTTACTACAGTTTTATTATATGTAGTATAGATGTGGTATTTTCGAAAATTTAAAGATAAAATTCCAAATACAAAAAGACATGACTTAATTAAATACGCTATTATATCCAATGTCTATATCAATCTCGGTTGCTTTAAGCTTTTACAAACAAGCGTTTGGTGAACAAAGTTATAATACCCTGGGCACCCGTGCGCTTTGGTACCAAAACAACTTAATACACAACAACTACATACACGTTAATTAACCGTATTAAACATACATTGACCTTCATCATCCATATCTGATTTTCGTTTTTTAATAATAATCGTTCACGAGGTTTTAAAATTTACTAATAATTTTGCACCAATTCAAATCTGGAGATGCATCATGTATGTCGATAATCGTCTAACAATATCGCGTTGACGATAGTCTTGCTTCATGGGAACGAAAAAAATATCAATCGTTTGTGCGACATCGTATTCTCGATTCAGAAATTGTTTTACGCAACAGTTCAAATTCAATATTACTTGTTAAAAAATGAAAATAAAAATTATTTTGAAGAAATATTATAATTTTTTTTTGAAAGAAAATTAATATTTAGAAGATGCTTACTGCCAGCGGATGTTGAAACTATTTGTGCCTCTTATTTCTCTCCTGCATGAAAGCTAAAACTTCGCTTTGGAATTGTCTATCTGCTCTCATTTCTCCTAAGCGTAGTGTTAAACAACTAATGCATAAACTTCATCGTATTGAATGAACTCCAAATAAGTATCATCATTCTGCTCTTGTAATTACAAAAAATCTGAAAAAATTTGTATCGGGTAGTTTTTTGTTTCAGCTTATCAGTTTGATATTATTTTGACATATTTTTATATGAATGCCTTTTTTAACATACGATCAGTCTAACTTCCGTTGCATATAGAAGCGGAACAATCAGCTGTTTTTCTTTCGCTGCTGCTTCAATTGTGTTCAAGTAAATCCGCGGCATCGCAAAGAACAGAAACGGCAACAGAATCTGACTGTTGCTGTTTTTCAGGGTGGTGCAACAAAGAACGGAAACAGAAATCGAAGAGTCATTCATATAATTTTGTGTTTTCGTTCGATGCGCATGTTTTTCTTCACAATAATAATGGAAAATTATTCAACAACGCTGCCAAATATTGGTTTTGCGAAGATATAGTCAAATATTTGGCATTTCTTCTGTCAGCAGCAACAGAGACAAGTCCAAGTACTTCTTTCTGTTTCTGTTTCTGTTTCTGATGCACTGAATTCTGTTCTTTTTTTTGTTTCTGTTCTTTGCAACACCGCGCTTTAAGAGAAATTATCCGCCGAAAGTTGGAAACCGATGCCGCCGTATTTGACGAAATTCTCCGTTCGCTATTGTGCGTAAGCTATACGAATCAAAATTCGAAAATTTCAAATGACAAGTGAGAAATAAAACCCTTGATGGTAGAAGTTAGCCGTCACGAGAAAAGACACGATGCTTACATACATATGTACATACATGAAGCGGCGTTTTGATGAGATCGTTTTGATAGTATCGTTTTAAAGCTATGTGATGTTATTTAAGAATCTTCTGTTAATAAATGTAAGTCCTTCAATAAAATCGTCTAATGTCAATAATTTATTGCTACCAAAACTTTGAATTTATACCAAAAAAAAAATACAATTTTGACCAGTGTGCCAAAATTGAGGATTAATTTTTTCAAGTATTTTGTTTTTGCTTTTGCTGAGTGATTGTCAAATTTCAGCTATTGCACCCTGAAGGAAGAAGGAGAAAAGAAATTTGAATTTTCAAACTTTTTTATTCAATTAAACATCAATAGATGATGAATCGGTACTATTTTATATGAATGCGCTTTTTGCGCTTTGAAAATAAAATGTTCTGTTTACCAAAAAATCAATTTTCAACTCAAAATCTCAATCAAAAAAAAAGCAAAAACAAATTTATTTAGTGAGAAGAAAAAAACGTATTTATCATTATGACAAAAAACCTGCGCTTAAAAAACGTTTTACGCAAGGTGTATCCATAGAAGGAGAAAGCAAGATAAACAAAGCGTTGTTTTTGTAACTTTGCGTGTGAAATGTCAAAATCTGAATTCGCTCAGTTTGCTCATATTTTGTTAGTGTAATTTTGCGAGTGAAATGTCAAAAACTGAATTCGCCCAGTTTGCTTATGTATTTGGTTTGTGTATACGTAACAACCTAGCGAATTCGGAGAGAAGAACAAGCATTCAGCTCATGGGATGCTATCATCTTGTATGAATTCGTCTTGGTTTTACGATTAACACAATTTCAGTGAACATAACAAGGCGAATTCATATAAAGTGTAGTTACTATGGCAGCCGATTTGATTTTTTTTATTCACCTACAGGTATTTTGTTTTTACTTTAAAATTAGAAAAGAAACGTGGAATGCAAAATACCAAGGCGAATTCATATAAAGTGAAGTTGATCCAGCAGCTGATTGAATTCGCTTGGTAAACGTTAAGTCAAAATGATATGTTTGCTGTAAATCATGCTGTCATTTTGCATAAAATTTGTTAGTGTAAATCTTTGTTTTTATACGCATAACACCATCTGATATGAATTCGCCTTGTCTAATCGGTTTTAAAATGCTTGATATTTATATGCATCACCATTTTCACATATGTATTTACGTATTAAGGTCCAAAATTATCCGGCCTGAACTATAAAAAGAAGGATTAATCTTATACCACTGTTTTTATTTCTCATTATAATTTTCTTTTAATTCAATACACTTATCAGAGTTTTATTAACATTAAAAAGATAGTCTGAAGTGTTGCCGCCAAAATGTCATAAAACAGATGACTTCACTTCATCATCAGCGCTAAATTTTTTCCTAGCGAGTTTAATTCCAATGTAAAGAATCAATAATAGTCTATTGAGGCTAAGTCGGGACTATGTGGTGGATCGTCAAGCTCCGTGAAGCCGAATTGCTTAATGGTTATCATGTACTCCGTCACATTGGCATGAAGCGACGGTTTTCCTACCCGTGTTTGTTTAATTACACTTCGCAATAGCTGTAGCAAGAAGGAAGGAAAATTGCCCATTCTTGATGTGTTACAAATCCATTAGTAAATTTATTTAGAGTCTCATAGATTGTAGCCCTAATTAAGTCACCTTTGCATTTTTTTCTAATTCACTCGTGCTTGTGTGTTGAACAGCGGAAATAATTATTTACGTTGTTTTATGCATTAACCTTAAATTTAAACTGATCGAAAACGAAATTTTTAGACTGATCGAAAGCCATATTTAGAAAATTTACAGCAACGGTAAAGTACATACATACATACATACCTTTTTCAGCCATAGAAATTAAACAAAAATATTTCATGTGATTTTTCTTTAGAGGTTGAGGCTAAGCTTTACGGCGACATATCATTTATTTCAACTGAAAAAGTAAAAATTAAGATTGAAAAACTATTTTAATTTCCTGGGTGTTTTGATAAATGCAGGTGCAGTTTTTTTAATGCACTTAACAATTACGAAAGAAAGTAATAAGAATGAAAATACGAAAGGTCAATTGATTACAAAAATAATTATCCTAAGCACAAATAAATTAAACGAAAAATGTAAAAGTTATTGCTAATTATATAAGAGTTCAATTTGTCGACTTCTATACTGCAAAATTTTGATATTAAAACGATGAGTCCTGCATTATGGCCCATATTATAGCTGTAAAATGAGCCATAATACTATCGATACTCGAAGGGTTTATTTTTTAGGACGACTGTTGAAGTTTTTTAAGCCATAGATACTTTAAATGTAAGGCAATAAGCACGAACGATTTTGAAGTAGTCCAAAAAATATATAATTAGGCACAATGACTTTATGAATTGGCATTTTGTATATCTTATAATGCCATATTAAGAAAAAACGATAGTAATGATACTATATATGGCTTTTTCAAAAACTATCGATTTTTATAGAACTAATAATCGTTTCCAGCCAAGCGTAATTTTAGTCCCAAGCCTTTGCGTTAAAATGCATTAAAATAATCTTAAGAATTCAAGTTTGTTTGATGTGGCGGGGAATCCTGAGTCAATATCAATTTCAGTGTAAGAAGAAGAATATATATACCCATTCCAAAGCTTACCAATATTGATCACAGCCACGAGCAGATTCGGTTTATCCATGCTCGTCTGTCCGTTAGACTCTCTGCTTTAGAGATATTTATCAGACTGCAACTTGGTGGGCAGAAGTATTTCTATAATGTATTAATCATTTGTCGGAAACGACAACATCGGACCTTATATAGATGCTATACATCTGATTGTTCAGATATGAATATAACTTTGGCACTCATTTTACTTTTAAGAATAGTAAGTGTCCAATGACAATCATCAAGTTCGGCTTATTATAACTTATAATATTTTCCTTCAACTGATAGCTCAGATGTGAATTATTACGTTATAACTCCTACACTAAGGCAGCTAAGAGCATGAAATTTAGCATTGCTGTCACTAATTATGAATAGAAAATGCACATAAATATTACCAACCATTCCATCCCAATCCATTCACTATAATTTCTAGCTCCCATACGACTCATTGTTTGTGGTATACTAAAAGTATGTAACGAAAATCATCAGTTCCGGGTCACTATAACTCAAAGCTTCCATACAACTAATTGTTAACTATTAAGTTCCTATACTTAGATAGTAAAATAGTAGGATATTTACTTATCAATTATACAAGTTCTACAGATAAAATCATCAACAAGCAACTATTTGCCGTTCTAGATTTGTGTTAGAACATAAAGACGCCCACTACAAATTGTAAGCGCCAAATTTTTATTATTATTATTAAGGCTTAATATCGTTACATTATATACATTAGGGTGTGTTGCTTTTGATTATTTCTCAAAAAATAAAATTTGTTTTATCTTACTTTACTTTATTATATTTTGTTTTATACTAGCAAACACCCGCCATACTTTGTTGCGCCTCAAAAAGTACAACCTAATAAATTTTATGTATTTGTGCACCGAAACAACTTATTTATGAAAAATGTGGGTTTAACTTAAGAAAATAAACATAAATACATACATGTGGATGACCCTACCAAAATATGTGTAGGATTTTCCGCCGGAATTATAAAACTTATTTATTTTTTAAAACTTCCGCCTAAATAGCCTATTATTTAAGATTTACGTGAGCTGGGCGGATTTGAAAATATCTCCAAAAATGGAGAACAAAATACTGCGCACAGAGTTTTCAAAAGAAGTAAGAAGGTTGAGAATATTCATCATAATATATTACTTCTTAAACCAATCTTCCAAAAAACGTCAAAGACAGCATCCAAATGCTTATTATTATGATTCACTTGAACAAATTTTTAAATATTTGTATGCAGAAGTATTACGCTTAAGCTATTTCATGATCTGATGAGATTTGTTTGAAAAATATTTTTAGAAACTTTTGGAGATATTTTCAAATCCAGCTAACCAAAAACTTACCATTATTGCGAAATTGTTTGGATTAACTAATAAAAATGCCAACAATTTTGCAATGATAAAAAAATTACTTCATCATATAAACTTTCGGTTTATCAATTTTTTGGTCACATACATTAAGATAATAAAATAATTTAACCATCAACAAATTAATTAATTTCTGAATATATTTGTATTATTTCTTCTTCTATATTTGTATATATTCTTCCACTTTGTATCGAATTAGCTTTTTTTTGGGCCTGAAAGTACATTCGGTACATATCCCACTTCAAGTACATTTCAAGTGTGACTAAATTATTTTTCAAGGCAATGTTTAAGCCGACTTTATTTTCCCAAGTGGATTTTGGTTAAATATAATTAAACATAGAACTTATTGATAGTATGCCATTGTGAACAGAACATTTAATGGTATATCAGTGTGAACGAAACTTGTGAAGTCGGTGGAATAAAAAATGACCTAAATCTGCCAGTATTTTCACATATGTTTCGTATTGTGGTCCCTATACATAACTATGTACATATATGTAGTATATCCCTCTGCTAGTATTGTGAGAATCTAGTTAAGAACCTCGTTAAAACAATATGTAGAAATAAATTAGCGCTAGGTACATATGCCATATTAATACAAATACTTAATTAGATAAGAGAATTTTTGCTTTAACTTAAAAATTAACACTTTACTCGGCTACAGCCTTAAAAAAAACTGTAATGAAAATGATTTACTTGACTAAGTATTTACATATGTATGTGTACTGCCTAGTATTATGCGCGCCAGCCGTAAATTAACATATATGTATGTATGTATGTATATTTGAATATAATTTAAACTTTTACCTGTCTGATATAACCAAATACATACATAATTTGAAACTTTTGCCTGTCTGATATAACCAACTTTTAACCAAAATTCAAAATAACGTATAATCAATTGCACGATTTTCTTAAACCAAATAACGTACTCAACTCAAATAACACTCATACCAAAAAAAAAATAGCAGATCGCGAAAGGTTACTTTTAAGGAAGATGGAGAAAGGGGAAAAAATTATATCCCTTTTGGGGCAAAACATTACTTTTTGCTTTACTGCGAACGTTTCGAAATAAAAGTTAAAAGTGATATTTGAATGTAAATAAATAATTTACTTTATGTGGATAAATAAATATATGGTACAAATAGAAGTATTAGCAAACATTTCTTTGTGTTATTTCACTGATCATATTTTAGGAATGGTTAAATTTAAAACATATCATTAAGTTCGAACTCTTCGCCAGTTTATTAATCAATAAGGCTTTATTAAATTTTATACCATCAATAACTTTATGTTGATTTTTGTTAAGAACTTGTAATAAGGCTGCTCCTCCATCATTTCATTTATTAGGTGAAATTTCTTTCATGTTACCTCAGCAAATGCTCTCATGCTACTATACTGAACATCTTCTAAGATATGCCTTTAACATTTTATTTCAAGATAACAAATAATAGTATAACAAAATCATTTGTATGTAAAACTATACACACAAACATGTAAGTTCTTAAGGATCAGTACTCCGAGTCCAAATTCAAAACTTACCTTCTCGTATTTTGGTCATGGTGCTATTAGGTATTATCTTGAAATATATTTTTGCTAATCCTGGATATCGAGAAACATAGGCCAAGAAATTTGTCGGAAACAATCCACACCATGGCAAATGTAATTTATTGGCAATCGCTGTTACAAATAAATCGCAACAAGACTCTGCAGTCGTATTTTTTTGACTTTTTGTAGTCTGCCCATATTTTGCTCCCGGTTCGGATGTGAAGGCCTCTTAAAGGAACTCAGTGTGAACTGGACCAGGACAGAATACGGTGCCCTCAATTTTACGTTGATCCAGGAAATAAAAATTGAGAAAGGTGAAATGTGAAGAAGTTTACCCAAATTTTCTCAATTACAAAATTAAATGTCAACAAATTCGAAGAAAGAGAATCTGTGATGCTTTTGAAATTTTTCTTCTTCAAATTTTGCTATAGCCCCAAATTTCCAAGTAAATTTGAAGAGTCAGCAATACTGTGTCTTGCTGAGGGAGCCAATTTCTCGAGAGCGAACGAGACAACTGTTTTCTAAGCAAACCTTCAATAATTGAACCATGAGGACACATCTAAGTAGTATTGACTTTTTTATTGTTTATGTTTTATTTACTGCAATTTCAGTTTAAGTTGAATTTGTTATCAAACTGAAAGTTATTATAGAAGTAGGAAAGAAACAAAAAAGTGTTGTAAAAATAATAATTTGTGTTCTATAACGAAAATACTCGTCCTGATAATGACAACATACCACGTTCTACACAAAAATTGACGAAAGAAAAGAAAATACAAAAAAACGAATGGTACATAATACATACATAAATATATCAAAAAGAAGTATTTGCAGAAATGAAAACCGGCAGATGTCATGCGACAAAAGAAACTTTATGTAACCAGCAGTATTGAAGTTTGCATTGACAAGCGGATTTACGTAAAAAATTGCCGCTGTTCAATTTCAAAATCATATTTTTTGCCCCATAAAACAGCGCGCCATCAAGTGTGCAGTAAAATGTTTTTGACAACCCTCGACTTTTCGGAAGCTATGGTAAGAAGGTGGGTGAGTACATCATAGCACTCTGGAGGAGCTAAAATTTTTTTTCCGAGCAGACTGACATTACGTTTACAATAGTATTTGGTACTATTCACATTTCCTTTATAAATTTTTTTTGCGAATAGATTTAGACTTATGATACGTTATTTGGTATCAGAAAGCAACAATTCAAAAGACCGTAAAACACATAGCACAAAGTGGATTTTAAAAAAGAGATAACTCTCCCACCGAGCCCGGAAATCCTCTCGACGGCCCTGGTGATGTTACATTATTTCAGGTGACGATACGTTCCTTAATTTTATATCTACAAACTTATGGATCTCAAGGTACAAATATGAAACGGTAGAAATAACTTTCTTTGTGTCAAAACAAATGCAAACAATTTGAAAATTTCATTTTCCATCCCTGTATTGAATGGAAAAACTCTTCGCCCAAACATCGTATTATTCCGATGTATCGAAAGACAAACATCGAATAGATTAGAAATATCGATATATTTTGAACGATACCGCTTGATGTACATACATATGTAGGTACATACATTCATAGGTACGTGAAATAATTTATTGTAGACTGTCAGTAAATAATTAATTTATAATTAATACATACAGCGGCTCACATACATAAGTATTTTGCATATGAAGAAAATAAACCAAACGATAATATTTTTGCATTTGTTCCTGTTTTATTTACAAATTGTGTATTCAATTCAATAACACATCTACTCTTTACATCGCTGAGACTTCATTAACATACAAACAATCATTGTACATACATATGTACATACATAGGAACAAACTGTAAACAATTCAGAATATGTAACTAGCAAAAGTATTTTGCATCATTAGACAACTCACAAATATATTTCGTTTTTTTTAAATCCGTTATTTGGTGCAGATTTGTTTACTTGTTGCAAATTTCAATAGAATTTTTGGTTACTGGTGCGTATTTTTGTTGTAATTGTTATAATTTGAATCAATTCATTTATAATTGTGATAGTGCGCGCATCAAAAATCCCAAAGAGCTAAAGAAATGACAATATCGGTAAAAAAAAATAATTTTGTACCTTCACAGTGAAGGAAAATCTACAAAACACATTTACAATATGTTTACCCGATGTGGTCAAATGATAGAAAATGTAGTAAAACGGTGTAAGGTGCGCGACGGTATTGAAAATTTAACCCGTTGTGGTCGACGAAAAATGATAACTAGGACAGAGGTACGCAAAATATTTAAATCCAACCACGAAAATCCACATTTATTCGCACCAAAGCTTAATGGCAAGCTTAAAGCAAAGTTCTTGATGAGACAATGCGCAGAGTGCTCAAGACGAATGATATTCATGGTCGCGTGGCTCGAAGAAAACATAACTATTTCAAATATGTATAATGAAAAGCGACAACACCTACAAAAGTAAAAGTTTCGAGGTTTGGAAAACTGTCATATTTAGCGACGAAAGCAAATATAATATTTTTGGATCGGATGGCCGACATATGGTTTGGCGAAAACCAAGTAAAAAGCTGTTAAACTCGGCGGAAGTTTGGTGATGGTGTGGGGATGTATGTCGGCTCAAGGAATTGGAAATCTTATTTTTATAGACAGTATAATGGACAATTATGTATATTTGTCCATCCTTAAAGACAATTTACACTCCAGTGCAGAAAATATGGGTTTGGCAAGAAACGGGGGTTTGTTTCAGCATGACAACGACCCGAAGCATACGGCTCACGACGTTAAAATGTGGTTACTTTTTAACGCAAAATATTCTCAAACACCTCCTAAAAGCCCTGACATAAACCCTACAGAAAACCATTGGCCATACCTTGAAGATAGAGTGCGTGAAAACAAAATTTCATCAAAAAATAGTCTCAAGGAGGTTTTGCAAAGGGAATGGGAAAAATAAAACCTGAATTTTGTCGAAAGTTGGTAGAATCGATGCCAAAACGCTTGGAAGCTGTATTTAAAAGTAGCGGTTATCATAAGAAATCCTAGAAGTTTTTACATTTATTTATATATCACTTTTAGCCAAATGCTAAATACTTTTGTGAGTTATCTAACGATTCAAAATACTTTTGCGAATTACAAATTCTGAATTATCTTCAATACTTTCTTGTGTACCTTAATTATTTCTTTTATGTTAATGAAGTCCCAGCGAAGTTATGAGTTGATATGTTATTGAATTTAATACATAATTTATCAGTTTACCTGAAAAAAGCAAAAATAAAATCGTTTGTTTTATTTTCTTCATATGCAAAATACTTTTGTGAGCCACAGTATATGCACATATTAATGTACATTTCTCTCAGCACTCGTTGTTAGCAATTATATCTGATTCAATTTTATATATAGCAGAGCTTTACGTATCCACATTTATACATATGTACATATGTCTATATATATTGAAGTACATATGAGTGTATAAACCTGCGTGGGTCTATAAACTTCTGAATATATCCATGGTTTAATGAATTTTCCGTTAATTCTATTTTTGTTTTAGGGCGTTCTTCCGCCATTGGACCTTACTAACTTGGCTGGCAATGTTGTCCACTTTAATGATACTGAATCGCACATTGAACTAGAAAATCGCAACAATAACGCTAAAGTTACAACGCATGACCAAAACAAAGAGCCTAAAGTGATGCCTACGATGGAGCTGAGCGACGAAATGCGGACGCCGAATAACCGATCACAACAAACTGAAAAGTACAACGACAAAAATAACAACAATAATAGTCATACTGAAGATGATGATGATGACGGATCGAAAGAAAAGAAAATCCGATTAAAACAAAATCATCAGTATATGCAATTGCAGTGCCCCACTAGTTCACAATCAATTGCAATGGCACGAGCGATAGCTACAGCAATCACAGTGGCTACGGATAGAGGCACAAAAGAAACAGAAATAGCAAAAACAATATCACACGTTAGAGAGGAGGTCAGTCAACCTGTTTCCTGCAATGGCAGTATCCAAAATCCCTCTATTTTCCCTCATTCATACATCAACGTCGTAAACAACCAGAACAGTAATAACAATAACAGTGACACTTCACTCAACGGAACACCATTGGGTGATGGTTGCTCAAACAACGGCAGACGAATGAACGCTGAAGCAATGAACACATTAACGAACTTGTTTGCTGCAGCTTGGAGCGACAAAGCGACATCAGCTGAGAGAGCGCACGGCAGCTGCTGGGAAAGCGACTACACTGAACGATACACTGCGCCACCAGTGGTTGATGCAGTGGCGATCATTCAGTCCGCGACGTGCTCATTCGACGGTCATATAGCTGCGCGTCGTTCGCGATCTTCATTAGTTGCCTTGCCCTCGTATTCGCATTTATGGAAAAAGGCGTTAAGCGGCGTACGAACAAAAGTCAAAAGATCGTCACGGCCAATTTCCGAAAACCCGCACGTCCCAATCACCGCACCGGTGGATGTACTAACACCCAACAAATGCTTAGCGGAACTCGAGCGTTTGTATGTCGAATTTCAGGCGAGTGAAAGTGCGTTATTAGCCGCTCGTAGCGATGCTAGTGAAGGCGATAGAAATGGCAACTGTCGCCAACACTGCCTCAGCCAAAGTCAAAGTGATAGGGGAGACAGTGGCTGCGGATATGATGGTGAACTTTTGAACGTAAACCACAGTGGCACCACCAAAATCACTGACTACGCGAACGCTATGCGTCTCAACATACCCGCCGCCGCGACAAACACGTCGTTGTGCTCCTCACCATCGGCATTGCAAACACGCCAATTGAACACATTTAAAGTTTTGCCTGCCTGCAGTACCAGCAGCATCTTTCTAACCAGCCCCGACTGTGCGACCACAGGTTGTCTGACCGGTAATGGTCGGGCGAAAGGAAGCAGTGTTAGCAGTGGCCATCGATGCAATAATATGCAGCCCGATTCAAAAAATAATAACGGTGATTGCTCCAATGATGTAGGCAATCAAGAAATCGGCAATGACGATGTTGTTCGTGCCATTCGAAATGACAGCAAGAGCAATAATGCAATAGTCGCGATGCTGGCCTCGTCGGCCGTTCGGAATCAGCCGAGCCTAACGATACACGTGAATTCGGATAACAGTGATCAAAACAACAATAACGATGTCACCAATAACCAAAACAATGCCAGTTACAATAATAGAATATATGATTGTAATGAAAATGTTTGCATCGGCGTAGAAGTTACGCCGTTGAATGTGAATGTGGGCGCCCAACAAAAAAATATTGTTAAAAGCAATGGAGTCAGTGTGGTCAATTGTAATTATTCCAGTGTTTACACAATTAACAACAGTGCGGGTAAGTTGAGTGCAACCACGACAATCACAACAACAACCACGCCGGTGAACAGTGTCAGTGTCAGTGAAGTAAGTCCAGTACCTAATATATTATGTACTGTCAAAAAAAGCACTAGTAGTAATAGTGTTGTTAATGTGAGTGCTGCCAAAAATGGTTCCAACGGTAATGAAATCAACAATGTTAATGTTACCGATAGTGTAAATGTTATTAGTTTAAATGCTCAGTCGCAGAGCATGGGAATGCGTGCCAAGCATGTGTCAGACAGTCCCGCGTCCACTGTTCTAACAGGATCGACAATGACAATACCATCGCAGATAGACGACACATATCGATCACCCATAGGTATGTCAGTCGTCGCATCCCAACAGTTACGTACATTCACGTCAACAGAATGCCAAACCGATGAAATGTTGTCCGCGCAATTGCGCACAGATCGAGCACCAGTATCACCGGTTTCACACCGTGCACAAAGACGACGCGATAGACGTGAACGGCGCCAATTATTACAGCAACTATCTTCTTCCTATCCACATCCGCACCAATTGCATAGGCCTTCACTATTAAGACGTCAAGAGGACCGTCATTCAATGCCACCAGGACAAATGCCTATAACGAGTATTTCTGCTTTGCATTTGCAATCTAACGCTCAACATTCAACGGGCTCTTCATCTACCAACATGTCAGCAACAATGTCAATGTTACTGCGCCCTATGATTCCTGATCTATTAAATAGACACTTTCCACCACCCTATAGCGCGCTGCCATTGAATGGTTGTGCAACAACGTCAGCAACAACACCACCACCTCCCGCTATAGTAGGACATGTGCCTCCGCCGGGGACAACCCTTCTTACGCCAGTGATATCAACGGTTCCTATGCCAGGCGGTGCGCCCCCAGTCGTCAGCGATGGATGCTTCACTTTACCTCTACCAATCATAAGAAGGTAAATTTACAAATATCCTATAAATACTTGAAAATCGTGGCACGGAGAAGACAAACTATATCGTATTTTACGTGACGTGTTTTCCATTGTGCCTACATACTCGTAGAGTTAAATTTAGCAAAAATAAATAGGGAATCGAGGAAATTCTTTAACGAAAATGCAAACAATTTGAAATTTATATATAATTTTTCTTCGGTGGGATTCTAAGCTGCGAAGGAAACAGTACTACGAGATAGCAACGAGGTACTTATTAACTAGCCGGGCTTAATCGTTAGCATTTATATTTTGGTATATAAAGGGTCTTGCAATAGGGACGCTACAAAAGTAGACCGATAGTGACAGCGAACGGCGCCATATTTTTTCCCGCTCTTTTGACATTTCTCTTCAGTATGGTTTTCCATTTCATCATGGAAAGATATACGATCCAACATCGAGTCGAAATTATTAAAATTTACTACCGAAATTCGGAGTCAATGGCCTCAACTTTAATAGCGCTACGTCTAATTTATGGTCGTCGTCATTTCTGGCTGAATGGCTTCGTCAATAAGTAAAATATGCGTTGTTGGGCAGGCAGCAATCCACACGTACTCCATGAGTCAACATTACATCCCGAAAAAATTACGCTTTGGTGCGGTTTATGGGCCGGCGGCGGCGTTGGGCTGTACTTCTTCCGCTACTGTGAATGGGAATCGCTACCGCTCAATGATAACCGAATATTCTTGGCCCGAATTAGATGATATGGACTTGGACAATATGTGGTTCCAACCTGACGGCGCCACAAGCCACACAGCGAATGTCACAGTCGCTTTATTGAAAACCAATTGGTCGCCTCGGTCGTGCGATTTGACGCCGTTAGACTATTTCCTGTAGGGCTACGTCAAGTCTATGATCTATGCCAACAAGCCAGCGACGACTGATGACAGCGGTCGCCCCTCGGCAAGCAAGGCCAAACCTCCGAGTGTATTTGTGCAATGAAGAACTTCTCACAAATATCATTTGCCGTTCGGCGCCGGCGTAAAACTGTATGCCCCTCAATTTGTATTACAATGAGCCCGTTTCTTTGTAACCTAGTTGCAAAAGAACACTAGGTAGGATAACGAATTGCATGTAAAGCAACAACACTAACTCGGAAAAATATGCGAGTTGAGCCAACTCGGTAAAATGTTATGCGACCTGAGATGTAGTGTTGGGAAGTGAAAAAACTGCGCTATTGTGAATTAGCCTTAAGAAAATACATGGGAAATTTAGATTTTAGACCTAGCTCGTTTTTATTTGCATAGCATTTGTAAATATATATCTACGTAAACCTAAAAATCGCAACATTCATGAAAGAGCCCAACAGAGTTGCTCTTGCAACTAAAGGAAATTTTATCCGAGTTGGAGATCTTTTGCAACTCGGATACATTAAAACGGGGCCAATATCAAAAACGCGAATTGTAGAAGAAGTTCAGCCAAATATCAAGCTTATTATTTATTTATTCGGCGCCAAATTATTCTTTTTATTATTTAGTTACTCGCACTACAAATTATTTTTCTTTATAGAGTATTCAGAACAAGCTTTGCGATTACTGTTTAGAAGTTCTGAAAATTTTTGAAGGATGAATGTCTTTTCTAGATAGGTTCAAATCATTGAGTAAGTAATGCGTGATATAATCGTAGCACATCTTGTACGGGTACTAAGTATAACTTGATAGGCCTAAAAAAGAAGGATTTCGATTTTTTCACAATTGTTTCTAGCGGTTTTGTAACATTCTGTGAGCATAAGGTTTGATATTTTTTACTATGATTTCTAATAAGATTTCGTTGAAAGATAGTTTCAAATTGTCATTTGGAAATATCAAAAAGCATAAAAATTCAACTCCTCTCTTAAATATGCACTCGCCGACTTTTATTTTTAGCACTACTATTAAAAATACCAAGTTTGGCTGGCATGTGTTGTAAATTCAGGAAGGTTTATAAAGGGGTTGCCAGACTTACTAGTTACAGTTAGGGATTTTAATTCACTAAAACAAGTCCTTAGTTTACAAGCATTATTAAAAGGGGAAATTGGTATTTTTGGATATTTTCAACAAAAAAGGGATAACACACGGGGCAATTAACATCAAAAATTATAGCAAAAGCTTTCTCTACTACCGGATGGTCTTCGGAAGGCAATGGATGCGAAGATATTTTGCCAATGCCTTTAATGAAATTTGGAGTTTTTAAATCAGATATGGCTTTCGACTTCTCTAAAACAATAGTGTAACACTTTTTAGAATCTGTGTACAAAAATATTTGTATAAGTAAGCTTAATCAACACACAAAAATTATATTTAAAATTTAAATTTTAGTTAAATAATGAATTTTAAAAATTATAATGACAATTTTGTATTTTATATTCTTAAGAAATCAGTTTAAATCGTTCTCACGTCACCCGCTCCAAAATCTTAATCAGAGAGATTATTTTTAATTGAAACTGCATGTAAATGTAAAAAGCGGAGCAAAGTATCTAATGATATGTATACAAAATAAGAGTTACTTTTGATCATCTTCGTTTAATTTGAAGAGTCGCAAAGTTTTCAACAATAAAAACGACATACCTTTATAACCTTTTTACGAGTATACTACTGAAATAAATGTTTCTAGTACTATGCTATTATTTAGTTTTGATTTTTTTTCTATTAAGGGATTTTTTCCGATTTTTTTAAATAATTTATTAGAGAATATTTGGCATAACTACTTCCAACGGTAGGTGATGCCACGAAATAGTTTAGTTCAATTAAAAAATATAAATCAGTGGTCAAAGTACAGTATAATTATGCAAATTACCATTCAAATTCATACACATGGAAATCAATCAATTTAAATTAGTTCCCCTTAATTCTATGTGTAAGTTCGTCATATTTTTAAGCTAACTAAACTGAAATAATGAAAAATAAATGGCCTTTGTGCTTATTTCCACTGGAGACAATCTGGCAACTCTAGTTGTATATGAATCAATGCTCATTTGAAACGAATGGTGTAGTTGTGTGCCATCTTAAACAAATTAAACAAATACCCACTTTCACTTTCATAGCCGTAATTTTTTTTTTACAAATTTGCCGCATTGTGTCTTTATTTTTGGGAACATGAAACCGGAGCTAAAGAAAAGCACAAAATATTAGGAGCTCCTCTGACGTAGGCAATAATGCCATACACCAATATACATACTTAGTGGTGGGATGTGATGTAAAATGGGGCCAAGTTGCTTTTTGTGTTCAAATATGTATAGTGACAATTACATACATATGTATGAATATATATAATACATATGTATAGATAATAATTTGTTTTTGTTAATTTCTTGCGGTTATGTTCCAGTTTTTTCTCCCACTGTCGGTACATGCATAACTTCATATGTTTGTCCATATGTACATATGTGTATATGCATAATGTAACAAAGTAATGTCATAGTGTGTTTGCTATTTGTTTGACTTATTTTTTTCTATTGTTTCGCGTTGGCGATTGCGATTGTTTTAGATGGTAAATTGCATACCGATCTAACTAGTCTTCCTCTGCCAGTCTCCTTTAATTTATACGAATAAATTATAATAAAGCAAAAGTATTTGGACAAAAAATTTGTTTTGCGTTCATTTAAACGATCGGTAATTATTATTCATTGGAAAGCACTTTTTAGGTGTTATGTAAATATATATGTAAAAATGTGTATATGTATGTATATATATATGTACATACATATACATATATGTACATATGTATTTACATGTATGTATGCAAATAAATGCAAGATGTTTTCAATCTGCAAATATTACATACCTACTTGTATTTATTAGTCGATTAATCCATTTAAATACTAGAGAGTTCGTGTATGTGTACGCATCTAGCTTGTAGATTGTACAGTATTAGTAAGTGGATAGCAGTATTCGTGTGTACGTTCAAATCGGAGTTTTCAGTCCACTGCTGGCTAAAAGTTGATGACTCACCATGACAAAGTTAAATAAAAAATCAAGATTTCTCCAATCGAACTGCAAGCAACCCAATAAACCCACAATATTATACTTGAATCAAATTTCTCAAGTTAATGTGAACCACAATTATTTTACATTAGGATGGTATTATAATACTTTAACTGTAATATCAAATAAGAACAGAACTATCTTCCGGTGCGGCTAAAGTTTGCTTACTCTCATATTTAATAAATTCCACTTTATCAAAATTAGTACATAACAGGATTGTACGATTGGTTGATTATTCAAAAATTTAGTGAGTTTTTTTTGCAATATTAGACAGAAATTCGTGTTAAAGGTTTTTCTTTAATTTTTGCGAGTATAAATATTTCATCGGGCATTTTTAGCCATTTAAATTTTGTAAATTTGATGGGAAATTTTGAAATGGGTATACATTTTGAATCTTTCTATAAAAATGTAATGAAAAAGATTTAACATGAAGTACATTCACTTTCTAGTGGGACTGTATATATGTACTTAATTACTTAACGATTATTTGATTGAAAATGTTTAGAAAGGAATATGCAACAAATTGTACAATTTAATGCTTAAATCATGACGGAAATTGGTCGAATAGTTGAACTTTTCTTAATAACAATTCTGCAAAAATTGATTAAGATTTATATCTACGTATATTTCATTTCTTGAAATGTTCTATATGCATACATACATACATAAATTGGCATATGACCCTTTCCTTAATGGTATTGTGGAAATTCCAATATGTTGATATGTAAGGATGTATGCGCTTCCGTGAGTATAGGGCACGCTCGAAATATTTTTATATAGAAGAAAATTTGGAAGATTATTAACGAAAAAAAATTAAAACACAACTTTACTTCAAAGCCATTTCAAATTCAGGAATGTTAGAATCCAAGATTGCACATTCCATGTGATGGTGGAGATCACGGCAAGGTGTCATTAACTAAGTAGCGTATATTTGTTTTAAGTATAAACATTTTGAAAACGAAAAAGGAAACATTAACACCAATCAAAATTATTAGAAAAGTATGTAGGCATATACGAGTGCAAGAAAAAGACTGTAAAGTTCAGTAATTACTTTACGAAAAGAATACTGATAAAAAATGAGTATGTTATGTTACCAGCGATTTTCTCTTTTCGGTTTTCTGTACGAGTAATCACGAGTTATGCAGCGACAGAAGTACATATTTTCGCTATTTAATTTGTTTTTACTATACAACAGTTAAAATTAACACTGTGGTAATAATTAAGTCCCAGGTGGACTCTAACACCAGAAAGTAGTTTTTTTTGGAAAATTGCAGATATTGGGTATTGATACGATGCGATATATATATATAATCGATATGGTTGTCTTGGGGAAACTGCCATGCAAACCTCACATTGAAAATGCCATAAAAAACGTTCCGATGATCATATAATAGATAATAATATACGAGACACCCAATGAGCGAAACCGGTTTATTTTAACGCATATCTCCCATATATACTTAATTATCAAAATGCCATAAAAAGGTACCGAAAGGTTCTCGTAATTAACAAAGTGTAATTGTGAGCGAGCTGCGTTATACAAAAGTGGAAAGTGCAAACCTTATTCTTTAGTTTAAGAATAATGCGTCACGGTGCATAAAATTGCTTATTCTTCAAAAAGGAAAATTTAATTTTTACGTAAAGTGCGCTAAATAAATTACTGTTTTAATTATTTTCAATGAAAATGTCAAGATTTAAACCAATGCGTATTTATGTTATTATGTAATATAAGAAAAGAATATAATATAACTAATTTAACTTAGCCGCTAATATCAACTAATAAAAATTTAATTTTCTTTAAGAGCGTGATTTTAATAGTATTTATTTTCGTTCTGATGTTTTTCGTGCGTTGCTGTATATCGGAATAATTCTCCGTCATCCCTTGTCAAATTGGGGAAACTTTTAAAATTGAACATATTTTATGTCACCTCAAAACATATTTTTAAGTCAAAGTTCGTTCATTGCCAAAAACCTCAAAATATTTATTTGTGTATCATTCCAACGCCTTTGAAAATCACCCAAAAATCGCTGAGAAATATTTTGTTTCAATATATCAATTCTTCATATTCATATTCGGACAATAATTGAAAAGTCGCCACTTAATTCTCTACATAATAGCAAAACCCTTAAATCTTGATGCGAATGCCATAAAATTCTCTCTATGCTTACATATTCGTAAACATGAATTCAATTATGACATAGAGACGGCTTATTTTGTATAAAACTTTCAATTTCGAAAAAAGTTATAATGCATTTCTCTTATTCAAATAGTGCTTTATAAAGCGAAATTCATTTTCGGCGAAATTCGTAATGTGCGACATATCGCTGTGATACAAGTATGCATTTTTTAACGCTTCTATTCAACTTATTTAAAGGTAGATAAGTTGTTTCTATTAAAAAAAATCATTAAGCATTTAGTATGATCCAATGGCATCATTAATTGTCAACTGGTTTTGTTTATAATACGAGATAATTTTCTTTAGCAAAAGTGCTTTATGTGTGGTTTGTTGGGTATTGCATATTCAGTCAATAAGTTCGCTACAAATGATAAAGCAATTCAATCTCCCAATGGCTCTAGTAAATGCATCCGCTTCTCTCGCTAAGAGTAAACTTGCAAAGTAAACCGCAAAGCCACAACCAAAAGACATTCGAGCCGGTATATGAATCGTTAAAAATGAGCAATAAATGGAGGTCAATGCATTGCAATCCATATAAACGAAGTTTAAACCTACTAATACTTAAATAAGCACATTTTTACATAGCTATAGGCATTGATTAAATAATTTAAAAATTAATTATTTATTTTGATATTTACACAACCCCGAATCGGTTGGTTTTAAGAACACGTTTATTTGTACTAACAAATCAAGCGAAAACTAGTGAAAAATTTGTATACGAAAAGCTATATTATAAAAACGACGTGATTGAGGACTCCCGCTTCACTACATATTCTTAGCGATCCTTCGAGATGTTGTTGTGGGAGCCACCTTTCAATCTTGCTTCGGAGTGCTCCGAATGTGACTGGCTGGGTTAGTACTCAAAAATAATTTGAAATCGGGATATAAATAAAAAGTTTGCCCTTAATCAACTACTACGGAATAAGTAATAGTTATAATATTTTATTTACGAGAGCAGTCTGATGAGTAACTTAACCAACCAAATAGTCATATTGCAAGATGACTTCATCCAAATTATCTTTTTGAAGTGAAAAATTTCGGGTGAAAATAGAGTTTAGATTTAGGTTTTACTTGAGGCATATTCATCGAATCCATTAATGAGAGAATACAAGATTGCGTAAATTACAAAGATCAACTTCTTCCCACTGTTCCTCTAACAGAAAATCTCGTCACATTTCTCCTTAACAGAACTAATTTGACTTTTGCAGATTTTTATAAGAATCTCATTATATCCAATTGGTTTCTGATGTGGTAAGAGCTCTCGTCTGACTTCACCACACCAGAAACGAATTGTGTCTCATATTAGTTAAGATACTTATAAATTTCCCGTTTGTGCACAGTACCTTGTTTCTAGAATTCAATAAATTTGGATGTTTTCTGGTACAATATCTAGCCGGATATTGGAAATTAAAAGTAAAGTCTGGTCAAACATTTGGGAAAATTACGTAGAAGTGTAATAATTAATATTTATGCATGTGTATGCACTGCATAAAGATTTATATAAGTATATACATTTGTGTATGCATTACAACACAAAATTTAATCGAATCCCCATTTTGGTACAAACCTTGGTGTAATTCATCCTACCTATTTTTTCGTCACCACTTAGTGTATGCTCGTACACCTGTACATATGTATAAGCACTTATAGCCGTACTAGTTGCGCGTTATGGCAATGTTCCAGACTTTTTTTATAATCCTTTGATTCATTGTAAATGCTGTTAATGTATTTTCCACTAGCTTTTCAAATTGTCTCCGTTTGAAAGCTATGAAATTGTTTCCAGCCTCCCAAAAATAATAAACACCGATAAATTATCTTTTAAAATGCGAAAAAAGAAGCTGTGAAGGAGAATAAAAATGAGAAATCAGCTTAATTCAGAAAAAACTCAATTCGATTTGAATGTGTGCACAAAATAAAAAAAACTGGTCTAACAACTTTCCAGTTTTGATTTTGCCGTCATTTTTTCTTTCTTCTTTTCTGTTTCTTCTTTCTTTGACTATTGTTTATTTGATTTTTCTTTTGTTTAATATTTGCCATTCGAAATGAACCTAAAATACTACTAATACAATAAACCGCATCAAAAATAATTATATATGTTCATATGTATGTATGTATGTATGGATGCTCGAAATACTCGAACTCATACACACTACACATAAAAAGGCCAAAAGTTGATGAACCACTGATGCGGTCAGTGCGTCTGAAGTTGAGAGGGCTTTGGTGCAGTAATTTTTACTATTTATACTATCAATGTGATCGTGCTCTTGTTTTTGCTCCCCTGAAAAATAAAGATAAGCCAAGTCGGAGTATCTTTCGAAAGCAGAGGTGAGTAACTATACCTCGTGTCCAAAATATTCTTGTACGTATGATGGTAATTTTTATGTGTGTATACATACGAGTATATAAGTATATGTACATGCATATGTATTTGTACATAATCGTATGAACGTACTCATAGAAAACAATAACAAGTTGGTCATTGGATATTGAATTGGCGAGCTACCTGACCCACTAAATTTTATATTGAGGTAATGTGTTACTGTTTTTCTTTAGACTACAACTTTTAAATATATTATAAAATATTATTGCCTCGCATAACAACGTGAGTAGTAACACTCTTTAATGCATTTATTTAACCCATAATTATTTCAATATAAACGCACCATAGAAAAAAACAACCACAGGTGTTCCTAAGTGTGGTAGCCACAAGTAAAACTTTTTTTTCGTTTTGAAACTAACAACGCTTCTGATGACCATATTCATATGTACATAAATTTTATGTACGGATCGTCTGTCGTTTCTGCTCATTCACAACTAGTTCAGGATCAAACTTGTCCCAAACCAGTATAAAACTACTCTCGAACGAGTAACATTCCAACCTGAGCTGTTTCCAAAGCAATCCCGAATTAGTTTCAAACGTGTCCCATACTATTAAGTAACCAGTTGCGAACTGGTTTCGCACTAGTACCGAAATTATCCTGAAATGGTCCCAAACTAACTAGTTTCAACTAGTTGAGTTTACTCTTATTCTATCAGTCTTGGCTGGGTACGTATGCATTTACATAGACTTATACATACATATATGTACATACCTACATATGTATATTCACATTTTTTATTTGTTTTTTTTTTGTGTTTAGATGAAAAGTCTTCGAAAGACACCGCAACAGTAGTGCAAGATTTTAACCCACAAAAAACACCTCGAATTCTTCTGCTTTCAAAATTGGCTAGCGATATGTATGTACGTTTGTTTGAGCTCACATAACAGGTGCCTTTATCTGCCTTCCGACAGTGGTCGCAAATAAAGTAGATAATTAAAATTCTATTAGGTTTCCCGGAAGTGAAGAACCTCCTTCCCAGGCCGTGCAATGGGCAAAAAGCACTTTCAAAAATTCATAATACTACAAAGGTGAAACAAATTAATAAACGACTTCGAAACGAGTTTGATTCCGACTCGTTCTGGTTCGCCGACGACTATTGTCGGTGGCCCGCCGCTAAATTCGCTATCAGACGAAAATCACAGTATTGAATTCAGAAAGTTGGTTATTAAGCATTTCAACGATGGAAAATCTGTGCGTCAAATTGACGATATTGTCGACGGAAGTCATTCTACTGTTCACGATATAATTAAGCGCTTCAAAACCAAGAAACAAGTGGAAAACGATTCTTAGGGGGGAAATAATTGTATACCTGAAATCTGGAGTAAGTGTTATTCGGAATGATAGTCGGTGTAAAGTTCAATCGATTAGCAGAAAAATTGATACCTAATTGATAAAATTACTTGAATTTCTTACAAAATAATTTTGCTACTAAATGGCACTAAAAAAATTCAACTGAAATTACAATTTTCATTTTAGTGACATTTTTATATGGCTTATTTCCGAATGATTCCAAAGCAAATTTCTGAATTCGATTTTTCTCAAATACAATATTTTTACGGTATACAAGGGGGAGGGGGATGACCCCCATTTCCCCCTGCTGGATCCGCCCCTGATCTACCATCAGAAGTCTACTTCATGAGGCTGATCTAAATGGTAGAAAGGCCCGACAAAAGCCGTGATCAGCAAACGCAATCAGACCGTCCGATTAAAATTTGCAGAAGAACATGAAAAAGGGATTTTTCGTTCTAGAAAAATGTTATGTTTACTGACGAAAGTAAATTGAATGTTTTTGGCTCCGATGGAAAACCATATGTTTGGAAGAAATCAAATGAGGAGCTGCAACTGCACAATCTGAGACCAACTGTCAAACATGGTGGCGGATCAGTAATGGTTTGGGGTTAATTTTCGGCTTCTGGACCAGGATCTATGGATTTTATTGAAGGAATAATGAATCACAATGACTATCTTAACATTTTAAGAGAAAACTTATCAAAAAGTCTTGAAAAATTGGATCTCGGTGATGCTTGGTATTTCTACCAAGACAATGATCCAAAGCATAAGGCTTACATAGTGCATTCTTGGTTGCTTTATAATTGCCGTCATGCCCTGGAAACGCCACCCCAAAGTCCTGATATTAATCCTATCGAAAATGTATGGGACTATCTTAACACAAAAATTCGATAGCATTCCGTTCAAAGCCAAAATGACTTGAAATCTATGTATCTTATTACAATACAAGAATGGGAAAAAATCAAGCCAGTTTTTGCGAAAAATTGGTTAAATCAATGCCTAACCGGCTCAAAATAGTTATTAAAAATAAAAGTCTTCATACAAAATATTAGCTTTAAAAATATATTTCGATATTTCAAAAAACTTGTTGATTGTCCGAGTTTGGCTTGTGCATTGAATTTACTCATACTTGATGTTTTACTAGAATATTTTATAATACTGAATTAATTTATACGTTTTGTTTTTATAATTTTGAAGTGCAATAAAACAGTAATTGAAAATTTTTTTTACCATTTATTTTTAATTGCTTTGGTTCAAATATTTTTAGGAAGGAACATTTTTTCTACGGTGTCCGACTTTGGCTTGGATCCACTGTATGTATGTACATATATAGAATATTAACTAAAACTATAACTATATATTCATTAACGCAGTTCAACAGTTGTTTTCTCAATAAATTATAAGTATTTTAAGTTCTGTCCCCTATATATAATAAATATTTATTGCATTTCATTTCATTCCATGAATCTGATGAGTCGTGTCCACCGGGGTGTGCAGAATCCAAGTTCACTCAGATGAGTTCAACAGGGCGACGTCGCACTATGGCGCTTCTACGACAAAAACGTGCCAAAAGTAAAAAAAATTCATGAAAGCGTTCTAGATGGAATACTTATAAGTAACCAATAGAGAATTTTCCAGGGATTAAAAAGATGTAACTTTTATTAAACAGCAGTTTCGGAGGTAGAGCCGATCAATGTTGGAAAAATTGTCCACATGTAGAAACATGTATATTTTTCTTCTTTTTCCTCACATTTAAGATTATGATGACTGTTAGTAAAGCGTCCGATTGCTATTTTCTTGTATTTTAACGAACGGTTCTTTAATTTTTGGTATAAACAAAAATGGAAAGTTCCTGTGAAATTAAACCTGGCTATTTGTTAATTATTTACTTACTTGAATTCAAAATTTTGTTTTGTTTTGAATTCAAAATCTTAGCTGCTCTTTTATTTTCTATATCAATAAAATTGAGGCAACTATGGGTGAAAAAAAGCGACAAAACGAACGCGAATACAGTACGGTCGGAAGGCCACTTTTTGGTGTTGGAATTTGTACATAAAAACATTATTTTTGGCAACGAACAACTAGTAGTATATTATCTAGGGATATTTTGTTCTATAATTTACCCATTTTATTTGCAAAAGTGTAAAAAGTAAGGAAGCGTTAGATGATTTGTGACTTGCGTATATAGGCAAACCTAAGTATAATATACTGTTCAACAAAAGTCGTTTTGCACTTTGAAGAGTAAAGGCATCTGAGAGTAAAAGGGTGTTCGTTGGGGGCATTATGAAAGGATTAAAGAGTAAAATACACAACATAGAGGAAGACGCAGACCTGAATGTAATTTATATCAAAATAAAAGGAAAATGTCAAGCGGACAATCATTGTGCTATAAAGCTGCAAGCGGGTATACAATTTTTTTTACGACGAAACTCTAGTACGTCATCCCATCGAACTAGAGGGAGATCAACAAAATCCATGGATAAGTATTCAACCTTCACAAAGAAAACGAAGCTGCACATGCTACTGAAAGTGTCGCCAATACAAAAAAGATAAAGAAAATATTAAGTCTCATATAACGGAAGCAGTTGCGATAGTCGATTCGGTTTGAAAAGTAAAATTGATGCGATTCCGACTCTTTTTGGTGGTGGTGCTCTTGATTCCGAGAGAGTTCGAATAGATATAGAATAGTTTTGGAATCATTTTCATTCAAAGTCGATAGTCAGTTTGAATAGCTGTTGTCAATTATTTATGTTTTTTAAAACAATGCCGTTTGGGTGTACTGGGACAAGAAAGTATGTTATTGCGCGTTCAGACAACAAAAATCATTAGCTGAGATTACGCTTGAACATATATGTAAGTAAAGCTGGACTCCAAGCAAGTTTTCCTCCTTAATTTTCTTGGTTTTACTTCGAGTTAATTCACGAAGTTTTTTTTACAAATAGACTCAGCTGGCCTCAATGGTAGGGCCTGCCACCAGTCACTAATTCTGTACAAAACCTGTGATTAAAATAAAATATTTCCGCAAACGCATTCATTTAACAACACGATTCTATTTTTATAACGTTTTTCAAGCATTTATTAAGGCTCAAACGAACATAAAAGCATAAGTTCGAATATTATTTGCGACGTTTAGCAATATGGAACTTTTCGATGAACTCTACGTATGCTCACAATCGGAGTCTAGAACATGTCAGTTTCATTTCCATCGTTTTCCCTGTGCTTTAAATAAAAAATTTCTGATACAGATTTATAAAACTAATTGAATACAGATTAGAGCAATTAAGACTTATAAATCTTTCCAATAATATGAGCTTCGGTGGTTTTAAACATCTTCTAGCCACTTTTTGTACGGTGTTTTTGGTTTCTTGTACAGACGTTTTATATATGTTTTCTGCCAGTCACTTTGTACGCGGTTTTCTTTTTTGTGCAGGATTTTCATATATTTTTTGTTTTATACAGTATTTTGATCTCATTTTTAAGCGTTTAAATATGTACTGGGTTTTTCATTTAATAAAGGCCTTGTATGTTTCCGTTTATATCAATTTATTCAAATTACGTATTTACATATTTTTGTAGAAAAGGCCATACATATTGTTTTCATATGAGTTGGAAGTTTTTTATGCCAATAAGAATTAGAATTTTTATATATTTTTACGCAATTTTTATGCAACAATTTTTTGATCTTAGTTAACCGCGTTAAAAGAGAATCAGGTGTATATTTGGTTTTAATTTCTCAAGCAAAACTTTTCAAACTGAAAAATCAGGTTGATGTATATTGGTTAATCTAAAGAAAAATATCTCAACTTTGACGATAAGTCTTATGAAATGCTGGTATTATGACACCCTGTGTTTGTATTTATTTTAAAGCTTAGATATTTGTCTTATGGAAGGATTTCAAATTTTTACCGAAAGCAATGCGTATATCGGGTTTGGTAGAGATTGGTAAAGCGGTTACTGGGTTACAATTTTTATCATAAGTGCATAAGTAGATGATTTAAAAATATGGATCGCAAAATCTTATGTTACATCTCTCTTTAGTTTAGATACAGGGTGTAACTAACAAATTGTGCCTCGAAATCGGTAAGCAGTTTTCCTATTTCATTACTTTTAATAAAAAGGCTTGAAAAGTTGTCTTTGTTCGACAATTTAAGAAATAATACAATCAATGGTAACAGATAAAAATGAAATGATGACAATAATTTGTTTGACCTACAAAGCTTTTTTAAGAGTATTAAAAATATCAGGATAATTGTATATTAAGAAAATATTAAAAAATTTATTTTATACATTGCAATATTGTGTTTGCCAATGCCATCAAATTAGTTCTGTCTTTCAGGTAGGGTTTTAAGTTTAAAGATAGTAAAAACTTCAAAAGAAAATTTTAAAGATATGTATCCCGATATCTGTGAATTTTTCTGCTCAGCTTGTCTAGTATATGTATTATCAGATTTAAAAATTGCCAGCTAAATTGGTTACAAAAATATGACTGGTTTCGCTTACTGTTTAAAATGCTACACCTTTTTCAGTTTAAATTCAGAAAAATACAATTCAAATTTGAAGTTTAGTTACAATTCAAGTTCAGAATATCCATTTTTAATTCAAACCACCCCAATTAAAACTCAGAAACTTACAACTCAAGTTCAGAATTTGCATTTCAAATTCAGAATTTTCACTTCAAATTCAGAAAATTACAATTCAAATTCAGAAATTTACAATTTAAGTAACCGTAAGATGGGAGCTACTGAGCAGTACTGCTCTGGAACTATTATTTATACAAATTATTTTACCTTACTTTTATACCATATACTTATGTATATATTTCGTAATAGATTACATATTCTCACTCTTCATATCAGTGAAGAAAATCGCGGTACATACATACATACTAGGGCGGGTCAATTAAAAAATCGCTCATTGCTCTGTGAAAATCGTATTCTAGGGATCAAAATAAGAAACTTTGCCGAAGGAACCATACCTCTAAAACGAATTCTGATGTGCCCCAATTTGGGTCGAACTTTTGGGTAGGGGCAAATTTTGAAAAATCCCACTTTGACCTATTTAGAGTGCTCCAATCGAGTCCAAATGTATGACCGACCCCCACTTATTTTGGACGGCCGATCCACCCATGCCAGTGGCACACCCCCTGGAACTCCCCTGGGGGGTTCCCCATACAATCATTTCAAAAAATCACCATTTTTGGCCTTTACATGAAAAAATCAGCTAAATGGCTATGTTTTTTCTTTATTTTTATTTATTTATTTATAATAATATCTATTTTTTCTCTTAAGAAATTTATTGAGTCAGAACATGCATATGTAAATGAAAAACTTAATTTAAGTGAGTTATAGAAAAGAAACTAAAAAAAATTATTGTTTGAAGTCTTTTTTACTTTCAAGTCTGGGCAATTTCGCACGGCTCTCTAATGTCGTCGCCATAACAGCCTCTACATTTTCCGGTATAACCCGTTTGGAAACGCTAGCTACCAATTGAACATGTCGTTCCGTTCCTTGTATGTGTGATGGAATTTTTGGATCATTAAACGGTGGATCATCTTGATTTAAATATTCTTTCAATGTATCGTACGGAATGCTTCGCGTGAATGGTGGTTCAAATACGATATTTATATCATTCAAATTGATCATTTCCGTATAACTTGTGCAATTAAAGTTTATATCTGGTTTTTTATAAACTCTAAGTTCCATTGGCTCGTCAACATCGGATCGATAGCGTAGAATTTTCTTGATGGCACAGTCGCGCTTTTCTTTCCTATCATCAAACAACATTGATAACAAGATATTTTCCGAATGCGCATAAAATGAATTATCTTTAATTACTTGATTGACAACAAGTTTTTGCTTTAATCGTTGCAATTTTCAAATTGTCAACAGTGAGATTTCAGCATTAGACTGGGACATATTATTTGAAAGGGCCAGTGTCGCGGAATGCTTAGATGTTTTTAAAAACAAAACCAGGGAAATTTGTATCAATAATATTCCGCTATTAAAAAGGAATAATTATAAAATTCCTTGGCATACTAAGGATCTGAAGAGGTTAAAGAATCTGAGAAATAGATACTATAAGAAATTCAAGTCATCTAAATCGTTAGTGCATAAGGACAAATACCTGCGATATGCTAGTGAATTTAAAGTTATGAGTAAAAATCTTCATAGGGACTTTATTCGTAAATATGAATGTGACATAAAATCCAACCCCAAGTCTTTCTGGAATTTTGTTAAGACCAAACGGTCTTGCTCTAGTATTCTATCCGACATTTTCTATGATGATTCCCATGCGTCAACCCCTGAAAATGCTGCTAATCTCTTTGCTGATTTCTTTCAGTCTAATTTTGAACCGGAGTCTGACCCCGCCAGTAATATTATCCCAAATGTTAGTTCCCCGATCAACTTTGGTTCTTTTTCTTTATCCCTTGATGACGTTATGGATGGAATTTTGCATATCAAGTCTAATTCGCAAACTGATATAGATGGATTATCCCCTATTCTTCTAAAAAAGTGTGAAGCTTTTTCTTATCCACTGTTGTTAATCTTCAATAAGTCCCTGTTATGCGGAGAATTCATTGAAGCTTGGAAGATAACCTCTATTACACCTATTTTTAAACATGGTAATAAGAATAACGTTGCAAATTATCGGCCTATTTCCAAACTGTCGACAGTTTCTAAACTATTTGAATACATAGTTAAGCAGAAGTTGTATTTTTCAGTTAAACGTTTAATATCTGACAACCAGCATGGCTTTGTGGTCGGTAGGTCGACGGTAACAAACCTAGCTGTATTCACAGAATGTTGTATGTCCGCCTTTAATGATCGTCTCCAGGTTGATGTGGTATGTATATACTGACTTTTCCAAAGCATTTGATAAGGTCAACCACTCAATTTTAATTTCCAAATTAGCTAGTCTTGGCTTTCATTCTGTGTTCCTGTCTTGGGTGGAGTCTTACCTTTCCCTTCGTTATTGTGTAGTTGTTGTTGATAACGTTCCCTTCTATCCTTTTATTGCCTCGTCTGGGGTTCCCCAAGGTAGTATCTTGCGCCCTTTGTTCTTTGTATTGTTTATAAATGATATATCTGATTGCTTCGTTAACTCTAACTTTCTTCTTTATGCGGATGACTTGAAAATTTTTACTACAATTTCGAGGCCCTCAGACTCCTTAAAGGTTCAATCAGACCTAAATAATGTAATAACGTGGTGCAGAAAAAATCAATTGCCATTAAACATTGGTAAATGTTTTCATCTTTCTTTCTCTAAGTCTCGTTCCCTCATTCCTGCTACATATTTCATTAATGACTCTCGGCTCACCACTCTTGATGAAATTTCCGACCTTGGGGTGGTCTTTGATACCAAATTCTTATTCCATAGTCACATAAACTGCACTATCGCTAAGGCTTACTCAATGCTTGCCTTCCTGCGCCGATTTTGTACAGATTTCACAGATCCTTACACTCTAAAGCTGTTATATACTTCGCTTGTTCGCTCCAAGCTGGAATATGCTGTATTCATATGGAGACCGTATCACGACTGTTACATTAAAAGACTTGAACGTATTCAGAAAATTTTTGTAAAATTTGCTCTCCGATCTCTTAACTTTGTAGAACCAATACCTCCGTATAATGCTAGATGTTTGTTAATTAATCTCAAATCCTTACATATTAGGAGGAATATTCTCTCACTCTCCTTCGTGTTTGACATCTTAAGTGGTGAGATTGATTCTCCGTTCCTTCTCGAACGAATTTATTTTCACATTCCGCAAAGAAGTCTTCGAAATCATGACCCTTTCTTCTTAGAAAGAGTCCGAACTATTTATGCCTCTCACGCTCCTTTACTTCGTACATTAAAAGAGTTCAATTTGCTTTCAACTACTCTGGCCATTGATTTTGGTTCTTCTAAATATAACTTTAAAATGCTTTTAAATGAATTTTATAAATAATGTAGAAGAATATACACCCAAACTGGCGTCCTTTCTGGCGTTCTGTTGGCGTCCCTTCTGGCGTACATACATGCTTATCTAAAAGTATACCACCGACGTCCCTACTGGTGTCTCCACTGGTTGCACACTTATATTCGATGTCAGCCATTATAAAGATTATACCTTTTTTAACTCCAAACATATATGTATTTACAAATTAATCAATAAGTTGTCTGTAGAAATATGTATTTTTCTGTAGACTAAATAAATAAAAAATTAATATGTAATACTTTCTAATATGTGTAGTCTGTAAGAATTTTGTATTCATTGATTTCATAAACAAATAAAATAAAATAAAAATAAAAAATTTTGCGTAAACAAGGTTCTAGAAATCGTGACCAACCAATGAACTTGAAAAATAATGCACTGCCGTACACGACAGAGCTGTAATACTTGATATTGAAGTACATTGGCACATAACATTTAATTATAAATTCAACCAGAATTATTAAAATTTGCATCTGGATTTTCCGTTGTCACATATAATCGCAATAATCTAGCGGCCTTGGTGAGCCACCGAGAATGTACAATTTTCCCTGGTCTGTTAGCCAGATCCACCGGAACCACGCCGCTAGAAATTGCATGGGCCATGTCGTATAAGTAGTACTTCGAATCGGTGGAAAATTCAATTTTTTCTGGAGCAGGGGGCACATTTTGCAACTCAATTTTCTGGAAGCCGTCCACCACCTAAAAATATATAATAATAAAATAATTAAAAATGGTTGACATTTATAATAAATGAGTGATAGCAATAACTTACCGGAAGAGTTTCGCAAGTTTCGATTTGACGGCTCAGTTTTCCGGTTGCCGATCTTGGCCCAGTGCTGGTTGATTTATCCAAAGCTTCAAACAAATGCCGAAACGGAAGTTCGTTGAAGTGTAGAAGGCAAACAAACCAATGCAATGGTCTTTTTAACAGCAATTCGAATCGTCGTATAATTCCACCGTGTGGGCCAGTGTTCGTTGGCTCACCGTCAGTGCATATTCCAATTAATGCATCCAGTGATATATTTTTATCGTTGAAAAAACCATTTAATTTGGTTGTTTTGTATTCAGCGGTTTCATGTTCCAGTCTTACGTAACCAATCAATTCAGAATTGGGTTCTCTCAAAATAACAAGGTTCTTTTACCATCCTAGTATGATACTTCTCATCAATTTTTTCTATCGTTAAAGTATCATCTTTTCTGCCATCGAATGAAAACGCTAACAAATTGGTATCATCTAACCGTTTGCGAAGCACTTCTTGTCTGCATTTCAAATCGCATTTACATGTTCCAATGTAAAAAATTGTTTCCAGAGATTTTACATACTCTGTAAATTGTTGGGTGTTGTTTCTTCTCTTGATTTGCTCTTGATACTTGTCAAGCAATTTATTCAATTTATTACATACACTTTTTTTCAGCATTATTTCCATACCAAGTTTTTCCCAAATTCCAATCAACTTATCTTGTACTTGAATAGTGAATGATTTATGGGAAAACTTTTTTTGTTCTGTTTTAGCACGTTCGCTTAAGTAAAAATAATATCTCATGATATCCAGATGGGTTGGTAAATTAAGATCAGTCAAATCAGTAGACACACCAAAAACAGTAACATCATGCTTGGGTATATGACTCATTGGGTTTTCGATAGTTGTTGATGTAGTTGCTTCATCTTGCGGTGTAGAGGATGGTGGATTCATTGTAAACTTTTTGATTTGGTTATTGATTTAGTTCTCCTCACTTTCAGTGGTAATAAGAATGAAATGGTAATTTCAATTCTATTTCAAAATTTGCCCCTACCCAAAAGTTCGACCCAAATTGGGGGACATCAGAATTCGTTTTAGAGGTATGGTTCCTTCGGCAAAGTTTCTTATTTTGATCCCTAGAATATGATTTTCATAGAGCAATGGGCGATTTTTTTGCCTCCCCACAAATCGACCCGGCCTAATACATACATATGTAGATATTGGCGCGTATGTCACATTAGGGCGACCGTTAGTTGTATGAAGAAATTTTTTTTTACTTTTTCTTTAGTCGCACCCCCTAGATCGATACTCTTACATAAAAAAATAATTGCTGCAAAAAATTTAATTAAATCGATTTACATTAAGGCGTGCCGCCCGCCCCTCAAAGTTTGGTCCTAAGTCAAAAAAAGTGGTTTGAGTACTTATATCTTCACTAAAAATTATTTTGTAGAAAAATGATGTATTGAAGAGTTGTAGGTCTATATCAATACTACAATTTTGTCCTACAAGATTTTTTAGTCACATTAATTTTTCATGATATTAGCGCCGAAATATAGATACATAGTCAAAAATTTCCGTTAGGAACCGCGGCAGAAATTTTCTGTGCACTTTATTGAAATTGTGCTGTGGTCCGTTAGTTTTTTTTTAGCGAGATTTGCAAATACTCTTGTGTGATTGTTTTGGATGCTTATAACGGTAAAATCTGCTGTGCCTTTTTTTTACAATCCGTGCTATTGAACAGTAATAAGAGCGATCGTTGCTTGCTTAGACGATACTATTTGTTAGTTGATGCGGATTTTTTGAAGTGATAGCAGCAATGTCGAAAATAATATTACGTGATAATATTTACTTAATCGGTAATTTTTCTCATTGCTTAAGTGGAAGTAAACTGCCATCAAATAAAGAAATACTTAAAGTATTGTTTTTCAATTTGAGGGTTGTCAAATTAAATTTACGTGATAGTGCCAAATTGGTGATTGATGAACTAATAATATTTTGGGAGAAAGCGCGGATTCCCTTCAGAGATAAGAAGCATTGCATTGAGAAATTAGAAAAGTTATACTCTGATTGGAGAAATTTAAACAAAAGCTCAAAAAAAACAAGTAAAATACAAAACGATAAAGTGAGTTCTTGGACTGAAAAATCTGACTACATATTCGACATAGCACACGCCAAGCGTTTGATTTGATTACAAATAAGGAAGATAAGAAATTTTTGGAAAGTCAAAGGAAAAAAGGAAGACCAGGGTTCATGTATGGGATTGATTTAGAAACAACACGAAAAGAAGACAGTGCAGAAGAACGTCAGCAAAGATTTATGAAATACAAAGAACGGAGCGATCGTGAAAAGGAATCTATGCGTGAGAAAAATTTAACCATGTGTTTAGTTTTGCATTAACTTACATACATATATTTTTTCAGAAGACACACTTGTCATGTCATTTGATTCGTCAGAAGAAACCAATCATGTTTCATCGGACTCTGAAAACTTTGAAAACATTGAGGTTTGTGTACCATGTTCATCTAAACGGGTGGAAGAAGAAGAGCTTTCAGATCCCAAACCAAAGAGAAGTAGAGGTGGTCAAAATATAATAACTCCAAAAGTAGCAGCTGCTTTGGATGCTTGCAAGATCACTGACAGAAAGGCAGTGCACATTATTACCGCTATTATTGAGGCACTAGGACACAGCACTGAAAACTACATCTTAAATAAAACCTCACTTCATTATGCCAGGGAGAAATTTCGCTCAGAGCAGTTTAACGTATTGAAGAAGCAGTTCAATATAAGCGAATTCAACGCCCTTTGCTTACATTGGGATGGAAAGTTGCTGCCATCAGTCACTGGTAATGATAAAGTTGACAGGCTTCCGATAATTATATCAAGCGGAAACAAGGAACAACTTCTTGAAGTACCCGCATTAAAGTCTGGTACTGGTAAAGAACAGGGAATGGCCGTATGTAATGCGATACATAACTGGGGACTTCAAAACCACATAAAAGCCTTAGTGTTTGACACAACAGCAGTCAACACAGGGCGTTTTAATGGAACTTGCACATATATTGAGAATAATCTCGAAACACAGTTGCTTTGGTTACCATGCAGGCATCACATTTTTGAGATTGTTTTAAGAAGTGTTTTTGAAGAAAAAATTCCCAAAACTGCAAGCCCTAACGTTAAAATATTTGAAGTGTTCAAAAATACGTGGGGAAAAATAAATAAAAAAAATTTTCGGTCGGGAATGGAGGAGCAGCTGGTGAAGAAATGTTTAAACAGTGATGCGGAAAATGTAAAGATCTTTGTAAATGAAATGTTAAAAACGAAACACGCTAGAGATGATACAAGGAACTTCTTGAGCTTGTCTTAATATTTCTTGGAGAAACTGAAATCCTCCACAAGAATGTATTTTTTCATGCTCCTGGAGCTGTCCACCACGCTCGATGGATGGCAAAAGCTATTTACTGCCTAAAGATATACTTATATCGCGATGAGTTTCTACTCTCATTAAAAGATCGAAATGCCTTACTTCCGATATGTATCTTTATTGTTCAAATATATGTTGAAATGTGGTTTTGTGCTCCCATAGCCGTGCAAGCCCCATTTAAAGATTTCAATTTATTATTAAAATTAATCAAATTTAAGGAAGTAGATGTTGACATATCTAACGTGGCTTTGAAAAAATTGCTCAACCATCTATGGTATCTGAGTCCGGAATGCGTTGCATTAGCATTTTTTGATGAGAATATACCAGTTGAAACAAAATTAAAAATGGTCAAAGGATTGCAAAATAAGCCAAAAGTAGATACGGAAGTGAAGAAACCAATTATTGACTACAATGAACTACCTCAACGTCTTCAGGAGGGAATTGAACAATTTATTTCAGTAGAAACTCTAGCCTTTTTTGAGAGGTTCAACATCTGCCCACTATTTTTGAACACCAATCCGTCATCTTGGCATGAAAATAAACATTTTATAGCAGGTCGAAACATAGTAAAAGATTTGAAAGTCGTAAATGATACAGCGGAAAGAGGTGTTAAATTAGTTGAAGAATTTAATCAATTACTTACAAAAAATGAAGTAATTGTTGCTGATTATCGACGCCGCTATCCTACATGTACTAAACAAACATTGTCAAAAGATTTTTAATATTTGATCTGTAACTACAATTTTTCACTTTTTAATAAATAATTAACGTGATGTTCTGTTTTCTTCAAACTTTGGCGCTAATATCATGAAAAATTAATGTGACTAAAAAATCTTGTAGGACAAAATTGTAGTATTGATATAGACCTACAACTCTTCAATACATCATTTTTCTACAAAATAATTTTTAGTGAAGATATAAGTACTCAAACCACTTTTTTTGACTTAGGACCAAACTTTGAGGGGCGGGCGGCACGCCTTAATGTAAATCGATTTAATTAAATTTTTTGCAGCAATTATTTTTTTATATAAGAGTATCGATCTAGGGGGTGCGACCAAAGAAAATCGAATATTGAAAAATAACGGTCACCCTAATGTCACATGTATGTACATATTTACATACATATGTAAACGAGCCAAAGCAGCACATCGCACAAATATTAGTGCAACTAAGTAGAGTGATTTCATTTGAGCTACCGGATGAATCACTTCCTCCTCTTTTTTGGAGAAATAAGGCAAAAAGTGCTGTGTTTTATCGTTTTTAATTTGCTGATGCACTATCTGATAATTTTGGTTGTATTAATTTATATTTTTGGGCAATTCGTAAACCTAACATTTACTGGTAATATTTAGTTGAATGCGTTGGTATGAAAGCACTTAAATAGAAATTTTCTAACACTCGCCATCTTCTGAGCTATTCTTCGTTTCTGTATACAACACAAATCAAATACAAGGCGAAAGTGGAAAACAAAATTATAATAATACAGTGAAAATCCTCATTGCATTATAACCGGGCAGCTTCAGTAGGCGGACAAATTTCGTGCACACAGACTTTTCATTACCTTTTCCATACAAGTGATATAAAAAAATTTCTCATAAAGAGACAAAATTCGTAACAATTCCAAGGAAGCTTTATAGTAGTTTTCGTAAAAACGAAATTGGTGAGTCCCTTTTAAGCATCCATATACACATTCATGCCATATGTGTCAAATAGAGGGCAGTAAAGTTTAATGAGCATGAAAAATTAAACTGCGCACAAGAAAAACGACATCTTTTATAAATTTATTTGGCATATTCTGAATAGAAATTCCCGGGGGATTTGTTTCCCTCACTGTGAAAGCTCACTATGCTAAAATAGAAATTGAAAAAGTAACTAATAGTAAATATAACATAAACTATGTACTTTAAATAAACTTCAGCGGTAAACTTTTAAATCGAAGCATAACATAAACAAATCAAGACACTTTTTACCTGATAACGCAAAAACCGAAAATCAGTTGGTTACGTGCAATTAAACCTACTATTTTAACCTATTCAAAAACATTGCCAAGGTGTAAAAACCCAAGAAACAGTTAATAAGGGGAAATACACACCGGTGTATTGAGTTTCTTTAATTTAGTCATATGCTTCTCAAGGCCTAAGTTTCCTCTTTATAAAACCGTTTAGAAGTTGAGAATCGATTTAGTAATAAACTAAGTTTCAAGCATATGTTCACACAAAGATTCACAAAAAAGGTATTTAACCCTAGGCCAAAATTTTGGGGGTTTTTTGGCGAATTACACATTTCCATTGTTTTTTCTCTCGACAATCAGTTCTATTCTGAATAGAAACTCCAGGGAAATGGTTCTCTCTTTACCATGTTAAAGCAACGCGTAAATGCAGTGCTCAGGCACCTATGTATGTACATGTGAACCAGCTATAAGACCAACCCTTACTACCTGCTAATAACATACATACTTTGTTAATTGACCCTATAACCGCTTAAGCGAATTTTGGCCTAACTTCTCCTATAATTTGTGGTGTCCGTCTTGATGTTGTAACACAAATTGAGGAGCCTACAGTTATACGCTGTCTCCAAACGGCGAATATTTTTTTGATAAGTTTTTTTATGTCAGAAATAGACTCGGAGGTTTGTATGTCTGTCGAGGGGCGACCGCTATTAGAAAAAACTTTTCTATAATTTTTGATGTTAGTTGTCCCGCCCAGGATTTTTACCCGGAACACACCGAATGAAGCGCGCACACGCTACACATTTGACTACGGCGTCCGCCAACAACATCATATAAATACACAACAGAAGATGTTAAATGAACAGAACGAAAAATAACACTGAAGATGACACAACGCCGAAACCAGTTTGACAAGGGATGACGGAAATTCGTTCTAATATACATCAAAATTTAATATCTTTCAATAAATGAGATACCAGATAATGTTCCCGCTAAACCAGTTGCAAAAAGTAAATGCGAGTTTTCTATCAATGGTCATTATTAAAACAGTATGATCAAAGTTGAGGAGGCGTGTTGATGAATACAACCAAGGTGTATCAATAGAAGGTGATAGCAAGATAAACAAAGCGAATCCCCTGTGTATTTTGTGTGTGTAATTTTGCGTGTGAAATGTCAAAAACTGAATTCGCCCAGTTTGCTTATGTATTTTGTTAGTGTAATTTTGCGAGTGAAATGTCAAAAACTGAATTCGCCCAGTTTGCTTATGTATTTTGTTTGTGTAAACAAAACAACCTAGCGAATTCAGAGAGAAGAACAAGCATTCAGCTCATGGGATGCTATCACCTTGTATGAATTCGCCTTGAATACAACCTTACGTAAATGATAATTGTAATACTTTTGATCGCATGTTTTAATCGTGTGTGCTCGAATTTTATTGAAGTTTACTTTTAAAATTTTCTTCCAAGGTTAATTCATATAAGGTGGTGTTGTGCAAGCTGCTGAATGAACGTCAAAACTATGTGTTTGTTGTAATTCTCACGGATTCTCACTGCCATTAGGCGTATAATTTGTTAGGGTACTATTTTGTTGTTGTACGATCCAAACCACCTGTAGCGCGATTCACTAACTTATTTTAAAAATATTCGATTGATTAACTCAACTTAACTACAATTTTAACGACCCTGCTATTCAGTAGAAATTTTTTTTAACGATTTTCGCATTCGCTGAATCAGCTGTTGATGTTAGTTAGTCGATGACCGAAAACTAAACGACAACAAATTCGATGTTGTTAACTCAATCGAGAAAAGTGAAATCCGTGATTTCAACTTAAATAAAAAGTTAATTTAAAATTCAGTGATTTGTTTTCGTGTAATTAAAAAAGGAACATTAGATAATGTCGTTTGAATATTTGGCATATGATTTAACACGAGGTGACGAAGAAGTAAGCGCTCCGACAGTGGATCGGCCTTTACTTCGAGATGTGGACAATCCCTCTTATTTCAATGCAACAGAATTTAGGAAGCTGTATCGGATAACTCCAAACTTGGCTAAATACCTAGTTTATCAGCTTGACAACCAAATAAGAGGCTCCAAAATAACAGCAATATTAACTGAGAAACAGGTAGCTCGTGTAATCTTTAAGCTTGTATGCAATTTTAAATTTTACTTTTATATTGGTAGGTTCTGCGGCTTTAAGGTTCTTCGCAACTTGTTGCTATCAACGACCCGTAAGTGAACAATGGGGAATATCCATGAGATAGTCATCCGTAAGCCGACATTAATCGGGTAACGGATCAAATCAATGATTCATTGTTTCACCAGAAAGTGAGGTTTCCTATGACCCAAGTTGAACGCCAAGCTGCTAAAGAAATGTTTACTTCAGCGCCGTCTCCCTTTGTAGGAGGCACTATTGGGGCCGTCGATTGCACGTATCATATTAATCAATATCAATTTTGCCACCAGAGAATCATGAGGAGGCTTATGCCAACCACCATGTCTACCATTCAATTAATGTGCAATGGTAAAAGCAAGCTTTTATCAATTAAAAAAATTTAAATACATACATATATGTAAATCCTAAATACGCTGGGGCACAACGCGAATTTTGAAAACCAACCATAGCATATTTGCAGTTGATTCCGGATATTCCTTGGAGTCGAGTTGATGACTATTCTACCAAATCACTCAGAGGAGAGAGTGATAACCGCTACAACAACAACAACAAGGATAGTCCGAAATTCTGCTACAATGGAACATTGTTATATATAAGAAGAATTATAAACGTTTGTAGCTTGAAAAAAATAGTATATTATTTCACTTTGATAAAATGTAATAAAAACGCTGAAATTTATATTTGGCAGCAGGCATTCGTTTGGGTTTTCTCTATTCCACTTTGTGCTTTTCGCTTATTTTGACATTTAGTTTGACAGAGGTGCCACTCTTTATCACTTTGAATAAATCCAACGAAACAGCTGTTAAGTGTCGTTAAGAATAAGTTAGTGAATCGCACAATCGTTAGTGCAAACGGCAAATATTGCCGTCAAAAATAAAAATTGTCTCACCGTTTAAAGTTAGTGAATCGCACTACTGGTATGAATACGCCTTGTTTTCTGCATTCGTTTAATGATGTGTATAGTGGGTGATAACTGTGGCTGTGGAAGGAGCTTCCTCAATTGAATCTTCTCTATAATTTTCATACAATAATGCTGATACATTTAAAAGTGCACGTGCTTCTGAAAACAATTAAAAAATAAATATTAGCAAATAGCAAACAGTAACAATCAGTACAGTCAATGTGAAGCGAGGTTGTCTGCGAAAACTGCGCAAAATTTACAACAACTTTGAATCCAACTTTTTATATTTACTTCGATTTGGGTATTTATTTGGGTAAATGCCCTGTTTACCCGGTGGAAATCCATATTTAAATGGATCATGTGAGCCCATATCGTTCCATTTTTGAAAGCATCCTAATTTTTGCTTGGTAAATGATATGTCGCTGTTCAAAAATAACAGGAAATTTAAATTTAAACTTTGGGTTGAAAGCTTTTTCAAATGAAACAAATAAATACATGCGTGAATAGTAAAAAAAATAACTTATTAATCCAATTCACGGTACTGACCCAACACTGGAAGGTCGAATGGCTATTTTGCAGCTGCAGAATGAAACTTATTGGGCCTTTAAAACAAGAACACAATTAGAAAATCACACCTTTTTATACGGTTCTGCAACTATATCTGAACGCTTAATTAGTATGCATATACATACATATATGTATATGTACATATGTACATATTTATTTAAATAATGAAAGTCTACTTGCGCAAACCCCATTAATGGTTAGTCGGGAAAAATGATATAATTCTAGCAGACGAAATATGTATGGACATTAAAGTTATTTGTTAAATTAAGCCACAATGAATGTACAGAAATCACGATATCTAAATGTGGCAATGATATATGAGGGAGTAAATTACTGGTGCAACCAACCATTGCTGGCGAACTGCAAATGCCGCTCAAACATGCAAACTCATTTTCTATTTCCGGTGCTGTCTTGGATAGCGACACGCAAACTGAACGCAGTAAGGACGAAGGAAACAGTTCCTTGCAGACACCCAGTGATAAGCAACTATGGACGGAAAGCACCAAAAAATCAATAATTATCATGCTGCTAACAGACACTACTACTTGGCTGCTTATCGTGATTCCGCAAGTTAATGACGCGAATCATGGCAGGGTTAAATAAACTACATGATGAAATATATCCTGGTAACAGTTGAATTAAAATATTCAATTTTTCTGTGAAAAATCAGAATTTGATGATCTGAAAGCAAGAATTCCAAAGTCAAGCCAGCCGACTTGTGATATTGTAAAATCTACCGATTTACAATTTGAGTTGGGTGATTGATGCTGTTAAGTTTGTTCTCGCGAGCCGTAGGAGATTATCGATGCACGAGAAGCTCGCGAGAAATCGCGTCTCTAGCTCTGGCTGCTTGGCCCACTGTTTACATAGTGGATTAGCATATGTATTGGAAACAAAAAATGTGTTGATGCTAATTTATGCCAGATGCTTCATCGATTCGCCACTTGCCAACGAATGGCAAAACGAATACATCTTATTACTCGTGTGTTGCAGCAAATCGAATTTCAATAACCAAACTATGCACTATGGTCCACATGTCCACTTTTTGCGGCATACAACCAGGGAGCATACATACATATATAAAACGGCGAAACTTCACCAGTTTGTTTCTTACGATTGCTGAAGAGATCTCCATAAAAAATTGGCGTTTTCAACGAACATGCATACATTTACATTTTTGTATGGCATAATTGTCGATATTTCAAATATTGATATAAATGAAATTAACATATAATGGCATTAATACTGACAATTTTAAGGAAATTTTCAATAACTACATATTTGCATTTAATCTGATAAAGAAAAAATCCGAAAGGAGAATTTGAAATCGATTTTTGCCTCATCAACATTTAATTCAAATGCAAAATCTGCGATAATTGCATGTTCTTAACGTAGAAGGTAACTCTGAATTAGAGGGAACATCAATTTTTTTACAAAAGACCATTCACCGCGCTCGTCAACTTTGCTATGGTTTCTTGAATCCTTTCTAGCATGTGCGATCCTTCTTATACAACTTGTTTCCCGATGTAGATGCAGTCTTAGCCCAAAAGGCACAAGGCACAACCGCAGCTTCTGATATTTGTGAGGCGCGTATTAAAATTTTATACACAATATTAGTGATATCTGGCATATTCTTCGAAGGATAATTTTGCAGTATAGTTACATAAGCCACTAATTTTTTCCGAATCATTTTGATAAAAATTGGCAAATACGAGTATTAGTAATGGATGAAAGTATTTCAGTGGTGTCAGAAAATGCTCTTCTCGCTAAACGTGGAGGCCCATAAGTTCCCAAAAATTTGTTAATGTTATTTTTACGTCGATGTAAAATCTCTTTTTCTTTCTCATTTCTAATTTAAAACTTGCCGTGCCACTGTCACTTTAAGCAGACGGATATCACGTTTTTAACTTATCTGTTTAATTCAGTTTTTGCTACTTGCTTCATACCTTTCCAGTGGAAAGTTTCAAAAGTATAAATGATATTTAAACGCGGAAGAAGTGCTAAAATAATCGAATTCTATCGGCCTATTAGCCTATCTAGAAAAGGGCTACTTTTTTGTTAAACTAGGCGAAGGACAGTGTCATGGGCCTTCTCTAAAAAGACGATCTGCCTATAGTACAAGGACTAACCATTGATACTTTTGCTAATGAAACAAATTCACCCCAACCCACAAATACAGAGATGATATCGCATCCATTCATTTTTACCCGACTCAGGAGAAAGTCAACAATAGATCTTCTTCGCTCGTTGCTGCATTGAGCGTACTTTATATTTGTTTATAGATTTTAAGAATAGCACGTTAAGACAAAAACATTGCTGAATATAACATTCATATAGAGCCATTACCCCGAATAAAACGTAAGCAACATTTTTTCACAATTTGATGCAGAAATGAGTATTTGGAAAAATGTCGCTTAAGTTATTTCCGCGGTTAGGGCAGGATTTGTATACATATATACAGATTGCAATAAAAATATGTCGAATTAAAAATTATTATATAATGCGCCCGCTGATTTTTTTAACGAACTCGATTTATGTGGTCTTCAAAGTTTAATGGATTAAGAAGTCCGATTAAGGCAAATAATTTTATCTACTGATGGTTCAATGTATCGGGTTCAGTTTCTCTAAACTGATGTTTGAATAAACTATGTCCTGTTGATTCATCAAAGCCATCACTTAAAATCAAGCTTGCCTCGTCTATTGTTTGTATCTGATTTATGTAGTACATCTTCCTGACGAAGATTAATTCTATTTGATATATGTATGTACATATCATCAACCTTATTTAGAAGATAAAGCTTAACAGAATTATCTAGTCGACATTTCGATTTACACTCAAGCAATTTGCTCTTATTTAACTTTCTCATATTCATATATTGCTGGAGTTGTTACGGTTAAACGGTCACAAATTGGTCAGATTTTGAAACGCTATTTTAAATTGAGTGCAGTTTGCATTTACTTAAAAAATCAAGGTCAGATTGGTTCGGGAGTATTATCGTTCTATTCAGTGAAGGGCTCATTTTTGGCTTTAAATCCCAACTAGGTTCAAGGTAGCGGGAACGGAGACGGCAACTTTTAGCGAGTAACTATTATGTAGTTACCACAAAATGTACTACTTTGTTGTATAACTACGTTTTGTTGAATGCACAAAGCAATATGAATACTGTTTTCATTTCCGTCTCTGTTTTTTGGCTCTTCAGAGATTTTGGCCGAGTTCAACAAATTGCGCCAGTCACTGTGATTTTTGGTGCACCAACACGAAAAACAACAACCAAATTAATTTTTTTGCCAAGCCGCGCTTTAACATGGCATTCCTAGCCGTAAGTCGAAATCGCTCAGCTGTCCGTCCAGCTCTGCGTAGGAAGAGTTTCTTTTAAAAGTTTTAAGTGACGAATTTGGTACCGTTTTTACAAAAGGAAAAGTTCTTTGGCACTTTTGAAAATAAGCTCTGAAAAAGGGGGCAAAAGTCGCACATAATTTTTGAAAAGGTGTCCAAAAATTAAAATTTTCCAAAAGTCGAGGGAAAAGTAGATAACATATTTTAAGTTGCCGTAACAATCGTCAAGTCTAAATTACTTTGGAGCCATGTTTTGTGTATGACTTCAATTTAGTTTACTCTGAAATCCGCCATTTTTTTAGAAAAAAACTTACGCTGCCATTACATAAACTACAAAAAATACGAATAATTTAACATAATTTCCATAACAAATTTTGACAATTAATGCTTATTTATTTTAAGAGTACCATAATAAAATAAAAAAGCATTTCGGCAACACGAATTTGTACATGGCCAAATTTCACTGTTGCATCAATATATTGGACAGTCAATTCTCATTCGTTTTAGTTTTTGTACGCAGGCTATCGCAAAACGAAACAATTTTCTTTCTAATATATTTTTATTATCAACATTTAGTGATATTTCATTAGTCTGTTTTAAGACCCCTTATACATAATTATGAGACAAATATAAAAAAAATCAGTTGTGAGAAAAAGCAAGCAAGAAATTAAAAATAGAAGTACGATTGTAAAGTTCCCTGGAAGTCGCAGCCACCATATTGCGACATCGCTGCTACGTAGCCATAACGTCAATGGAACGTTGCCTGATAGCTGACAGGTACGTCGCTGGAACTTTGTAGTTAACGTAATATTATTACCCATTTTGTTCGTTAGAACGTAATAGATATGTTCCCATTACGTGCCTGTGACTAGTGGAAAACGCTTTAAGGTCACCAGCATAGCAGCAGCTACGTTTCAACGACTATTTGTGCTAGTTGGGATCAATGCTGTTAAATTATGATTACGATTAGTGATCGCTTAGATTATTTTTTAAATAGAATTGTAATTATTATTTAATTGTGTCTTTCAAATATGGGGATTACGTAATGATTACGAATACAAATAATCAAAAAATAATCAGGATTACTCTAGATTACTGAAAAAAATAAAAAACAATCAAAATAAATAATTGATTATATTCAGGATTCTTTTTTTGTGTAACTATATATGCATATATAAAGTTTTTGTTGCTTTTAACACCCCCCTGACATCCTCAGCACCAGTAGAGAGGCTATTTTCCTTTGCGGGGATAGTAAATAGTCCAAGGCGCCCGTCAATGTCGTACTTATCATTTGAGAAATTGGTTTTATTGAAAGCAAATTCTAAATGGAGTTAGTGTAAATTTTTTGTTGTTATTTTGTTATAAATCAATTTTGTTAATTTTTTGTTATTATTTTTTTTTATTTTTTCTTTAATATATGTATTTATTTGTTAAAAATAAAATGATTAAAAAATATCTTAAAACTGAAAAAAAACCAAAAGAGAAAAGTTGTTTGGTATTTTGGAATGAAAATAATCAAAAAGAATCCGTGAAAAGAATCAATTATTTATTTTGATTCTTTTTGCTTCTTTTTGATTCTTTTTAGTAATCTAGAGTAATCCTGATTATTTTTTGATTATTTGTAATCGTAATCATTACGTAATCTAGTTGGGACCATGATAATCGTAATGTAATCAATTATTTCACTCTCAAATACAAAGTAATCAGATTACTAATGATTACGATTAATAATGAAAACTTAACAGGTTTGGTTGGGATACATATCCCATTGTTGGAAAAGTCGAAAATCCTTTAAACATACGTACCAGCCGCGACGACAACCAATTGCGTCCACTCATGTTGTGGTTTAAACCTCATAAGTATTTTTATAGTTACACAAAATTCATAGAGCTTCCTATAAGTATTGTATGTGGTGATGAATGTATAAGGAAATCATCAAAAACAAGTTTTAAATTACCAACAAAAGCATTCATTTAATTTTTCTACATTAACTACAATAACATAACTAAAAACCGTCGTAACCCGTCATAACTTTCATCAACTAACTCACTGCACACTCGCAAAAAAATATCGTTAGCGCCGTACCTAATACTGTTAAGCGTTAAGAAATCGAAAAAATATTAGAGTTATTAGAAAGCTAATATTTATATTATTATGTATTTTAAACCAAATTATATATTGCATTTCCGCCAAGGAAAATAAAATCGTCTCCTGTGAAATATGTCTCTTTCCGCTTATCCGTGATAAAATCGAAAATCCATACAACCATGGGACGATTTGTCTGTCGAAAAGTAAACTGATGGAAGTTAATTTGAATTGCTAAATAAATTCACGAGAAAGGCATATAGTGGTGTGAATAATTCTCCAAAGAGTGTATACTGCATAGCCATACACACTTGTGTGCATACATACATATGTACATATATACTCGTAAGTGTAAGTACTATATTTAGGTATTTGTTGCGACTTGTGTACCAACAGTCAGACAAGTCATATTTGTTAGTCATAGTATATTGTTAGGTATGTAAGTATGTTTGCGGCCTTTCAACTGGCTTTCATATTTATTATAATACCTTTTCGAAGTAGACCCATAATTAAGTCAAACGAAAGCATCGCTGCAAACAATACACAACATACTAAATATTTGCAAATGTATGGGTGTATGTATGTGCAAAAACGAAAGCGAATTCGTAAAGAAGAGTGGAAAGAGAAAACAATATCAAACGCCAAATACAAAGTAAGATTAACATATTAATGGCCCTGCGGTTTTAAGCCGCTAGTGCTAAGTTACCGACTTGCGGCTTTACCTTCATTTCTCCTGAACTTGTAAATAGGAACATACTCGTACACTTTCATTCATTCAGACTAGAGTTGGGCACAGGCCCGACTTTTGGCAAGGGCCCGAGGGTGTCTATGTACACCCATGCGTAAGGGCCAAAATATCTAACACCACACTTCCCAAATAACAACAAAAACAACTGCTGTTAAAGTGTCTTCATCATTCAGACATTAGGAGACATACTCTGTTAACTGAAAAACCTAACCCGTATATGTAAATATGTACATATATATGTACAGTGTTGCCAGAACGTTAAAAAAGCAAAATAAATACGCTGAAAAATGCTAAACCTCAATTTTATAAGGTTTGCGCATGTTTATATTGACCTTATAAGTACTTTCTCTTTAAGGTGCATATTAGTTTGTTCATACGCAAAATTTATTCATATATTACATCTTCATCATCAGATAAATTTGGCTATACTTATATATAAGAAGTGTTAATTTGTTGAACGAGAACTTTAATTTATGATATCATGACAAGACTTTTCTTCCTTCTTCATGCCATATCGAATACTTAAAATTGCATTAACATTTTAACAATAATAAGATTTCATTGTTTCGTTTTGACGTTATTTATAGTGCTAAAAATCCGTTTGCCTTCTGCATTTCTGGGGAGTAAGATTAAAAAATTAAAAACAAAACTACAAAGACTTACTTACTTACTAAATTGGCGTTATAACAGATTTTGGCCGAGTTCACCGAATTGTGCCAGTTGCGCCTTCTTCCTGCTAACTGGCTCCTATTGGAAATACCAAGTAACGTCAAGTCTTTTCCACTTGGCCTTTCCAACGCAGAGGAGACCGCCTTCTTCTTTTACCACCAGCTGGTATCGCGTTGAATACTTTCAGAGCTGGAACATTTTCGTCCATTCGCACGACATGTTCCAGCCAACGAAGCCGCTGTATTTTAATTCGCTGGACTATGTCTATGACGCGGTAAAGTTCATACTACTCATCGTTCCATCGTCTGCGGTATTCACCGTCGAAAAGGCGTAAAGATCCATAAATCTTTCGGAGAATGTTTCTCTCAAACACTCCAAGAGCATTCTCATCCGATGCTGACAGTGCCGATGCTTGAGCGTCATATAATAGCACGGGCATTATGAGAGACTTATAGACTTTCGTCGAGAGAGGGCTTTAGTGCGTAGCCCAAAGTAGCATTTGATGGCAAGAGAGGTTCTACGTTGGATTTCCTGGCTGACATTATTCTAGGTTTTAATGCAGGTTCCCAGATAAACACAGTTCTCCCCTTTTTCGAAATTGTAATCGTCTAAACTAACTATATAAATATATAATTCATAATTACTAAGTGTTTTAAAAATGCGACGCTGGGCATATACGCTAGCAATAAACTCCTATCTAGGTCACGATTTTCATATCATAGTTCGAAAGATTTCAGTCTGTAAATAAATCTAGTGGTGGTAAACTGAGTAATTTATGGTTTTTGTAATTTTGGCAACAAGCTGAAATTAATTGATTAAGGAGAAAAAATTTGTAAATGGTGGAATATACGTTTCGCGCCAAGAGAAACGCGTGATGAACTTTCGTTCAATTAAATTTTTTGTTTTTTGAAAATGATTTGTAAACTTAATGCGTGATATGCCAATAATATTTAACAAAAATGTTGATAAATTAAAAAATAAAAAAGTATTTAAAAATGAGCGGAAGCGGGATTACCAATCACAAGAAAATAAATTAAACCCAAATCATTTCGAAAAAAGCTAATAGCTCATCGTCATACTTATATTTGTTTTATCGTTTTGAACCAGAAAACTTCCATTTCGCAAAAAAGCTTGATCTTCAGAGTATTTTAATTTGCAGAAGTTCATATTTCAGCATTTTTTATAAAAGTGATCTTATAGATGAAATAATCTTTATACTACTTACACACATAGTACATATGTACATATACATATGCATTGGCGCAACCAAGGCAAGATGGTTTTTTTTAAAACTGTAGTACCATCTCGAAATTAATGTACTTGTTTTTTTTCTTAAATTAAATTAGCGTAAAACCTCCTCAAAAAAGCGCTGTACCTATCCCAGTACAAGAAATTATAACTAACTTTGGTAAGAAAATTCCGTACCGGACTATGCAGGGCCGATTCTTACTGATTTATTCCATTTGCTGTTAGTATGAGTTTTCGATAGTGTGTGTTTGTCCCCGTGCCGAGAAAATTGGGCCCGCGAACAGCTTTGATACATGTATCCGTATATAATTACATATACATATGGATAAAAACTCGTGCTTATACAACTTAAATACATACATATGTACGAGAATACGTATTATAGTACATATGTATGTAAATATTCAGAATCCTATGCGCATACATACATACATACATACCTATGGCTTTGTAATTTATGAGCTCTGCGAAGTCAGTGAAAAAAATAAATAAAACTTAAAAACTACCAGCTTGCATAAAGTAAGCGAACAGGGAAGAGAGGAAACAAGAGAAAACAAGCTTTAGGCAAATTTATAAATTAGTTCTCTCTTAATGTAAACATTCCGCATTTTCACTGCTTTGAAATAAGATATAAGATATACTACATATGTGTGTGTTCAAGGTGTGTATATGACTACGTGAAAGTGTATGTACGGTGATATACATTTGGATATGTATGTTCCTTCGTATCCTATTAACGGTTTAATATCAAATATTTGAACAATGTTGCGATTAAAAGTTTACCATCGTCGAGTATTTTGAGATACTCAATGGATAAAATATACACTTAATTCACTGATTCATAGAACAGAAAAGGAAGTCCGCTAGGATTTTTAAGTACCATTTATTTCAGCTTTCAGGCGATAGGCAAAAGTGTTTCCGTCGGCTTTAATTTGTCGAACTTTGATTTCAAAACTCTTTAGCACTTTCTTTTTTAATTTTCCACCCTTTTCGTGCGACTCGCGGAGAAGACCCCGCGGAGTCTACAACAATAGAAAAAATTTTGCTAGTTCTGTTCTTATATTCTAAGAGGCCATGATAAAGTTTTAGAACCATGCTAATAGCATTTAATTACTCTCACAAAATTTATCTGGATTGAAGAAAAACAGCTATCAATGGAAAGCAAATGGGAATATAATGGCGCTTAAGAAATATTTTCTCCTTTGGGAAAAAAATATTTCATTTTATGTAGGATTTTATTCATTTTGAAGAGACCTTTACTAAATCTGGAGAAAACAATGCAATTTGAGGAAAAAAATTACATGAAAATAAGGCCAATTTCCTTAAGCTCGTTTGTTTTTTAAATGTGTATCACCCAGGGGACGACATTCGAATAGAAACCACATTTATGTTTGGTTTTAGATTAGCCTGACGTCCGCTACTTAAAATTATCTTTGTTATGAACTTCGTTGAAGGTAGTGATGCCAAAAAATTTAATAACTGAATAATCGATGTATTTCTACCATGAAAAAATTTCTCATAAAAATCATTTGCCAGTCGGAGTCGGCGTTAAACTATAGGCCCCTCAACTTATGGTAAAACCTCAAGACGCACAACCACAAATTTAAAGAGAAGTACGGGCAAACATCGATCTATATGATACAAACGCCAATATATTATTATTATTAATACTTTTGATTCATATGCCATTTATTGCAGAGTACGTGGGTGGTTAATTTATGATGGTGGTTATCGATCATTTTGAAAATTATCCAGTTAATCGTAAGGAAATAATCGGTAAATTATAATTATTAATCGAAAGAAAATTACCGAATGGCAATAATCGGTAAATTATAATTGTTAACCGAAAGAAAACTACCGGTTTTTCGATTATTCATACCATCATAAGTAAGATGGCATTGAATATTACCCGTAGGCTTTTGATGTAGAAGGATAAAAATGTATTTTTATGACCCTACTTGATGCTCTACTACTTTGAAATGCCAGAACAGAACCGAAAACCGCTTCAAAAGTTGGTTCGGTTCGGTCCAAAATGAAACTCCACTAACAAGATTTATAATACACAACTTTTCCTAAAAATGTAGTCCTTATAATAAAATTGGGTAAACAAACAACAGAAATGCATATGTATAGTCAAAGAAAATAGTCAAAACTGAACACACATTCACATGAAGTTAAAATAATTTTTGCACCTCCCCTGTGTTAGAATTTTCAATAAGCAATAAGGAAAGGTAATATTTATTGATACCTATACATAAGTGATTTTCTTCACGACTTTGTCACAGCATTTGAGATCAGTTCGTGAAATAAAACGCATAAATAACGACGAAGTAACTTAAGGCAACTATTTAGGGATACATTATATTTATTCTAACTCCGATGAGTTTTGTGAACTAATTATTCTAGAAAAACGTAAAGAACAGTCTAAGTGCATTTATTTAAAAATAAACATCAATCATTTATTATTCTTGAACGTGTCACGCCCATTTTTCAGAACTTTGATTTTTACGCATTTTATTAAATTCTTCGTACCAAATTAGAGCGAATTTGCTGCATGATTTATTTATTTATTATCGTTTGATGAGTGGTACGCATAGTTTTCGTCTCGAATTCTATAATTTTCGATATTATGTAAATGTAAGGTCTATTCCAAATTTGATTTTACTTTGATACATTAGTTTCGGAGATATAATTATATGCCTTGAATTGGGTGGTGCCCTATATTCAAAATTATTTTAATCCTCCATATCAAACTTAAATAAATCACCTGTTAAGTTACAAAATCGCGTTTTATTAATTTTTGTGAATAACCTTAGATGATTTTACCTTGATACATTAGTTTCGGAGATATAATTACATATATGCCTTGAATTGGGTGGTGCCCTATATTCAAAATTATTTTAATCCTCCATATCAAACTTAAATAAATCACCTGTTAAGTTACAAAATCGCGTTTTATTAATTTTTGTGAATAACCTTAGATGATTTTACCTTGATACATTAGTTTCGGAGATATAATTATATGCCTTGAATTGGGTGGTGCCCTATATTCAAAATTATTTTAATCCTCCATATCAAACTTAAATAAATCACCTGTTAAGTTACAAAATCGCGTTTTATTAATTTTTGTGAATAACCTTAGATGATTTTACCTTGATACATTAGTTTCGGAGATATAATTACATATATGCCTTGAATTGGGTGGTGCCCTATATTCAAAATTATTTTAATCCTCCATATCAAACTTAAATAAATCACCTGTTAAGTTACAAAATCGCGTTTTATTAATTTTTGTGAATAACCTTATATGATTTTACCTTGATACATTAGTTTCGGAGATGTAATTATATGCCTTGAATTGGGTGGTGCCCTATATTCAAAATTATTTTAATCCTCAATCCTCCATATCAAACTTAAATAAATCACCTGTTAAGTTACAAAATCGCGTTTTATTAATTTTTGTGAATAACCTTATATGATAGATGGCGATTCTTTTAGTCCACTTTCCATAATTTTCGACGTTTTTTTAAACCCAATCCAATCATGTGTATAAAATTAAAGCAAATTACCTTTCAAATATACTGAAAAATCGTATTCTTTCGATTTCTGCAAACTACCGTTATACCGTCATTACCTACTTGAGATGCAAAGTGTGTACTAAATTTAGTATAGGTTGATAAGTAAATTCGGAGATATACCTCTTTGCTTCAAAGTGGGCCTATCTCCAAGCATTTTTGATTCCGTGTATTTCCAATCCATTCTGCATTTTAAATTTGAGCAAATTATATTTACTATGTTTGGAAATTACCATTATATGAGAGGTGGGCGTGGTTTTTGTGAAAAGAGTGTACTAAATTTGGTAGAGTTTGGTTAGGTAGTTTCGGACATATACTTGATTGCTATAAAGTGGGAGGTGCTACACCAATTTTCCGAAAAAGCACGTATCCATTTCTTTATCCCAATGCTGGGCATTATATTTAAGCAAAATATGTCTTACAGTTACTGAAATATCGATATTTTATATTTTTTGCCAAATACCATTACGTGGTCGTCACGGGCATTATGTGTACCAAGTGTCGATGAAATACATTTTGGTTTATCTACATACGTGCATATGTTCACATGTTAACTTACATTTAAGTAAATCGGTTGATTAAGGCTGTCACAAGCAACTGCTATATAAACAAAGATATAATACCCTAGGCACTAGTACATCTGGATGTAATAAAAATAATTTGGTCTTTACATCACGGCTAATGGCAGGGCCCATGTTTTGCAAAGATAATCTTAGTCATGGCAGAAATATTGTCATTGCGACCAAGAGCCGACCGGGATTAGCACAAAAACCCATTTGTGATGGATGTTCACATGCCGTCCGTTTTTTTGCACCTGGTACCCTGGGGCGCACTGCTATGCGCTCGTCTTCTACGGTCGCCTTATACCCGTTTCGTGCGGACTTTTTATTCCTAATGAACCCAAACAGATCCTTCAGTTTCTGGAACTAACTTACAGAGTATTTACGCTGGTTTTGAGATAGTATTGTTTAAACGAGCGCCCTATGTACATCTAATAAGCGTGTGTGAGTTAGGTGCATTGCTTATTGAGTTAAGTTGGTGGTAGTAGTAGTAGTTTTCTTTTCTTTTATTTTGGTCTCCTACCTTTTACCTTTTTCCTCTAACCCTGACCTCGGCAACTCCCACAAGTTCCAGTACAGTTGTTGTAGAGTATTGTGTGTATCTGCATATGAAGACGCAGTCTTTCTATGTTGCCCATCTGCTTTGAGCAAATATGTCGTTTCGCTTTTCTTTTCTTCACAACCAGTTCACACTTCTGTTTTGTCCCCGCCTTCTTCATAATGAATGCATTCTACATATGTATGTATGTATGTACATAGCTGCTGGTAGACCGGATAGTCGCATTGTCACTCAATGTTTGTATTCAAACTACGCCCCAAATGTTTAAGATCCGATACCAACAGCAAAACTGAGAAAGCCGCTGCAGAAAATAAAAGAAAAGAAAAATACAAGCGAGTAACAACATACTAACTAAAGCAAACTTCAGCGAATGCACATTAAAAGAACTCGTAGAATTTCAAACAAAAACAAAAACGAAAAAATCTGCTACCAGTTTGTGGGTCAGTAATGTGTGAAATTGTTTTTATTCCGAGTTCTATCGTATGTCGTCAGGGGCGAGAAGGGGGTAAGAATTACTACGGCATGGGACGTAGTGGTTCGGGAGCATGCAAAACTTAACAAGTGAAATATACCGCATTGGTATAGAACGATACCAATTATTATTTTTACTTGCATGCTGTTACGGAAGAGAGTACCGATATCCATTAAATGTCAGACAAAAACTATCGATACTTACTTTTATCGAGACCTAGTGATGACAAAAAAAATTTGATAGCCGATTAATCGGTTAGTGATTAATTGAAGGCATTCAGTTATTAATTGCGGTTAATTGTAAGAAATTTACCGCATATTTAGGTTGAAATCCAGAAAAAATGGAAAACCATTAAATAAGTTATAAATAACTGTATTAAATCCATTTATTGCAAAAATTAAAATAATAATGCAGGCATGTATACATAAGTTTACGGATACTCTTAGTTACATTTTATAAAATTTTCGAAAATCAATTCTTAAGAACAGAATTTAAGAACAACAGTTTTGTCAAGTGATTCACTTATCGTTTTTCCTTATCGACCACTTTGGAAAAAGACGTTCTAAGGGTCTGGAGGTTCCTCTGAAATAAGTGAAATAAGAACAGTTTTTCAATAAGACTGAACACCTTGGGATGAGCGAACTTTATTTCTTCCCAAGCATTAATTAAATTCCGCTTCAATTCTAAAACATGAGGATTGAGAGAGAAGCTCAATTTTTGAGGTTATAGGGAGTCACTGTCCTTTCTTCTTCGTTTGTGCGCCAAAGTCTTTTGGTGAGCTCATAAATCGAAATCATTGTCGACAAGGCATTCATGAGCATCGGCCCAATTCTGTGGCATCGAACAACTACGTACTTTCTTCACTACTAAATGATCATGCAAAATCGTTCGTGTAAGGATAGGGTTCGTTCGAGCTACTTAATAATTGACGCAAAATTCCAGCCTTGTTGCCTGTTTGCAACTCTGCTCCTGATACTCTGCTGAAACATAGTACCCAGGTTTTCGCTGAAAAAATAATTAAAACAAATATACAAGCCACATAAAATTATAAATATATACATACATATGTATATATACATATCTATGGAATACGTTACTTGCGTATAATTTCAAATTAGAATTTCGTTTACCCTTCTCTTCCGATCCCATTGCGCACAACTTGCTGTATTAAATTTCTTGATACTCATTTTTCGAGTTGAAGATAAATTGATTGAACTGCAGTCAAATTTGCATAAATTAATGTATGTATCTTCGTAATTTGGATCTCAGATGATAGCGGTCGCCCCTCGGCGGGCTAACCTCCGATTGTATTTCCGCCACGAGAAAACTTCTCACATCACTTGCCGTTCGGAGTCGGCGTAAAACTGTAGAACCCTCAATTCGTGTTACAGAAGTTCTACTAAATATCAAGCCAATTCTAGGTAGCTATGAGAACAAGATTTACATCAAGGTGCTCAATTCATTATCACGATAGTTTTATTGAATAGAATTGCAATGCTTATAATATTCAGCATATGTACATATGTATGTGCATATTGTAGATTCGCTTTAGTAAACTTGATTTGAAGCTGAACACTGGGCTACTACGTCATTATTACTCGTTTCTTGTTTTGTCGCTTGTTCGTCTGGCGGTTTTCTTTGAGCAATTTCAACTCCTAAGTACATACATACATACATAAATATAATATAAACAAGTAGAAATATAAAAATATAAAAACGTCACTTGAACTGGGTGAATGTCAATTTAGAGTTCCCGAGCAATTCTCTTCATAGTTGCTCTTGGCATTCATATGTTTATTTATTTATTTCATGAATTAGTTGGACACTTCTAGATTACTAGAACTATGTTAGAATTTTAAATAAGTTTTAATTAACTAAGCGTACTCTGCCCAATCCACAAAGAATGCGATCCTGCAGTATGGGCCAACTACCGCGGGATCAGTCTCCTTAGCATAGCATATAAGGTTCTGTCGAGCGTATTGTGTGAACGACTGAAGCCCAGCATGAGCGAACTGATTGGACCTTATCTGTGTAGCTTTAGACCTGACAAACCTACCATCGACCAAAATATGCCAAATCTGGGTAAAGACACGAGGAAAAAAAACATACAGCATCCTTTTGTCGACTTCAGATTCGCTCTCGATCGCACGAGAAGGAGCTGCATATTTGCCGCAATATCTTAATTTGGTATCCCAACAAAACTAATACGGCTATGTATACCACTAGCTCCATAAGAGTCAGGAAGGACCTATCCGAGCCGTTTAAAACCAAACGAGGTTTTAAACAGGGTGACTCTCGTACGTGCTACTTATTTAACCTTATGTTAGAAAAGATGATTTGAGCTGCAGAATTCAACCATTCGGCACCATTTTTTATAAGAGCACGCAACTTCTGGCACAATACAATATATTCAGCCTGGAAATCCAATGAGGAGTCTCTCTTGCCAACAAGTGCTAGTTTGTGCTGAGTAGGTAATTGCGCAGTAAAGCCCTCTCTCGACGAACGAAAACCACACTCTATGAGTCTATCATCACGCCCGAGCATCGGATGAGTTGACCCTTGGAGTGTTCGAGAGAACGATTCTCCGAAATATTTATGGGACTCTACGTCCTTGCAACGGCGAACGGTGGTAGAGGAGGAGGACGGCATCCTCTCTTTGGAAGAGAATTTGACATCACTTGGTATTTATATTTGGCGCCAGTTAGCAGGAAGAAATCGCTTGAATGGTTATAGCGCCAATTACGTAAGTAAGTAATGGTTATGAAGTAGTGCAGTTAATTTATTCTTAAAATTATCCCTACTTTCCGAGAAAAAGTCCAACTGACTACCTATCTTATTCGAGTGTCTAAGGCAGAGATTGAGCGGTCCATTTCGATGAGGTATACGAAATGTATAAGGGGACCTTAAATCACGCAGGACCTTAAAAATGGGCTGTCACTAAGTCCCTTATAAACACTAAGAAATAAAATTTCCTACGCGTTTCTAATGTTGGCGGCCCGAGCAAGAGGCACCTGCTTCAATACTTGGGTACGTTACCATTCCAGTTCAGGCGGTGACTGCCATACCTGGTAAAACGTTTCTGAATTTTTTCGATCCATAGGTAATGAATTACTTTCCCACCAAGTCTGCAACTTTGATAAATCCTCCTGGAGTTTAACGCAGTCTGCCACGACGATTCTTTAATTCAGGGATATCATTGACAAAAATTCAAAATAGACGAGGTGACTGCATTGAGGCACTCCTATAGAAGCATATCAGACTTTGTGATATTTATGTGAACGAACTAGGTCTAGATTTAAAAGACATGTATTAAAATTAATTTTATTTATAATTTTAAATCAGCAAATCTGCGTTAGAAATTGAGACATAAATATATAAAATGAGCATATCTACCGAATGTGTATATCTTTTTTTTATTTTTCTATCGGTCTGATAAGACATGAACCGGTTGAGAAAGTTCGAATGCATTCCCGTTGAACACTTTAACAGAATCAGTAAATACGGCATCGCATTGGTTTCCACATTCAAGTTATTTTAGGACAAAATTTGAAAACAACGTGAAGTTCGTATACAAACCATGCTGATATGTACTCGGACGGTAGTTTTGAACGTCAGATTTGTTCTCCGACTTTAGAATTGGGATAATAAAGGATATTTTCCATTATTGTTGAAATTCTCCTTGGGTCAATGATTTGTTAAAAATTATTGACGGTGGAAGAGAAAACGCCGATGCACAGTTCTTCAACAATATGGGAGGGAATCCATCCTCACCCAGAACAGGGTCATTTGGCAATGACAAAGGAGCTAGGTATACCTCCTCAGCAGAAAATTTTGGCCTTGTAATATTCAACATGGCTTGCAACTCTGCATTGATTGATGTTGAGCCCACGGATGGAGAAAGGTATACTGAGCCGAAAAAGTTTGCGAATAAATTACAAATTTGTTTAACATCAGAAGCAGTTTGGCCTGAGTATTGCATTATATCAGCAATTCCCGTATTATTCTTTTTGTTCTTTATAAATTGCCAGAAATGTTTATCTAATAAATACATAATCTAATGTAAATCTGATATAAAAACTTATTTAAAACATCAAACTCATTTTTTAACTCATGGTAGGCTTCATAACGGCCCGGGTCATAATTTGACTTGCGGTACCTTTTATATGCTTTCGTTTTCTTGTTATTGATGGTTATTGGAACAAACTTATCAACTGCTAATATTTGTTTGTCTCAGAAGAGACCATAATGCTGCGGGAGTTGAGGCATGTTTAAAGTATACACCTAATCTATAGAGTCCAGTAAATGCAGAATTATGTAGATCAAACTTAGCCTCAAAAAAGTTAAAGTCTTAGTACAAATTGAATGACTCTTAAAAATAATTTGTCATGAATGTAAAATTTATATACATACATACATATATAGTACGTAATGTATTTACTGCATTAGTTTATGTGTTGATGCAATTTGTTTTCGGTTTTTGTTATGATTTTAATCTTTCAGGGGTAAATGTGGCATTTTTGTGTGCATTGATTTGCTTGTAACTTCATCAAAACGAATATATGCAGAAATATTAGAAATTAACTTTTTAGGCAGATACATATGTTGTAGGTATGCACGAGTATATTTGTAGGAAATTTATAAGTTGAATGTATTTGCATTAGAGGAAAAAGTATATAAATACATGTATCTTGTGCATATGTATGTACATATATATGTAAACGACTCCTAGGCAGTTGGTCAACCGAACTGCTCTCCAAACTATGGCAAAAGGCCAACTATTTCAGCGCAAGTATCAAATTAATTGAATTCGGTTTTCACACATACTTTCATAGTTATGTGCAAACATTTATATATGCCCACACGCAAAGCGAAAATACCACCGAAAATGCTCTATAAATTAGAACAAAATTTTCCGGATATCTATGATTTTTGCCCTTTTTTATTTCGACTGGATATGTCTTTTCAATAAAACCAAGAAGATAATCTGTAAAACTATAGAATTAAGATAAAATCCGTTTCCTTATAGTAGATACCCCGTAAAACTATAAAGAAAGCCTTTTAATATAATTAAGAAGATGACCTGTAGAATTAAGATGAAAAGTTTTTCAGTAAAATCTAGTAGAAAACCTGTAAAACTAAGAGAAAACCTTCTTCTATATAATTAAGAAGAGAATCGTGGGTTCCATTAGAATCTTTTCTTAATTATATTAAGCCGATGGATCTTATCAATTTCGAATTATTGCCACCTAAATTTTTTTAAGTACTTTTTTTTCTGAAAATTAACATTGCCTTTTAATGATACAAGTTTAACATAATAAGTTTAAGTATTTATATATTATTATACAGGTTTTACATTTTGGGCTATAATATAAGAACCATTTAAAAAAGTATAATATAAGGTCCCTTTAAAAAAAAAAAAGTTTTACTACTAATAAATTCAATAAGATTCTAGCAAAAATGAGAGGATATCCTATTGATTTGCTTTATATGATTTTTAGCATAAAACCAAGGAGATGCATATTTTTACACAAAGTTTCATAAAAATTAGTAAATAAGAAGCCATCTCCTTGTTTTCAACCGTTTTACATTTCAATAGATTTTAAAGGATATTCAAAATATAATTAAGAAGGTGTTCCAGCAAAAATATTTTCAATATTGTCCCCTCTCGCTACTCTTAGTCATTAAGATCTCTTTAATTACAGGTGAACTTTTGAGTTCTGACGTTTTGCAAGTTAGGAAGATATACTCGCAATTTATCATTCATAGAATTTCAATATCTAAACATTAATCAATGAATTGCTTGATCAGTATATAAAGTATTTATAAAATATAAATGCGCTATATGTACTTTTTTTGTGACAACTTGGCTAAAACCGTTGAACGGATATCAACCAAATATATAAATATATTCCTCAGATCCGTGGCATGGACTTAGGTTATGCTTTAATATATTTGGTGACCATGAGGCAAGGTATACAGAAAATCTGTATTTATGATTTAATTTGATGAAATTAGAAGTATATAATGTGGTTGCGCGAGATTTACTTTTATACTCCGATTTAGATGACATTGAAATCATATATATAATGTATGCTGTATACCTATACCGCATTTGCAAAAAAAATGTAAAAAATATTTACCAAAACGATGTTCCCAAAAAATCCATGTTTATGGTTCGAATTAGTTCAAATCTAATACGTCTTGTGCAGTTTAAAACAATGCCCCTTAGTCATAGTCGAGATAAAGTTGACTCTCAAGTAAGTTACAGGCATTTTCGGCTGATATTTGATTTAAAATTCTGTAAAGAAATCTGCTATTACGAAACGAAGTAGCTTGTATCAGTTAGTCTTACATAAAAATATATATACCGAAAATCACTTACCGGATATCAATTTTTTTGAGTTGTCTGGATGCGAACACTCTGTTTTAATATATATATATGATCTAATAACATATTAATATTTAATTTAAATTTACCAGAAATAAACGAAGTGCGGAGCTGAGTCTTTTTAATTGTTTGTGATTCAAATAGTTTCCCTCTTTAATAGTGCCTTATTGTCCTAGTATTTAAGAATAAAACGAGTAAGTGTGAAAATGAAGTACATTTCGCAAGTGGCTTTTGTGCTTCATTTTTGTGGTTATTTTACAACAATTGAATATCATTTACCTGTTTACGTTTACGTTGCGTGAAGTACGAGTAGTATGTATAAATATGCGCGTGTGTACTATGATGGATTTTGGCAAAAGGCATACATTTTTGCATCAATGCCACGATTGCAATAAGAATTAAATTAAAATGAACGATCACATTTAATTAGCTGACTTGCTGACGTGCTTTAATATAATGAGGATTTGCTACATCTATGCACGGCACCTAAGTATGTATATACATATATACACACCTATGAATTACACAACATTTTAGCCAAATTATCGTCATATTTTTCCTTGAGAAATTTCAGTAGCAGCGCAAAATGTTGACGTCTTTTAGTTTTACACCCAAACATTCAAATTTCTTCAAATTGGGTTAAAAATGCTATCCGTAGTTTATATTACAAGATTTTATCAGTCCTTAATATTTTTAAGTTTTTCCCTTTTGGTATTTTGTGGAAGAAATACTTTTCTGTGGTGCTTAGGCTTCAATGAACAAACAGATATATCTTTAAAAAGTCAACCTATCCCAGAAACCATTAGATGTATAAACATTGAAAATACAATCTAGTTTTTTAAGGGCATTTGAAGCAGAAATACATATTTTTTTTATTAATATTGCAATTATGGCACAGGATACACTTAACAAAACAGTTTTTTAGTTATGCAATATTTTGGCCAAATGTGCTATTCCAATAAACGGGGGAAAATTTTGACTCGCTCTTTTCTCTAACTTTATATAATTTCTCTTTAACCACATTAAGCATTGAAACTTTTTTAAAAATTAAGAATTAGAGAGATTTGGTGTGCGAATCAGAGACAGAGACCATCACAAAAGGTATACAATAATACGCAATTTTGCATTGAAATATTGCTTAGTCAATATGTACACAGTCATTAGTTAATATTTCAATTGATATTACTAACATTAAAACCTTGTGGGAACTAAATAAAATATGTTTAGACTACATGTTTTGCAATGGAAGCAAGTTGGTGGTAATGAATCATCTGATACACAATTTTCGTTTTCTTCGGCCCTACGAAAATGATTTACATGCTTAAACTTTTGGTTATGATGTAGGTATGTACTTGCCCTGCCATAAGTTCTGTTACAAGGTCAGACCGTTATAATAATGAAACTGTAATTTTTTCTTTAATTAAGTTAATTTTATTTAATAATGAATAAATGAGTGCTGTACAAAATTTTATTGGAAATAGTCACCTTTTGCTTTCACATAAACCTTCAAACGATTCGGTCATTGATCAATAACGGCACGCACAGTTTCTACAAGTATTGACGTTGCTCGAACCAAAGATTTTTTGAGACTCTCCAAATTTCTGTGGGGTATCCGACAGGCCATGTTCTCCAACTCTGGCCACAAACTGTAGTCCAATGGACTCCAATCTGGACTTCCGGACGGCCAATCATCTGAAAATATGAAACCAGGAATATTGCTTTTAAGCCGAATGCGTTCGCCAAGAGTTTTTATGGGGGAATCGGTTCCAAACACGCGAGGACGACCACTTCTCTTTCTGTCATCAACTGCCATCAAACGTTATCGAAATATTAAGTTTTTTGAGAAGATCATAAATTTCACTGCAATACGATTTTCTTTAGCTCCCCACTCACTTGTTAATAAACGAAAGCGACTACGAAACTGATTATTAAATTACGATCAAATATAACGGCACTTTCTGCGAATTTGTCCTCGCTTAATGCATTGTAAACGTTGTAACAGAATTTATGGCAAGACTAAGTAGGTATAGCCACTAGATATGTACAAATATACTTCATCTATATGTACATTATTCTATGCGATTTTCATATTTATTTTACGAGTGCGTAAAACAATCCTCGTTTAGAAAAACGCACCAACTCTTGCAATATGTGTGGCCTTGAGGCTTTTTATTTTAATTACAAACACTACAGTAATTTGGACGCTTAGCATAACTTAATATAATACATAAACTAATACAGGAAAGCGTTTGTAAGAGCTAATTTTGAGTAAGAAGAGTCTAACTTCAGGCAACCAAAGTTTAAATACCTGGCGCATGCTTTTATTTCAGATGGGGGCTGTTTTTATACTATAAAAACAATTAAAACATTTCTAAAATTTTATATTTTTTCATTTATCACTGTACATGATTTAACAAAATACCAAATATTTTGAGTTTTTATAATATGACAGGTGACGTGGTTTTCCCTCGAATTCTATAATTTTTAAAATTGTGCTTATTAAGCTAATGTGTATCAAATTTGGTTGACTTTGATATAGTAGTATCGGAGATAAACCTGTTTCTTCTACATCGGGCGGTTCCACGACAATTTTTAATTTTTTCAAACCACGGCTTTCTCTCATCAATTTGACTATATCGCTTTACAGAAATATACTTTATTAATTTAACATTGCATTTTTCGATTTTGTTATTTACCGTTACATGAGTGATCTTTTTCCGGTTTTTATAATTTCCTGAGATACAATTTAATGTGTGGACAAAATTTGGTAGAGTTTGGTAAGATAGTTTCCGAGACATAAATATTTGCTCTAAAGTGGATGGTTTTACGTATATTCCTTTCTCTAGCGCAATTCTGTATATCAAATTTAAGAAAATTTTATTTTAGAGTTAATGAAATATAGCGTTTTTGTAGGGGTGGTTATTATCCCATTTTAATATCAGCCTATCTTGGGTGACAGAAATACACTCGGAGATTCGCCATTGCCTGCCGAGGGAAGACCGCTGTTAGAAACCCCTTTTTCTATAATTTTGGTGTTGCTTGCACCGGCCAGGCTTTGAAGCCAGGACCCACCGAATTAAGCGCGCATTCAGGACACACTCGGTTAAGCCGGACGGTTTTGAAAGGAAGTTTTTTCAGAGATGTAGAGCTTTAAATTTAATTAAAATACTGACCTTTCATAACTTATGTTTTCAATGAATTATGTCTTTGAAAAATTCATTGGGGGTTGGCAGTAGAGTTCTTGTTAATCAATTGTAAATAGTTGTTCGACAAGCAGTTGTTTTTTTAATATTTGTTTTTTTATAAGTGTTTGAATGCTTATTCTCATTGCCAAAAATCGTTATGCACTATTATGACCGCTTCAAAGAATTCATTGTGCGTAAATTATTCGAATAACTGCGGTTAGTCGATTTACAGACTGATCTATAGTGAGCGGTTAGTCGAAAGCGAACGGCTAATCGAATACTGCTATTGGACTATCAAATTTTTTTTGCAACCGACTAGTCGAATAACCGTATAGTCGATTATTATAAAGAACTTTAATTGGCTAATGTACTCGTCATGCAATATTAACTATATTTTTGTATACCTAAGAATACCATGGGAAGCATTTTATGAGTCGTTGGTTACATGATACTGCAATTGTGGTACACATATTTTCCAGTATACATACATATAGTGGTTGGAGTCGAATATAGTATGTAACTGCCTAACCTCAGGATGTTGCATAGTTTTTAATTTTTTGACGTTTTATTTCATCAATTGACTGTAATATTTAGATTTTATTTTTTGGGTCATTATTGATCGTTATTAGGGTTTTTTGATTTTCGCTTTTTTAACCAAAAATAATTGTTCTATTGTATTTTGAAATAATACATTTGTATTAGCATGAAATCAATAGAAATTAACGATCAAAAAATTTAAAATGACTGTCGAACATTTTATAGTTGTGCTACGGTTTTTAAAAGCTTTAATTTTTTGAAATTAATTATTTGCAATTATTTATATTCCTTAAATCTAAATTAATATTAAATTTATGATTTTAGTTTTTTCGTAACAAAAATCATCACTTTCTTTCTCAATTGTACTGCAGTCATGTAGAGTATCACAACATATTTTGCTCTCTTTAATAACCGGCTGGATACTCTTAATATTTAAGTTCAGCGTACCTAACTGAGTTTTATATGCGAGTATACATACATACATACCTACATCTTAGACTATTTGCTTATTTAAAAATGGCGCCATCAACTTGCCTTGACGAGAAAATAAATAAATACTGATGTAGAATTCAAAATATTCTGAATGAGGATACATTTATGTAGGTTGATCCATTAGCGAAATATAATCAACGTAAAAATAACGAAAAAAGAAGAAGCCATGATGTACACCACACGAACTCCTCTCCAAAAAAAGTTGTGGTTTTCTAACCTATTTTATAAAACATACGAGTATGTGGGCATTCAAAATTTTTGCATATTTACGTTTATGGCGTCGTTCAACTATACTTTGTTAAAAATACAATTGATCTTCGAATTTCGTATGAAAAATTAATTTGTCGAAGTTTTTCGTTCAGTAAATAAGCTGAGGCGAAACGAAATGTAAAAGTTTAAAAAAAATCTCCAAATGTTTTCAACTGCATGTAATTTAATGGAATTTTCAATAAAGTTTTGGTCGAATACTTAATGAAAGAGGGTTTAGAAATTTTCTGACTCTCTGAAATTCGCAATTTAAATATAAAACACATTTTACGCGTAGGTTTAGTAATAAATTATTTTTAGATCAGTTTTTTATTCATTCGAATTTCAGGGGTTGGAAAAAGGAATATTCTTACTTGGTTAAGGAGCATTTAGTTGCATTTTAAGTAGGAATTGAAGAGTAAGGAAATACGAAAAAGTCGATAGTTAAACTAAATCTACAATTACATATGGTACGTATGGTGGTTTTTGATCTCAAAATAAAGTAGGCAAAAGTCTTTAAAAAATTCATTAATTGCTAATTTGTTGATGGATTTTAATGAAAGATGGTTGGTTTAGTCGAAATTAAAAGTTCCATTAAAATTGTACGACAACTTAGTCGAGAGATTTAGGTTTTTAGAAAACTTAAAAAAACACTTTCTTTAAACAAAGCGAGGGAACATCTGCGCTAATTTGTTGATGGATTTTTCGTTGGTTTAGTCGAAATTAAAAGTTCCATTAAAATTGTACGACAACTTAGTCGAGAGATTTAGGTTTTTAGAAAACTTAAAAAAACACTTTCTTTAAACCAATATCATTAAAAATAAATAATTTGATTGACATAAGTAAATGCTCTGTTATATTGTAATCACATTATTTATTACCTACAAATATAATTAATAAAATTCATAAGGCCAACAACATATCCCTCATTATATCCTTTTTGCAATATATTAAAAAATATATAATTTTTTCAGAAATATTCCTTATAATATAACGCGTATAAAACATGATTTAAATAATCACTTGACTTAAACATAATGCAGCAGGCGAATAACTCTGACTTAAACAAAGCTGTCATATTCGGGAAACATCGATGGATAGCTGAATGTAAATACGTATGTACGTATGTGTGTATAAGTATTTACGTTCAAAATATTATTCGTAATGTTTACAAATACATACATAACGGAAATGTTTACGCCATTTATGACAGCCCCGAATGTAAATGACTACATACATACACCTTGAATATCAATGACAATTGTGACACAAACGCACATATACAGACGTAATATAAGTTATCCAGCCTCAATAAGCCGCAGCGCCGCAAAGTATGTTACAAGTTTACAAATCCTTGATAATTTTATATACATACATACATTCATATGTGGCCACATACTACATCCCAGTGGAAAATTAATGCATTACCCATTTATACAAGAAAAAGATCTATGAAAAAGTTTAAACGAAACTATTTATCTTATTATAGGAAAGAGTAATTAGTTTAGAACGACTAACGATATAAGTACGAAACAGTACATCATGTGTTAGCGAATGGGTAATGTTTAGATGAAATTATGTGGACTGAAAACTTTGAATAAGCGGTTAGGTGTGGACCAGACCTAATAGTTATAAAATAGAATAATGAATAATTACTGTAGTATGCCAAACATTTTTTAAGTTATTGACAACTTTTATTTTAATATTTTAAGGCTAAATTTGTAAAAGACTTTAGTTACTAATTATTCCGCATAAGTGGGTTTCTTGCATTATTTTTGTTTTAGCTGCTCTACTGAGATGCCCATTCTGTTCGTAAGAAATATTTTTTTGTTCGGAGTTATTATGAAAATACATTTATAATTTAAGTGTAAAAAAAATAATTATCGATGGCTAAAAACGGTTATTTCATCATAACTATTATGAAAAGGATACTTGCTGCGTAAATGTTGATGACTTTTTTAAAAGCCAAATAATATACTTTCCTTTTTTCAAATTTGACTCATAGGAATGGGGTTAGAGATGGGAAAGGCATGGGTTGAAAAAAATTCCAGAAAACTAGCGTGGCGTCGCTCATATGAAATCAAATAGGTATAGTTCAAAAACTACCCTACCAACCTCTACCAAATTTGATACACACATTGCGTTTCGTATAAAATAGAACAAAAATCACATCCTCCTCCCACATAGCGATATTTTAGTAATTCTTCAAGATAATTTGTTCAAGTATCATAAGCAAGAAGTGGTTGGGATACAAAATATAAGAAATTACAATTTTTGGGAAATAGGCGTGAAACCGCCCGCTATACAGCAAATAGGCTTTTATTTACTACAGGCATTGCATTTCGAGTCGGTAAACATATGTAGTTTCGAAAACTTTGCAACTCGGGTAATAACCAAGCCCACCTCTCATATAACAGAAATTTACACAAATCCAAACAAATGCGACAGCCCAGTAACAACAATCGGGGTTACAAAAATTGTAGAAATAGGCGAAATCACTCCCGCTTCTGTATAACGGTAATTCATATATTTAAATATTCAATAGTTTACAAAAACATCTAGCGGATTCTCAGAAATTTGGTAAGAATAATTCAATTATGGAGAAAGAACTATAATCAAAATTTTGGAAAATCGGTGCGGGTGCATTAAATTCAGACTAATTTCTTTTAATTTAACTTTTTTTTTCAATAAATAAAAGTCGTTTAAGTTCTCAAAATATTAATATCAGATATATACGTCAAATAGCTGGAACTATATAGTCGCGGAGTGATAAATAATTTAGCGTTTTGCATGTATAGGGCTAATTTTTTCAATACGATACATAGTTTGATATCTCTATATAAAAATAAACGAAAATGTCCAAAGTATAATGTATATTGAAACGATTTTCCGTCATAACTTGTCAAGTTTATTCTAGAGACAAACACGTTTCGGCGTTGTGCTGTCTTCAGTGTAATTTTTCGTTCTGTTATACTGGAGATAGCAAAACACCGAAACTTTTTTGTCTCTAAATCTAACTATATATGATTATAGACAAATGGGCTTACCACACCCCACGTAAGAGGAAATTTGAATTCCGGATATCTTCGCAACTATTTGGAGCATATTAATGATATTCCTATCGTAATCGTTTGAAAAAATGGGCGGTCCGCAAGAAAAAATAAAAATTCGTCATACTCTCTCTTTGATATAACTGATTGAGATTCATTGACAGAGCAAGATAAGTAGTAGGTATACAACAATGACCTGCGTACATTCATATCCGCAAATAGAAAACTCCTGATTGAAGAACAACACCAGCCTTATGAAAAATAAGAACTGAAGTGATAAATGGCTAAAGCGGCTATTTTTTCATCTGGGGTTACTACTATCTTATTGAAAGGAGGATGAACAGCTCATTCCGCTTTAAAGTATTGTATTCCCAAAAGCTATTTTTTTTTTGGCGCAGCGACTCTTTGCCGCTTATTTGTAAAAATGGTTGGTCTACTTGCAGTTGATAATTGTGAAAATCGGCAAAACCAAAGTAGCGGTATCAATGACAGCGTCACCTTCTGTATTTAGTCCACTGTGTGTATAGTGTAGTACTTCTATATTGGACAAACACATACAAGCGAGTTTGACTCATCCGCAGTAGCGCTTAAAAATAAATAAGTATGAAGGAGATTTTTTTACTGTGGGGCGCTTATACCCCTTTATTTACTTATGCAAACTGAAATGTGCCGATGAAGTTTTAAAATTTTATTTCATAACTACCTGAAAATTAAAGAGCAAAAAGTGATTTATTTTATGATGATTACCAATTTTATATTTGTAAATTTTTAATTAAAATGCGTATAAATATCCATTTTCCACAGAGTAAACTATTCAGCTAGAGAAAAAAAAAACAATTTACAATATTAGCAATGTTATTAATTTGACTTTTTTTGTTAACATTTTTGTTGAATTTTTCTAATTTCCCCACAAAGTATACATGGTTCGTGTTGGAATATGCCAAATGCCAAGTGTTTAGCAACTATTGTAGTACAATTTTGAGTACAAGTTATTGTATAACAAACTCCATGAGCTAATTCTTCTAAAATCAAGGTTTTGATAACGCATCTGTATGACTTTTCTGCAATTTATTACAACATATACTTTATATATGTACATATATGAATGAAACGTAAGTAATTTGACACCAAAAACAACAATGCCTGCAGCACATATCACAACGCATATTTCTTAACAGTCAAAGTGGAGATATTTTTGAATAAGGCGAAACCCAATTTTTTTAACTAAATACTAAAGAAAAACGATTTGAAGTTGGTTCATTAAGTTGAGATTAAATAAGCTAATAATTTCGGAAAAGGGGTGTGGCAATGCCCACTTATGATAAAAGTTTAATCTGAAAAAAAAAAACTTTAAAATAAATGCAAATAAAGGACGCTACAGTAACTGGGTTCTTGAAAAATTAATGCAAAATCAGATATTAAAAAATCTTATATCTATATAAAAATGTCTTGTCAGTGTTTGAGGTCGAACTCCTCCTTTGTTTGTATATCTGGGAGGTTTGAGAATAGGTCGTAAAGTATGTTCTATGCTTGAGAAAAAGTCAAATTTAATTAAAACATAAACAAGATGTATAAAATATTAAAATATTATTTGCCAAAGAGGCGCAATAGTGCAATGACTTAATATCTTATTGTATCTCAAAACATAATACACTGTGGTGCGAACCTTTGGCTTCATTAAGTTTTAGGAAAAAAGAAGGTCGTTGGGTCTATCACCGAGTACAAGATCAAATGTAAAAACTTTTCTCATAGCAGCTTGGAGCGTAATTGAAATCAGGTGGGTTTCTTGAAATTCATACAAGTTACAATTTTACAGAATTTTCTCTAAAGGAATGAATTCGATTACCGTGAAGTATATTGAAGAGATTCCAGAATTCGAAACTCGCTGTTTCCAAGGAATAAAATTCGGTATGCGGGCCCACGGGCTTGCCCACGGAATGAGCAAAACACAACTAATTCATATTTGCTGAATTCAATGTAAAACAGGATTTATAAAGCCATAGAGTAAAATTAAAGCACAACACATTATTAACAAGTAAAGAAAAGTCGTAGCATCAGGGCGACCGAATATATATTATTATGCTTTTAACGTGCCATCCCCAGTTTCCAAAATTTCACTTTAACGCATACATATCTCTAATAAAATAAATTGTTCATGCATATTTGCACAAAATGTAATTCCGTGTATTTTCTTATCAACCCCCATTATGCATACTAAATTACCGTTATATGAGAGGTGTTCGTGGTGAAGTTAAAATGTAAAGTGTTTATAAAATTTACTAGAGTTTGGTCAGGTTGTTTTGCTGATATATGTGCCGATTTTCTCTGAAACGGGAGGTGCCACACCCACCTTTCCACAAAAAAACTTGCCCACATATTTCTTTCTACAGCCCAATCCTTTATAGCTCATTTGAGCTAATTACCTTCTACGTATTCGTGTATACACCAAAAAGTATATGTAATATGTATAAGTTGAAAACCTTTGTAGGTATAGCTTTAAAGTAAAATAACAATATATTGCCATTTTTCTAACAAAATATTTCTAACAATATATAACCTTTTATAGGAACTGAAATATCGAATTTTTTATGGCCTTCCCAAAACATTATATGCGTTTTTATTATCTGATTTATTTCAATATCCACCTACCTTTGGTCGAAAGCAATGTGGGTACCATGTTTCGGTGAACTATCTCAATACTTACCTAATAACTAGGTGGACGAATAGACGAACATTTTGGCATATTGTACATACATACATATGTCTGGAAAATAGAGAAAAACTGCGCTTTAAAAAATGCATTCCAGTCCCTAGTCTAACACTTATTAAAAACTAAGTAGTATTTAAGGGCTCCTTTAAAATGATTTTTTTGCATTTAAGTATGGTATGACTTTCAATATTTTGTTTAAAATTTCGTCAATAAATTTTGTTTTTTTTTTTTTGCTTTAACTCTAACTTATTATAATTATGTACATATTTGAAATTTACCATTTATGTATACATACATACATCATAGGTCTGAATGAATGTCTTCAAAACAAGGCAATTGTTAATTGCTACTTGGCTAGAAATAAGAGTTGCTCAGTTTTTTCGCATTGTGACTTGCGTACATACATACATATGTTGCTAATTATACAATATTTTTATCCAAAAAGATTTCTCTTTTTTGGCGTGCTCGTTTGTATTGATGCGTCTTGCTAAGCACATAATAAAGTCTGTATACTCGAAAATGTATGTATGTACATATGCATGCACAGTGCACAACATAACATTAAGTTAATTTCAATTATTTTTATAATAAAAATATAGTTCACCACCTCCAAGATTTTAAAATTCTTAATTAGGACTTTTGAAGAAAATTAGGCATGTAGTTGTATAGCCCATAAAATCTCGTGCCACTATGCTTGTAGCCGAACTCCCCCGTAACGCTTTGGCCGATTTATATGAAACTTTGTTTGTATATTTTGTACGTTTAGGAATAGGTCGTAAATTATATTAGATGCCTGGAAGAGGATTGTCACCTGTTTGAAAAGTCAAATTTAAGTAAAATATACACAAGTTATGTGTTTGGGTCATCTCAGAAAGAAGGTTAATAGCTAACTTTTATGATAGTTGCCACCGTTTTGAAAAATCGAATTTATTTAAATTATACACAAATTATATGGAACATTCAAATATGGATGTCGAACGGTTCGTAACCTAAAAGTTTATTAAAATATTCACACGTACATAAAATATTAAAATAAGAGTATCAATCGGTTCGCTTCGATGAGGAGAAAATGCATACCTATATTTTGGAGAGGGCTGCCACCTGCTGGAAAAGTCGAATTAAATTAAACTATACCCGAGTTTAATGAAATATTCAAATATAGTAACACATGGGTGTCAAAGCATTTGTATCGCTAGGAAAAAGTATGTACATAGGTTTATTTTGAAGAGGGTTACCACGTTTTTCAAAGGTGAAATTTTCTTAAATTGTAGACAAGGATATAAAATATTAAAATATGAGTGCCAAACTATCTATATTTTTGAGAGGGTTTTATAAATAATAAATAAATGTCTGCCGGGTATAGTTTTAGTATAACACAGTGCAAGTTTCGAGTGACTGCAAATCGCCATAGATTTGTGGCAATTTTTTCCCCGACGCTCTCCTATAAATTCGTCCATATAACGCATACTTGCATGCTCCCCATATAAACAAAGTTTGAAACTTGAGTTTAACCAGTGTTTATTGTAGAATAAATAAATTTTTATTAAACAAAATAATCAAAATAAAGTAAAGCAAACTAAATAGGCAAAACTCGTGAATATGTGGTTGTGCTATAGTTATGTCCAGCACTGTATATATGAATAAATTTATTTATGCGCCTAGGTAAGTAATTATACGCCAAATACAATTAATATATAGTGCCTGGCCGGAGGTTCGGTATTAGGCTTATTATTAGCCAAAGATGAAGGTTTAAGAAAAAAAATATATAACTTTATCCAGACAAGTACACAAATTATAAACATTTGTGCACATGTATATACTATGTATGTACATAAGTGTGCATGTACATACATATGTATTTTAATGTTTCCTGTAACGTGTTCCATCAGTGCCTCGGCTATCGATGCTTTTTGCCAATCTAGACCCAGATACTTATGTATTTATGCACTATATGTACAGGCATACGAGTACTTATTATAATTTGTAACAATTCTTTATATTCGTAAGCAAATGATTTAAGTATGGAAGTTTGAATTTTAATGGTCAGTGCAAGTGCAATATCTATTTCTCAATAAGTTCGTGTATATGCGTCCAATACGTACATATGTATGTATGTATGTATGTACATGAAAACGACTTAACGCGCTGTGAATGCTGAGTAGTTCAAGGGCGCCGTTCGCACAACATTCGCCTAACCAAACTAGCTCATTTGTTGGCGCTTTACCAGACTGAAGGTACTACTCAATTAAATTCTTTTGTATTTTCTAATTACATCGTTTAGCTTTGAACAGACAGCAACGTCCATTTATGCAAGCCATTACAAGGTGTAATTTATACAAATTTAAAGTTTACTCGACATAAAAATTAAGGAAGCCGGGGCTGGAGGGGTTGGAGGGGTTTCTTGAAACCTTGTTTCCGTAATTTACATAATTTGTGCGTACATGTACATATGTATGCTTAATAATAATAATAATAATTGGCGTTTACGTCATATAGCTCAATATTTGGCCGAACTTCTTCAACAGTTTATTGTGTGCGATTCAATGTTGTACCAGAGGTCAGCGCTGATCCGGAATGGCAAATGATTTTTGTGAGAAATATACTCGGAGGTTTCCCATTGCCTGCCGAGGGGCTACCTCCATTAGAAGAAAGGTTTTCTATATTTTTTGATGTTACTTGCCCCGGCCGCTATTCGATCCCGGAACACACCGAATGAAGTGCGCGTTGTGCACTTATGCACATACATACTATGTATTATATATGTATACATATTGAAATATACGGTACTGAAATATACGGTATCCACAAATAAAAAAAACACGTCTTACCGGATTGCTTGGTGAAATCAAAATAGGACGCTCCTTATTTAATTTGACAAGCTGATGTACAACTAAAGGACCTGACACATAACTTAAGGGCTAAACACAAGATGGTCTTAGGGCTATGTTACAATAGTGTTCTTAACCTAATGCTTAATGCTAGTACACACCACTAATAGCTTACGACCTAGCGTACCCTAATGATTGTTCTACTTTAGCCTAAGTAGTGATGTATATTCCTACAATATGCATGTTTATATTTATGGTTCCGTTTTGCAGTTAGGCTTTCAATGTATCTTCTCCGTATAAATCGTATATGGCAATAGGTGAGCCGGTATACACTATCCTTGTAAGGAAAGTATTAAATTTCTACATTTTACAGATAAAATTCATTATAAAATAAGTAAAGAAAAGTCTAAGTTCGGGTGAAACCACTTCCATTAATTTCCTTCTTCAACGCTCCTCCAACTGTGCATCAAATTTGGGACAATTTTGTTTTACAGATGGAGATGGGCGTGGTGTTTGTCCGATTTTTCTTAAGGAGTTGAAATGTAAAGCGTGTATGGAATTCGAAAGAGTTTGGTCAGCTAGTTTCGGAGTGGGCACACCACGTATCCTCTTCTTCAACCCAACTGCCAAAGCGTTGATACGAATACGAACTAATGAAAAACTGTTTTAGCGAAACCGTAGCCTTACTTATTCGAAATGTACAAGTTGTACATAAAATGGATCAGTTGTCCATATAAAGAGTAAATTTACAAAAATTACAATGCCTTTTTATAACTTTTACTGATTCCTTTTGATATTCGAATACTTTTTTTATTAGCGATACCAGATTTTGGGAATTGTTTCAAATTCGTCTAGCTTATTTCAAACACATCTATCATTTAGAGAGAAACTGCCTTCCTGCCTCTCCGGACTACTCCCACGTATGCGGCTAAATGTTCTTTATTCAAGAGTCCACAAACCAATACAAAATTAATTAATTAATTTGACATATAAGTTAACGCGATCTCCAGATATTTTTATGATCGACACTTTTCTTTTATACACAGAGCGAAAATACTATCTTAAATGTCCTATAAATCAGAACAAAATTTAACGGATTTCTCTATGATTTTTTCTAATAAGAAGCCCTCCCTATTATGAATGGGTATAAAATCAAAAAGGGAATATTGGGTTTCATTAGAATCTCCTCTTAACTTTACAGGTTTTCCTTTATCTATTTGTTTATAAGATATAAAAACAGTTCAAATAAGTATTTATAATAACTAGTGTTGCCAGATTATGAGTAAGGCACGTGCTATTTCTTGAACACCAATACAAGTCTAGAGAGATAAAGATATTTATTTTTTAAAACAATTATTCATAAATCATATTTTGTTTGTTGAAATCTTTGAAACCCTATTCTTTAAAAACTTCTGGAACAATAAATATGTACATAAATCAAAAATTTTAATTTTGAAAGTACAAAAATCCAAAGACCAATATTCATCATAATTCAATTATTAAAGGTTTGCTCACTAAACGGTGTTCTTGCTCCCTCTTAGCAAGTCGACGTGTTACTACATCTTCAAATTTACGGGCAAATCGGAGTAAAATCACCATTTGTAGGAAAAATATTTCTATGTTCTCTTTGAATATAAATTTAAAATTGCGTATTGGATGACATTCATGAGCGTTCCTGCATAGGTAACAGCACGACAACCTTTGGTAAGGAAGTGTAGTGTAGTAATTGTATAATGAATATTCATAATATTAAACTAAAAACAATATAAAGTAGATTATTCAAAAATTACATGTGTATGTCAAGACGTTAAAAGCAAAATTTGAAATGAAAAGGGCTCTTTTAAAAATAAAAAGTTTTACTACTAATAAATTCAATAAGATTTTAGTAAAAATTAGAGGATATCCTTATTGATTTACTTTATGTGATTTTTAGCATAAAAACCAGGAGACTTCTTCTTACAAATATATGATTTTGAACAAAATTCCATAAAAATTAATAAACAAGACGTTATCTTTTTATTTTCAGCTGTTTTGCTTTTCAATAAATTAGAAAATTTCTTCGATTCTGTCCCATCTCCCACTCCTTGGACATCAAGTTTTTTAGACCTCGATCGCTTTAATTACACAGTTGGACAAAATCAAATTTGGTACACATGTCAAATGTTAACAGAATATGAAAATAGGCTTAAAATAAAGAAATACGTGTCTCGGCGTTTTGCTGTAGCACGTCAGAATTTTGAGAAAATTCAAAGTACCGTGGAGGTTCACTTCTAATGAAAAAAACAAATTAAATATTAATAAAATAAAAGTATTACATTAGAAGTGAACCTCCACGGTCCTTTGAAGCTTAAAAATATGTAGATGTTCTAAGCCGTGCTACAACAAAACGCCGAGACACGTATTTCTTTATTTTAAGCCATTCTGTTAACATTTCTCATGTGCACCAACCACTGTCGTACTGTGTTATAGATGAACTTTTTAGCTCTGTGTACAAAAACCGTTATTTGGGAAGATCACGAAAGCTACATTATAGAAAAAATAATTATGTGGATTGGATGGATTGGTTCTTGGGGGAAAAAGTCATTAATTATTTGTAAACCTGTGAAAATTTTCTTTGCGAAGAGAAATGATGATTAGAAAATAGTATCAGTATCATTCGTGTTTGTTGGGTTTGTAGGCAAGCTAACGCAATGATGAATAGGATTTCCGGATTTTGTTTTGTAAAAAAAATTGTGGAACATCTGCATAAGTCACATTTTGTTTAATACATACAATACAATTTTTTTATTTTATGTAAGTTGAATTGTTAACATTTCTAGACATTTGATTCGATGCTTTGAGTTTAGTAAAATTTGAAGCTTTCTTTGGGAGATTTTGAGTTCTTAAAATATCACAGAATTCTGAAATCTCTAATGCATTTACATTATTTAAGAAAGTTGCAGTTTGCTGTGGCTGTTGGAATGCAAATACCAGCTGAAACCATTTTTCTCACATGAGCACCTTCATCGCCCCTTTCTATCTTAAAAGTTTTCTAACTGGTGGCACTGTACTTCTTGATAAATTTTTTCCATGCTATTTTACTCTGTATCTTACCTTTGAGATTATTTTTCGGATTATTTTACGCACAACACAAATGCCGCCAGCGCAGGAAATATCATATCATTTAGGGTATTTGATTATGCGGTATTAGATGACAAATATTTTTACATTTACTATCTTTACTATAATAATAATAAGTTTCGGAGTTTCATTGGTTTGTTCAGAATTATACATATATATACTTTTTATCATAAAAATAAAACTTCTTCTCGCTCTGTAATAATGAAATTTTGTGGAAATTATTATTTTTTGATTCATAATAATCATTTTTATCAGTTATATTTTTTTATCAAAAACTATGAGAGTTTAATTTTTTTAGTTTAAGTTTATTCAGCAAATGATTTTACTTTTTTGATCATTAGAAAAATTCAGTTCTTGAGAGCTATTTTATCTCTCAGAAATAAAAGATAAGGGATTGGTAAATTTTTCTCGTTAATCATATGACGAGGCATATAAAAAACAAAAATATACAACCAAACAGTTATCTACCAGAAAAGGTTCAAGTTAAATAATAGATTTTGATTTTAGTGGTGAAAACGGATAATACTAAATAGATTACCATAAGGACTATGATCTATGGGCATGCACCTGGAATGTTCGAACCCTTAATTGGGAAGGTGGCTCTGCCCGGCTGGTGGATGTCCTCGTAAAGGCAAAGGCTGACATCACCGCCAACCAAGAGATGCGATGGACGGGGCAAGGAATGAAGAGAGAGAGCGCAAGTTCGGTGTTGGATTTGCGGTGGGAGAGAGATTTCTCGCTTCGATTCTCATCAAAACTAGATTCTTTAACATCTCGCTGATTTGCGCCCACGACCCTACGGAAGAGAAGGACGATGTGACCAAAGATAACTTCTATGAGTGCCTTGAGCGCGCATACGAACGGTGCCCCCGCCACGATATAAAACTCGTGCTAGGCGATTTTAATGCCATGGTGGGAAGGGAAGGAACTTTTGGTCCCACAGTCGGTAATTTCAGCCTACACGATGAAACATCTGCTAACGGACTGAGGCTGATCGACTTCGCCGGGCCCCGAAATATGGTAGTATGTAGCACCAGGTTCAAGCATAAAAGGATACATCAAGCAACATGGCTATCTCCTGATGGAAAAACACGAAATCAAATTGATCATGTTGTGGTGGACGGAGGGCATGCTTCCAGTGTCGTGCGCACTATTCGAGGAGCTAACATCGACTCAGACCATCATCTTGTCGCATCCAAGATTCACATTCGCCTCTGTGCAGCAAAAAGGGCGCACTCAGTGACACGAGGAAAGCTTGAGGTCCAACCGCTACTCGACTTGCACTCCAACTCTCTGAGAACAATGTTCAACAAACGGATATCTGCGCACAATGGGACCACATTTCTCGCTCATTACGTACCGCCGCTGAAGAAGCCATTAGGTTTCAGAAAGCCCGAAAAAACGACTGGTACGATGAGGAATGCCGCGCCACCATGGAGAAGAAAGATGTGGCCCATAAGGCCACGCTGCGATCGGGCGCAACGCGAACCATGCGAGAGAGATATCGGGAGTTGAAGAAGGAAGCGAGACGCATTTTCCGAAAAAAGAAGAGAGAAGCCGAGTTGCGCGAGTGCGAGAAGCTTGTAATGCTAGCCGATAGGAAAAACGACCGAAAATGGATGGAGCACTTCTTCACGCTGCTTAATGGTAGTGGCGCTGAAAACATTGAAGATGATGAACTCGAACCCCCAATCAATAAAGACGGAATCGAAGTACCGGCGCGGCAAAAAGATAATAAGGCCGCTGATGCTGATGGACTGCCAGCAGAGCTATTCAAGTGCGGCGGCGAGGGGGTGATAAAGTACATGCACCAGATCATTTGCAAAACATGGCCCGACGAACGCATGCCTGCTGACTGGAATTTATATGTCCATGCCCTATCTACAAAAAGAGCGATCCTGCAATATGTGCCAAATACCGCGGGATCAGTATTCTTAGCATAGCTTATAGGTTCTGTCGAGCGTATTGTGTGGACGAGTGAAGCCCACCGTGAACGAACTGATTGGACTTTGTCACTGTGGCTTTAGACCTGGTAAATCTACCAAATAATCACCATACGCCAAATCTTGGAAAAGACCCGAGAAAGAAGAATAGGCACAGACCATCTTTTTGTCGACTTCAAATCCGCTTTGGATAGCACAAGAAGAAACTGCCTATTTGCCGCAATATCTGAATTTGGTATCCCAACAAAAGTAATGCGGCTATGTAAAATGACGTTGAGCAACACCACCAGCTCGTCTTCGAGCCGTTTCAAACCAAAAAGTTTTCGGGCAAGGTGACTCCCTTTCGTGCGACTGCTTTAACCTTATGTTAGAAAAGATAATTCGAGCTGCAGAGTTGAACCGTTCAGGCACTATATTTTATAAGAGCGTGCAAATTCTGGCGTATGCTTATGATATTGATATCATCGGTCTCAACAACCGCGCCGTTACTTCTGTATTTTCCAAACTGGATGAAGAGGCGAAACGTGTGGGTCTGGAAGTGAACGAGGGCAAAACTAAGTACCTCTTGTCATCAAATAAAGGAGAGTTGGAGAGGAAGATTCTCCGAAATATTTATGGACCTCTACGTCTTTGCGACGGCGAATACCGCAGAAGATGGAACGATGAGCTGTATGAGTTTTACTGCGACATAGACATAGTCCAGCGAATTAAAATACAGTGGCTACGTTGACTGGGACATGTCGTGTGAATGGATGAAAATGCCCCAGCCTTGAAAGTATTCAACGTGGTACCAGCTGATGGTAGTAGATGAAAAGGACGGTCTCCTCTGCGTTCGAAAGATCAAGTGGAAAAGGACTTGACGTTACTTGGTATTTCCAATTTGCGCCAGTTAGCAAGAAGAAAGACTGACTCTCGAAATTTGTTAAACTCGGCCAAAATCTCTTAAGAGGTTATAGCGTCAATTAAGTAAGTAAGATTATCATAAAAATAACAAGAATAGAAAAAATTTAAAAGATTATTCAGAAAGTTCATTTTAGATTCTATACAAAAATTTACTCACAACAAATTAAAGGAAATTTTCTTTCTACGCCCAGATTTTCAATTCAATGTTTCAAGCGGTTTTTGGATCTCTGATTTATGAAGTTTATAAATATTGTTGCGGAATGTTGGCGGCAGTGATGTAAATTCGTCTCGTTTTAATATCGGAAATCTGCCTGTCGTGAGAACACTTCTATTACTGTTGTTAATTATCTTTTTTAATGAGTACCACGTTTTGCCATGCCCAGGTATTGATAAAATGTGAAGCTGTTGATCAGTTTAAGCGGTTCAGGAGATAAAAAGTGTGAAAGGATTAATTTGTATGAGCGGTGCTACCTCCCATTTTCTAATTCCTTCCAATGCCCGTTCTATTTTTGGTATTGATAAGTTTTGAAGACCTTCTAATTTGTAATTCTTAAATTAGTAAATAAACATCATGTAAATTTGAGTTGGAGGTGATATGCCCTAATTAACATATCTTCCATTAATTTGTTCGGCATTAAGAACACATGCATGCCCAACAAGTTTCAGCTCTTTAATAAACGGTTATATTTTTCAAAAGGTGCTCTGGTGTATGGAATTTCACATTATCTGCATCTAAAAAAAATTCGCTTCGAAATCTCATGACTTCATGAACTTATTCAAAACGGTTTAAAAATTTAATAGTGTGGCGTGTTCACAGTTATAGATATTTATAAGTGCATTTATATTTATATTAATATTAAATTAGTGTCTCTCTTTATTTTATACATTTTCAGATCACCCTCAGAACGTTCGGGAAAAGGATGTTGCGGTCAATGGTTCGCTGGACCTCCCTTACGTGCTTTGATAGCTGTGGTCGCGCTTGGCGGGATAGCGTGCACTTTGGGTGGCGCAGCGTTAGGCGCGACAGGCCTAGCAGGACCACCCAACTCCCATCTTACCGCTTCTCTTCTAATGATAGGTATGGTATACTTTTTGTTCTTATTTCTTCGCATATGTCCTTCAACTACCTAGCTTTTTTTAATTACTGAAACTCAAATACTCATCAAATGATTGAAAATACTTACTTTCAAGGTGGAGCATTTTCTTCATACATACAATATGACCTAGCCAACGTAGCCACTGAACCTTAATTCGCTGAACTATGTCTATCTTGCGGTAAACCTCATACAGCCCATCGTTCCATCGTCTGCAGTATTCGCCGTCGCAAAGACGTAAGGGTCCAAATTGAAACTGTCAACAGTCAACCCTACTTTGCGTAGGGCGCGGCATTTCTCATCTCACCAGTTGTATCTTCATGGTCGCTGAAGGCCAGTGACTTCCTCAGCGGCGGTACGTGGTGATAAAGAAATATGCTCACCTTGCTCGTGAATTCCGCCTTGCTGCAAAGTGCTATTAGTGGGCAGTCGAGTAGCGAAGTTAGTAGCTGTATTTTCCGGTTGAAGCTTTCCGAGTTCGAACTTTCACGTTTTTGCTGCGCAGAAGCGTATGCGCATCTTGGCTGTGACAAGATAATGATCCGGCAAAGTCGGTCAGTCACAGTTCGTTAGCGGAGGTTTCTTCATGGAGACTGAATTTTGCGATAGTGTGACCAAATATCTCTCCCTTACCCACCCTGGTATTGAAGTCGCCAAGCACGATTTAGATATCGCGACGGGGCAGCCTTCGTAGATACTTTCTAGGCGCTCATAGAAGTGATCCTTGATCACATCGTCCTTCTCTTCTGTCGAGGGGTGGTCACAAATCAGCGAGATGTTGAAGAATCTCGCTTTGGATGCGATTCGTGGCGAGACGCTCGTCCACCGGAGTGAAGGACAGTACTTGGCGACGAATTCTCTCTCCCAAAACAAATCCAACACCGAACTTACGCTCGTATATAAGGAAGTGTATGTAGAAACATACTTACATGCCAATAACATGCTACATTAAATCATTGCATTTAAATGTTTATATGGACAATTAAGTCTCAGAATATAAGATTTTGGGCCACCAAATCGGTATTTTTATATTACAGCTTGTTTGAATAAAAATGTACATACATACATATATTCAGTAGGAAAGTTAGAAATTTTAGGAAGAAACTTACATATGAAAAATTTGTATCAATATACATCTTATTCTATTACTACTTAGAACTCTAAATTGCTATCGTTAATGGAACAGTATTAGAATAAAAATTTTTTTTTTTTTTTTTAAAAGTATGGTTAACAGTTAATTACATATGTGATAATAATCTTTCTTATAAGTTCTTCTATATTTATGCAATCGAACGCATTGGTTCTAGAAAACACATTTCTGGTTTGAATTTATAGTATATTAATTTCTATTAAATTGCAGTTTCTTTGCTTTAATCTGTGTGCTTATGTTTAGGCTTAGAATATTCAGTTTAAAAATACTCTCATTTAAACTATAATAAAACTGTAGGAAGGTCAGTCAGTGAAAATTTTAACAGAATACATTTAGACCCGTTTTAGAATTTTGATCTGCCTGTTTATCTACATATTTGCCTGTTTGAACTCACTAATCTCCGAAACTACTGAAAGAATTTTCATAGGGCTTTAACTGGTGAGTAACCACGGGCATAATATGAGGTATATTTGATCAAAATATGAATGACAATAACTCGGCTACGGAACAACAAAGCCGCTGGAGCTATATGGGAATGCTACCGGGAGTTGAGAAAAGAAGAGAGTCGTATTATTCGCAGATCGCTGATGACGGCATTAACGTCCCGTCACCCGACTTCACTAAAGTTCAAAAAACAATCACCCGGCTACGGACCAGCAAAGCTAGTGGAGCTGATTGGTTACCAGCTGAGCTATTCAAGCATGATGGCGAAGAGCTGGTAAGGTACATGCACCAGCTCATTTCCAGAATATGGTCGAACGATTGAATGCCCGTTTATCACATTCACAAGAAGGGGGTTCCCGCAATATGAGGCAATTATCGCGGAATCAGCCTCTTTACCATTTCATACAAGGTTCTATCGAGCGTATTGTGTGAAATATTGGAAAAGACCCGTGAGAAGAGGCTCGACAAACACCATCTATTTGTCGTCTTTGAATCACCATTCGATAGAACGAGGAGGAGTTGCCATATGGCGCGATATTTGAATTTGGTATCGCTGCAAAACTAATACGGCTATCTAAAATGACTTCGACCAACACCACTGGCTCAATCAGAATTCGAAAGGACCTCTCCGTACTGTTTGATACCAAACGAGGTGTTAGACTTCGCGATTGCTTGTCGTGCGACTTCTTTTACATTATGTTGGAAAAGATTCATGCTGCAGAATTAAACTGGTCTTAAGAGTGTCCAACTGCTGGCGTATGTCGATGGCATCGTCATTGGGCTCAACAACGGCGCCTTTAGTTCTGCTTTTTTCAAGCTGGATAATGAAGCGAAACGATAGGTATGATCGAAATACCTCCTGCCATCAAATAAACAGCCAGCGCATTCGCATATTAGCTCCCGCGTCACTGTTGACAGTTGCAATTTTGACAAAGTAGAGGGCTTTGTTTATCTTGGAACCCGGACTAACACCAACAATAATGCCAGCCTCAAAATCCAACGAAGAATCTCTCTTGGCAACAAGTGCTACTTTGGGCTGAGTAGGCAAATGGACGCTGTCAATATCAGATGAGATGACCCTTGGCTAGGTCATGTTTTACGGATGGAAGAAAATGCTCCAGCCTTGAAAGTATTCAACGCGGTGCCCGCTGGTGGTACCAGAGGAAGAGGTAGGAAAGATCAGGTGAAGAAGGACTTTGTTTCATTTGGAGTCTCCAGTTGGTGCCAGTTAGCAAGCCAAAGGAACGACTGGCGTGCTTTACTAGAATCGGCCAAAATATCCTAGGCGGTTACAGCGCCAACCATTGATAGATTTTTTGTGATAAATTATCTATTGTGTTTCGTATTAGGTCCCAGCATATATTTTCTCAGAATTTCCAACAAGAAGACTAGAAGAAAACTTTGGACCACTAGTTATGGATGCTAACATCAATTCTATAATCTGCTCCAATCATTTAAAAAGTTCTGAAGATTTGATGGCCTTCACTTTTCTAAGTAACTGTTTTGTTTAAATTCAATTAGAAGGCATAAGCTTAAAGTCGCTTAAAAAAATGAAATAGTTGCGCAATGAACAAGTGGTTTGAATATAAACAAAGTATGAAACAACATAGCATATAACTACATACCTTGAAGGTTATCTTGCAACCCAAGAAAGAACCAACTGAGCAAAAAACAATTCTGTACAAAAACACTTTGACGATTGCAACATTTTTATAGAAACGTTTATTTTTCCAAATTAGATCTTTTGATATAGATATAAGGAAAATTATTTAAAACTGCAACGCAAAAATTAAAATTTGTTCTATGATGCCACCGCTTGTCGGAATCTTGTGTTTTATATACCTTGTTCAAACCTAGTCGTTTTCCGTAGGCAGATTTACTTCAATGGAATTTTGCAAAGTTTGATAACAAAGTGTTAAACTTTAATTTTTTCATAGTTACATATAATTATGAATACAAAATGTACCGAAAAGATTTCACATAAAAACATTACATTACGTAGATTGTTAAATAATTCACCTGTCAAATACGTTTTTGGTCGGTGTACGCACAAATGTACAAATATATCTAAGTCCATAATATAAAAATATATGTATGTACATACATACAGATGTACACATTTGTAGTTAGTCATGCGCGCTAAAAATATGTCTAAGTGCCCGCATGTTTCATTTGCTAGACAATTTTCATGTGACAATTACAAACGTAATTTTGACTTTGTTACATTTTGCGTATTTTCTTACCTTCGTTCTTGTTGTAAGGCGGCCATTGAAACATCCACCCCTCTCCCCTTCACATCTCGCCTAATGCTTCAACAGGTCGTAACAAGTCAGCTCACGTTTTAGCGACGTTTTTAATGTTGCCAACAAATACTCAAAGCTGGGCAATTATAATGCCCCCCCCCCCCCGTCAATTTGCCTCTGCCAGTCACTTAGCCATTCATACAAAAAGTCTATACAATAAAAGCTTGTTACGAATGGGGCAGTCTGTTTTTGTTGTTGCATATTAAGTTCATTATGTACTATGTATGTATGTGCATACAAATCTGTTGCGAAAATTCGAATAAATTATTGTCAGATCGCTGCACTGCGGACTAAATATGTACATATGTATGTATTCAATCTGGGAGATAGGTGTCAAGACGCCTCGAGTCATCTTGTTTTGTTTTAATTTTTTAATAAAGCTTTTTTAGATGACGTCGACGATCAGCACGCGAACCTCCCATTGTATTTATGCCGTGAAAAAGGTTCTCAGAAATTAATGTCTCATTCAAATGTTTCATTTGAGATATTGATTTGGATGATTTCTCCAAAGAGATGAATATATGTACATACATATGTATTCCGAAATAATTATTGAAGAATAAAACAATATTTCGTTCTAATATTGTGTACCAAGCAAAAGGTCTGCAGACTATGCGTTATCAGCTTATTTTCTGTTAATCACAGAAGATGTACATATAAAACGAAAATTTTCAAATCGCTGTTCATGCGTTCTTTATTGACATTCTTCTGAAAGAACAATTGCTATAAAATTTAATGATTTATTTAAGAAGTCCTAAAATTATTAAAAGATTTCTATGTATATTGGTGAAAAAAGTGCCTTTGCTTGAGGATAGTAGATTCGCTATTGAAAGAGTGTGGTTTCTTATGCAATAAATAATTTAGCTTGAAATTCTAGGTTATAATATTAATAGCAAGAATTTGCTGGATCTCATGGTAGCTAACTCTATTTTAACTTGAGATTTATTCTTGATTTACCTATTCGAATATGAAATATATTCCAGGCTGCTTGTTTAAAATATTTTCTTACAGAAATGACTACCGAAACTCCAGTTCGTACTGAGGAAATGGCGTCTGTATGTAAATACTTAGAATGTATAAGTAGCATGCATAGAGCATTTAACGCAAGTGTAGAAGTCGTGAAGTTTTGCAGTAATTCGGGCTACGCCGGGAAGGGTATTTGTCACTTTTGTACATTTTACTAGAAGCAAGAAACTAGTTACTTCCTCTTAATAATACTATTCAATTCTTTGCTATAGCCTTGTAGATAGGAAAATATATAGGAAAGATAAGATATCGTAAAAATTATCAATAAACTGGGGTCGAATTACGTGTTTAGTGAACGAAACGGCAGACCGATAATAATAATTTACGTGACTGATCGTATGTACGATAATATTGGAATTACAGGATATGTTTACTGCCGTATCGTATTTTATAACAGGATGCACTAGATTCTAAAATAATTTTAATAGAAATTTTGCTCCCTCATGAAATCGCCTATGATGTTTTCTGCTGCTGATTAAGTTTCTTGAACTGTCTTAGGATATAAAATTGATTGTTTAGAAAATTATGTATTTTTTATTTATTTATCCACTTTTTACTTATGTACATGTTTTCTCTGTTGTTTCTATGATGTGTTTAGTTTCGTTTGTCTCTAAACAAAAGTTCAATTTTTTCTTTTACAGTTTCCCACGAGTCGAATTCATATAAGGTGGTATTATAAGCATAACTACAAGATTCCCATGTATTTTGTTTTTGCTTTTGCGTAAGGGTTGTCAAACTTTACGTGTATTTTGTTTTGCTTTTACGGCTTTTAAAAGCACAAACGTATAAGCAAAAACAAAATGCATGTAAGCTGAATAAAAAAATCAAATCGGCTTCTATACTAACACTACCTTATATGAATTCGCCTTGTTTTCACACATATTTAGTAGTATATATATGTATATATATATATATATGAATAAATATATATATGCAATAATACTTACTTTTAAAATCGAATTAAATTTTTATCAATAAAACAGCAACAAGTAGAAATTTTTAGAATACGAAATAGCATTTTGCAATCGTATGAAAATTTGTGTGTTTACGCTAAATGAGTTACGTTCACAGAACTCATAATACCAAATTACGATATAAGGGATACCTGACATTTCATGTAATACCAAATATTCACTTTTACGTGACGGGTAGCTCGTTCACTGAACACGTAATTCGACCCATGGTAGCAAGTAGCTTTTATCTCGTTTTTTCCTTGTTCATTCCATTATTTCTAGAGAATTACCTCGGTTTAGGTTCAGTTCCGGTTCGTCTTCGGTAAAAATAAAACCGAATTTTGGTCGAGCAAGTTTTAAGTCCACGTCGAATAGCTGATAATTTTTGTGAGAAGTTTTTTCATATCAAACATACACTCGGGGACTTGCCATTGTCTGACAAGAGGCGACTATGAGTTTTTTGATGTTACTTGCCACGGTCGAGATTTGAGCCTGGTTCACTCTAAATGGAGTTATATGGAATTTTACAAAAAAGGTTAGGTTATTATTTTTATATCATAATATAAAATTATTAAATATCGAACGTTAGGGGCTATTTAAACTACTTTTTTTTTTAATAGCAATATAAAATTGTAGAATTTCAAAAATGTATTAATAATTTAAAATTTTTGATTTTGAAAATGTTTGGGTCGGCTTTGTTTATTCTTTAGTTATTTTACGTTGCTTGATAATAACGGCAACGATATTAAAAAATGCCAATAGTGTATGAACTTACCTATGTATATTAAACGGTTTTAACTAAATCGCCATGAGCACGATATTCGGAGTTTTCAGCAATGCTCAGATCCCGTTATTAAAGCAAATATTATTTCAGTAGGTGGTGATGATTTGAGATTTAAAAAACAAATAGCACTTATTTTCCAATTTGGGCGATATACAAAATAAATATTACCTATGTATATAAAATTAAATGTATAATCAAAAAATTTAGCCTTCTGGTAGCGCTGGAATCAAGATCTTTGGATATATTCTCAAAAATAATACCAGAAAGGTGAAAATAAATATTAAAATAAAACAAATGTAAACGTTTTAAAACTCGGTAAAAAAAAATTGGAATAAATACTGAATAATGAGCAGGGCTGGGATTTTGATGATATGTCATCTTTTTTCTGCGGCTACGTAGACAATGTCTGATGAAAGGAAAATGCCGTACATACTCCCTAGATTCCAAGTATAAAAATTTTTAGGTCATTTTTTTGCCATTTTTTGTTAATTTTTGGTTTTATATCATTTTTGCTAAATTTAGTCATTTTTTATGTCATTTATGTCAGATTTAATAAAATTTTCAATATTTCAATGTGGCAATTTTATATGCAAGTGCATAGCTATGCTGTTTGAACATCCATCTGTTTTGTTAGTATGACATGCTCTGCTGCTTTTGCATATTGCAATCCAAGCGTGTGTATTAATGTTCATTGAAATTTTTCTTATTCAGTCACACTTGCGATAAAATGATCTTGATGTTGAGCGTATTCCATTTGCCGCTATTCCTTGAATCAATCAATTTATTTTCGTGTGTAAATTTGTATTATAAAAATGCAAAAGTTAAACCTAGAAAAACATCGCATTTAAAAAATTTTGTTGAAGAATTCGGTGCAAATATATTTTCAACCGATGGCCAAATTCTTTTTTGTAAGATATGCGAAACCAAAGTAGCTGCTGATAATAAATTTACCGTACAACAACATATTGGGCGAGACAAACATCAACGCTCCTTAAAGTTAGAGGAAAAAAATAAGACAAGGCAATCTTTGCTCATCGACAGTGCATCTAATAGGAATGCCAGCTTTTCTGAATTTTCTAAGGAGCTTTGTGAGGCATTTGCTTCTGCTAACATTCCATTGAATAAATTAAACAACACGATATTTAAAAGCTTTATGGAGAAGTACACGCAGCGCAGTATTCCAGACGGGTCAACCCTACGAAGAACCTATATTCCGCGTTGCTATGATGACGTTTTGTGCCAAATAAGAAAAAGTGTGATTGGAAAAAGTTTTCGTTTCCATCGATGAAACCTGTGATGCCGAGAGTAGGAATGTCCTCAATGTTATTGTTGGTACTATGCAATCTGACGAACCAGCCAATGTTTTTTTGCTCACGTCTGAAGTACTGGAAAAAGTCAATTACACCAGTATATGCAAACTATTTAATACATCCATGTCTTTACTTTTATTTGACTTGTAACGCAGGTATAAAATATGAGGATGTGCTGCTGTTTCTATCGGATGGAGCTCCGTATATGGTCAAGGCAGCCAAATCTATCAGGAGTTTTTACCCAAAATGAGTACATGTCACTTGGCTTACACAGGATTGCGGAAAATGTGAGATCTAACTTCCTGTTGGTTGATGCACTGATAGCAAACACTAAGAAAGTGTTCATTAAAGCGCCATTACGCAGAGAAAGTTTTAGAGCTTTGGCCCTGATATACCCCTACCACCAGAACCAATTTTAACGCGATGGGGTACATGGTAAATGCATGTACATATTATTGTGAGCATTTTGAAAAAATAAAAATAGTTGTAGATTCATTTCCCAGCCAAGATGCCGAATCAATTAAAGAAACTCAAAAACTTTATGCGGATGAAAGCATAAAGTTACAATTAGCTTTTATAAAAGCAAATTTTGAATGCATTGCTTCTGCATTGCAAAAGATGCAGACAAAAGGATCGCGGTGATATTGGCAAGAATGTTTTTGAAAAATTTAATAGTGTGCTGACCAAAAATAAGGGTTACAAAATTATGTGTTCTATTTCTGATATAACATGTTTTAAATATGCTCCTCTTGTGAGTGTCGACGTAGAGAAGTTTCTCAATGTTTAAAAATATTTTAAGTGACGATCGAAGGTCTTTCCTATTTGATAATTTAAAAATGTATTTAGTAATTTACTGCAACGCAAACAAAGACAAAAATTAAATAAAATTAAAAAAAATTAAAAAATAATAATTTTTATTAAATTTATTATAATACTTTATAAATTTAAGGGCATTTTTTTTTAATTTTTTGGGTAATTTTTAGGGTTTTTTTTTGGGTCTTTTTGTCATTTTTTTTGGGTAATTTTTCATTGTTTTTTAGGTCATCACAATCCGAGCACTGTTATGAGTATAAATATTGTTTACGTAAATAGCACATAAAAGTGCCAACATTGCTCCATAAAATATGCAATGTTTGGCATTTTTATCCGACCAACTGCCTACAGCGTTACCATTTGCGTCAGAATTGTTGTCACTAGACATGGCACAAAAGTTTGGTAATAAAATTAGATGGCACAAAATTTCCGGTAAATCGCAAAATTGGCCGCGTTAGCGACTAATCAATTTAATAATTATTTATCTTATTTTTAAATATCAGTTAAGTTACTTAGATCTTAATGACTTATGTATTGTTCTAAATGTGATAAACACAAAATTACCAATAAATAAAGCAGGAAAATCCACTATATGTTCTATAAAAGTAACCTTAACCCACTTCTTTCAATTTGAAGGTGTTGGAGTTGTATTGGTGACAGTTAGCGGTGCGGCATGGCGAATGACGGCGCCTGGTGGGCCACCGTGCCTGGGTTTAGGATCAGCAGTGGATTTAGGTCGCTGCGGCCGGCGACCATGTGGACGTGGAGGAGGTAACGCTCACGGTTTACTTTATCCTGAATTCCAGCATAGACCCCCACCACCTTCTTACCAAGCCAGCATGCAAGAATACAGATTAAGGTTAGTAAAATGCATTTATTAACAAATTGTCAAACTTTTCCAGTAAGATAGTTGAGACACATATACAAATATATACATTCCCTTCCAAACCATTCTTAAATTTTCATATTCAACGACGTCAATTAAATATTCTTTTAATTGATTTTATTTCATCATTAGTTTAATGAGGTATTTTATATTTCCTGTTTTTCAAAAAAAATACTTAACTTGCTTTCGTTGTTAACTGTGAGGTACAATTCTAACGATAGATTTTACCATAACTCAAAACCTTATTTCCTGACTAAAACAAAAATTGTGCAATAGGCAATTCGCAGAAAGCAGTACAGTTCACGGCCATGTGCCAACGATTTAAGCCATACCAGAACTGTTTCAGCTACTTGAAGTGCTTAGTTTGGGTTTTTCAACGTTTTTGTTAGATATTGAGTTCTGACGTTCCAAAAATTTTCAAAATAAAACAGGATTGAAATTTTACCGAGGGTTTACAATTGTGGCAGATAAGTATTTATAAAAATATTAGTTTTATGCTAATTATATTATATGGTACTAGTAGTTTGTGTGTCGTTTTCCTAGGATACTGCTCATGAAGATACATATTTGGGAGATGAAGCATATCATTCTTGTGACTTCGACGATTTTTTTGGAGGCAGCCCCAGAAAATTTTTATTTTGGGAGGTGTCGGCTGGACTAATCAAATGTCTGGCCTTTCTGGACGGATGGTACAATGGTTTACTAGCACACCCAGAACCACCCGATTATTGTTTCTTAGGTTTTCATTCAGTGATAAATTATAAATTACTTAAATAATCTGTTTCAATCAAAATTTTTATTTCAGCTTTGCTATTCGAAAGCCGGGTCAAAAGGGTTAAATATTAAAGTTTAATAGTCACGACGGGTGTGACTGGTATTTTTGAGATTTGTTTGATAAAAACTCAGAAATGCATTGAATGCTTTCGAAATTAAAGGATATATTTATTATGCATCTACAGTTAAATGCAAATATTAAATTTTCGTTAGAAGTATTTTGTACTAGAAGATATTCTTGTCCAGACTTCAAGAAAATCAGAGACTTTCCAATTTTATATATTCTGCTTTACAAGTTAAATTTTTTTGGAAAACTGTCAATTGGACAATTACACTGTGTAACACTGAAAATGAACTTTGAAAGAGACCTAGCCTAGGCGTTAGGCCTTATAAAACTAAGAAAAACTGTATACTTCAAATTTGCGAAACACCCCCAAAATCTCATTTTAGGGCCAAAAAACTGTTTTTGAGGTCATTCGCTAGTCAATCATCGAATTTTCATCCGATTCAAAAGTTGTTTATATATTTTGAAAGGTGACAAATCACTATTTTTAATGGCGTATAACTCATCAAAATCAAACGAGAACTGACGAAGCTACAGAGAAAAAAAATCATAACTTAATAAAAAAAAATTAATTTTGAAACTTTTACGATAGCCTTAATTCAGAAAGGTACCTATCAGAAAGGTACAATATTATTAAAGTGAATTTAGTACTGCGTCGATTAAGCTATTTCAATCGAAAATCGGTTGGAAATTGACAGAGTTATTACTATTTAAATTATTTTAGATGATGACCATATTTAAAAATTCATACATTTTGATTATCTTTCAACTTCAAATTTTTATTGTGACTGAAAAAAAAAAAAATTAATCATTAAAATGCTAAATAACTTTATAGCTAATAATGTTTGCTTGATCTTCTGCGTTTATAAGACGAGTCATCTGTTTCACGTTTGAGTGACCAGCAGTAATTAGCTATCATCCTAACTTGGTTCTTTCCTGTAAACCGTTTTTCAATGTTGGAGATTTCTTGGTGAAATCTTTCACCTTGTTCGTCGCTGAATTGACCAAGATTATCCGGGAAAAATTCCAAATGAGAATGCAAAAAGTGAATTTTTATAGACATGTTGCATCCCATTTCTCCATAAGCTTCCAAAAATTCATGGACCACCTCAACGTAATTTGAACTTCTCGTGTTTCCAAGAAAGTTTCGGCACAAAGAAATGAAACTCAGTCATGCTCTTTTCTCTACTGGGTTCAATTTTTTTATGAAGTCATCATCAGTCATAATCTTACGAATCTGCGGTCCAACGAAAACGCCTGATCAAAATGTAAAAATACATTAGGATGAATTCTTTTTGAAGAATTCTTGTTGGGAAATTTTTATAAGTACCTTCTTTAATCTTGGCGTCACTCAACTTGGGGAATACAAGTTTCAGGTGTAGAAAAGCCTCGCTGTTTTTTTCGAGTCGTTTAACAAACTGTTTCATGTACCCCAATTTTAAATGCAATGGCGGCAAAATTAGATCATCAGGCTTAACTAATGCAATATTGAGAACATTATTTTTGCCAATTTGAAACTTTCTCGGTGGCCATATGTTACACTTGTAATGATTTGTGGCACGACTGTCCCATTCACAAAAGTAACAAGGATATTTAGTGTAGCCACCTTGCATTCCAAGTAGAATTGTCAGGACTTTAAGCGAAATTTATTGTATTTAATCAATCGTAGAATTTTTTCCATCGTTTGATAAGTCTCTTTCATATCAGTAGCGTATGCCACTGGAACTGATGGCAATTCATTTCTGTTGTGCAGCAATACTGCTTTCAGACCTACGATGTTAGTCAATTGAAAATTAATTGATAAATTGTATTCAAATTTAGTTCTCTCACACTCATAACACATTAAATACTTACTTTTGCATGTGGCGTCACATTTACCGGTTTTCCATTGTTTTAATGTTGTACAGCACATCGAACAAATATATTCGGGTTCATACCAAGCACTTTCCACGTATGAGCAACTGAAAAAGAGGTTGAACGCTTCAACCACAGCTTTATTTGTTCTTAAATCAAACCGATATTTCTTATCAACAAATAGACCGCAGGCGTAACAAAATTTGTTGCGCCTATCACACATTTTACCACACTTATCACACAATATAATTGCGAAGCGGTCGCAAGGTTGAATTGACGGCGTAAATTTATTAGATGAGCACTCAAAATTTTTGGAAATGAATGTGTTTAAAATAATTCCTCATACTTGCTATGTTTCTAGTAAAATAACGCAATGAAATGCGGTCAAAGTAGAAAAATTAAAAAAAAAAACTTTTCGCAAGGTAAATTTATTTAATAGCAGAAAAAATAGCTTCGTCAATTTTTGTCCGATTTCATTGCATGAGCACTCAAAATTTTTGGACATGAATGTACTTTCAAAATAATTCCTCATACTTGATATGTTTTTAGTAAAATACTGCAATAAAATGCGGTCAAAGTAAAAAAATTTGAAGAAAAACAAATTTTCCAAGTTTACCCGATGAAAACTTACAACACGCTAGCTCAAAAAATAGATCTTTCTATCTCAATTTAAAAGTATAATCCTTACCTTTCCAAAACATATTTCATATTGAAAATCGGTAAAGAAATGGCCAAGTAATGAAAAGATTAGCGCGTACACTTCCGAAGAACGGTTTTTTAACGGTAATGCAAGATTTTGAGGGTGTTACAAATTTTTCAAAAACCGTTTTGAGTTACATTCGACCAAGTGAACCATTTCCACTATGTCACTTTAAAAGTTCATTCAATTTTTTCCATTTTGTAACACTGTGTTATCATTAGAGCTAGAACTGCAGCAAATTTGAAAACTGGTGTTTTTAAAAAAACTAGTTTGAAAATAAAATATTTTGGAGCCTCAGCTCTTGCAAAGACTTTAGTTCAAACATTATTTGTGCTACGAATCGTAGGATCGATGTGCTCAAAACCGCTAGTTTTCAATTAATGGAAATTTTGTACGAAGAGCAATTGGTGCCAGAGCCAAGCAATTTAAATGTGTAGAAATGCAGGAATAACTAAAAAATATATGAAACTTCAACTGATCATAGATAAACAAGTTTATTAACGCATATCTACTAGATTTGTTTCACTTAGCACATGCTCTTCCCCCATAAACACTTTAGAATCAGTCATTGTGAAGTGAAAATTCTGCACAAATGTTTAGTTACTTATACCAGTAAGCATTAATATATAAGTGAAATGAATTAAACAACTTGCATTTGATTAATTTATCTAAATGGCTTAGAAGCATTACGCAACTTTCTCCTTTACATAGCCCTGCAATTTTTGGCTGAATTATGTTATTCCTCATATGACAAAAGTGAAGCAGGTTCAGAATTCATTATAAGTATTTGAATTATTACTAAAAAACTTCCTTAAAACTTTTTAATAAACATAATTTTAAATATCATTCTTCATTTGAAATAATATTTGTATCTGCCAAAACACCTAATCGCAAACTTTGAATTTCTTGCTTTTGATTGACAACGCGGTGTTACTAACGGATTGGGCCACGGATTCGTTACTATGAAAATTCGGGTTCAACATAGGGGTGCTAGACTATCAAAAATGGGTATAAATTTGGCGCTCACTGGCTATGTTCAATCCTGTTTGTATAGTCATCCTACCAGGTTTTTGCCTGAATTCCATACAAGGCAGCGGCTAACGGATCTCCTAATTTTTACTTTACATTCAACTGAAAACCAAAAGGTTTGGAAAAATTTCCATGACCTTTTGCGAATACGATCAGTTTGCGTCGATTGCCCTTACTCACGAAGGATTTCTATCTAGCATTATGGACAAGCATTGTAAAACGTCACACGAATGATATGAGAAATACATCGCTTTCCAACCTCATTTTCCACTTCAGATAATAATTTTGGAGCGCTTATCTTGTGATGTTTCCTTTATTTGCATACACTTGCGCTGTTTTCTCCAACATCCGGAGTGAGACTTATTATTAGTATTTCCCTTTTTTTACGGTTTTACGATGTTCTGAGTTGTACCAATACTTTTAGCCACTAAACGATTGGTTTTGTGTAAAGATTTACTTTTCTTGTGATATTTTATAGCAAAATGTTTCAATCCAGCAGAAATCTCTTGCTTTCGGTATCATTATTGAAAATTATCCAATGAATTCAAAAACCAGTATTTCCCAAATAGTGCATACCCTCTCTGTATACTTTTTGATAAAACTGTCTTATATTTTTTTCGCAAACTTGACAAGGAATGACGGAAAATCATTCCAACTGACTTCCTAAATGTACGTATGCAATGTGTGTACTCGTATACGGTTTGTCTGGGATGTGAATACAACGCAGATGTGCTTAGTTGAAATACAAAGAAAAAATATCCAAAGTTAACTTTTACATGGTAGAACACATATTCTATTTCTTATTCTTATTCTACTAACGGTTTTCTCATTTGGGCACCCTCGTTCTCTTATCTCTCGTACTCAACAAGAAGGCATCAACTCTATTAGTAATTTCCACGACAAATAGAATACAAGGTTGCGCTGATTGATTTGAAATCGGAGAGTAACTTGGTTGTTACGTCACACTAGATTTACCAGTGGAGAGAAATGAAAGGAAATACGTTGGTATGTATGTAAGAAACGCATTAAACTGCGAGTATACATAAATACACGGTTTTTGTAAGCAAAAAGAGGGTACCACAATCTTCGCCACCTTCTGTATTCTTTTCACTATGAGTAATACCGTATTTACTCGTCTGCTGCGCTGTTACTACCGTCTTAGTACATTTTACTCGTTTGCTGCGCTCTTACTACCGTCTTAGTACATTTTAGAACATAATGCTTAGTTTAAAATAAAATAATTTTCCAATGTAGAACATAATGCTTCTGCCGCATTCATTACAATGACATTTTGAAAGTCAGCCGAACATCAACTTTGCACCGTGTCAGAAAAACAGAAGACCAAAAAAAAACCTTCGGGGCATATTCGTTAAGTTAGAGGATGATTTATTTAAAAGTATACTTTATCGTTTATTATTTACTCAAAGTCAAGTTATAGTCCGCTTTTTTGCTTAGAGCTAGCGCTAAATTTAGAGAGACGAAAGGCTGGCAATAAATCAGTAAAATTAACGATATTTCAACTACTGTGTGTGTTTGGAGCATTTAACCTGTGATTTTGATTAAAGAAAATAGTGAAATGTTCCAATTTGAGGAAACTGAAAGGAACTTCGAAATTATAAATTATTTACTATATTTATAAGAAAGCCAAAAAACAGAAAGAAGACATATGAACATATGTATTTATGTAGCAACTAGACAAACCACTGTTCAGATTTTGACTGACATTTTAAATTTAAAAAAAGGGTTCTTTCAATAAGATTGCCGCAATCGGTCCTTACTCGGGTACCAAATTTTGTTCACATTTCTTGTCCTACAGAATACGTTAATATAAAAAGTTTTAAATAATTTATTTTCAAATTACTAATTTCAAGAAGCAAGTTTGACAACGCACAGTAATAGATTTTTTGTGGTAGAGTATGTCGCTAAACTGAGTACGATATAGTACATACAAAGTGCACTTTATGTTCCTTATATTACTCTAAATAAAGCATGCTCTAGCTCTAGCAAATGCCCGGTAGCCCCCCCCCCCCCCCCTTTTGACAGCAAAAATTTTTCCAAACACAAGAAAAAACTCCGTAAAGGCCCTGCAGTACTAGTTAACTGTAAATATGTATACTCTCGTATAGTTGTTTCCAAATTTTTATATAAGGCCTCACCCTTTAACATGATAATTGAAAATAAAACTCTGATCAACACCTTATATTTTAACCCGAGAGATTCTAGATATGACTACAGGTTTTACATATGTATATATTGAGTTATTGAATAGGAAGCAATTGGGGCCTAAGAATAGAGGCCCCCGAAAAACTCTGAGATAACTCAAACTGAATATTCCGTCAAAATGTATATATTCTAGTATTTTTGAGTTTCGAACCTCTGAGGTCCTAAGATGTTTGGGGCCCACTCTTGTGGAAACTTTATCGAATTTTGATATGAGATTTCCGTCGTGACTGTTTCGTGGCCTTAAAGATAAAATTATATAGAGTTTTCGAACACTGATTTGTCTAGGCTTCAAACTCTTAGGGCCCCCACAGTACTTTTAGATAATTGAAAATTTCACTCTGATGAAACTTTTAAGAATATAAACATGAGTTTCTAGTGATGACCACAGTTTTTAGGTATACACTTTCGAATATGTGACTCTTGGGGCCCCAATATGTCGGGCCCTCCTAGTAATCTTGAGTAATTGAAACGAAACATTTTATCACATTTTTCAAAATTGCCATATGTACATCGTTTAATTCTTGCTCATACATCGATAGTTCTTGCTTGAAGTTTCGGTATTTATATTATAAATAGTTCTTTTATATTGAGTTGTAAAGTTCCATGATAATTCATTAATTTTAGGGCGCGTCTACAACGTGCTCGTATGGGTGTTTCTACAGTTAATAATAATATAATCATACTTTGGCACTAACATCATATAGCTCATAAGCGATTTTTTTTCATTTTGGTGCGGAAATGCTCCTATAGCATCTAAATGTACCTTAGTTAGAGGTTTTTACTGATGGCATAGCATACTCTGCCAATGGATAGCTTATGTAAAGCTTAGTTGTAAGGTTTAACCGAAAACCTGTTCACATTTACAATATTACGTGTACTAAGTACCAGATATATTTTTAGTTAGCCTTAAGTTTTTTTGCTTTTATTTAATTATCATGTTTTCATTTTGTTTCAGACTCCTGCTATTAGATCGGGACAGGCAAAATGGTGTTGTTCGTGGGAACTCACCGCCACCAACATATCGGTCATACGCTGGAAGTTTGCTGAGGTAAAGAACAATTTTAAATACTCTATACTACTACTACTATCTACTTATGTTTGTACATAGATACCTTTGTATATTTTGTATACCTATGTATGTACGTACATATATAGTAATAACTATATGAAATATTTGTTGTTTATGAATGTCTTAAACGGGAAATGCCCATTTTATTCTTTTGGAAATGCAAATCCAAATACTCATTGAGAAATTACATATAAAACACACATTTGGAATTCAGATTTCTATCAAATTTTTTGATTATGATTTGAATATCTACACTTGGAGTGATAACAAATAACCTCCTCAAATTAGTTACAATCGATAGCTCAGGCAAAAATATATTTACAGTTGATTTTTACCAACTTTTCATACATGCATTCTTATTGAAAAAACCAAAATATCGCAGTTCGCAAATTTAATAAATTCTTCACCTCTACTCACTTATTTGTACACGACAATTTGTCAATTATTATAAAAACAACAACGTGCTTAACTACGCATCTAGATATATTACAAAATCGTCTATTATGAAACTTCGTCTGGGTAATCTGGATACACGATAGGATGGACACTATGTTATTCCAGACATAAAAACTAATTGAATCGCACGCTCTGTTATCCGGGCGCTTGCATTAAATGAGTTTCTTAGTAGCTCGAATATAAATTTTTGCGGTATGTAAACGTTACAATTCAAATGTCACAATACTAGAAACTCGAAAAAATGCAAGCAGTTTTCGGTTATGTAGCGTCTGGCTGGCGGCTTAAGTCCTACGTTTAGCAAGACATGTCTTTTATGCATTCTACGTAATTTGAGTTGGGTAAATGGAATGTGTACTTTATAAAAGTAAAACTAATTACTTTATTAAGGAAATGTAGAAAATTGTTCCTTTTCCAATTGGTATGTTACAAGAGAAACGAAGGGGGTGGTTTACGAAATGTATGTTTTTTTATATTTTCAATCCCGCCAATAACGATTGTTTTCAAAATTTCAACTCAAAAAAATCAAGCGGAAAGAGAGATGCTGTATTAGGAGTATAGCAACATACTCCTTGTTGTAAGGAATACTTTCATCGGCATATGTCTTTATTTTATTAATATTATTATGTTATATTATTATTAAAAATTAATTTCGTAGCTTTTTTTATTCAGAAAATAATCATATCGCTCAAAAAATAAAACTTAATTTGTGGGGGTTTTCAGCATGCATACCTTGTCAAGAACAAACAAAATACCATCCTATTACTACAGAAGATAATAATGTTGTGATGTTTAAGATACGTTCGAAGAAATCGGGATACCCTACGATCCTAGTGAATGGCGTTTATTTATTGACAGCTCTACCAAAATCTTGAAAGCTGTTTTATTACACAACGGAAATATATTTCCATATCTTCCAATTGCTCACTCGGTACTTTGGAAAGAAAATTATGACAGTGTTACAATTTTATTTGACGCTGTAAAGTATGATAAATAGTGGTGGGCAACGCTAGGAATTTTGAAACGCTGATACCGTAGCCCCAGCGCCAGAGATGGTATCATCACATTGGCGCAATTCCACTGCAACCTGGGGAACTAGTTGCATCTACTTTCCTCAGTGATTACCGGAATACGAAATACTTATACGCTGCATTATATTTTAGTGCACTGCAAACAGAATAAATGCAACAAATTGTTGCCAATAAGTTCTGCGTAATTGACATAGATAATATCAAGACGAATTCATATAACGTGTACTTATAACAGTACAACCAAGGCGAATTTATAGAAGGTGTTGACAAAAGAACAGCTGAATTGATATTTTTCATTTAAATTCGCCTTGCCTTTGTGTAGGGATTGTCAAAATGAATATTTGTTTGCAATAAATCTTTCTATTTTGTAATAACAAATTGTTGTTTTAGTTTTCGCACAATTGGACATTAGCACACAAGATTTCGCGGTTAAGCTTTGTTGCAGTGTCGATTTTTAAATCAACTCTTTCACCTGCAAATTTTTTGATATTTCGTTCGGGTTTTTTTATTTTGTATATTTTTATGACAAATGTAATTATATTTCGCGAGACTTGCGTGAGTCGGAATAACGAAAATAAAATGGTAGCCTTTCGGTAGTGACTATTTTAACGCTTGCTCCCCGTACTTTATTCTTTCTGAAATTCACTAGGAATTTAATCTTTCTGCGCCTTCATTACTTATTACGAGGCCTAGTTAATATGTTAATATTCAGTTTTTATATGCCGCTTTAAATTTGACGAATATATTTCTCTGTACCATCTCTTGCAAATTTTCCATTCCAACTCCACTTTTTCTTGAGAAAACTTAGGAAATTCTCTTATTTGCACTTCACATTTACGACCCTTCATAACGTTTGCATAATGAATTCATTTTTTCTATTAATTAATTGACCGGTGGCATGTTCTCAAAGTCGTTTTCGGGCAATTTTTACGCATTCTGGAAATATGAATCGTTGGAATTTTAAATTTATATTAATTTGCGGCATTTTAAACGTCAGCGGTTATAAATTCTAATAAAACGTTTTATTAAAATAATATATATTGCGATGTAATTAGTTACTCAAAATAGCATACTAAAAAGCATACTTGTTTAATCGATAGCTGAAGTAATAAAAAATTGCTTAAAAATCAATATAACGGTTTGAGCAAAACTTATATTGAACTCGGTGTACTGAGAAGATTGGAACAGTATCTTAAACGTCGCCTATCGATTTTATTTAGGTAATGTCGTTTGCGTTCTTTCAACACACAAGCAGCCATAAAAATCATTGTACTTCTATAAAACCTTTTTACATTAAAATGATTTCGTATTTTGTGCCAACGAACTCTTTCGTAATTTGGTTTGCTTAAGTGGAACAGAGAAACCAGCTGTTTCGGATTACGATTCGAATTTTAATGAAATCGAACGAATTACAGAACACCCAAAACAATTTTAAATCGTGCTATTTTCAGAACATGCCGGTATATATTTTCAGCATTTTTTCGTTATCAAAATCGCACTATGAGGAGATTAAATCAAATTCTATTACTAGCAAAATAATATATTTCCATAAATCTCCCAGGTAGACATAATTACCTGAAAAGTCTTTGAACAAATGATCAAAAATGTGAGTTTTTTTTGGAATTGAAATGCCCAATAATTAAAAGAAAACCGAACATTATATAAATTTTAATTTCCTGATAAAAGACTATTGTACTTAGAAGGATTTCCTACGCCATACCGGGTGTACGATTATTCGCTTAGATGTAAAAGTTGTGCAATAGAAACAAACAATAAATCTATAATCATTGCGTGTGTTTCGAATTAACTATGTTTGCTAAATGGTTATAGTATATGTATATATATTTGTAATAATAATACGATTACTAAGGTCAATGAGTATTAAGTAAAACCTACAAAATAGCAATTTTTTAAGTGATAAATAAAACTTACAAGGTGAATTCTATTCTTACAACAGAAAAGTAAAACCGGCCACGTGAGTTTTATTTCTTGAGTGAATAAGAAAACTCATTTCATATGTGTTATTTATTGAAAGAACACTAAAACTCAACAATTCGTATTATTTTACTATCAAACATAGATCTTGTTTAATAATTCTTAAATTTGATGGAAAATACAAAAATCAAATAGTTAGGATTAAATAATAATTTTTGGTAGCGCTTATAACGGTTACTGCCCCTGTTTCTAATAATAAAGTGGGTTTTACTAAGTCCGAGGCGCAGACTAGCCAATGGCAAAAAAGTTTCAGAAACCAGGTGTAATCGGCGATTATGAAGCAGAGGTAGATTTATTTTTTGAAGATACAAAGTTAAAACTAAAAATAGAAGTAAAATGTTGTGAAATGTGTTTTGAACTACGGAGTATTGGAGTATTCATTTACGCAAACGATATTGCGTGCTTCGATCGCCCGTTTGCTTGCCAATTCCATAAAGCTTTTGACTTTGATTTCAATAGACAAAATTTTTACATTTATCACGGGTGTGGTGCCGTACAAACATGAACGTAGTTTTTTGATGTACAAATTCTTCTTTCATGAAAATCACTACCGATTTATGTTTACAAATTTGATGCAGCATATTGTTATTTATTGTAGCAACAATATAAAATTAATACAGAGCTGTTCATAAAGTAATTTTACAGATATATGAATGAATTGTGATTTTTTAATTCCTTGTGTTAAAAAACTTATTTAAGTATTTGTAATGTTTTTATTACTCATCGGGACAATTGTGATTTGCTTTTGTTCTTAATAAATCAGTATTTTAAATAACAAGGTGGTATTTTTTAATTAAAAGCATTTTGTGGTCGTGAAAAAAAATTACCACTGAACGTAATTTGGAATATTTCAGCATGTTTTTGATTTTAATGGTATATGTTATGCGCATAAAAGGGATTTGTAGGTGAAAATTTTAGGTTCCCATGTTAATAAATATTATAACCGTAAAAAAAAACGAAATAGAGGAATATCAAATGTTTGAATTTTAAGTGCTTTATTACGTATACAGTGTTATGTGACCTAACTTGTCAATTACCTAAAATTTTGAAACTTTTGAATGATTACATATGGAAGGGTAAATCTTTTCACAAAACTACATTCGAAACTTCCCACGAACCAAAAAAAAAAAACTGTTCTATGCAGCACGTGCTTTATACAATAACCTAATCAAACCTGTAATTAAGTTTTATCTATTTAGGTTCCCATATTCTAATTTACCGCTAACGTTGATAACGTTGATATACATTTTATTTAGTAGAAACTGAACCAGTGTATTATGTGTAATTTACTGTTTGCGATATTCTTTTTTACATTAGAATATACTAGAATAAAACTATTTTGCTTATTTTAATGAATGAGATATTTTGACTTAATACGCTTTTGAAGTACGAATGCTATTTGCCCACAAAAACGCTTTCTAAGCCAGGGGGAAGTAAATTCGGGTTGAATAAACGTTTATTCGCTATATCTATAGAAATATGACCCTGGGCTGAAATTTTTTCATAATAATGCTTTCGAGGTAAGCCATATTATGCACAAAAAAATGGAGTGATTTTGAATTGAATAAAACACAATGAAATAAAATAGATTAGAATAAAATAAATTCAAGTAAAATATAATTACGTAAAATTAAGTAAAATGAAATACTCGTAAAATAAATCTGCAAAGGAATTTTTTATGCAAAACTAGCGGGCCCGGTGCCTGCTTCGCACGGCAAAACAAAATAAGAAAAGAAACACACTTGTTTTTAATAAAGTTGGTTTTGTTCCCTATTATTCAACTTAGACTATGTATCACTTAAACTATCTTAGAGCTCTTTCGTAGACAACATTTTTGGTTTTGCCATGAGTTGTTGTGTAGATAAAGAGAACTGAAGGCTTGCCAACACGTGAGCACGAAACATATAACTGGCCGTGTGAAAAGCAAGGATATTCTAAATCAATTCCACACAATTCCAACGATTGCCCTTGCGCTTTATTTATTGTAATAGCAAATGCAAGACGTATTGGAAACTGTAGTCTTTTGAATTCAAAAGGTAAATCTGATGGAATCATTGGAATTCGTGGAATCAATACATCTTCACCTTTAAACTTCCCCTTTAAAATTGTTGCTTCGATCAAATTGTTCATGACCTTTTTAACCGCCAATCTTGTCCCATTGCATAATCGTGGTTGATTTATATTTCGAAGCATAATAATGGGAGCACCCACTTTCAATTGTAAACGATGAGGTGGAAATCCGGGTAAATCCAATGAATTCAAAAATTCTGTCGGATAATTAACAGCGTCGTCTTGATTCGTAACCGTGTCAACTGATTGATATGTTACTACCTCGCCAGGAACATGCGTTAAAATGTCTGCATTCATTTGACCAACGTCTTTATTTTTAGCGGCCAGTATAGCTCTTTCAGCTAACCAATTATGATTGCGATAATTTTCTGCAATATTTGGAAAAACACTTGACACCAATTCTTCTTTTGTCGGTGCAATATTACAAAAGTTATCTGGTAAAGTGATTAAGCCAGTTTCACGATCAACAGCAAGTTGACCATTGCCTATTGCCAACAGTTGCCTTGAAAATGTGTCGGCCGATGGATCGTTTTGAATTTGTACTCGCACATTTGTAGTCAAATTGAGTATTTGTACATGTCTCCATAAATAAGATGACTTTAAACATGCTTTTAATTCATCTGCTGGTGTTGAACGGGGAATCACAGGCAATGTCTGACGAAAATCACCAGCCAACAGGATCAAAGCGCCACCAAATATCTGTTGATCATTACTACGCAAGTCTTGCAATGTCCTGTCTAACGCTTCCACTGATTTCTTATGGGCCATTGTACATTCATCCCACACTATTAATTTGCATTGTTGCAAGACTTTGCCCATTCCCGAATTTTTGGAAATATTACAGGTGGGATTTTCATTTACATTCATATTCAGTGGTAATTTAAGTGCAGAATGGGCTGTCCGACCACCATCTAATAACGTCGCTGCTATTCCAGACGATGCAAGTGCCAATGCTATATTACTCTGTGATCTTATAGTCGCTAATAGCAAGGAAATCAGAAATGTTTTGCCAGTTCCTCCTGGAGCGTCTAAAAAAAACATTCCTCCAGTTTCGTTTCGTACTGATTCCATTATGGTATCATATGCGTGTCTCTGTTCTGGATTCAATTTAAGCAAATTCAAGTTTATAAATGTGGTCAACTCATTCAAATCATATTGTTTTTCACGATTTATTTCTTGATTGAATGCATCATGCATTGATCGATTTGGAGCTGGCACACCCAATTGTGTCAATGCTTTATTTGCAATTACCAAACAAATATCTTCAATGATAATCAATGCCTCATTAAACATTTCAAGTGTAATCATTAAATCGTTATTTCCTGCAATTCGGCGCATTCGATGCAAAATGTCTTCGGTCATAAAATCCTTAAAATTTTCCCATAATTGCAATGGATCAGATGGAAAACATGTTGCAATAATAATAGCAAATAATGTTCGTATTTGATGAGGAGAACCTGTTGCTGATGCATCCCTTAGTGTCGCATCCCAGTGATTATCATCTTCCAGTAAATGCAATTCCTGACATGCTTGACGAAAAGTGTGGCACTGTAGGCCGTTAACTCTTTTCAAACTCAAAAAAGATGTAGGCCCACGAACATGAATCAATAATAGACGCAAATAAAAACATTCAGCATGACTGGGATGCACTGTGTAGAGACGTCCAATGGCATCACTTTCAAAAATGCCAGCATAACCTTGAACTGGTCTTCCTTGCTTACGTCTGTTCCATTTCTTTCCAGATGCATTCCAAGTGTAATATGTTGGTACTTGTGAATAAAGCAATGTTTTAGCAAATTGATCATTTTGACACAATTCGAAAAACGATAATAATGTAGTTGATGGTGGTCGCTCTGCAATTTGCTGTGCAGTATCAACTGTGAAATATACACGTTGTCCATTTTCCAAATGTACTGACAAATGAATAACTGCCGGATTTCGATCATGAATTGGGAACGATAATATTCTCCAAACTGCCTCATTGCTACTGATATACCTTCCCATTTGATATTGTGTTATTTCATCATTTCGGTTCTCTGCAACACCAAACACAGCCATGTTGCTGCCTTTATTTACATACTTGCAGATATATTTAATCGATTTAACAGAATTGCAATATTCTACATTGATATGAGCTTTGAATGCTTTTGATAGTATTGGCGAATAGGGGACAACCCACTTATTATCAACTGTAATATCTTGATTATTGACTCGTAGATTGATTGATTTGCCATTATCATCTGTTGAGCGTCGGCGATACAATGGGTAACCATCATTTCCATTAATTGTCTCGGAAATCAAATCTCTGGGATACCGCTTCGTGCATTTCCCATCTTTCATACATGACGAATTAATATTTAGAACACCACATGGTCCATGAATCATACTTTTTGTAACAACATCAAATAAACCTGGATCGATTTCCTGATCAGGAATTTCTGCTGAGATGATGTGATCTATTTGATCGCTTGTTATTTTGTTGACTAACCATACCAAAATATGGGCATGTGGTAATCCTCTCTTTTGCCATTCCACCGAATACATCCAACATCGAACTTCGCCGAAAACTTGATGTTTAACAATAAAATCCATCAATGACTTCAGCTTCTGTCTAAATACTCGTACAGTTATGTCGTGACGGTCTGTAGAAGATTGCCCTTCATATAAATATTGCTTGCTTTCGTCCCATTGTGGATTACATGTAAATGTAATAAACAAATCTGGTCGACCATACAAACGAACATAGCAAATGGCATCTTGTGCATATTCATGCATGTGCCTTGGACTGCCTGTGTAACTTGCTGGTAAAATAACAACTTGTCCAACATTGTCAACATTTCCATCATTATTGATTGCATCGCGGAGATGTATATACTCTTCTGATCGCAACTTCCGTTGATTGAATCGAATAAAGTTCAAACGCTCTGTTTCTATCTTTGCATACATGTCTACGACATATTGATGAAAGAGTCTCCGACATTTCAAAATATGATTTTCCTGATTTTGTCTTATCATAATTCTATGTGCATAATAGTTCATAGCGCTGACATTTTTATTGACTTCGCGTTCTGAAGAGAAAAAAAACAAATGGAAATTTAAATTATTTCATACTAATTCTTGTTAAACAAAATTGGAAGAGTATATTAAACACAACAAACACTCACGTGGGTTTGCGGGATCTACCATTTTTAAATTAATAGAGTATCCATCTTCACCCCGACAAAACAAAATTGGGTACTGTAGGGCATCGTAAGAGCGAGGTGTTTCACAAACACGTTGTAATTGATTATTTCTTCTACGCAATACAATGTCACGTGATTGAAACTCATCGCCGACAATCACCACAGCAACTTCATTATTTACAGGTGCATTAAATCTTCGTTCGTGTTCTCCGATTGGTCTTCTATCAGCACGAATCGCGATTTTATGATCATCAGACGGCATCTGATCAAGTGCTGTCCGAAAAGTATTAATCAAATCATTATGTTCATGAAACAATGCTTGCGTATTATTATTCTTCTGGCACTTGTGAATATTGAACAACGGGCATCTACTTCATTTTCATTATTGCCAAGGAAGTAGATTTGCAAGAACTGGTGGTTTGCATCTGGAAATGGCAATAATGAACCAATCCTATGATAAATTTGCCCTTGTATCTGAAATTGTGAGGCAAAATATGATTGATTAGAACTTGTGAAAAGTTCTGAAATGTCGCTGTATGCTTCATTCGAAATTCTCAGAGCCGAAATTACCTTAAATGTCGGCATGAAATTATTTCGTATTACATTCGTCGCTCCAAAGGAAGTCATTTTAAAGCATGAATTATACATTTGGATATTATCCAAAAAATGTTTCGATTGCGGCGTTGTTCCTGAAATTAATGTTGCCAATGGTTCCGGTGGGTATTGCAATTCGGGTAATCTTACTTTGCCACTGGCACAACACATTCCATTCCAGGTGTTTCATTATGAAATTTCAGTGCATTACAATGTTGGCATACTTTGTTCATTCCACCAATCACCACAAACTTATGCAAACTGTAATCAATTGCGTGATTATATCTAAATCCAGCACCATTTAAAGCAACATTAACGTAGATTTGTTGCGCACGCCTTTGAACATTTTGATTAATACTTGTCGGCCTACGATCTGAACGCGATCTTGCAACACGTTCCCTTGTATTTGCAATCTCTTGTTCTCGCTGTTCTTGCGATTGATTTTCCCTTTCGTTTGATCTATTTTGCGTTCTACGCGACCGACGTCCAATGTCAGCTCTTGCTCTTCGTGGCATTTTTAGCAGAAACTAAACTAAAGATAATAAAAAACTTCAGTAATAAATTGATGAAATCCAGCAAATTCTGGACTCGAAAAGCACCAAAAAGTCACGAAAAGACACGAAAATTGTTAAAAATATGCTGAAAATGTGTCAAAATTCAATTAAAAATTGGCCAAAAAATCGAAATAATTTTTGTCTTACCGTTCGGAAGCGAAAATGAAACTTTCGAGATCGTCTGCACTCGAAAAGCACCAAAAAGTGACGAAAAGACACGAAAATCTGCTGAAAATGTGACAAAATTCAATTAAAAATTGGCCAAAAAATCCAAGTAATTTTTAGCTCACTGATCGGACATTAAACAAAAAAAATTCACTCATTTTTTTAATTTTTTTCACAAAATATCAAATTTGAGATTATGTCACAAAATCATATGATGCACTTGTAACAATCAGAACACTTGTTTAGAAAAACAATCGATTTTTATCTCATTAATCACTGTTTTTTTAATTTTTTTTAACAAAATATTCAAATTAAAACGATGATTAGAACGAAAATTAATTTATTTTTATCAAAATACCAAAAAATGCGAAGAAATTAATATTTTCAAAAATCGATTATGATAAGATCAATCACCAATGACGACTGCCTACGTAGTGTATAAGTTTGGCTGAAATCGCACGACGCGTTTATGATTAGTTCGGCGACCTACATATACGGACTTGTTTTTATATATATAGATTTTTATATATATAGATATACATATAGATAGATAGATACATATGCATGTGTTACAGCTACATATGTATGTATGTATGTACATATGTACCTGCGTGTTTAATAAAATGCATTATACTGCAGAACCCTTTTTTCCTAATTTTTGCGCGAGTGATTAGCGCTGCTAAGTTTTCTGTGGAAAAGAGTGAAAAGAGCCCAAATTAAGCAATTAAGAAAAATTTCTTGATACCTAAATATTTTTTTACATGCTAAACAGTGTTTCAGGAATTATTGTTATTTTTTGGAATATAGAAATTCCTGGCTCTCTGAGAATAACGTACTTAGGTGGCTGTACTGTATCGTAGTTGATTTATAATTTGTAATAATCACTTGATATAATAATATGTATATAGACTCACCAAAAAATGCGAAGAAATTAATATTTTCAAAAATCGATTATGATAAGATCAATCACCAATGACGATTGGCTACGTAGTGTATAAGTTTGGTTGAAATCGCACGACGCGTTTATGATTAGTTCGGCGACGTACATATACGGACTTGTTTTTATATATATAGATTTTTATATATATAGATATACATATAGATAGATAGATACATATGCATGTGTTACAGCTACATATGTATGTATGTATGTACATATGTACCTGCGTGTTTAATAAAATGTATTATACTGCAGAACCCTTTTATCCTAATTTCTTGCGCAAGTGATTAGCGCTGCTAAGTTTTCTGTGGAAAAGAGTGAAAAGAGCCCAAATTAAGCAATTAAGAAAAATTTCTTGCTACCTAAATATTTTTTTACATGCTAAACAGTGTTTCAGGAATTATTGTTATTTTTTGGAATATAGAAATTCCTGGCTCTCTGAGAATAACGTATCTACTTAGGTGGCTGTACTGTATCGTAGTTGATTTATAATTTGTAATAATCACTTGATATAATAATATGTATATAGACTCACCAAAAATTGCGAGGAAATTAATATTTTCAAAAATCGATTATGATAAGATCAATCACCAATGACGTCCAAAGAGAAAAGAGAAATGATAACAAATTGCTATTTGCATCACTCCGTGCAATGCTCTCCCATACACAAACGACCAAAATGTATTCAATACTAATGAATGCTGTATGCGGTACAAAAAATGCCTGCGGCAAAAACACACTCACTTCACATACGCACCGCACGCACATGCGTTATCGGATTTCAACCAAACTTCATATAAACCATATATGGGCCACTGCCTACGTAGTGTATAAGTTTGGTCGAAATCGCACGCCGCGTTTATGAGTAGTTCGGCGACGTACATATACGGACTTGTTTTTATATATATAGATATAGTGAAAGAGAGGAAATTTGGTGCAGGACCTGAAGAAATTGATTCATTTCCAGTTAACCTTTAGCACATTAGTTCTAACCGTATTAAATATTCTACACTAGGGAATAGGGTTGAAAAATATTTTTAAATTATTTTCGTATTCTATATATAATATTGGATCAAAATACTCGAAGGGTGTCTTAATGTTAACACCAGAATAAATGTAAATTTTGGTGCCGAAACAAAAGATCTTTCACACCAAAAAGTATTATAACTTATTGTTTATTTAATTCAAAACACGAGCTATATTCCTTCTCAATGTTTATATTTTCAACGCAATTACTGCCTGATTTATAAGTTAATATAAGGCGAAGCCAAAATATCTTTAGATGCATCGATTCATACATACATACAGTATGCTTATACATATGTACATACATAAGTATTTGTAAATAAAGCAATGAACAATAGCTCCAGGTGTATAGCATCCTCAATGAAAGCTTTTTAGCGTATTTTCAAATTTTTGAATTTATTGTCAAAAGAAGCAAGCGAAACAAATGGTGGGTTGGTTGCCTAACAGGCAGCAGAAATTCGCTGGTACGCCGTTAGCGTACTCGTACTGTGAAATTAATTCCCATTGTCAAACCAAAACCGAGATAACCTTTTTAAGGATAATTGCCGGTTTGATCAAATAATGGCTTCTAATTAGAAAAGTTTGTTTTATTGCATTAGATAGTACCAAAAGGGCATTGAATATTTTTGGGAAGCCGATCCGGAATGTTTCTTTATAATTAAACGGGTCACATGTGATCCCTACAAATTATAAAATTGGTAAAGTTTAGTTGCCAGCAGTAACTGCAGTTGGGGATTGATGAAAGTTCTTAAAGAAGTGAATGAGTAATTTTATTTATTAGTTTCATTTGAAATAAAGATAGGTTCAAATTTAATTTTTAGTGCGACTAATACTTTATCTTTTATATGCACTGTTTATTTAGCTCTCTAACTCCTCGTAGCATTCTCGTTAAATGCAATAATGTGAAGAGTAATAAACTTAAGATTTTCAAATCTTTATAGGTTTAATAAAATAGAACCGCAAAATTGAGTTTTAATGGCTTTTTGTTGCATGAAAATTATGTTTCAAAAATTATGGGTGGAACAAAGTTTTACATTGTATCAAGTTTTCGAGACATTTGCTATTTACTGTTATTAAGCTAAACAAGACAAGTAATTCTCTTTAATCAATGATATCGATAGATTTAGCAAATGAAAGTTAATAAAATTTCCCATATTACCCGGTGTATACATTACATTTTCAGTCCAGATTTTTATTTTTGTTTTATAAACTTTAACAACGAAAAATTTTACAAAGCAACACATTATATATAAATTCCTTTAAATAATGTTTTTTTTATAATCAAATGAAAATACGCATGTCGCTAAATGTCGATACATATATCGGGTCTTGCAATAGGAACGTTACAAAAGTTTTTTTAAATAAAACAATGAATTAAATTCTTTATTCTTGTGAACGTACATTCGATGCCATTATGTATGGAACTCGATTTCTTTTGCATGGGCACCACGGACACGCTTGCAGAAATCCAGACGCTGAACCCAATTTTCGACGGGTTTCAAGCATAAATCGGCCGATACTGCTGCAATTTCACGTTCGATATTCGTACGAAGTTCATCAGTCGTCGCTGGCTTATTGGCATAGACCATAGACTTGACGTAGCCCCACAGGAAATAGTCTAACGGCGTCAAATCCCACAACCGAGGCGGCCAATTGACTGGGCTATTTCGTGAGATAACACGTTCACCAAACTTGGTTTTCAATAAATCGATTGTGACATTCGCTGTGTGGCTTGTGGCGCCGTCCTGTTAGAACCACAAATTGTCCAAGTCCATATCATCCAATTCGGGCTAAAAATATTTGGTTATCATTGAGCGGTAGCGATTCCCATTCACAGTAAGGTGCCGGTCTTGATCATCACGGAAGAAGTGCGGCCCAATGACGCAGCCGGCCAATAAACCGCACCAAACCGTAATTTTTTCGGGATGCAATGTTGACTCATGGAGTACGCCTGTCCAATAACGCATATTTTGCTTATTGACGAAGCCATTCAGCCAGAAATGACGACCTAAAGTTGAGGCCATTGACTCCGAATTTCGGTAGAAAATTTTAATAATTTCGACTCGTTGTTAGATCGTATATCTTTCCATGATGAAATGGCAAACCGTACTGAAGAGAAAAAATGTCAAAAGAGCGGGGAAAAATATGGCGTCGTTTGCTGTCACTATCGGTCTACTTTTGTAGCGTCCCTATTGCAAGACCTTTCATATTTACATATCCATACATATGTATATGTATGTACATATACACGATGATATGGAAGAAAATGTTTCTAACAACACAACTTCCCATGAAATTGATATATACATATTTAGAAATGTTAACGAAACAAGGCATTTCTATACAAATCGCACCAAACATACCGTTGGAGCAACGTAAGCAATTAGTGACAAAATTGCAATCACCGCTAACCAATGAGCAGAATTTATACACGCAAGCAGAACTAAATATTTTGCAACAGCAGAAGTCCCAGTTTCAACAGTATGAGAATATGCAAAGTGATTTTCACGTGGTCCACTCTGCAAAATGTAAAAGAAGGCGAGTGAGAAAAGAGAAAATCGGAAGAGCAGCTAACCGCAATGAACAGGTAGATGCAGTAAACAATAATAAGTTTGCTCTCTTGAGTGACATTGATATTGATGAAGAGGATAGTCCAAACCAAGATACATATGTATGTTCAAAAATTTTAATATCACACAACTGGACACATGAGTAAGAAAAACAACAATAATGGTATAGTACCTGAGAAGAGGAATACACAACGTAATAAGCAGCCATGTATAAGTGAGCAGAGAACAAATCGCTTTTGTCCACCGATTATACTATATAATATTGATGTAAGAGAGTTAGTTTTGCAGTTTAAATCCAAGTTTCCTAATATAGATATGAAAATTGTAAAAAGAGTAAATTTTACGTAAGAGATTTCAATGCCTATACAGGTATTATGAATATGTTAAGGGAAAATAATATTAGTTCTCATTCATTTACACCTGAACAAAACAAACAAGTATCATTGATTCTTCGCGGTTTGCATTACATTATTACACCTGAGGAAATCAAAGACGAGTTAGACATAATTTGCCCAAATTTAGTGGTGAATGTACAGCTATGCGTAAGAATGAAATACAGTCTTCTCTTTTTCTAATAACGTTGGCTCCAGGTAAACCCATTAATGAAATTACTAAAATTAAATATATATTATATCAGACTGTTTCGTGGGAAAAACCAAATAACTATACCAAAGAAGTGCAATGTAAAAGATGTCAACGTTGGGGGCATATAGCTAAAAATTGTAACCATAATTATAATTGCGTCAAATGTGATCAAAAACACAATCCTGGCGAATGTTTATTATCAAAGAATGAGGGTATTGAACCATATTGTATAAATTGTAAAAAGTGGGGACAGCCTAAAATTTTCGTGGATGCGAAGTTTTTTTGCTTATCAAGATGCAAAAAAAAAAGAAAAAGTAAATAGTGTCGGCAACAACAAACAAATGAATCTGGGATATCATGAAACTTTTGGATAGTAATGGGCCTTAAAAACTTGAAATTTCTCACACTTAATGTTGGCTCTCTTGTTGCATTAGAAAGAAGAGTTGAGTTAGAGTATATTTTGAAAGACGATAAGTATGATGTGGCTTTTTTGCAAGAAACTCACTTGCAAAGTTGTCACAAATTTAATATAAAAAACTATAACATTTATCATAATGACAATGAGCAGGGAGTTGCAGTAGCTGTTAATAGAAATATTGTGCACAGGAGAGTTTTTATACCAACTATTAGTGTACCATATGTATGTATCAGATTTTCTTTGAAGAGCAATTCTGAGATGAGAACTTTTTTAGCATTATGCATTTATTTTCGTTGTAATATATCTGCTGGGTCGTTTCTTTCCAATTTAAATACAATTACTGCATTTGCAAACAGTTTTTCAGGGATAGTGATTGGTGGAGATTTTAATGCCAAAAATGTTCGTTGGGGCGATGGTTGTTATAATACAAATGGTGTGCAATTGGATAATTGGATAGAACAATCATGCTCCAATATTGTAAGACTCTGCTCGTCTGTACCTACATATGTACATACCCAAATGGAAATTCTTTTTTGGACCATTTTCTAGTCTCAGCTCATTTGATCAATATTTTTTCTTTAAATTTTAAAATTTCAGTTGAGGTGAGCTTCTCCGATCATTATTCTTTAAATTTGGAAATTTCTTTTGCGAACATTGAAAGTGTATACATATATTAAAAAGGGTGCTAATTTTCTCTCCACCAATTGGGAAGATTTTAAATCGCTTCTCTCTTCCTAATTAGATAATTCTCTACCACCTATAAATAGGAATTTGACAAATGTTGAAATTGAATCATTTGCTGATTTATTTGCGAAACTGGTCAGTGAATGCGTTAAAAAGTGCTCATCGGAATCCAAATATAGAAGATATTCGCCTAATTTTAATATAATTTTCAAAATCCTGTTTAAAATCAAACATTATTGGATGAAGTGACTTAAAAATTGTATCACTCGACATATAATAGGCGCTCTATAGCTTATATAGAAATTTGAAAGCAGCTGTCTTTCCTCAAGAATTTCATTCAGAATTATATGCACAAAGCGCAAGCGCAAAATTTTCAAAAATTCTTGGAAGATTTGCCGCCTAATTCTCTTGCCTTTAAAAGGATCTATAGTTTTTTACAAATAAAATCAGGTAATTTCTGTTCGGAAGTTATTCAAGATAATGAAATAATTTATGATGAAGAAAAGATAGCTGAATGTTTTCGGGTTCATTTTTCAAATATTTATAAAGGCAATATGTTGAATGGTGAAAGTGTCGCTCGCATTGATACTTTTTTGGGAGAAAAGTTCTCTGCGTTAGATGATAACTTAAGCGTTTTCAATTCTGAAGATAATGTTTTGATGGCAACATCTTCTGATTATTTTATTGATTCTAGTTTTTTGGAATCGTTAATTAAGCTATTAAATTCAAAAAAATCGGCCGGACCGGATGGTGTGACAAATTTGGTGATTAGAAAATTGCCAGGTTGTGCAGTTAAATATCTGACAATTCTATTTAATCACTGCATAAATAATGGATTTTTTCCAAAAGTATGGAAATTGGCTCAAATTATTCCCATCAAAAAATCAAGTTCGGCGGCTTCTGTCCGTAATTACAGACGAATCTCGCTTTTGTCGAATGTGGGCAAGTTATTTGAAAAAGTTATTTATTTTAAGCTGGAAAGTCTTATTAACGGTGATGTTATACCTGATTTTCAATTCGGTTTCAAAAGATCGCATTCTACCGTAGATGCGCTTCTCAAGTTCTCTAATGACATTATTCTGAATCTGAGAGTGAAGAAAAGCACGGTTGCAATCTCTCTGGATATTGAGAAAGCTTTCGACACAGTCTTCATAGAGGACTTTGCTCAAGTTTTTTAAATGCAATTTACCATCTTTCTTGATAAGAGTATTGAACAGTTTCCTGAGCGATAGATGCTTCTTTGTTAAAATTGCGGGAGTAGATTCAAACATTGGTAATATTCTAAGCGGAGTCCCTCAGGGAAGCATATTGGCTCCGTTACTGTTTAATATTTTCATGTATGACTTTTCTCATGTTGCTCCGAATTCGGTTAGTTTGCTATAAGCCGATGAAGCGTTGATTTATTCAACTAATAACTCGCCAGAGAGAGCTTTAGAGTTGGCAAACTTTCATCTTCGTAAAATTATCGATTTTATCAAGAATGGGGAATAAAAGTTAATATTAATAAAACACAGCTGATTTGTATAAGGAATTCTTATGCAAATGGTAATAGGTATGCTGTGAAAGAGGCTAGATCCCTTGCTCTAAATTTAAATAATAATATAGTTAAAATATTTGGGAATTAGTTTTGATAATTTATTCAAGTTTAATAATCATGCAAGAGCAGTTCTCGGTAAAGCGGTAGTGCGCTTTCATTTATTGTCTCCGGTTTTACATAGTTCTTTTCTTAGTAAAAAAATAAAACTATTAATTTATAAGGTGGCTATTAGGCCAATGCTTTTATATGGCATTCCAATATGGTTCTCATTCTCTCCCACGGTAGCAAGTAAACTTTAAATATTTGAGCGTAAAGTTCTGTGAATTTGTGTTAGCAAACATTTTTCGGGTTATCATCGCAGATATTCAAACAAAATAATTTACCATGACGCAGGGGTGTTGCCACTTAAAAGGTATATCTTAGCTCTTATTTATAGTTTTGCCAATAGAGCAAAAACTCATCCTAATATCTTAGTAAGTGATGTGTTGCATTCGCAACATGATTTAAGCTGGAATAATACGAAATATATATATTCGCTTGGCATAATTAATAAGTCTTTGATTTTTGACAGAAGTGATCAATCTTGCTTCGTATCTGATTTTTATGATAAGAAATTAGTTGGCTGCAATAGAGGATAGTCAATTATTTGTTTGTTTAGTTTTTAAGTAGATTTAGGATTTTATGTAGTTTTAAGTTAGTATGTAAGTATGTACTTCGTTAAAATTTACTGCCGAAGCAAGTGGTTATATATCAACTAAAAATCTTTTTTGAATAACTATTCCTTTCCTATTATATTAAGATAAAAATGTTATAGTCTTAAGTTTCTTCCTGTTTTTTAATTATGAGTATTACTTTCTGTTATATAATTTTTATAAAGTCTCAATAAACTGAAGTGAACTGAACTGAGATTTAAAAGAATCTAGCTTTGATGCGAATCGTAGCGAGAAGTTCGTCCACCGGGGTGAACGACAGTACTTGGCGACGAAGTCTCTCTCCCACCACAAATTCAACACCGAACTTGCGGTCCTTTACATGGCAACTGTAGCAAATGTCGCAAGGTCCGTTTCTCTTCATTCCTTGCCCCGTCCATCGCATCTCTTGGATGACGGTGATGTCAGCCTTTGCCTTTACGAGTACATCCACCAGCCGGTTAGAGCCACCTTCCCAATTAAGGGTTCGGACATTCCAGATGCATGCCCGTAAATCGTAGTCCTTTAAACGTTTGCCGTGGTCGTCATCAGTATAGGGGGTGTCATCCGAGGCTTTTTACTAAAATTTTTCATTGGACGGTGTTTTTACGTGGCGGGTACCAAGCCCAGCGCATAACCATATTCTGGGGATTTCTAGATTTAGGGCACATTTATATAGCGAGCAGCTTGCTCCAAGTCAGACGCCCGCTCGCAGCCGCACCTACTGATGAACAGACGCTGTAAAACGCCTGGAGGGCCCTTAAACCGAAAACGTCGGAGTGGCCCCTCCAGGTTCGCCTTCTCACTTTAGCTCACCCCCAAACGGGTGTTCGGGAGCTACCCAAAGGACACTTGGGTGCAATCACCCGGAAGTTGTGAGCTGCTTGAACCGTATGCAGGAGAATCGTTCTGGCCACTCCCAGGTAAATGGCAATCAGAAACTTTCCCCACTTGCGTGGACTTCTACACACGGCCCCATTCTCACGTTAGGTTGAAAAAATTCGCAATGCCGTCAGCAAACAATTTTTTAGTAGTTTTTAGGTATTTGAAGCTTGCAATTATTGTTCTGAAATTAAGCAGGCCATGGGGAATTTGTTAACGTTTAATTTTATATACCTGGTATTAGTTTTTAATCTGAATAGTAAGACAAATATGGTTAAGCAAAACTTTTTTGTTAAGCTGCATAACGGTAAATTGCAGATATCTTAAAAATTGATGTATTTAAAAACAAATTTACTCGATTTTCGCAATCATCGCATACGATTGCATAGTGGTAATCGGTGAGCGTTTCGGCTGTAAGCAAGTGCTATTTCTCACTATTAAAAAATTTTCCAGAGTGTTTATAAATTCTATGAAAATCAAAACCAAAAACAGTTGTATTATAATTAAGTGCAATTTTCAAGTTGATAAAAATTTTCATTGATTTTTGATAGTAATTTTGTTAATGCTTTATGTGGAAAGAAATGTCAAACATTATCAGGAAATTGTACTTAGTACCAAATTAGTAGTAAGATAAAGTAGTAAGTTTTGTATAAGAAATTTATGGAAGACATTGCATATATTAAAAAAAAAGGCTATTTACTCAAGTTTGCTTCAAACTAAATACTAAATATACTTACTTATGTACATATGTGTATTCAATTCTGATTTGTAATATATTCTTATACTAAACCTACTGTTAACGAAGCTTTTTTAAAGTTTTTCTACGCTTTTTTAAATATTATCCACTTAAACTATTATTTATTAACAATTAATTTCGAACACCCCACGCTTTTAAAAAATGATATCGATTTTTTCCGTTAATTATTTTACACTTACATATATTGAACATTTTTTCTGCTTTTTAGTTCTAAAACGTGTTTTTTTAGTTTTTTAAACTATTAAGTATTGCAGTTTTCGTATTTATTGGAGTGCTGCGGGAACGAGGAGCACAAAGCAGACAAGAATAGCATTACATAAATATAGGTATTCGCATCTACACTTTTTACATACATACATGCATACATATGCTTAATTTGTTGTGTCAACGTATCTGAGTGTAAAATGATGATTTCCCTTTCGTTGATACGTGTTCAATTGATCGCTAATTAGCTTAAATCCTTTAATGCAGGTATTCATGTAAGTAGTACGTCGTTCACACAAATCTCGTTCGCGTTTGCAGTTCGTGTTTGATCGGCACTGATGCACAGAATTTTCGCTTCGCTATGCGCTGTACTTGGCTACCAAATAGTCCAATGCAGGCGAGTCTGCGTATTTTTTTGTTAATTTGCACCCAAATATTTCAGGAACGAATATACTAATTTGTAATTTGATAATTTTGCCAGATTGTATTCATCGCTTTCGTATTTCAACTCCGTTGTTATTGTAGTTTAGAAAAGCTTATTTTACAGGTCAGCCACATACACATGAAACTAATATAAGCGTGTTAAAAATATCTTTATAAATGCGTGTTCAAAGAGAAGTTTCGTGATAGGAAATGCCATGTTTTCAGACTAAGTGCGAAGTCTTATATGAGGGAAACCCAGAGACATTTCCAGTCTCATAATATGGCAATGGTAGCCAATATCCCACACCAAAAATTATAGAATCGAATTCATCTCACAGGTGTGTGACTTAGCCTCTTCACACCTTACTTACTTACTTAATTGACGTTATAACGGCTTAAGCGATTTTGGCCGAACTTCTCCTACAATTTGTGGTGTGCGTCTTGATGTTGTAACACAAATTGATGTGCCTACAGTTTTACGCTGGATAAGAACGACGAATGTTTTTGTGAGAAGTTTTTTCATGGCAGAAATTCACACGGACGTTTGCCGTTGCCTGCCGAGTGGTGAGCGCTATTAGATAAACTTTTTCTATAATTTTTGGATGTTACTTGCCCGGGCCGGATTCGAACCTGCGACCCGCCGAATGAAGCGCACACACGCTACACACTCGGCTACGGAGGTCGCCTTCACACCAGCAAAGAGAAAATACCGTGGTTTTCCAACGACCTAAATGCATGGAGGTAGGGTATACGAATGATTTTAGAAATAATTATATAAGCACAATTCGTTTCTTTGGAACATATTGTCCCTCAATAAACTTATAGATCATTAAAAATTTGATAATCTATTTGGTTGCAACATTGAATTAGCTGTTTGTTGTATACTTAAATGTGTGATTTTTATGTAAAGTAGATGTTCAAAGAAGTGTTACGAGTATGGCTTTCAGAGGGAGTTCAAAATTACTGATTAACACCAATGCTTTTAATAACTAAAATCAAATAAATATATTGATATTGGGGTAACCTGATTTAAATAAAAAGAGTTGCAGCAGATCAAATAAAAAATTACATTCGCAAATAATGACAGACTGTATTTGATTTTTTCTAATAGAAGTTTCATGACATCAAGTGGGCATTAAAGCAAGCGGGATATATATGACTGATATTAAGAACTACAAAGGTTTAGTCTAGCTTAATATTTGGTTTTGCCGCGTAGCCTCAAGTTCTAGGTGATCATGTAGCCAAAAAACATATCAACAATTTTAAAAATACTAATGAATAAAATATAGTCGACTTATTATTATCATATTTTTTTACAGGATGCCACTTACAACTCTAAGAGCAGTTGGGGCAACCGGCAGCGTAGCTGGTACTTCTGAGTATAGCCTCCCGCCAAGCTATAGGTCACGCAACACTACTACAGCAACGATAAGTAGTGAACGCAGCATAGAGGCTCCACCCTCCGACCACTTACTTCCAAGCGAAGACATTCCAGATCTATCGAATACAGGAGAACTGTTAAACAACCAAATCGACTCAACATTACGATCACTGTCGACGCTGACACTGGGGAATACGCAGCAGGTCAATCACCCACAGCCGAGCCAACTGCGAACCTCAGCAATTGTGGAAATCGAGGCTAGCAATCGGCGAGAAAACCAATCATGTAACACAAATATACAAAAGGAAAACTGTGCTGAGGCTACAAAAGATGCAAACTCGCATTCACATAAAGAACTAGTTACAATTGTTACGATATCCAAAAGTGATAGTCATGCTGATAGAGATCGGGCCAGAAGCGTAGAGCATATCGAAATATTGGCGCATCTATAAGCCAATAATTTGTTAGTGGAATAATGACATTGGCAACTACTCGTAAACATACATACAAAATGAATGTTTACTGAGTTAATGTGTTTACTATTGTTTTAAAAATTCAATGTCCTGTACAGTTTTGTAAGTATTTTTGTACAAACAGATTTCTATGTATAAGATTGATTGAACATCTATCTCTGTATTAGCTTAAAACCTCCTTAATCTACTCTCCTTTTTTTTAAATAAGTTCAGCGTTATTTATTTGCACAACTAAAAAATTTCACTTGTGTTAGTGATAGTTACATATGTATATGTATAAACGCACATGTAAGCATTCGTATTTCACTAACGTTTTTTCTTATAGTGAAACTGGTTATGATGTATGTAGTAAGATATATTTTTATTTAGAAATATATTTATGCATGCCTTTTGTATGAAAATTTGTGGTATCAAAATAAACACTGTGAATTGATAAAGTATTAAAATATTCCAAAATGTAACTGGCAAAACTGAAGGAATATGTGGGTGTAAAGAAATGTTTTAAACGATAACCAATTAACCAAAACTAACTTATTTTGTATGGAATATTTAAAAGATAATTATGTTAAGATTTGAAGACTAAAAAAATTAATTAACGAATTCAAATTCTTGATTATTTATTATATAAAACAAAAGTAAATACTTACATACATACATACATACCTTTCTAGTTTTTAGGTAGTTACATACGCTCGAAAGTTTTTATTTGTCTACTAAACGCAATTATGCAAATGTTATTGATTTTAAAGTATAATTAGATAATTTTAAAAGCAAACTCAAATAAATACAATACAAAAATTCGTTTTAAATTCATGGGCATTTTATTCCTTTGGTTGTTTTGTTAGACACATTGTCAAGAAAGAATAAAGTGTTCGGTACATGGGCTATGGACCAACGATTAGTTGTTCCCAAAAGCGCAGGCATCTTCGGACGCAGCATGACTAGGATCTAGCCAGCGATTTCTCAACGCATATGTTGTACATACATACGTATTGTTTTGGATCTTTCTCTCAACATAGTTCGCAATAAGAATTGGGTTTGATCGATATTTGATGCCTACAAAAAACTTTTCGAATCGATCAGATGACGTTTGATAGAACCGAAAATAGATAACCTATGATCTTTTTTATTAGTTTTTATTTAAATTCGAACAAACACGAGGGCACAGATGTTGTGTTAAAAATTCGGATAACTTAAAAATGTATACTTTGCAAACTTATGTTTTTCAGCTATGATGACGTTTTCAAGCGTCTTTGACGCTTTGCATTCCCTCCATTTAAAACTTCACTGTAAGGTACAAAATATGTCAGAAAATTGTGCTGTTACCACAATAACAACAAATGAGAGCCTCTAAGTTAAATTGGTATCCTAAAACCGAAAGTCTTTTCCGGCTAACGCCAAGAATAATTCTTTTTAAGCTCACCTCTTTACCTTTTCAGATGCCTATAACCTCGGATTGAAAAACTTATTTATTATTTATTATTTTTTTCAACTTGTTAATATTTTGAAGTATTGAACCACTATGCTAGAATCCGTCGTACGTTCGATTGTGGTACGAATCGTAGCATGGGTATGCGCTAATCCGAAGTAGCTGTAAATTGATAGAAATTTTGTACGAAGAGCAATGTTGTTGGAGCTGAACGAGATGTACAAAAATAATAGTAAAAACGTGTATAAACTCAAGAATAACTATAAAAATATAAAACCTCAATTACTCAAGCCAAAAAAACCTTCATTAACGCAGATTTACAAGATTTCCCCTAGTCCAAGCTCTTCGTCGATAACATTTAAAACGTCTTTGAATCCGTCTTTAAGGAGACGCCAATTTAAAACTAATCTTCAATTAGCTAAAACTTAAAACGCTTTTGAATTTGTCTTTGAGGGGACGCCAATTTAAAGCAACTCTTTAATTATTTAAAGCATTAGGCAGTTATATATAAATAAACTTAATTAAAATACATACATTTGATCAATGAATGTAGATAGTTTAGAGGCATTACCATTGCATATTCATGCAATTTTTGACTGAAGCATCTATTTGATCATAAGATTGACAAAAGTACAGTAGCCACAGATTATTATTATCTTTGAATTATTTAAAAAAAGTTTCTTTCCAGTCGATATACGTTTAAAATTATTCTTCATTTGAAATAATAATTGTTTATTTATATCTGTCAGAACACCTAATTTGAAGCAATTTGAAGCAAAATCTAATTTGTAGAATCGAAATGTACATACATACATATCCATATGTATTTTATCTTTGCATAAAAGGTTAAAATTTCATATTGGTTGATGTTCATTAGAGTTTTTGTTTAGACAACATAAAAACAAGGGAATGCCAAAACATGATTGCCCTTATTTACCAAAAATTGATTTTGGAAGATAGTTAAATTTGTTATTTCGTAATTCAAATTGAAATAGAGTCAGTTTGAAAAATAATGGATCACAAAGTTATGACAACCGCACGCACTTCCATTGAAGAAAAAATAAATAAAGTAAAATTATGGTTTCAGATTATATCGGTTGCTTTTACAAACAACGGTTGCGAACAACTAGCGCATTGGAAGGTTTTAATTTCAAAGCTAATAAAACATGGTCGCCTTTACAATTTTTTGGACGCAATTGTCTATTCTTTTGTGAAACGTTAAACGGGTGTAGTAGTTGAAGGTTTGTTATTCATTCATTTATGGAAATATTAAAATTATTAGTACATAACTAATTATGCATTAATACATCAGCACAAATCTTTCAGTAGAAAAATATTGATTCATTTGCTTTAAACGATTTAAGTGAGATGGTCAGTCTTTGTTATGCGCAAGCATATCGTTAAACGACACAATCGAGTAGGAGGAAGACAATGATGAAGTCATTTATTACAACCAGAGTAATATCATTTTATTACATTGCATCCTTTGTTCCGAAAACCCTCGCAATACAGTGTTATTTTCAAACAGCCAGTAAAGAATACTATACAATTTTTTTTTCAAATTTTAGCTGATGAAAAGTGTCCTATTATTCGTCCTTATTATTATTTCTGTTGATATTATTACCTGTTACAGTCACTGTGTTTCGATACATTTCTACGTCTGCTGGTAGTCTATTTGCAAATTTTTTTTTACATACAGTTAGGTTAGGTTAGGTTAGGTTACTGTGGTAGCTCCCGCAATGGGAGCTAACTTAGACATAGTAGGAGTCCATTGTGATACCACTTGTTTTTATGTTTTTATGAACGTTAACGTGAATCGGAAAAATCAGGAAAGATTAACCTCTAGAAACGTTGCGTACCCCGAATGAAGTCACACAAACTACAAATCTCCACCCCAGAAAGCTCTTCTGGAGTCCTAAAGAAGTACGAGCTTATGTACTTGAACCTCAGTCGCGCAAAGGCAGGACAGCTAAGCAGAAAATGAAAAGATGAATCCACCACATCCTCCTCCATACAGCTGCGGCAGAAAGGGTCAGAGACTAACTTCAGCCTAACCGCATGTATACCCAACGGACAATGCCCAGTCAAAACACCTACGAGGGTCGAGAGTTGCCGCTTGGTAAGCGACCTCAGCTCCTTTGAGTGCCCACGATCCACTCTTGGCCAGAGGGTCCTTGCAATTCTGAATGTCGTGGCAATTTCCCAGCGCTCGCTGAGACGACCGAGAGCCCACCCCCTCCCTGCATGGAGAAATGACTTCCAGGGTACCCTGCCGAGTGAGCTCATCAGTCTTGCAGTTCTCTGCAATGTCACTGTGGCCCGGTACCCAAATTAGTCTAACGTCGAGATACTCTGAGGCGGCTGCGAGAGAAATCAGGCACTCCCTGACAAGTTTTGATCTCACCATTAGCGATCCTAAGACCTTAATAGCGGCCTGACTATCCGAATAAATGTTAGCCCATCTAGTGGGCATTACATTGGTTAGAAGCCAATCGGCTGCCTCCTTGATTGCGGCTCCTCTGCCTAAAATGCACTGCAATAGTCCGGAAGCCTAAACTTGCGGATGAGGGAGAGCTCCTTGCAGAAGGAGTGGGTGTGGTCCTAAGCGCCCCACTGCACCCGCTCTAGCTGCTTAACCTTCGTTATTCTATCTAGCGAGTTCGACCAGACCACCACTCCATAAAACATTATAGGCCTAATTATAGTCTCATAAAGCCAATAGTTTACCTTGGGAGAGAGGCCCCATCTCTTCCCAATAGCACCCCGGCAACAGTACACCGCGACCGAAGTCTTTTTCACCCTTTCTTCAATATTTGGCCCCCAGGAGAGCTTCCTGTTCAGAATCAGACCTAGATACTTGACCCGGTCAGAAAGCACCAGCGGGACCCCTCCTTGCGGAGTGCCTCTACTCACCCTACGTTGAATGGATGCACTGCCCCACTCTGCCACGACAGTTCTGTCACAGAGCAGGTGGTTGACGAGCCTAATAAGACCCGGTTCCATCCCAAGCTCCACTAGTGATCTGACTATTGGCTGTGGCTGTACGTAATTAAAGGCACCTTGTACATCCAGAAAGGCACCAACTGCAAAGTCTTTGTGTTCAAGAGACTCCTCAATGACGTTAACAACCGTATGCAGGGCTGTTTCCACAGACCTACCCTTCGAGTAAGCATGCTGAGCACGCGACAATCGCTCCCGCGGTATCTGTTCCCTTATATGAAGATTAATCAGCCTCTCCAGGGTCTTCAAAAGAAAAGAGGAGAGGTTGATAGGTCTAAAGTCCTTTCGGGATACATGAGAGCTCTTGCCCGCCTTGGGAATAAACGTAACCCTCACATTCCTCCAAAGTCTGGGTATATAGCCCCTACTTATACAGCTTACATAAATAGGCGCCAACCATCGACACGACACTCGTATGGACTTCTGCAACTGAGCGGGAATGATACCATCAGGTCACGGCGACTTGAAAGCTTTGAAGGAGCGTATCGCCCAGAGTAGGCGACGCTCTTCCAACAGGTCGCAAGGAGGGACATAGATGACACCTGGTTCCACGCCTGTAACCTCAAATGGCTTAGGATTACTGGGGAAATGGGAATCGAGGAGAAGTTTGAGCGACTCATCGCCCAATTGCCCACGTCGTCCCTGAGACATCCTAAGGGGACGCGAGCCCTCGCGAGCACCCGCCTAAGGCTAGAGGACTCGTGGGTGCCTTCGACGTTTTCGCAGAAGCTGCTCCACGAGTCGTCTACTCGAAGCCCTAAGCTCCGAAATTTCCAAAGTCCACCAGTACGGCTTAAATTTGCCCGAAGGCCTCCTCAGCGGAGACGAAATCTCTATCGCTTTCTTACAAGCTACGGTGAATTTCTCCACTAAGGTGTCGATCGAACTTTCCGAAAGGAGTGAATTCCCTTGAGGTTCCTAAGGAAGAAACTCCTGCAGCTTCTTACAGTATAGATCCCAATCCGTATTTCTCAGATTCCTATAGGGCCGATTTTGGGGACGAGCATCGCCCAGGGAGAATTGAATATACCTATGATCAGAGAAGGAGTGATCATTAAGAACTCCCCAGTTCGAGATACGGGATACCAATTCAGACGAAACCAGGGTAAGGTCCAAGACCTCCTCCCTCACCGAAGTTACAAACGTAGGGTCGCTTCCCCTATTACAAATAGACAAATTTTCGCTAAGAATAAAATCAAAGAGAGACTCACCTCTTGCGTTAATATCGGAGCTTCACCAGCAGGAGTGCCTCGAATTGGCATCACAACCCACCACGATGCCGGCTTTCCTACGCCTCGCTTCCGCCAAAGTATTCCTCAGCAGCACTGGCGGTGGTTCCACCTCATCATCGTGAGCCATATACGTGGACTTGAGCCAAAATTCTCCTGCCCCGTCCTCGAGTCTCACTGTTACTACGTCTCCATTGCTGAAATTAGACAGAAAATAAGTATTTATTTCACCTTGTTCAAGGTGGAGCATCAGCTTGGCGGACGCTGCCTTAGAGTGCTGGAGATTGATCTGTAGGATAATCATCCTCAGTAATCTCCTCCAACCCACCCGCGGCAGCGACCTTACTATCCGAGGCAAGTAGCCTCTCCTCGTCTGCCCCATCGAACAGCCTGTTCAGACTGAGGACGGACCCCGCGACCGAGGAGACTCCCCCAGCGCTCTCGACGCCCGACCTGACGGAGTCAACCTCCATGCTCATGAAGGCCTCCATGACTTCCACCGCTTCATCCGCATCCGGTCCGCAGATCTTCGGCACCACTTCCGGTCCAACCGGAAGGAGGGCGTCACTACCTCTGGCATCCGATTGGTAGACCTTAAGCGCTACCTTCTCGAAGCCATAGGATATGACCCCCTGTTGCTCAGCGAGAGGGCCGAGGGACTCCGCGTTAAGCAGAATCAGCGCTTGCCGATATGGTTCCTCGGACCCCTCAAGCCGAACGACCTTCCAGTTGTGCGCAGGAAGGTTCGGATTACAGTAACGGAGGATTTCCTCGATCTCTCCCAGTGCAGAGGGCTCCGCAGGGAGCCAGACAAGAGCCCGCGGCCGCAAAGGCAAATCCTTCTTATCCACGGCCTCGAGCCTGGCACCCTTCCAGACCTCCCCAACCAAGGAATCCGCCGCTTTATAGAGCGTGTCCGACCACTCGTCAGCGCACGAAATCCTCTTAAAGAGGTCAGAGTACCAGCCCACACTCTCACAGCAAAAAACTAGACCAAAATTATCCCCATCACCTTCATGAAGACATTAGAGATTACTCCCACCACACACTTCCAATCCATCCTAAAAATAACACCATCTCCTTACTGCAGTCCACAACATCCAGGATAATGGAGCCCGCCTGCTTAGCGACTTCGCTAAACGTTTTTGGCGCGACCCCAGTTCTGGGCCGTTTGCCTGAAGAGGTCTCCCCCTCCTGAGACCGCTGTCTCTTTGAGGCTGAGCTCTTCTTCAGCACCCCCCTGGCCCACTCAAGCGACTTGACATGCTTCTCAGGTATCTGAGACCTCGCCTGGCCGAGATAGCGCTTCAGAATCAAGGAGGCCATGCGACGATCTGAGTGAGCCTTCCTTCCCGTGCCCATCCGCCGCTTAGATCTCCCGACTACACCGGTACACTGCAGGATAGACCCTTACTGGTACTGGCCATTTCGTCCAGTCTCCCCTCTCTAGAGGCCGTGGGCGATTTCTCCTGTGCCCCACCTGCGTGGCCAGCCTGAATTACTTCCCCCTCTAACCTAGAGGCTTCGACTCTCCCCCGCTCCGCAACCACGCGGGTGACAGTGCCTGAACCCCCCGGTTTAACTACGACCTTGGATGTCGGCTCCGACACCCCTTCACCACCCTTAGTTTTGGCCACAGCGGCCGTCCCCCTTACAGAGCAAGCGGAGGGAGGCGGTTTCGCCCTCCCTTCACTAGTAGATGAGCCGGTTTTAGGGATCGGCTCCGACACCCCTCTATCGCTCGAAACTTTGTTTAAATTTTTTAAATTTTTGGAATTCATTATCTCTACTAGGTCCAACTCAGAGCCGCTATCCAAAGCCCGAAAGTGTAGTCGTCCTGAAGAAATGGTCCCATGGTTGTCTATGCCGCGACAGGGAGGTCATGCGAGGGTTCACGCACACCCTTATGAGGTGAACGTTCAGAGCCAGACCAGACGTAAGGACTGGAGTTCTCTCAACCGCACCTACACCATCAACCTAATGATGACGGCAATTGGAACGTATTCTGAGACTTGCCAGATTTTAACGGGGAAAATACATACAGTTAGTACAACTAGTTTTTGAAAGCTGCAGTGAAAATGTCACATATTTGCCAACTCAAACTTCACTCCGTCATCATTTTTTTAAAGTTCATGTTGTTATTAGATAACATCTCCCACACCTCGGTATCTCTCTTCGTCTCACGGCAGATACGCACCGCTTCTTTCTTCAAATTTCAATATCGCTCCCCCCTAAGACCAAAAATCTATTATTTTAACTACTTTCCAAACTTGGCTTACTATTATACAACTAATACACGAGTGTAGCTTTTCCAGATAACTACTTATATATAAGATCTAGAAGAATATTATAGGGAGACTTTGGCAACGATTTCATTGCCGAAAACAGTAAAAAGTAATAATTTATTTTATTTTATAATTTCTAGATTCAGCGTCCTTTAAATGGGAAAGTGTATAGAAAAAAACTTATAGTTCAAATTGCAGTTTTTGTGTTTAACCCTATTCGTACCACGTAGTGACTTTGAGTCACTTTTTAAATTTAAACTGGTGTACTTGTTGTAATATTTTTTAATTTTGGGCAAGATTTTATGTATTCGTTCAATCATATTTCACCTTTGAAAAAATCCATAATTCATAATAAAATTGTTTTTTTAGATATTTGTTAAAATAAATTTATGTTTATAGCTGCGCAAAGTACCACGTAGTGACTTACAGTCACTGTATGAAAACATTGTTTTGATAAAGATAACGGATCAACATGTGCAGAAGATAACGGATCAACATGTGCAAAAGTTGAGTTCTTCATAATTTGCAAAGCTGATGTTTTTACTACATATTTATTTCATTTCTTCTTGTATCATTCACAACAGAGAAAAAATCCGTTACATTTGTCTTTCGTAGCAGCAGGTTGTATTATTTAGCGCAGTTTATGTTTATGTAAAGAAAATTTGGTACAGTTACATATATGTTACATACTTGAAATTTTTAATTACTAAAGGTTTGTGTTGCAAACTTATATTGTTTATAGTCTGTAGTTTAACTATAAAATTATTGAAATATTTAGAAAAATGGCAAAGAGGAGAGGATTGGCAGAAATGGAAATTCGCGCAGCTATATCAAATAGTGATAATGAGGAAGAATGTGCAGTAGTTGTTGATGACTTGGAAGATGTAGTGTCTTCTGATAGCGAAGAGGACTGCAGTGAAACTGTTTCTGAAGTGGATGATGAAATGTGTGTATCAGATACTGAAGAAGTGGAATCTCTTGTAAATGTTTTTGTTGGTAAAGACGGGACTGAGTGGAGTGAACTTCCAAATATTACCGGGAAGACACCTTCTCACAACATAGTGACAGCAAGCGTAAACAAAGTAATGTTGCCGCCAGGCAAATACATTCAATCTCCATCGGATGGATTTTCCTTATTTTTTGACAATGACGTTCTGAAAATTATTGTTGATTGCACAAATATATGTAAATGCTACTGAACAGCTGCAACAAAAATGGAAGCAAACTGATGAAATTGAGATGCGCGCCTACATAGGCTTACTGATTGATGCAGGAATCCGAAAAAATGGAATAAGTGACTACAAAGAGTTTTGGGATCCTTTATATGGAAGTTTACTTTTCCGAGCTTGCATGTCAAAAACCAGGTTCTCTGACTTATCGCGCTACTTACGATTTGATGAAAAGAGAAGGAGTGATCATTAAGAACTCCCCAGTTCGAGATACGGGATACCAATTCAGACGAAACCAGGGTAAGGTCCAAGACCTCCTCCCTCACCGAAGTTACAAACGTAGGGTCGCTTCCCCTATTACAAATAGACAAATTTTCGCTAAGAATAAAATCAAAGAGAGACTCACCTCTTGCGTTAATATCGGAGCTTCACCAGCAGGAGTGCCTCGAATTGGCATCACAACCCACAACGATGCCGGCTTTCCTACGCCTCGCTTCCGCCAAAGTATTCCTCAGCAGCACTGGCGGTGGTTCCACCTCATCATCGTGAGCCATATACGTGGACTTGAGCCAAAATTCTCCTGCCCCGTCCTCGAGTCTCACTGTTACTACGTCTCCATTGCTGAAATTAGACAGAAAATAAGTATTTATTTCACCTTGTTCAAGGTGGAGCATCAGCTTGGCGGACGCTGCCTTAGAGTGCTGGAGATTGATCTGTAGGATAATCATCCTCAGTAATCTCCTCCAACCCACCCGCGGCAGCGACCTTACTATCCGAGGCAAGTAGCCTCTCCTCGTCTGCCCCATCGAACAGCCTGTTCAGACTGAGGACGGACCCCGCGACCGAGGAGACTCCCCCAGCGCTCTCGACGCCCGACCTGACGGAGTCAACCTCCATGCTCATGAAGGCCTCCATGACTTCCACCGCTTCATCCGCATCCGGTCCGCAGATCTTCGGCACCACTTCCGGTCCAACCGGAAGGAGGGCGTCACTACCTCTGGCATCCGATTGGTAGACCTTAAGCGCTACCTTCTCGAAGCCATAGGATATGACCCCCTGTTGCTCAGCGAGAGGGCCGAGGGACTCCGCGTTAAGCAGAATCAGCGCTTGCCGATATGGTTCCTCGGACCCCTCAAGCCGAACGACCTTCCAGTTGTGCGCAGGAAGGTTCGGATTACAGTAACGGAGGATTTCCTCGATCTCTCCCAGTGCAGAGGGCTCCGCAGGGAGCCAGACAAGAGCCCGCGGCCGCAAAGGCAAATCCTTCTTATCCACGGCCTCGAGCCTGGCACCCTTCCAGACCTCCCCAACCAAGGAATCCGCCGCTTTATAGAGCGTGTCCGACCACTCGTCAGCGCACGAAATCCTCTTAAAGAGGTCAGAGTACCAGCCCACACTCTCACAGCAAAAAACTAGACCAAAATTATCCCCATCACCTTCATGAAGACATTAGAGATTACTCCCACCACACACTTCCAATCCATCCTAAAAATAACACCATCTCCTTACTGCAGTCCACAACATCCAGGATAATGGAGCCCGCCTGCTTAGCGACTTCGCTAAACGTTTTTGGCGCGACCCCAGTTCTGGGCCGTTTGCCTGAAGAGGTCTCCCCCTCCTGAGACCGCTGTCTCTTTGAGGCTGAGCTCTTCTTCAGCACCCCCCTGGCCCACTCAAGCGACTTGACATGCTTCTCAGGTATCTGAGACCTCGCCTGGCCGAGATAGCGCTTCAGAATCAAGGAGGCCATGCGACGATCTGAGTGAGCCTTCCTTCCCGTGCCCATCCGCCGCTTAGATCTCCCGACTACACCGGTACACTGCAGGATAGACCCTTACTGGTACTGGCCATTTCGTCCAGTCTCCCCTCTCTAGAGGCCGTGGGCGATTTCTCCTGTGCCCCACCTGCGTGGCCAGCCTGAATTACTTCCCCCTCTAACCTAGAGGCTTCGACTCTCGCCCGCTCCGCAACCACGCGGGTGACAGTGCCTGAACCCCCCGGTTTAACTACGACCTTGGATGTCGGCTCCGACACCCCTTCACCACCCTTAGTTTTGGCCACAGCGGCCGTCCCCCTTACAGAGCAAGCGGAGGGAGGCGGTTTCGCCCTCCCTTCACTAGTAGATGAGCCGGTTTTAGGGATCGGCTCCGACGCCCCTCTATCGCTCGAAACTTTGTTTAAATTTTTTAAATTTTTGGAATTCATTATCTCTACTAGGTCCAACTCAGAGCCGCTATCCAAAGCCCGAAAGTGTAGTCGTCCTGAAGAAATGGTCCCATGGTTGTCTATGCCGCGACAGGGAGGTCATGCGAGGGTTCACGCACACCCTTATGAGGTGAACGTTCAGAGCCAGACCAGACGTAAGGACTGGAGTTCTCTCAACCGCACCTACACCATCAACCTAATGATGACGGCAATTGGAACGTATTCTGAGACTTGCCAGATTTTAACGGGGAAAATACATACAGTTAGTACAACTAGTTTTTGAAAGCTGCAGTGAAAATGTCACATATTTGCCAACTCAAACTTCACTCCGTCATCATTTTTTTAAAGTTCATGTTGTTATTAGATAACATCTCCCACACCTCGGTATCTCTCTTCGTCGCACGGCAGATACGCACCGCTTCTTTCTTCAAATTTCAATATCGCTCCCCCCTAAGACCAAAAATCTATTATTTTAACTACTTTCCAAACTTGGCTTACTATTATACAACTAATACACGAGTGTAGCTTTTCCAGATAACTACTTATATATAAGATCTAGAAGAATATTATAGGGAGACTTTGGCAACGATTTCATTGCCGAAAACAGTAAAAAGTAATAATTTATTTTATTTTATAATTTCTAGATTCAGCGTGCTTTAAATGGGAAAGTGTATAGAAAAAAACTTATAGTTCAAATTGCAGTTTTTGTGTTTAACCCTATTCGTACCACGTAGTGACTTTGAGTCACTTTTTAAATTTAAACTGGTGTACTTGTTGTAATATTTTTTAATTTTGGGCAAGATTTTATGTATTCGTTCAATCATATTTCACCTTTGAAAAAATCCATAATTCATAATAAAATTGTTTTTTTAGATATTTGTTAAAATAAATTTATGTTTATAGCTGCGCAAAGTACCACGTAGTGACTTACAGTCACTGTATGAAAACATTGTTTTGATAAAGATAACGGATCAACATGTGCAGAAGATAACGGATCAACATGTGCAAAAGTTGAGTTCTTCATAATTTGCAAAGCTGATGTTTTTACTACATATTTATTTCATTTCTTCTTGTATCATTCACAACAGAGAAAAAATCAGTTACATTTGTCTTTCGTAGCAGCAGGTTGTATTATTTAGCGCAGTTTATGTTTATGTAAAGAAAATTTGGTACAGTTACATATATGTTACATACTTGAAATTTTTAATTACTAAAGGTTTGTGTTGCAAACTTATATTGTTTATAGTCTGTAGTTTAACTATAAAATTATTGAAATATTTAGAAAAATGGCAAAGAGGAGAGGATTGGCAGAAATGGAAATTCGCGCAGCTATATCAAATAGTGATAATGAGGAAGAATGTGCAGTAGTTGTTGATGACTTGGAAGATGTAGTGTCTTCTGATAGCGAAGAGGACTGCAGTGAAACTGTTTCTGAAGTGGATGATGAAATGTGTGTATCAGATACTGAAGAAGTGGAATCTCTTGTAAATGTTTTTGTTGGTAAAGACGGGACTGAGTGGAGTGAACTTCCAAATATTACCGGGAAGACACCTTCTCACAACATAGTGACAGGAAGCGTAAACAAAGTAATGTTGCCGCCAGGCAAATACATTCAATCTCCATCGGATGGATTTTCCTTATTTTTTGACAATGACGTTCTGAAAATTATTGTTGATTGCACAAATATATGTAAATGCTACTGAACAGCTGCAACAAAAATGGAAGCAAACTGATGAAATTGAGATGCGCGCCTACATAGGCTTACTGATTGATGCAGGAATCCGAAAAAATGGAATAAGTGACTACAAAGAGTTTTGGGATCCTTTATATGGAAGTTTACTTTTCCGAGCTTGCATGTCAAAAACCAGGTTCTCTGACTTATCGCGCTACTTACGATTTGATGAAAAAGCAACAAGAAATTCTCGTAGAGCGGGGGATAAATTTGCTGCTATACGAGATATTTGGGACATCATTATAAAAAACTTCAGAAAATATTATATGCCTGGTGTTAATTTGACAATCGATGAACAGCTCGTTCCCTTTCGAGGTCGTGTTTCATTTCGACAATATATGCCTGCAAAGCCAGACAACTATGGAATGAAAATTTGGTGGATTTGTGACAGTGAGACGAGTTATCCATTGCATGGAATACCTTATTTGGGTAAGGAAGGCGCTAATAGACAGACAAATTTGGCGCAGAATGTTGTCAAACAGCTTTGTGAATTCTATGAGGGTACAAATCGAAACATTACTTTTGACAATTTCTTTACCAGTTTTGATTTATCGCTCGATCTTTTATCAAAGCGTCTTACATGTGTTGGAACTCTTCGAAAGAACAAAACATGCATTCCTTCAAATTTTCTGTAGGAAGCAACCTTTTTGGCTTTCGAAAGAACATGACTCTAGTAAGATTTGTCCCAAAAAAAAAATAAAGCTGTTCTCTCCAGAGACAAAAAAATCGGAAATAAATTTGTATTATAATGCCACTAAAGGCGGCGTAGATACGTTTGATCAATTGTGCCATGCTTTTACAAGCAAAAGAAAAACTCGCAGATGGCCTGTAGCTTATTTTTACAATTTGATAGACGCCGCTGGTATAGCATCCAAAGTAATTTGGTTGTCCTTATATCCAAAATGGAATGATTCAAAAAAAGGCACTCGCCGCAAATTATTTTTAAAAGATTTGTCCCGGGAATTAATTATGCCAAACATCGAAAGAAGAAGTTTAAGCCGATTGTCAAATGCTAATAAAGCAGTTATCACTGACACTATATCAACATCATTATCCCCCAATAAGTGTTTACCGCCTCCATCCAAAACAGTTCGCCGTCGATGTCACTTATGCCCCTACAAAAAATGCAGGGTTTCTATGCAATGTTGCCAAATTTGCACCAAAAATGTTTGCAATGAACACTCGCAAAAGGTTATAATATGCGTGAGTTGTGTGCAAAATAATTAGTAGTTTAATATTAATTATGAATTCGTTTCTTTTATATGTATATGTAAGGGCCAATTTATACACTCTCAATTACAACTTAATGCTCCATTAGAGAGAGTGAATAAATTGGCCCTAAATATCTTTGCATTTTATGTTTGTTGTAATGAATTACTTTAACCATTGAAATAAAACCAATTGAATAATACTTAAGCCGTTTTATTTATACGAGTGACTCTAAGTCACTACGTGGTACTCTACGTCCGCACAAGCACGTGGTACGAATAGGGTTAAGTTAACAGAGCGATCCATATGAAATGAACAAATTAAGTCAGCACCAGAAGGAAATAAAAGTATTTTAATATGTTCGCCCTGTACAAACTGTTTTCTATTTACATATTCGGAGCGCCAAAAAGTATACAGCGGAATGTTAAATTTCCAACAACAGTTTACACGTGATTTAGCTTGTTTATGAACTGATTTACTATTTAACCAGTAAAATGCAATTTAACACATTAACCAGGTAATAGCGGCAGAAAAAATACAACCCTTACAACAAAAAGTAATAATTTTTGTGTTGCAATGAAATGTAAAATGTTAACAAAGTTTGAGAATTCTGCAGATCTTTGATATGAACAAATTTTCTTCGATGTGCCTTACATAGTCAAAAAACTTGAGTACTCTTTATAAAATCGCTTTAATTTTTTCAGCAGCATTTTTTGAGCAGTGCTTTTATTTAATACCTACTACAGTTTGTTTCAGAATCTCAAATACTAAAGTTTCTAATAAGAATGTTTGCCTTTTGAGGCAGCTTAAAATTTTGCTTACATGCCTGTTATGGTTATCGTCGGACGGTTGTGGGCACTCACTTCACATTTACTTGCTCACTTCTGACAGCATTCAGTATTATAAAAAACGAGCGATAATGCAGTGTGCGGATGAAATAAAAAAGTGACATTACCAGAAACGCATTCGATCCGCGATAAGAACATTTGACATTCACACTCCATTATGTTGCGGATGCTTATAAAGGCACAATGGGAAGCAATAAAAAAAAATGTACGGAAAAAGCATTTTTATTATTCGCTTTTTTTATATTTTTCCTCTTACGACAAACTCTACAAACCATTAAGTTTATTATTGTAATATAGCTTTTATTTTAGGCTTCTAATAATCCAAGTAACAACTTCCATTGTGTGGTGATGATGTACATATGTACATACATATGTATACATACATACGTCGCATCGGTATAAATGGGAACGCTTTACTTAAAATGATTATAGAAAAATTTTAAAATAAATACATATGCGAATAAAACATTACTTGTATACATTTTATCAGTTTTGTTAAGTATTCAGCCCTATTCTGCATTTCTATTACGTTCCCGCATTCCGCTCCGCATCGATTGGAATTAGGTATGTATTCCGAGTTACGACGGAATCGAAAGAAAAAGGGGAAGAGCGGCAACCTTTTCGAAATCAGCTGTTTGCCTTGGAAAGTGTGAAATTTAAACAAAGTAAAGCAAACAGATACAAATTCGTGGCCAAACTATTGCTTTTTAAATAAAATAAATAAAAATATAATCGCGTAATGGATTCAATAGCCGCGGCGATACTATGTACTTGAGGAGGACGACAACGCATCCGAGAATGCTGACACAAAAGTTGAAAGGAGAAAATTGCGAGATATGTGTGATCCATTTGAGATGAGTGACGAATTGTAAGAAATTGAGTTTGAAAGTTGATAAATCTTAATTCATTGATTTGCTTATTTAGATTAAAAAAAAACTTTAGACTTAGTAAGGACGCTTTCAAGTATGTCCTAGATACTTTTGCGGAAGAAACTCAACCAAGTACTTTGACGTCGTTATCGCCGCTTAATCGCGTAGTGGCTGCATTGAGATTTTTTGAGGAAGGCAGTTACCAAGATGGAGTTGGTGCAGACTATAATGTCGGAATGGGTAATATCCTGCGCAATATCCCTTTTGGTTGCCATTATATCAGCCAATTTTTCACACTGCTCCGGCGTTGTTGTTTTTGACCTGCAAACATATCAAAAAACATCAATAAAGCCCAAAAAACTTAAAAAAATCATGTTGATGACTTTTAGAACTATCAACAAAAAGTTTTACTCACATTTTTAGGAAAATTATATTTCAAAAGTACACGAAAATAAAAATCTAACCGTCCTCCGCCAACAAAATTTCAACTTACAAAAACGTAACTACGATCGCAATGTAGAATACATAAAATTGTAAATTTCGAAGATTGATCGAAACTCATCGAAACGCAGAATACCAAAGTTGCCAAACTGAGAAAATTTCGATTCGAGTCGAAATGCAGAATAGGGCTGATTATCTTTTAAGATGTTGGGGTCTTTCATTTGATCTTTCGAATAGACTCGACAACGCTACTTCACGAATTTCGAATTTATGTTCGTAGATATTCGAGCTCTGCCAAGCCAAATTCGTTGAGTTCACGAACGTCGAGGCTTTGCCGAATTCGAGCTAGAACTTCACACTCTTCAAGAGTGTGTGCACTCCATTTTGAAGACGGAGATTTTAATTATGGGATACCAAACGAATGAACTGAGATGTATTGGAGAGGTGTTTCGGCGCGTTAAGAAGAAATAACATGCTTAACGACCAACCCCCTAGAGTTTAAATAAAGACTGTGAAAATATCTATTTGGTACGTGCATTAAATCTACTTTTTGCAAAATCATGCAAGAAACGCCGAACACCTGAACACCACATTGAATGTAGAAATGATTGTTTTTAATGTAAAATATATTTTCATATGAAGTTTTTAAATAAGATACATACTATATCCCAGCAAATACCAAATAAATAATTTGTAAAAATTTTGAACTAACAGCTGGAATAGATTTTTATTTGGTCTTCTTGTTGCAGTGATCACCTTTGGGTTAAGGTAAATAAACAAACTTTTGACATGGCTGCTTTGACTGCATAAAGGCCCGTTCACATAGGACTTTTGCTTTGCTTTGCTTCAGAGTTTCGCTTTGACAGATAAGTTCAATACATGATGTTATATGACTCCTGCTAAATACAAGGCGAGAAAAGTAGAGCAAAGCAAAGCGAAGCAAAATTATGGGCAACTCTCAACTTTTGTACGCTTTGGCAATCAGCTGTTATCATTTCCATTTTATTTTTATTTTGGCGTGCGTATACACACTACAGACACTCGCGAATTTCAAACATTAGTAGCATAACTACTACTACTGCCAACATATCAGTAAAATTCATTTTTTATTCTATCTTTAAACAAAACAGTCTGAACAAACACAAATCGCAACTCATAACAAACTACTAACGCAGAAACTGTCAAAGCGTTCTATATAGCTGACCTTCTACGCCTCACGCTTTGTTGTTAAAGTTCGAACTGCCAAGCAAAGCGAGGAAAGTTCTATGTAAACGGCCCATAAGACTGCCATCAGTACTTAACACACATTGCTCCACATACATACGTTGGAAAACATTGAATTACATATTTGAACAAAATTTATATTCCGCGGTTGCGATCATATGAACGGGACCTTGAACGCAGTTTTGGGCTGCGTCTTTTCTATCCAATATGAATCGTTGTTGTTTATGTTGTTTTTTTTCTGTCGCCCTCTTTGCATGAAGATGTCTCTCTATCGGTTGCCCTGCGACGGACAACCAATAGTGGCTTTTTCAGCACCATACCCCATCCCCTTTGGGCTCAGCTCTTTTGGGTTTAAATTCTTCGTACCAAATTATAAAGCAATGATCGTCGTTGCGAATAACATGTAGACTATAAAATTATAAGTTTTTCATGATCATTTAAGTTTTTACTGATGTCATAGTCCATTTTATAAAAATTGAATAAGTGTTAAGAACGGTTTTGATTAGTTTCTGATTCGAAACTAATTTGGAATGGAAATAAATTGATATTAGCAGCTCTTGCACTTACATTGTTTTTCCTCATTACTTTTTCGGCAATATTTCCTTCTGATTATTCTTCTTCACTATTTCTTAACCTCTTGTTTACCATATCTTGTCGATTTTCAAAATTTACTTAGCGTTTTTTGCCATTAATTTTCCATTATGTTTTGCTTGTTAATCATATTCACGTTTATGGCATCGTTAAGCTGTACGATTGCAAATAAGTTGAAATGAAATAAAATGTTAAAGTTTTAATAAATCTTGAAAGTGTTCTACACGCTGTATTTTAATAGAATTTTCAAAAAAGTTTTAGTCTAGTAATTAACGAAAGTGCGTTAAGGAGTTTTTAACTCTATAAGTATTGAATTCTAATCTTACCTATAAAGCAGTAGTACAAAATTATTTACTTATCAATAACTCATTCATACGGATTTCAGGGATTGTAAAGATTATGATGTTTTCTTTTTGTCGAAATAATGTTGCTGTTTTTTACCCTCTCCCAGGGCTGTATGTTCATTTATCAATATTTTCAACTAATAAAGCCATTTTGCTGGATGACAGGTAATATACATATGTATGTATACAATAATAGAAGGCAAAGCAGTTTAGTGCAAGAGCCTTATCGAACGAAAAGTTGTACAATTTATCCATTTTACTCAGAATAGAATAAAATCATAATCATATTTTTTAAATTTACTTCAGTTTTTTAAGTTTTTCTTGTATATTCCCGCTCATCTGACTGCTGCATTCATCGAACAGACCTTCTATAAAATATAAACAATGCGAAGTAATATCATGCCTGAAAATCATGGTAGGAGTTGCAAAGGTATTATGTCTGAAAATATCGGTGTAGAGTTCTAACTTGATACTAAACTGCTTGGAGCTCTTTCAGATGCTGGTCTGCACTGCTCTGCACTTTTATGGCACTAAAATGAACTATTAATGTTCTAATTTCACTTCTGCGGCATAAGCGGCGTATGTGACAAAGCATGAAATGACTGGTGTGGAGTTCTACGTTCTCATCTGACTGCTGCATTCATCGAACAGACCTTCTATAAAATATAAACAATGCGAAGTAATATCATGCCTGAAAATCATGGTAGGAGTTGCAAAGGTATTATGTCTGAAAATATCGGTGTAGAGTTCTAACTTGATACTAAACTGCTTGGAGCTCTTTCAGATGCTGGTCTGCACTGCACTGCTCTGCACTGCTCTGCACTGCTCTGCACTTTTATTGCACTAAAATGAACTAAGTATTAATGTTCTAATTTCACTTTTGCGGCATAAGCGGCGTATGTGACAAAGCATGAAATGACTGGTGTGGAGTTCTACCTTCAGTGCTGAGGCTGATTAGCTGAGATGTTGCTTATAAAAAAAAAAGACTGGCTATTGAACGTGGTAAAGCTTTCAGTTTATTTATTGACACCATTATAGTTGCTTTTATTTAGAACCGTGTATTTTCATTCAATACAAATTTTTAATTAGCTCTTCATTTTCATCAGAGACGTTAAACTTAAACATGTACATACATAGATTGTGTTGAAAACATTTACAATTTAATTTGTTTAAAATGGATTAAAGTGTAAGGGGTTCCTCTCATATTACAATATAATTAATCAAATCGAATGTAAGGATATGTATATGTATATCCACCATTCTGTGAGCTAAAGCACGACGATATTCGACGTACATATGTACATACATGTGTGTATTTATGTATGAATGTATTTATTTGTCGTTCTGTATTTGGTTAATATGTGCTCCTGGGGCCCGTCTTCATATATGTAATTATAGATTTGCAGTAAAATATTATTTCTTATCTGAGTTTAAGAACAAAAAAACTTAAATTCAAATAATAATAAGCTATATGAACTTTTGTAAAGTATGAGAGGACATTTAGGTTGGAGTTCGATCGAGAATTTCAGCGTATACTTTTTTGTTTAGTTTTTATTAATATAATTTATAAGTACATTTTTAGTGGTTATTATGTTTTAACTCTGGTATTGTAATATGCGTGATCCCTGATATTCTGCTAACGTAATTTCGCTTTAGCGCGCATGATTTTTACAGAAAGGACGGCCACCCTTGTTGTAGAAATTTTGACCTTCCAAATTTTGTTTACAGTACTGAATAAAGAAAAAAATTAGTAAAAAATGTGAAATATGAATTTGCGATTCGTGTAATAAGCTTACAGTGCAATTGAAGCATTGGCTGTGGTAATTGTGGTTGAGAGCTTCAACCCATCTATCACCTGCCTCAACTGGGAAACCGCAAGCGAAACATTTGGTTGTAAAAAGTTCATTCCAATCGGCCTCGCAGTAGGCATTGCCATCCTCCAAGAAGAACGGGGTGTTACCGAAAAGTTTGCCACAATGGCCGCAAGTGAAGCATTCCGGATGGAATTGCTTGCCTATGGCATTCAAACAGTCGCCCTAGTTGGAGACATAGTATATATAGTATGTATGTAAAAAAAATAACACATCGAACACAAGTACATATGTATGTATGTATGTACATATATGCATACCTTTATCTTGCCACCACACTTGCTGCATGACGGAGCCAAGTATTTCTCAAAGCAGTACTCGCAGTAAAGATCTCCCTTCTCCTCAACGAAACCGATGTCCTGCAATGGGCGGCGACAGTTGGCATTTACGCAAATGAAATGCTCGGGACACCAGATACGCCCCAAAGCCGTAATAAAAGGTCCCCTAAGTAAAAATTATTCGAAAAACAAATTAATTGTTTATGTACGTATGCATGTGGCAAATACTTCAATTTTTAGTTGCTGTTTGGATATACTTAAATCGAACACTTAACGAAAATAAAGGTGACACGTTAGGTTTTGAAAAAATGTGTACTCACTTCGTTATTTCAGTATTGCACTGGCAGCAGATCGGACGCTTACCATCTTTGAGTAACTGACTTACAACTTGTTCATTTTCCGGTGTCATAGCAATATTTGTTGATCCTTCAATATTGCTAGACTTTAAGCCCAAAACTCTGACATTAATACTGAATGCGGGCCCATCCAAGGCGCCCTCTCTTACATTTCGATCGTTCGGTTCAATATAAGACCGACGATCCATCGCATGGGTAGATATTTCACCGCTTCGGTGAATTGAGCCAGCGTTTCGTGGTCCACTGGCTTTCTCGCGATATACCACAGTTTGAGGCTGACTTGCCCCCATAGGTGATGACCTATCTGTCATTTGACTCTTATTATCACAGTTTGAGTAAGCTGGGTTCGCATCTTGTGGAGATGGCATTATTGTAGTATCCGTTAAGTGCGGGGCGATGCTGAAATCTTGATGTATCGCTGTCGCATTGCAAACTCGCTTATTGTTATCACAAAGCTCAAGCACTTTGCCCATGGCATGACTTGAAAGCAGATCAGCTGGTAGAGTAGCATTTATATCTCTAATCAGAGTTTGCGGCTCCATCTTTTGACTAATAATCGAAAGAGACTCCTCTTGCAGTGGTTGCTGAACTGCTATGACTGGTTTCAAAGAAACGGGTTCGGTGGCGTCAACATTCTTGAAGTCATCCAAATCGAAGCGTTTTCGAATAACCATTGGACTTCTTGATTGATTGGAACTACAATTACTACGCAAACTAGACGTACTTCCACCATGCGATGATGTCGGCAATGTATTACCATTGCTAGCTAAGCGAGCCTCCAACATATTTGAAATTATTTTGCCCGCTTCCGTCATAAAATTTTCCATCTTTTCTCCCATATTGATACGGCCAATGGATTCAGCCAACATAGCAGTTGCTTCGCCACCCGCATGCAGATCACTAATCGATTGATTAGTGTCCGACAGAGATTTATTAACTTTCGTGTTTTCGTTTTGTAATTGTGTAGCATTAGCATTAGTAGGTTTAGTGCAAAGCTCTGGAAAACGAACAAAGTAGAAAAACGAAGGCAAAACGCCAAGTTTTATGATTAGGTTAAACAGTTCATGCAATTGAATCAAGGAAATTTGGGCGGAAATATATAAATATATAAGTATTAATCAAATGTCTTCAATTATATAATATAAAATAAAAATTACAATAAGTAAACAACAGCCTTGTATATTAAAAAACAAACAAAAAAAAAGTAACATGCGGAATGGGCGATATACTTTGGGACCACATTTTGTAATTCAACATCAATGGATAATTATCAATTCTGCATGCGGTTTTCACCTGATCTGGATGTTGCAACTGCTGCATAAGGGTACGCGAACACCGGGCGCGACAGCCTTGTTAAATATTCCACGTCCACGTTTTGGAGCCGAAGTAGCACCGAATGCTCCCTTGCCACCTACACCTGTAGAACCGCCGAGATCAGCATTAGAGTTGTTGTTACCAATGGTATTGGGTGGCGGAAATGATGTAGGCGCCCCAGCAGTTGTAGCAGCAGCAGAAGTAGCGTTTGCGGAAGGTGGCGTTATGTCAGTGGCATTGGCTGCGGTGGCGATAGCTTGTGCATTAGTTTTACTATCCGTTATACCTGTGGAAGCGTTCGCCCGATATGTAACGTTATTATTCTCATTATAGTTAACTACACCAGTTGCAGTAGGCTGCGCTTGCAACTGCTGCTGTCGGCAGCAAGTGTGACCTGGACGACAGAATGTGCCTGTTACGGGGCAAATGGCACTGGCGCCACTGGTCGTGGCACTTGCCGCGCCAGCTTGATTATTATTAGTAATAGAAGCTTTTGTTAGACTGCTAACGTTAGCGGCATTAGCTTGCGATAATAATGATGATGCTGTGCTTGTGGAAGTAGTGAAGTTGCTGCTTGAATATGTACTTAATGATTTCTGTTGTTGCGAAACCGTAGATGCTCCACATGCAGTTGACATTTGAATGCCAGACAATTTTTGCTGCTGTTCCTGCTTATTGAATCCTGGTGGCGGACCAACCATTTTGTTATAAGGGGTCGCAGAAAATAAATAGCTTGGGCGCTTAGGTTCATCGTGAGGAGGTAACAATGGTTTAGTTGGAAATTTCGACACCGGTTCCGGTGAGCTTATTTGCGGAAATGATGTATCTGTTAGAGTGGCTGCCCGTGCGCTGATCGCCTGCGACTGAGTGGTCAGATTAGTAATCTCCTGTTCTAAGCCAGATAACCGACGTGCTTGATTAGCAACATATCCTGTTTTGCCATATGACTGACGGCGGTCGGTGGCTGAGGTAGATGAAGTTATTGCGGCAGATCTTGTACCTGCAATAATTTCGACAGAACGGGCGCTTTGAGTATATTCATACTCTTCTGTTACTCGACGCCTTCTCTCTATCTGTGCGTTACCAACTTTCAATTTTGTTTGGCTTTCTGAGCTCGATTGTTTTTGGTCAGCCTTGTGCACCTCCTTTTCTCGGCGTTGTACCGAATAATCACCAATTTGATGTTCTTCAACTCGTTCGGGCTTCTCAATATGGCTTTGACTTTCTGTTTTGTTCGCTTGTTCATAGTGTGATAGAATCTGAGTTTGCTGTTGTTGAGCTCCTAAGTAGCTTTGTCCAGTAGTAATTGAGCCGGCTTGAAGTACACGCGGAGATAAGGAAGACAATTCATTATCTTTCACTCGTGGTGAGCGGATAGCAGCTAAAGGGTTTGGTGGTGGACCCGGAGCTGGGGACCGTGCGCGATCCGGGAATGGTGAAGCTGAACGCCGTTCGTAAGTGCGGGCGTGTGTTGCTGGACACTCGTCAAAGCACAGTGCTTCCGGCGTTTGATAAAAGGGAACTACTGGGGCTGGTTTATTGCTTATTGATGGCGTGTAGGGTCGGCTTGGTGTTTGTGATTCGTCTGTTTGTAAGTGTTCATCTAGGGATTGAAAAGCCATGGTTACTTGGGGAGTTACCCTTTCTTCGACTATAATGGGGACAATAGGTTGTTTGCTTTGCGATTGATACTGTGACTGTTGTTTGATCACCGACGATTCTTTCAGCTTCTTAGATTCATTTGAGATGTTTGTTAGGGTTGTTATTGAACCGCGAGCTGCGCTTATAGGGTTTTCCGGTTGTTGGCGTTGATGGTGGGGCATGGCTGCGGATGCGTTCATTTGTGCCACGGGTTTATAGACTGGTTTACCAGTGGAACTAGCCACTGGAGCATCTACAAAAGCAAGCGGAACATTTTCACGAAGCTCTGTGGGTTCTGGAGTGCGAACGGGACTTTGTGTGGGCAATATTGTCCAATTACGTTGATATTTTGGTATGGTATCTGCTTTGTGTAAGCCAGACGAAACGGGTTTACCATGGAGATGACTTAGTGGTGATGGTGGCGGAAAAAGCACTTCAGAGTGCTCAAGCTCATCTGTTGTTTCCTCTATAACTTCATGCAAATCAATCTTTGTGTCAGATATGGCGTTACAGGCATTGCATTGATACGATGGTTTCAAAGCTTGAATTGAGTTGGAGGCGTATGTGCTTGTAGAAGTGATGTTTGATTTTGTTTGGACTGCGAAAGAGGATTCAGAGGAAGAACTTTCTTTGGTATAGGAATTTAATGAGGATGCTTGACATGTGTTAGTCTCTGATGTTTCCTGTTTCTTTATCTGTTCAACTTCCTGTTGCTGAAGTTCTTCTTCTTTTTTCTGATAATATTCAATACGTTTTTTATTGCGCTCTTTAGCTTTGTAATATCTTTCGTAATCGGGATCTGATTCTTCTTTAGTATAGGAAGAAATGGATTGGCGTGGGGTATCGGAAATGAGTGGCTCTTGGGTTGGTTGGAATGCTTGCATTGCCGCAAATGCGGATGATTTACGTTTCTGCGAACTATTCCGTTTCTCCGTCGTATAATATTGTATAGTCTCGCTATCGAGTGCCGTGATACCTAGTTCTTTCTCTCGGTTAAGAACTTGAAATTCGTGTTTCTTTTTTTCCTTTTCTATTTCTTGTTCTTCAAATAAATGTGTAGCATTTTCTGGATTAAGCGGTGTGTATACCCTCTCAGGGGCGGTGCGTAAAGCATCAGAAAGAGTTAGGTGCTCCTTAGGTGTGGGGAGGTCAAGCAAATGAATGGGTACATCCCTATCAAAATGACCCTCAAATGGGCGTTCTGGTGCTGTGGTTAATGCGCTTAAGAATGGCGATTTCGGCCGGTAATCTTCACGCATATACGGTTTCATGTCGATTGGTGGAGGCATATACGGGGTAGATTCCTCAGGAAGCGGAATTATTTCAGAAGGAGGCGGTTGAAAACATACTTCCCACTCTGGTGCAGTTGTAAGAGCTGCTGTCAGCCTCGAACCTATGGGTGGAGCTTCTTCAACGGGTATAGTTTCCTCACCTGATAAGATAGGAGTAAAATCGGTTGCGGTCAGAGATTCCTCGCTTTTTTTATTCGACACAGAAGATGTGAACTCGCAATCGCATGGTTTCGGGCATGGACACTCTACTAAGTGAAATGGTACATCTGGTGCTGTGGTCAGAACCCTAACCATTGGATTAATCCATTCTTTCGGCACTGGATTCGGAATTTTCGTTGGTGGTATTTGACGTACCGGAGCGATTTCAATTTTAATCTCAGGAGTAGGCTGAAAAATTCGTTGACTTTCTAAAATTTCGCTATATTGGGTTCTAACAAAAACGTCGTCCTCATTCATAGATTGTTCCAATTCTATTCTATTTTCTAAAGAGTCTGGTGTAATAGTTTCACATTGCGAGGTCACGTTAGTATTGTATTTTATTTGATCTGGTAGAATTTCGTCAGTGTCTTCCGCAGGAATTTCCTTTGTCTCTGGTTCGTCTACGAAAACAACACGTCTAGGACCTTGACTACTTGGCTGAGGAACTGGGCTAGGAGTCACTTCTCTCACCATATCAATGAGTTTGTACGTGTTTAATGGAGCAGACAAGGATTCAACACATTCCTGGGCACTGCGACGACCAGAAATATATTCAGATGAGCTTATACAAGACGAATCTTGCAGATGTTGTTGCATTGTAGCAACTTCCATATCCATATGGTAGTCTAACTCGGATCCAGATTGCTGTTCATACATTTGTTGCATTTGATAAGATTGAACTTGGGCGGCATACATACGCTGATACTCTTCTGAAGTAGTAGTCGTTGTAGTGGAAGTTGAGGTAAAACTTTCCGAACTTGACTCAATTTCCGGTGGTTGCAAGCCAATAGTTAGTTGGGGTGCTGATTTACTTTGCCAGTTGGGCTGAGAGTACTGCGTCTGCTGTAGCTCTTGCGTCTGCGGTCGAGATTGCCCTTTAGCTATTTCATCTCCAGGTTGTGGCTGTGATATTTTGAATGGCTTCGCCACCACATGTTGAGTCTCTGGTGGAGCAATATAAAGTGGTGCAGCTGTTGGTATAATGGGACTGTCTTCCTTTGGTGGCGGCCAAGAGAAGTTATTTCGATTCTGGCGATTGGCATCAGTCAACTCGTGATCATCTTCAAAGTATTCGGCACCGATTGGAGCTGAAGTTTCACATTCTTCCGCATATTGCGGTTGCAAGCTTGATTCGTTCTCTATGTGCATATGTATATTAATATCGGAATGGTGAAAGGAATAAATGGTGGCCATGAGGATTCCGGTATATAGTTATTTATTTATTTAAGATTTATATTTGTGCAAATTTATGGTTCGTTCCGGTATCGTTTGTACAATAATTACAATCAATTCAAATTGGCAGCAAAACATCCATTTGTATGTACATATAAGCGACAGCGGTACAACAACAGAATTTTATCAACGATTTACAGCGAGTTTAATTTTATATTTCGCACGATGAGTGATGTAGGATGAGGAATGTGGAATGTGGAATGAGGTTGAATACCGCACAAATGTCGCAAAAAGCGGTCGATTGACGATTCATTGGTTAATATAGTAGTGTGTAAATGTGAATGGAAAGTTAAATGCATGAAATCAAAAAAAGAAATAGAATACATTTTCATGTTAGAATTGCTTAGAAGCGTAAAAGGCGCAGTTGCAAGATATATTGGTATCAATGGGCAATTGACTGTTTAGACAAAGGTGAATGACGTGTTTTATAAAGGCAGTAATTGTTTCCTACAAACAAATTTCGTATTTGAAGAAAAGGAATATTCCAATACATTTCACCTTTGACTTATGATAGTTAACTCTCGAATTTGAATATTTAAAGAAACGAACTTTGCTACTTGACCTTTAGAATGAACTTAAATTATTTGGTATGTATGCAGTACAAGAGCAGACAAATATCACCTTTCATCCATCTGTTTATCGGGTGAAAGTATTTTCGAAATCAATATATAGTCAATGCTATGATGGGCTTTAAATCACTGTAATTAATTGTATAGGACAATATTTTTTTTAAATTTAGATCGACTAAAGCAAGACCTAGCCATATGTATGCATGTATATTTTAGGCAACTCACAATATACATATACATACATACATATGTGTTAATATGCCAAATTGGATTAAGAATACTTTTCATCCAATATCAGATGTAACCACATAAGAATGACCATTTTTTTGAAATTTCATATGTACTCGTTTTTGAAATATGTATGTAGTAGTAATTGGATATTACGCAACTTTCAGTGACTTTGTGTTGTGTGATTTGTTTAAAATTGCACTGTGTATTTGATAGAAGCCCACCAGGACTCCATGACAATATAAATTTAAAGTAACAAATATAATAATGCATTTGATATTTCGTTCTAAATGTACTAAAAATGATTTTCCAACTAGACAAATATAAATATAAAGTAACATTGTTTGAGGAAATAATTTAAAAAATAAATTAAAAATTTAACTTGTAATGCATATTTCTTATAGATATGTACCACGTTTTCATAGATACAAAACAAAAATGTATATATGTATGTATGTATGTATATAAGCATATCTATATATATAGACATATATAAAAATACAGTGCTATTAAAGTCTCTTATTTGATGATTTTGTTGTATTTGCTATCCTTTTAAACCTGTTTATTATTGTCGCCTCCTAAGCAAAATACCACACTCTATAAATATATGTAGGTTGCCGAGTTGAAATGATGTTAATAAAACTTTGCATGTAAACTAACAATTTCGCTGATAAAACAGCTTTAACACTATAGCAAAATAAAACGATAACACCCAAATGCAAAGAAAATTTAGAGTATTATTTGTGATATTGCCACTATATGTTAGTGCATTACATACATACATATTTACATATACATGTATGCACATAATAATGTCTATAATATTAGTATGGTTTTAATGCATCGTGTCAATTTCAAGTATTATATTTTTAATATAATCAATACAAGGCGCAGTAAACTAAGTATATATATGTGCTTTTAGGTAGCATCGGATTATTTGCGATCAGCGTGAGCAAATTGTAGAAATGCTCACAAAGCCACGTACATAAATATATTGTCAACGGTACATTTATATGAAAAAATGAAGCATGCATAAAATATATAGTATGTAGTATGAATGGATGTGATGTATGTATGTAAGTCAAAACTCAAAACCACTTTGAATTTCGTGAAGAAACATCGAAATACTTTCGGATTTTATTGAAAACTTCCCCGAAGACAATGTGAGGTATACAATTAAATGCTTTTAAAAATAAGCTTAGAAGATGTTAAAGGCACCGAAATTTTTATTACTACAAATAATCATTTCGGAAATATCTATTGTCTATATTTAAGTAATTGCGTAGGTAACGGAACACTGGCACATTAATTGCACGATGTTGGCCTCTTAGCAGGTTTGTAAGTTATTACACAAGAGAGAAGCGTGGACTTTGATTTGGTTTAATAATATGCGTAACCTAAAACGGAGAATTAAAATATACATACATAAATTTTTTATAAGGAATAATGGGGAAAATATTTTTACAAGAAATTAAAATCTTATTTGCCTAAAAGCACAATTGAATTAGTTTACTGCGCCTGGGTTTCAAATTTAAATATACTCATGTCTGTAAAATAGAAAATACATATTATGTTTTGTCCATAAAAATAAAAACGAGTTTTCATGTGTTTAGATAATTTATATGTATACATGTACATACATATGTATATAGATTTACATTGGCATCCTATGGGAACCGATTTTGTCCTAAAAATGTAGTCGAATTGAAAACGAAAGCAAAATGTAGGTGTTTAGACTATTAACTAACTATTTATATACTATATTTATATATAGTTTTTAGTGTCCACCCTAATTATTGGTGGATTTGATATACTTGTTATAATTTTCTCCAATAGGAATGTATTCAACGAAATCAGGTTTGCAGTTCTTACACAAAAAATATAAAAGTTACCTTAAAATATTGATGAATGGTGCATACCTTCTTATGGGAATAGTTGCTAATTAAAAGAAACATCTTACAGCAATTACCATTTTGTTCAAAAACATCATGTGAATGATAGGGAAAAGAGAACAAAAATATCTATGAAGCATATAATAAATTGATTTCCTTCGGTACCTTGTAAAAGGTTTATTGAAAGGTTGAATAACTGATAGGTAACAATGAAATATTCAATTTTAATAGAGGTCGGGTTGGAAATCGATGAAAAAAACCACACAAGTGACGTCCAGTAATAATAGATAATAATAGTTTTAATAGTTATATAAATAATAATAGTCAATCAAACATATGTACATAGCAATCATTGCCAACATAAATGTCGAAGGAAAAATAAAATTTTTGCGTTTTATAGAATTTGTTTTTTTTAAATTGGTGGCTTGACCTGTGAGGATTGAAAGGTTTATTTAAGTGTCGGAAATAATATTATGTAATACGTTACTAATTTATCGTGTTGATCATATATATTGATATTTGGCAATTGTGTCCCGATGTTTTTTTTTTCAAGGACAGAAATATATTCTGTCGAAAGGCGATCGTTATTAAATAACATCGTTTCTATAATTTTACTGGGGAAATGTTACACACCTCGGCCGAGATTTGGACCCAAGATACTCCACGCTACACACTCGGCTGCGGCGGCCGACAAGAACTGGCGAAACTCAACTATAATATTGCCAAAAATGGGTCTTGAGTTTCCGTTGAATCTGTTATAGAATTTGTCTTTCATCTGCAAAATATTATGTTTAAATCGAACCTGAGTATTATCCATATAAATAGAAAAAGTTTGTTTGAAAATGGGACAGATAGGTCCGATACACTTCTAAAACCCATATTTACAGCCCGATTTAATTCAAATTCAGATCATGCATTAGCCACTTACATATAAATATTTTATTTGCAAAGTGGACTGCAGCCGAGACATCTCAAAAACCCGCATTTATTGTCAGAATTGCCATTTGATTTCAAGGAATTACGGTTTCCTAAATAACATGATACATAAAATGTATGTACATACATACATATATACATAAACATAATAAATCATAATCGCAAAATTTGTGTGAATATGAAAGCCTATTATCTGCAAATACATATGTATGTATGTACATGCAGATATTATATATTAGCAATTATGATTTAACCTTAAACACCTGTTGAAACCCTTGGTACGAATCTACTGTCGGTGTGCAAATCTAGGATGTGCAAATAATAAAAAAAATGTCTTTTTAATAATATTTTTTGTCCTATTTCGTTTTGTGGTGAATCAAGTCATTGCATACATACATACATATGTACATGTGATTCAACGGTATCCGTACATTATCCTCACCACTTTCTATTTGTAGTGGCTGATGTTGCTCACAACTCTTCTAACTAGGAGGGCCACCGTCTGGACCCATTCAAGCTTTGTGTGATTTGAAAAGTGTGGAGCAAATTGAATGAAGAGGAATTATGAGGCATCCCTTTCTATATTCGATCCAATTTTTAGCCAAAGCCAGTGCGAGGTCTTGAAGAAATTGTTGTGGTTTACCGCGGTGACAAACTATGAATCATTGAAATTTTTCGAAACTAATTAAACAACTCGTATTTTGATGTTGATGTTGAAAACTAGAAGTTTCATATTTAAATATTGGACAATCCGTTCAAGAGATATTAATTGGGGAAATGTGAAAGTGCGCAGATCGTATATCAACATGTGTGTAAGGTTAACTTAAGTAGTCACGACGCACACTGTGTCCACTGCGGCAATAAATCAATTTGGACGTGCTCTCCGATTTTGATGATTTTTGCACAGATTGTTAAAAACTATCTAAAGGTCATGTGTGGAAAATTTCATGCAAATATCTTCATTGGTTTTCGTTCCACGGCAGCGCAAAGTTGAAGTTTGTGAACAAGTCTCAAATGTGATAGTTTTCTATGTCATATTCAAAACCTTGTTACTTATAAACTATACACCGAATGTACCTTATAAGTATTTTTTTACTTAAAATAGACATTACGAATTATGTAAATTTAAAAAAAAATTTAAAAAAGTTTTACAAAAAAAATTTTCTTTAACAATATATTTTGAGAAAAAAAATCAACATTTATGATTTTCCGTTAGACTTTTAGTTGTGTGCGAAGCAGTGCGACATATGGAGTCATATACCAAATTAAAGCTGAAAGTCTCAGCTAACAGATAAAAAAAACCTGCCCGAATCTGCCCGCCGCCGAAAAAACAATGAAAAACCAAAAAATGACAGTGAAAAATAGGCTGCGTATGCCTTATTTTACGCGTGCAAAAACAACTGCGCATTCTTTCTTTCTTTTCTGCTTGTTGTTGTTTTGCATGTGTGCATGGCTTTTATTGTAATTATGTATTTATTCAACAACTAAACTTTCTTTACATTGTATTTGAGAGTGGTAAAGTGAGTGATTATTAATTAATTAAAGATATTTTATATAAAACAATTGTTGGGTCACCGATTGCCAACCACTGCATTCGTCAAACATATGTTATTGTAAATATGTGACCTAGTTATAAGTTATATTCAAAGTTTCATGGTCAAGTATCTGAAGTCATTCACCCCAAAGCAGGTAACATTTGGGTTAGCACTTACATATTGTTTGCTTGCATTTGCCTACGTACGTATGTAATGTATGTATATACTCCCGCTATATTTCACGCTCGCAATAATACGTGCGTTTGCTTGTACATACATTACATTTGTCCCATTTGACTTGTACTTAGCTTAGAATGCAGGCATGCCTACTGCAATGCTGCATTCCCATATTTTGGTACTCCTTTTGTTACTAGCATGTACATATGTATGCATGTACAGATGTATACTAAATAGAAATAGAGTTAAGTAAGTATGTACCTTTTGAATTGTTAAAAGTACAATCAGAACTTATGTACATATGAAGTATGTTTACGGTATTTTTATTTGGTAAGAAATTGTATTTAAGGAGAAGAAATATTGAAAATAAATTAAGTCTTAAAGCTTAAAGCTGCGCGGTTACAAAAAAGGGTTTGTAATCCTACAACAATGGACAAGTCAAAAATATCTTTCAGCACGCTTTCGGAAATTGTTTTTGAATGTAAAAAAGATATTGATGTTATAATTGGTGTAGTTTCCGTGAATTATAAAATCGTGTCTGAGAAAAATCAAGAAAAGTTCAGACGGTTTTTGAAACAAACATTTATGCCTCAATTTTTAAAGAAGTGGAACAAGTGTCAGCGTACTTCATCAAGATTTTTTGATAACAATGAAGAATGGCTAACACTTTCTTATACGTTGACTGATGAAGTAGTGGATCATACAGTGGATGACGAAGTAAGGCATGAAGTAATGGATGAGGAAGAGCAAACCCAGTATACTCCTAGTAAACGTGGACGTCCAACGAAAACCTTTGATGAGAGCAATGACAGAACGAAAAGGAAAAAGCTGACTTCATTTTGTGAAAACAACTCTCAAGCAATCATATTATCTGCTGCTAAAAAAATTGAAAACAAAAATGAAGTCCAAAAATGTTTTAGTCCTGAAAAAGCACTAAGTCTCATTGTTGATGCTTCATTGACAATACACCAGTATGAAGTATTGCGAAGATCAGCAAAAGATATTGGTTATAATATATATCCAAGCTACAAAAAGGTTTTGGAAGCAAAAAAAACGTGTTATCCAGCAAACGTTAAAGTAGAGGAGAATTTAAGCAAAGTTAGTTTGCAGGAGCTTTTGGATCATACGGTAGCTAGACTGATGAAGTCAAAATCCGAAAATGAAGTAGCACCATTTCCACAATATATGCAACTCATTAGTAAATGGGGATGTGATGGCTCATCAGGACATTCAGAGTATCAGCAAAAATTTGCGAATGAGACTTTTTCAGACAAAAGTATGTTCTTGACGTCACTTGTGCCATTGGTAATGACTGAACGGAACGATGAGTCAAAAGTTTTGTGGAAAAATTTAGAGCCATCATCAACGAAACATTGTAGGCCGTTAAAATTTGAATTTGTTAAGGAGACAGCAAGCGTAATAAATGAAAAAGTTAACCGAGTAAACCACGAAATAAATAATTTAACAAATTCAATTATTGAAGTTCATAATAAGAAATTCTTTATTACTCATAAGCTTTCGTTGACTATGATACATGGTAAAGTGGCAACAACTTTAACTGGCAGCTCTTCTATGTCCGCGTGCTTCATATGTGGTGCTAAGCCAACGGAGATGCACAATTTAGAAGAATTGGCATTAAGAGCAAATTCGGGAGAGGCTTTAAAATTTGGTATTTCACCGCTGCATGCGCGCATAAAATTTATGGAATGCATATTACATATCGCTTACAATAAAAGCTTCGCAGCATGGCGAACAAATAAAGCAACCAGAGAAATAAAAGAAGACGCCAAGGCCACAATTAAAAAAAAACTTAAATTTGTATTGGGAATAAATGTTGATGTGGTTAAACAAGGAATGGGTTCCAGCAACGATGGGAATACAGCTCGCCGATTTTTTGAAAATCCTGAAATTACAGCTGACATAACTGGATTAGATGAGCAACTGATTCATCGGTTCAAAATTATATTATCCACAATAAATTGCAGTCAGGCAATAGACGCTGAGAAATTACAAATATATTGTATGGACACGGCAAAATTGTACATTGATTTGTATGGATGGTACTACATGCCCATCACAGTGCATAAAGTTTTGATACATGGTAGCAAAATTGTATCTGAAGCCATTCTACCTATAGGTAGGTTAAATATACAATTTATTTCATACATTTTAAATTAACATATGATTTATTTTCCAAAGGAATGTTATCAGAAGAAGCGCAGGAAGCGAGGAACAAAGATTATAGAAGTTATAGGCTATATCACTCGCGCAAAATCGGGCGCTGTTCTACTAACGAAGACGTAATGCATCATTTGTTGATATCCTCCGACCCTTACATCAATTCATTTAGAACGACATTGAAGCTTAAAAAATTAGATTATCACGAAGATGTGAAAAAGCTATTAATAAATGAAATAGAGTGAAACTGTAAAATTTTTTGTATTGGCGTTGTATGGGGGATGGGTGTTACAGTGGGCAGATTTGCTTCATATTTTCAAAACATCATTAAATAGGTGTTATATGCATTTTTGAGAAAAATAAACATTCTAGTTACAAATTTACAGAAGATATGGCATTTTTAAGATATCAGTTGTATGGGAGATGGGCGTAAAAATGGGCGGATTATGTTCATATTTTCAGGAGCATATTCTACAATTATAATATTAATGTTAATGTTAATGTGAAAATTGAGTTGATATCTTAAAAATCATGGAAGTTATGCCACATTTTCTATTGAAGTTGTATGGGAGGTGGGCGTAAAAGTGGGCGTATTTTTGTAAAAAAATAAAATTTATGTATTAAAAAATTAAAAATAAATGTGTGCAAAATTTCATGAAGCTACGCAACTTCCCTGATTTATGGCCACTAAATACACTAGACGGCCACACTGTGCGACGTTGCTATAAATTAGAACTTTCAGATATCCGAGAGAAGCCGAACTGGGCTCTGGAATTCGTGTATAGTTACTCCAAATATTAATATTGGAATATTCCTTTTTGATTTTTCTATTTCTATTCTATTTTCTAAGAATGTACGGAAATTCCAATCTATACTTTTCCTTTACTATTGAGTTTGCCAACAACGATTATAGTTATTTAGAAATGTATGGATGTATGTATTTATGAGATATATTGTGGGTGCATGCACAAAAATATGTAAGTATGGATATAACTATGTATGTATGTAAATACTATATGTGGCTATATTGTGTATTTACTCATTAATTTGAAAGCTCAAAGCGTCGAGGCATGCTACCTTCGAACTTTTCATTGTTGCCTTACAATCGGTTGTTACCTTGATTGCAGTAGCGGTTGTTGTACGAGTATTGAGGGGAATTATAGACGGGCATGGTTGCGTACTTATTGGACCCATAGTTGGTTGATATTGGCTTCCTATATTGTGTCGAATAATTGTTGCTGTAGTTGTTATATGTGTTTATGCGACGACCTATGTAGTTACACATACACATTAAATTTGTATGAATGTATGTACATATGTATGTATGTACATATGCACATGCCCGCCATTTTTCAGCGTAATGTTTTTGTAGGTGATGATATCAGGATGGTGGTGTGGTGGTTTCGATAGGGATTAAAAAAAATGTCAAATTTGAAGTTCATGACCTGGATATAGTCAGTATTTGAAACAAAAGATAAAGATTTCCGAAAAACAAAACAACGAGTAATGCCAAATTGGTGTTCCAAGCATTAAGCTTCATGAAAAAGCTTTCCATAATATAAAAATTTACCTTTTTAATAGATTTTGGAAGATTTGCCGATAAACTGTTTGCAGTTTGCATTTTATGTATTTGTTAATAGATCAGTGTTTCAGGATATCCTATCGCATAATCAGTAAATTTTGTTGGCCAATAGGTAGCTTATGTATCTTGCGAAGCAGCTTGTTAAAGCGCGTGTTTAATTGAAATAAAATTTCATTAAATGCGTTTATATATGTAGTTGCGGATCTCAGAGATATTCAAATGTAATTTTGGAATATCAACCATACATGTATCAGATTGACAATAAATATTTACTATTTATGTATATATGTATATTTAAGTATGTACATATGCATATAAATATCTATTTTCGACTAAGTAAACATGTTTTTATTTAATCCTTCTGACTCCGCGCTAAAGTGAGATCACGTTTATACGCTATTTATTGTTCTACATATACTAGGTCATACATTAGTTACTGCGTTATTCAAGGTATAGCAATTTAATTTGATAAAAAAAATATCGAAATTTTTGAAATAGTGAGTGCTCTAAATAAACTAGATCCATTCCATACCACTTGAACAGTAATCATCGTCGTCATCGTAGTATTGATGATCTTTAACATCCTTACCTTGTTGGCCAATATTGGTGCGCGGCAAAGTGGCGTAAGGGTTGACAGCAGGCCTTTGCGGTGGATACGCAACTGGAGACTTGGGGGCAGCGACTGGTGCGCCAGAAGCAGCTCCGAAGGGTCTAGCGTAACCCTGATTGACCTAGAAATAAACGGATTTACATAGTGTTTATTCGTATTGACCATAATTTGTACAAGTAAAATTCTTCAGTGGCTCAGCTGAGAATTCCAAGCTACACATGATATGTATGTATGCATGTAAATTCTTCAATTAAAAGGCGATTAGATAAAAATAACAACAAAACGAGCTCAAAAATTTTAAGTGCCTACTACGTTGATACATATATTTAGCCTTATGCCATTTCATAGGCGTTGAGCTCACTTACCTTATAGTTGATGTTTGCACCCTTACCAGGCGGCACAACACTACGGATTACGCTGCCCGTTAAAGTTACATATTCTCCAAATGGTTGGTTATTCATCGATTGGTCAATTGTCGACGATTGATTTCCCAGCATTGCTGAGCTTAACTCTTCTGCTGTGTCCTGGATATTTTCAGCTACACTTAACAGATCACTTTCGCAACGATTGCTACTATTGTTGTTGTTAGTATCTGAAAGTGTCGTACTGGTAGCTGTTGTTGTTGGTATTGGTGATGCTGCTGCCGCTTTCGCAACCTGCTGATTCATATTGATTTGATTAGCAAGAGCTGCCGATATGGCAGCAACAACTGAAGGATGTGTGGTGTCTTTTGTTGTGACTGCGTCTGTGGTGGCGATTAATAAGCCAGGTGCTTGTGAATCGGCAACATCTAGTGTTTGTGTTGATGGCTGATATGATGAGGCGGTATCGTTCAAGATATTTTGACTGTTGCTTGTAACGATAGCATGGTTTGTGTTCTTACAGTTGGGACTGTTTTTCGGGGAAATGTCTGCGCATGGAGATTTTGTAGATGTGTTAATGTTATTGTTTTGTGTGAGCAACTTGTTGGAATACTCCTTCAAGAATTTGCTATAAACTCCACCTGGGGGCGAATATTTGATGTCACTGCCGTTGCCATGTTGATTTTGAGAGTTCATATCGTTTTCGTTTTGTTGACGAAACGGGTGTTGAGTTATCTGTGACGGTAAAAAAGGCGGTAGAGGTGGTGGAGGTGGTGGTGGTACCAGCGGTGTTCTGTTCGAGTCTGTGCTCATACCATATACCGAGGAAGATGACGATGAGGTTTGCCGAGAATGCAATGGAGAAGCAGAAGCATAGCCACTGGACTTTTCATCCACTATACTAACTCCCGGCATTGTCGTTGTTGGTGCTTCTTCCACTAAGCCTGGAATGTATGTAGAGTATGCTGCTGCTGGAATGGATGAGCTGTTGGAAGTATTGCTGTTATTTGTGCGTGTTTGTTGTAGTTGTTGTTTCGTGTCGATTGTATTATCGGCAACAAAGCCACGACATTGGCTATCGATTTCTAACTGTTGCAGCAAGGTGGGCGAGGGAGGCGGTGGCAGAGGCAAGTCAGTGTTGTCCTCTTTATTTTCATTGTTCCATTCTAGAGTTTGTGCCTTCAGGGTGTGTCGGAATTTTTTCAAAAGCGTAGCGGCATTGTTAGTCGGTTAATAAAGGCACAACAGCGTACATATAATAAGCGTTCAAGGATAAGTAACGTTAGGAAAGCAATAAAATTACACTAAATTTTTAGATTTGTATCCCATATATAATTTATAGTTGATAATAAAAAAAAACCTCTATATTGCAAACAACCTGAACAACTAATAAATACTACATATGTACATATTTATTTATATACAATAAAACGTCTCAAACTTGCTGAAAAATGAATGAGTTTTTTCGCGATAACATTACAGCGAAATTTAAACTAGCAGAACCGTTCTACAGTTCTTAAAAAACATGCTGATGTTTTCAAATAATTATGAGGCTTCAGGAAAGAGTTTACCCACATTTCTAGAGGCACTTTCTCCTGAAAAACAACTTAATAGTTATTGTTAAGTCTTCGCATGACGTGCACTTGATAATACCAAATATTTAACATTTATCAATTTTTGACTACCTATATATCAGTGATCCATTACATCCAGGATTTTCGTTAATTGATAACCTTCTTCGTACAAAAAAACATTTTATTTGATCGCCTTCTGTCGGCAAAAATGTATTACTAATAACCGCAGGTTGATTATAGGTCATTAATCTATTTCTCATTGTATATACATATGTATGCATCTCAGGATGATAAATATTAAAATAAACGCCTGTTAAAAAAAAGTTTTCTATTACAGAATTATGAACCAGAATACTCTAAACTTCATATAAGCAGCTACGGGGGTTTGTATGGTTCAATTGTAAATAAAGATTTATGTATTTATTTAAGTTTTAAGAATTATGTATTTATCAAGAACATTTTATAGTTTAGTTTTTAACCATTTTGGGGTTTTCGAATATGAGCTGCACAGTCTGCCACCATAAGAATATCGCTTCTCTCTTAAAACACAACACTTGTTATATAGTGGCACTCGCTCGCGATTTTAATACTGACAAATGCTCGGCCAAAGTTTGGATTCTTTAATCGAGCTGAACCGAACTTTGGTATCTAATACGGTAGTTCTTCAGTTTTTAAAATTCACGTGAACATTGCATTAAAGCATTGTCTGAAATTGCATACAAATCTTACTCATTGGAAACTTTAGATTTTTCGAAAGCCTTGATATTATTTTATTAGTAGATTGGAAAATCTGTAGGTTAGCCATAATTATGTATATACACAGAAGAAAGCGAGCATTCAAATTTGTTTTTATTCTCCTGGACGCAACCTGATACTCATTCTATGTACATATGTACATATATACACACATACGAGTACCTATGTCCATAAATATGCTATTTTTAGCTTTATTATTTAGTTTCTCAATACACATAGTGGTCTGTAACATGTATATCGAAAACACTGATATTTTAGTTCTAAATTCAATTCAATTGGCAAACAATCGTTTAAAAATATTTTATTCAGAATTTTGATCTTATTGGAATTTTTTTCAATCTCTATATACAGATTAACAATAGGTTTTATGAGTGATTCCCAAATTTCCGGTTGAAAGTTTCTGCATTGTAACTATACAATATTATATACATAGATATAATACAAGGATTTACAAGGGAATGCAAAAAAATTATGAGTCTAGAATAAAGCATAGCTTTAGATATTTATTAATTGATAAAGGTTGTAGGTTGTAGCATATGTATATAAAAAAAAGGAGTATTTTGGTTAATTTTCAGACATTACCTCGGCATTTTCGTGTATATTCCTATAACGAACTACAAAAAGGGAAACACTAATATAACTAATAATCTATTCAAAAAACTTTCACGTCGAGATTTTTTTTTTTTAATAAAATAAATAAGATTTGTTATCAAAGTGCAGAAGTGACAGCATTTTCTTTTTTTATGTTACGTAAAGATTTCATTGTTTTATTAATCAAACCTGGAGAGCTTTTCCCGCCGGTTTTTTTTAAGTTTTGTTTTAAATAAGTCTTTCTTCTAGCAATCGCCTGATAAGAAGCATGTCTCTTTGGTTAATGGGTATTTTTATGTTCATGGTAAGTACGCAAAGAATGCATTCTGGGTCAAGGTCAAATCCCATGAAATATTTACAATTGTTATCTACACTTTAAAAATGTGTTTCCTCCTATATTAAAATGAAGGAGTCTTCCAAAAGTTGCGCACAAGGGGTGATGAGTTTCGTGTTATGTAATAAAACCACACACAATCCTTTGAAAAATATTAAATTTTCTTTTCAAACACAGCACTTGGTTTAAACAATTCGTTTTACTCGATCAAAATGGGAATTAATAATTGTCGTTTGAAATTATTAAAAACGTTATATCTTTGAACTTGGTATATCAAAATTCAACAAATAAAATATTGAAGTCGTCGTATTCGCTGCAGCGGTCGGTAAGTGCACAGACCACCATTCGAACGCGTTGGATAGAAGCAAACTAAGAGCTTGCCAATTACATTGAAATCACTGCAACTGGCGGTGTTCGATTTTTCTGTCAATAAGTACCAACAAGATAACTGCATAGCGATTCACTTGAGTTAAAGTGGTACAGCGTATAAATACAACTTGAAGGGCGTATATTCGCTATTCGAAGCGAATATTTACATTGCAGATACATTGTTCTCTCTTCGACTCATACTTCCTCATCTGAGGTGGGTTCTAATTATTCAGGAATGAACTTTGACTTGTAACTATTAGAATTGATGCTAGGTACAGACATAATATAATCACTAAGCTTTTAAATATACAGTAAAGTCCTCGCAAAATAAATTCGATTATAAGGAAAATTATGTTATAATGTAAAAATGTTCAAGTACTGATTCAAACATAAAAAAATGCCTACATAAATTGGCCCCCACTTATAATGAAGAAAAATTCGTTATTTTGACCATTATAGGCGGAGTTATCACAAACTAAATGAAGGGTTTACTATACGAGTATGGTTTAGATTTTGCCCGGTTTATTTCCAGTTGCTCTGACAGTGCAATATTTGTAACCTTAACAAACTCAGATTTATGTAGTCATAAACTATGATGTCACCTGATGCACCACCTTAATCCTTAAGAATCGTTTATGTACGCCTGTGTGTAGGACTTACACATGCATATACATATATATGTATATACATACATACATATATACAATTAGGGAGTTCACAAAACGCACTGTGCTATTTCGTTAACTATTGTATGTCGTATTCAAGCAATTAATCAGCTGAGTAGAAGAAGAGAAAACAAAACGAAATAAAAGTATAAACATTAAAATGCCTAAGAGGACCGAAAAGGTTGTTTAATAAGCAAGATGTGTTTGTTTTTTATTCAAAATCACTTACTTCGTCATTTAGATGTATTTCCATTCTTTTTTTTTAATATAAGTATCTCCTTCAATTGTTTCACTAGCCGCTTTTGCAAAAATAATAAAAAAAAGTGACGATAAACAGAAACAGCTGATCGAATAACACACACAAATAAAACACTAAACATACCTTTCAGAGTTGTATTGAAATAAGACAATTTTACATGTGAAACAAAAACAACAAGTTTACAACTGTTGTATTGCAATAACACGATTAAAGAAATACGACAAATAACACGGCTTGTGAACTCCCTAAATATATTTACAGCGATCGTTTAGTATTATGAACGATATAAGTTATGAGGCGCTATATCGATCTATGATATTTTTCAGAAATTTTGATCTTTTTAACTCATTAATTGCAAAACAAAGGAAATCGAAATAGAGGTATTCAATCAAACTGAAACAAAACTATTAGCTGTTGGTATACGTGGGCCCTTTGCGTTACCAGTAAAAATGCAGTAATCAGTAAATTTTTACTGATAACGAAATTTAATATGGATTACGAATAAATTCTAACAGAGTACCAAGACTCATTCAAAAGTACAACGCTGGCATGTAACGTCAAAAATGCTCAGTAAAAAGTTCATGAAAAATTTTATCTGCCGTTATTGATATATATTGGACCGATTTTTCGTCATCCCTTGCCAAATCTGGTTTGGAGAGAAACCGGTTTCGGCGTTGTGCCATTTTTAGTGTCAGTGTTCAGAACGAAAAATGCCTTGTCGTTTGACAGATCATGGACCCCTTTCGAGTGAAAAAATCCAAAAATGTGGCTTGCTGAGTACTAAATACTAAGCCCTATAGTTTTACTGATTACTGAAATATAGCAGCAAGTTCATAAAAAAAGGGTGTATTACAAATCTTCACCTCATAACTGAGGATATTAGGGATATTAAAGTTGTTTATGTTTGGTTTCTTAGTTTTTTTTTTTGTGCATTGATTTTCAACCACCAGTAGGGACTTCCATTATCAGCAACAATTTTGCTGGTAATGCAAATTAAATTTCGTTATCAGTAAAAATTCACTGCTTACTTACATATATTTAAATAAAACATGTTTTTATGAAGGTAAAACGTAATATTTTTTATTAAATTTGTTTTTGAAAAAAGGTCACATCTCCGTCGGTTTTTTCACCATTTCTGAGTAGTACCACACATCAAACACTTTAAGTGCTAACATCCTCAGTTAGGAGGTAATGATTTGCAATACATTTTATCAGTTTGCTGCTTACTATTTTTCAGTAGTCAGTAAAAATTTACTGGTAATGCATATTGAATTTCTTTAGCAATAAAAACTTAACGATTACTGCTATATTTTATGATTGTTGTCCTCATAGTTGAAAGCATATTGTAGTTTATAAAATAACTACATAGTTGTATATTTAATTCTTTAAAGAAAAAATCGTTAAAATAGCAGCACAATTTGAAATGAAATAGTGTTAACCCTCTAATACAGATAGCTGGATCCTTACGTAAAAAGTCTGTAACAATACGAATATTAAGAATTCATCATAATTGGGTGCGAAATGATCTTTTTCAGGGAAATATGCGAACGACCTTTGTTATATTGAATAACTATTTTTCAACGCTACGTTATCTAGAGCCATCAGTGCATTTATAGAGGTATCATTTATTTATAGCGTTCGTTATTTAGGCATTATTTATGCATGACGACTACTGTAAGTATGTACATATATAAATACTGTCTGTATTGAGAGATGTCTTCGATTTAAATTCGTTGAAATGTAAGTTGCTTGCCAAAATACTTTATTTTCGCATGTAACTATGTATGTGTCTCAGCTATAAGCGACAAGTTTATTCGATCTCGATATTTTTAGAATAAATATATTTTAATTAATCGCTTAAACATGATCAGGTGCCAAGTGAAAAGAAGTCAGTGAGCCATACAATTTTTGCACACTCAAATGAATGGCAAAGTTCCTATTTCTGTATTACTGATGAGCACACTTGGTGGCCGATTATGCAATTAAACATTTTTAAAAGTTTTACAAATTCAGTTCAATTGTAGTATCCACTTTACATATATTAAAACGCAAATTAACTAAAGCATGCAAAATTTAAAAAATAAATAAAGTGCATGTCATGCAAAAAGTAAACGTGTGCCTGTTTGCGTACCCAACGCATACATACATACATACATACAGACATACATATGTTTATATCGGGTCTTGCAACAGGAACGCTACAAAAGTTTTTTACAATAAAACAAAAACGGTTTGGGATATGAATTAAATTCTTTATTCCTGTGAAATTACATTCGATGTCATTATGTATGGAACTCGATTTCTTTTGCATGGGCACCACGGACACGCTTGCAGAAATCCAGACGCTGAACCCAATTTTCCACGGTTTTCAAGCATAAATCGGCCGATACTGCTGCAATTTCACGTTCGATATTCGTACGAAGTTCATCAATCGTCGCTGGCTTGTTGGCATAGACAATAGAATTGGCGTAGCCCCACAGGAAAAAGTCTAACGGCGTCAAATCGCACGGCCGAGGCGGCCAATTGGCTGGGCCATTTCGTGAGATAACACGCTCACCAAACTTGGTTTTCAATAAATCGATTGTGACATTCGCTGTGTGGCTTGTGGCGCCGTCTTGTTGGAACCACATATTGTCCAAGTCCATATCATCCAATTCGGGCCAAAAATATTTGGTTATCATTGAGTGGTAGCGATTCCCATTTACAGTAACGTGCCGGTCTTGACCATCACGGAAGAAGTACGGCCCAATGACGTCGCCGGCCATTAAACCGCACCAAACCGCAATTCTTTCGGGATGCAATGTTGACTCATGGAGTACGTGTGGATTGCTCTCTGTCCAATAACGCATATTTTGCTTATTGACGAAGCCATTTAGCCAGAAATGACGACGACCATAAATTGGGCGTAGGGCTCTTAAAGTTGAGGCCATTGACTCCGAATTTCGGTAGTAAATTTTAATAATTTCGACTCGTTGTTGGATCGTATATCTTTCCATGATGAAATAGCAAACCTTACTGAAGAGAAATGTCCAAATAGCGGGAAAAAATATGGCGTCGTTTGCTGTCACTATCGGTCTACTTTTGTAGCGTCCCTATTGAAAAACCCTTTACATAGATACAGTGTGCGAAGAAACAAAAATATCATTACAAAAATTTAATAACAAATGTTGTGTATTACAACACTTTGCGATATTAAGATTTTTGGGTTTAAGTATTTTATACTTATGTCAAGGTTTACCGTCTTTTATGTATTTATCTCTAGCAGTAACAATCTTTCTTTCGCCAGTAAAATTTATGTCGTTGAATTTTTTTATATTACAATATAATTTTACTAACTTCTCGCACACTGCATTTATGTATGTACTTATATCACTGACACACCAAAACTGTTTGCTAAATATCTCATAGCATTAGCAGATTCTTATAGGCGAATGCTTTTGCTTTACACGGTCATTAGTTTTATATCAGCAGCCACGTACATACATAGATATTATATTATAAATGAAAATATTTAGTTAAGCAATAAAAAATAATGCGATAAGCAATGTTTCAGCGTATTCAGAAAGTGATCACCAGTATCAAAATGAGTACTATGAAAATGAACACAATTCTAGACTTTAAAATACAGAAATACGAGTCAGAATACTCGTCAAAACAAATCGTCGTCGTACAAATCTTTCGCGTGTTTTGGTGTGCTCTTGTATGTACTAGTATGTGTTAATGGGCGTTTGCAGTTGCAACAAAAAATTGTGAAAATAATGAAATATGTAGACATGTTTGTCTGCTTACCGGAACGGAAGCTAGCGTTGCACTTCCGCCATTAACTACTGGTATTGCGCTAAACCCATGAGCATTTAATGCCGATGAGATGGTAGAGGCGCTCAGCTTGGTGTTCCTGAAAAGTTAGAGTAGAGAAATGTTTAGCTGAACGAAGAAATTTTAGAAACTCAATAAAAGTGGTATCTTAATATGTAAATCTAAATGATAATGCAATTTATTTTGCATTACAGTAAACTTTTATTGATTACTAAAAAAAGAGTAAAAATATTTTTTTACTGGTTATTGAAAAAAAATCAGTAAACATATGAAAATAGTTGCAGTAAAATATATTTTAAAGAAATTTCAGCAAAAATACTGGTTAATATAATCTTATTTGCGTTATCAGTAAAATGCCTGGGATTTAATTGAAGTAGGCTGGAAATCCAAAATCCCATTCCACTTATGGCCTAGGAAGGATGAAAAGAATGGCGAGACTTCATTTCTGCTCCAAAATCTTCCAAACTCTGTTTCTAAGAAGCTTGTAGAGAGGTAGCGAATGCATGTTTCCCATTTTCAATATATGTATCTGATCCAAATACACTCCATCTCAGCTTGGCAAAAGCTGAACAGATACAGAGGAAATAGTCTGGGCTACCCTCATCCTCCAGACAGGATGAGTACATCGGGTCTTCGATGATGCCTATGGTGACCATGTGTTGTCCCCAAGGGTTGGGTCCTGTAATCGACCGAACCAGAGCTCGTAACTCCTTCCTATTCTATCGAAGAGGGAATTTCACTGATAATGCAAATCAGATAGTATTATCAGTATTTTTACTACCCTTTTTCTCAGTAATCACTAAGATATTAATACAATTTCAATTTTATTATCAGTAAAATTATACTGACTACTGTATTTATTTATACTCTGTCTATGATTGGTATATTACGCGTATTTTTAGATTCTTATTTTTTGGTGATTGTTCTCTTTCAGATGTTTATTTAATTATTGTTTTTATTTATTTATATGTGTCTTTATAATAGAAAATTACCAATCTCGCCGTTTCTAAGAGAAAAAATTTTGTTTTTAAATTATCGGCAAACTCAACACCAATTTTTGCATTATGACTTTGTCATTCTTCACATCCCTCAAAAGCCTTCCAAATGGTTTTTGCATTGTTGGAAATAAATAGTACGCTAAACTCAGACCTATCAAATTCGTATTGCATGAGTTGGACGAGCAAGTCATTTATTGTTCGATTATGGTGTTGATCAATAATATGTTTAACTGGGCAGATCACCAACTAATTATTATAGATTATACGATACTCGATACTTTTCGTTCGATACAAAGTGATTTTGGTATGGGTACTTTTGAACCAAGTTTATTACTTGGCAGAAGGTAACAAAAAAATAGTAGTATCGCAACCCGAAATTTAGGAAAATTTTTCGCCTCCGCTGTTCCTAATATGTATCACCCTGTGCTAACGAAATCCGCAAGAAGGTACCAAAACCGATGTAATGTGCCACATACACGCCCAACTGTTCGAGGGGTAGTGTGAAGTGAACGAGTGTTCAGTACAGACGTTTCAATACGATGTAAAACTCACCTGAGTAACTACATAACTATATTATTTTCCACTCTACATAGAAACATAAGCAGACAACACTCGGAAGGTATGTTATCAAGAAAATAAACAAAGAAGAAAAAGAGTAGAGTGCAAAGAGCTGATTAAAAAAATTTTGAAAGTTATTAAAATATTAAGCGTAGCCCAATTTAGAAAATTTAAACGAGAACTTGGCATCTAGATTGGTGAAAAGTTGATATCAAATAAAAAAAAAATTCTAGTCACAAAAGAATGGGAAGAGTTGAAAACAGCATTTTCTTTGAACTTATTTACATATAGTTGCAACATATATTCCTTGTCTTCGATAGTAGGACAACAATATCCACGTCAAGAAACCGTTTGAAACACTGGAAACACTGACAAATTCTGATTCCAAATAAATTTTCATGTAATCTTTCCAATGCTTTATCTGTGTTAAATACTATTCATTGCTAAACATATAGTGCTTATACTGTAATTATATTATGTTCAGTTCAGGTTCACAGAGGATGAATCACTAATTGTTTAAAAATAATAGTTGTTGCAGAAACATTCAAAGCTTGAATTATGAAAACGAACTATACTTTATTTTGGTACTACCGCCGAGTAAAAGTATCGATACCTTTACCCTTAGTAACACTGATTACATAAAAGGCAATTTTAATTTATTTATTTTTGATCAGGCGCCATTCAATGATAATCGATTAAAAAAAATGAAATTTATACCAAGTAATAGACAATATTTTAAACTTTCAGGAACGGATGCAAAAATTGAATAGTTTTATTTTATATTTAGATATATTTAATTAATATACTTTTTCTTAAGCCATTCAGTCATTTTTATGGTGTTTATACATATATGTGTATGTTTTGACGTCAGTGATTTTTAGATTTTTTGTTTGCTATTTTACGTCGGCGAAGAACGTAATTAGCGAACTTTACAACCGTATTATTTTCAATATATTTTAACAAATATATACTAACTTATTTTTAAATAATTGAAGCCTGGTATTCATATTTATATTGTCACAATTGCATACCCGTTGCAAATAGTTTCTTGGCTTTCTAAACACTGAAGTCCCTTTTGAGATTTACTTTCACATGGAGGTAATTACAAGCTATTGCTTTCATACAAAACAGTTCCATGAACCTATTTCAGACAAAGTCTGCTCTGAATGAGAAGAAATACGAACATGGCGGAAACACGAGGCCACTGCAGAAGAAGCTGTCACACTTTTCACGAATAACCAAAAATGTAACTTTAATTTATTGCTGCGTTTGTATCCATAAACTATTTTTTATAATTTTAAAATACTATTTATTTTTCTTATATATGTACATATGTATATTCTATATATACATATAATATATAATACTGGGCCCGTTTTAATGTAACCGAGCTGCAAAAGAACGCTTCAACTCGGATAAAATTTCCTTTATTTGCAAATTGCGATTTGTTTAGTCCTATTTAGGAACGGAATTTTTAGGGCCATGTAGTATATATTTACAAACACTATGCAAATAAAAACGAATTAGGTATTATATCTAAATTTCCCATGTATTTTCTTAGCGCTAATTCACAATAGCGCAGTTTTTTCACTTCCCATATCATTTAGCCGAGTTGGCTCAACTCGCATATTTTTCCAAGTTAGTGTTTTTTCTTTAAATGCAATTCTTTATCCTACCTAGTGTTTTTTTGCAACCAGGTTACAAAGAAACGGGCCCACTAATAACTTAGCGCTTACACCATAGAGCTTGATGTTTGGCCGAACTTCTCCTACAATTTGAGGGTGTGTCTTGATGTTGTACCACAAATTCACGGACCTACGGGTGCCGACTCCGAACGGCAAATGATTCTTGTGAAATACACTCTGAGGTTTGCCATTGCCTGGCTTGTCACCGCTATTCGAAATTTCTATAATTTTTGACGTCACTTGCCGCGGACAGGATTTGACCCGGGACCTATGGAATGTGTGCACACTCATGGTGGCCACTTGGATCGTTTTTTGTTCGAATTCCTAAAACTTGAAAATGATTGGACCCAATCGGATACTACTTTCCGCGGATTTATTCGTGATTGCTACTCAAAGATTTAGGGTTCACAGATAAACAGCTTTTAAAGAGAGTTACCACCTTTTTAAAGGTTTAAATTTAGTAAAAGTAATCAGTGAAATCAATAATTGCAATATGGATATCAAAAACAAGACCTTAGTTATTTGAACGTCATTTTAAAGGCTTCAAGAAAGTTTATTTTCAAACATATTTTTGAAGCGGAATGCGCCATATTTAAAACATTATAACAAGTTACATAAGCCAAAAATATTTGCGATATGGGTTTGAAACGAAGAATGAAAGTAGATTTGAAATATTAATTAAATAAAATTTAAAAGCTAAACGAAATGTAAAAATGTTGTGACGATTTAAAAGTGTTTATTTGAAAACAGTTTCAAAAAAGGTGTACACTTTTTCTCGAGTGTTAATTTAATTTAATTAGTAAGGCAACGGAAATTCTTCAATACTGGTGTAAAACGAGAAAGGTTTAAGAAAGCTTGTTCGAGGATTACCATATGTTAAAAAAATTTAGATTCAATTACAACTACAGGATAAATACAAGCGTTGCCAACTCCGAGAAATTAAAAAATCATGTAACTGAAAGCAGGATATCTCACGTATGTATATACAGATTAACGAAAACTTGTTTGGCAAATTAAAGACAATTTTTCTGTTTAAGTTAAAGAAAGTATAACAGAATTAAATAGCTATGAAAAAGTTTTAGAATATGCTAATTTTTGAATATAATTGCTACCTACAAAAATTAAAAAAAAATGTACATGTATGTATATATAAAAAAACTGCCTATGAAAGACAAGTTGTTTTTCATACTGGATCAAACATTATCCATGTCCTCGAATATAATTTTTCAGACTTCCATATTACTGAAATACTGTCTTGATTTATATCATTCTGTATTCTTTGTATCAGATTAAGGTGCAACTTTTCAACCTTTCATGGCGATAATGAGAATACGAAATGACGCTATCGTTCGATTATGTTGTGCATTTCTAACAATTGGGTTTCATAAAATCCTAAGCTTGGGCTCTATTTTTTTTTAAAGGACCAAACGCACAACTTTTCTGAGAGGATTTTGTACGACTGATAAGTAAATAAATATATAAATTCACGGTTTTAGCTGTTTAAATAAAAGTTTTAAAATAAAAACTCATATCTGAACAATCCGTTGTATGGGAGCTATAAGTTATAACGCTCCGATCTTAATGATTCCCAGTCTGTATTTTCAATTCAGAATAGGTGAAAGAAGCAAGAAATTGGATGTTCTTACCTGCATTAGTGTGGGAGTTATCACTCAAAACTTATTGATTCCGACAAATTATCTTATCGTACAAATGGTCAAAGTAATCGAAACAAGCATTACTATAATTAGCTCGAGCTCACCAGAGAAATTTATGAGAAATGCGAACTAGAATTTGTTCGGTAGAACTTATGTAACTGATCGTTTGCAACAAAGCATACTACATAACAGCACGCATTGTGCATGGCACAAAATGGGTACAATATTGTGCAAACACGGAGGTTGTAATATCAATAAAACCAATTTCATGTTAAACTAGAATTTCCCATTATTAATTATTAATTATAAATTCCCTCGGGCTCATTCACAATAGCGCAGTTTAATTTTATTTCGGATCGGCCCAAAAAATCAGTGTTTGGTCGATGTCTAATAAAAATTGAGAAATATTTGGCCAAAGTTCGGTTTTCTATTCCCGAACATCGCCAAAGCTCCCTGTAAATTTGGAGTTATCTAGTTTGTAATAAATTTATCGATTTTGGGATGAATTACTTACGGCTTAATTGGAACGGGTACATATCCTTCGGTGCCAGGTACTGGATGTTGTAGAGCCGCCAGCTTAGCGTGAATATCGCAATAGAGCTTGTTGTTATAGTTGTAGTAACCTTGGTTCTTCAATGAGGTACCACAAGTAGCACACTTGAAGCACTCCACGTGCAGATTCTTATCCTTGATGCGCACAAATACTCCACTGTGAAGAAAATTTTGTGTAAATATACTTATTATAAATGTTGTACATAAAAAAAAATTAAAATCAACGTATTTATGATATTATACGTAAATATATATAATACATACATATGTGCATATAAATAAGCGTCCGTTGGTATCAATGATTATTTATGGTGCTCAAGAAATATTATCTCCGAATTCAAAGTCGTATTACACAAATATCCGTTGCAAAAACCATTTGGTTACTTATTGATTCTTATTAATTTACATATTATCGGACTTAGCCTTTTACTTCCACACCAAAATATATACATTTGTATGCACATACATAGATGTATTTTAACAATAAATTTAAAGCCAGCTTACACTCATTCATACACGCTAACGTTGTACTAAGTTCAAGCATTCATATTAAATGAATCGATTACATTTGAAATTGAGTAATCGAATTTGCGGTTCAAAAATGAGTAAATACCATGTATTGAAAAGTTTAACCCTACAAATCTGTAACAAACATAAAATTGAACATAACAAAAACAATTTGTGTTAATGTATGGAGCTGTAAATAAATCACCTTTTAACATCAATAATTCGCAGGTGGTTAGAGCGCACGTAGATCGGAATTTATAGTAATAATTTAGCTTAATATTTGACCGAACTTCTTCTACAATTTGTTGTAACGTTTCTATAATTTTTTATGTTAACAGGACCCACCGAATGAAGCGCGCACACTCTGCACACTCCACTAGGGTGGCCGATAGGTGCATATGTATTTTGTTCGAGTAAACTATGTTTTTTTTTTTAAATAAGACGCAAAATGCGATAAGGCGCAAGATACACACAAACAAGCTACGAGAAGTGTGGAGTTTCAATTTGCTTCAATAAAACTAGTTGTTGCTTTAAAAATTTTATATATGTATATGTATGTAAAGGCATCCAAAAATTTTGTAGTAATAAAATCTTTGTTTAGTTTTCAGTATCATTTTCTGAAGTTGTGTCGATATACAATGTATCCGTTTATTTAAAAAAAAACCCTGAATTTACGGGGTAAACTCGTTTGAACGGTTACTTTGAAAGGTTATGGAATTTAAAGTAACTGTACTCTTAAAAATCTTATCGAAATATGAAATAATTCCGCTTCTTGCAATAGTTGAAAGTTATGTATAAGAATCAATCAATTTTGGAAAATAAATAGAGCGTTTACCCTTGCTGAGTATTTCGCTAATAATTTAGTGCAACTTGTGTCTGCATCTTGTCGTCCCATAAATGGCTTTTATGATAATTTTTCCTCAAAGGTTTTTGGGGTTTTCTTGAAAATAACAAAGCACTCAGTCCACCTTAATTTCTGTTTTTATATTTATTTATATCTAGTTGAAGTTTTTGATTGCTGTTTTTCTAACATGAAATATGAAAACTTATAGATCCGTACACGTACCCGACAGTAAAAAAAAATATCCAGTACTTGCCAGTAAATAAATTTCCAAGCATAAGCAAAATTAGCTCTCATTGAAAAAAACTTGCAAGAAAGTAAGAAGTTGTACGTCCTCTCTCAATTCCCCCAACTTTGCAAGTTTCTTGCAAGTTTTTGCGTGCGAAAACGTCAAAATGTGATAATTCGTAACAATTGTTCCAAACTATCATAAACTAACTTTCTTACTTAATTGGCGCCGTTTTACGCCGAATCCGAACGGCGAATATTTTTTTGTGAGAAATTTTTTTCTTCGCAGAAATACATTCGGAGGTTTGCCATTGCCTGCCGAGGGGTGACCGCTATTAGAAAAAACTTTCCTATAATTTTTTTATGTTACATACTTGCCCCGATTGATAATGAATTCATTTGTTGTGCGCTTTGTCGTTGACATCTGTCGATTGTCGGAATATATGCAACTCGTAATTCTTATCTGAACGGAAAAATTATAAAATTTAAGCTTTTTTCGCGGAAATAAAATGGGTTTTTTGACCTTCCAGAGGAGATGACGCCTAACTCACTTTAATTTAAGTTTATTGCTGAATCCTGCTTTGTCCTAGTTATGAAGGCTCTGAAGTGCAGTTTGTGGCAAATATGTTGACAATTTTAAATCTGCCATTACGTTTTGTTTTTTGTCATATGGTTCATGCAATTGAGCTAATTCAAGTAAATGTAACTTGTAACGCGAAAAAATAAAACCTTTTAAACTGATTTTGTGTTCAATTAATAGAGTATTAATTTTAATAAATTTACCTACTTATAGCGTGTTTGCTTGAAGATTGGCATATGTACATATACAACAAAAACGTCTTTTTTGGTTAAGTATACAGAAACGGTCGCCACTCTTACTTTTAATGCAATACTAATAATCTAGCCCGATGTTTGGCAGGACTTCATCTTCTATTCGTGGTGAGCATCTTGATGTTGAACCATAAATTGAGGGACTTGCAGTTTTACGGAAACTCCGAACTGAGGTTTGCCTTTGGCTACCGATAGTACGTACCGTGGCCGAGATCTGTGTACTGTGGATGATAATGCGCAAACGCTACATACCCGGCTCATTAAAAGAAAATGTGGGTTAAATTTTAATGTAAGAGCATATGTATGTATAAATAGAATATATTGAAAACCTTAAAGTCGTTTTCCCGAATTCTTGAATTTAAAAACAAAACGACTCTCTTCCAGCAATGCGCGATATGAGTACACACAAATTTTAACAATTTTTTTATGCATCCATATTCTTCAAACAACAGAAATGTTTAAAATAGCTTTTATTGTATGTTTTGAATAGGGGCATTTTTGTCATTCTGTGTTGTTGAGGGTGATTTTTACGCTCTTTCAATTTCGCTGATAGAGTCATTGTCCCAAATACTGATAAGCAATCGAAATGGAAGTACTGTGGGTGAGCGGGAGCGGAGCGATGTCATAACTATTTACATATACAATATTTCATATATTTATACTCAAGCGGTGATCGTCAACGACAATCTCGTAATACGCGCAGCCCATTTTTCATTTACTAATTTCTTTGGTTTTATAATAAACTAAGTAGTACAAAGTAGTAGACTTCGTCTGCGATGCTTACCACGTTTCCACGTACTTACAGAAGATTTTGTAAAACTATAAATGCAGCTTCGACGAATTTTAAAACATTGCCTTACTTTGTTGACATAATTTTCATTGGTATATCTGCCAAATAAGGCTGAAGTTAACTTAAGGGCCAATGTCATCTCGACTTTGACTAATTGTTTTAACTGCACAAAGCTTTTTAGATTTGAAATAAATCTAATCATATATGGGTTTTCTGGAAATCTCAACTATAGAGCCATCTAAAGGATTCTGAATTCTGTACATACAAATTTTTTTGTTTGCAAATATAGTATACGTATGTATGTTTTCACTGTGAACTAAGTCAGATTATAAAAACATGTCCAATCGCACCTGCTGGATTTTTTCTAATATCATCAGTAAAGGGCAAAAAATACGAATTTTCTATTTTAGCACCTAGCTTATCTATTTTGTAAAAGTATTTCTCTTCTCACCACCACCATACCTTTCTAAGATCGTCATTGGACCATAAATACATATTTTCTGCATATCTCGACTCTTGCGCCACGTAACGGGATAAAATATAGCCTATGCCCATTCCAGGGATCTAAGGAATATAATGTTTTGAGACAAGTTGTGATATAGAACACGGCTACATTTGTATATAAAGTAGTTACATACGTAAATTCATATACAGCAGAAACTCGATTCTTGCACATACTTGATACTTGCACACCTCGATTCTTGCAACATAGAAATATTTTTCATTACGCACTCAGACTTGCGACATCCGAAAATTTTGAACTCGATACTTGCAACATTTTTGTATTACTCTTGCGTGCTGTTTTGTTAACGTTTTCTTAGACGGAATAGATTTCGGGAAATCCCCATCGTTTTATGCTGCTGATGAAATGTTGTAATTTGAATCAGTTTTAAGCTGACTATTGAGAGGCGCGGTGTCATAATGGCAAAGAAAAAATTTACGTTGCTGACAATTAAAGACAAAGCTAAGATTTTAAAGAAATTAAGTGCAGGATTTTCCACCAATTCCTTAGCCAAAAGTTTTCATGTGCACGGATCAACAATAACTCGTGTTAAGAGAAATGAAAACACCATAAAGAAATTTGTGGCGCATTCTGAGTCCGGCCCTGTGAGAAGAAAGACGCTTAAACCCTCGGAGTTTCCAAAAATGGAAAGAGCATTGTTCAAATGGTTTGCAAATCAAAGAGCAAATAATTTACCAATTACATCTCATATGCTCAAGGAAAAGGCAACGTTTTTCCATGCCAAAATTCAGGAAAAGTCGGGTGGCTTCCACGCTGGCAATGGTTGGGTTGCAAACTTTAAAAAAGACATGGAATCCGAAGACTCAAAATATGTGGGGAAAAACTGTCAAATAAACTAAATGAAAAAAGGAAAAGGAGCAGATATACAATGCCTATTTTGGAAGCTTTTGCCCGATAGAACTCTTGTGCTCTCTAAAGAAACCTTGGCGCCGGGACATAAAATTAGTAAAGAAAGAATAACTTGTCTTGCTTGTACGAATGCTGCTGGAAATCATAGAGTGAAATTAATGGTTATTGGAAAATCATCAAATCCTCGTTCATTCAAAAATTTTACGGATATGCCGGTTGTCTACAAAAGTAATAAAAGTGCTTGGATGACAATGGCCTTGTTTGAAGAATGGTTTCACAGAACATTTGTTCCAGAGGTAAGTCAATTGTTGATCCTAAAAAAATTCCTTTTATTAATTTAAAATTTCTTAAATCTGTAGGTGAAAGAGTTCCTTCGTGGACAAAATCTTCCCGAAAGAGCTCTTTTACTTCTAGATTAAGCTCCATGCCATCCCAAAGAAGGCGAGTTAAAGAGTAATGATGGTGAAATTTCGGTAATGTGCCTTCCTCCAAACTGTACTGCTGGACCAGAATGTTATAAGGCTTACGAAGCTGAACTACAAAAAAAGCCTATTAAGTCTCATTGTTCGTCGTGGAAAAACAATAGACGAGTATTTGCGAAACATCACCTTAAAAGACGGAATATGTTTTTTAGCTAATGCGTGGAATGCCCTTAATGAGTCTTCAATTCGGTCATCATTTCAAAAACTGTTTAACAAATCATCCGACTGGGATAATGAAGATGTCATTCCTCTTTCAGAGTTACGTTTACAGCTAGCTGACGATGCATTCAATATTCAATCCATTGCAACTTTGCTTCAAGAAGTAGAACCATTGCAGCAAATATCACATTCTGAAATTGAGCAATGGATTGTTGAACCTAATTTGGAGCTCACCGCACAAAATGAAGATCAGTGTACCGATGATGACCTTACTGATGCTGAAGAAACCGGTGACGTGGTACTCAATACGAAGCAAGTTACATCGGAGGAGACTATATCAGCGTTCAATATTTGCTTAGAATGGGCGGGGCAAAACAATGCTTCATTAGACGATATTATGATGCTCCAGAGACTAAGAAGCAGAGTAGTACTGAACAAGCGACTTTGCACAAAACAAACAAAAATTTTAAATTTCTTTAATTAAATTAATACTCGGTACTTGCGACAACCTCGAAACTTGCACCGAGCCCGGTTTTCTTTACGTGCAAGAATCGAGTTTCTACTGTACATATGTGAGTATACATATGTAGATAAGTAAAGCCACCCCAGAGTTCAAAACATCTAAGTTTTGCAGATTAAACAAATTCGAACAATGCGGCAGATACAGGCAATTTCTTCTGATACGCTACGTTTAAATTAAAAACAGAAAGATATGGAAACCGGTAAGCAAATATATATTACTACGTTTTTTCGTTGCGGTCTATTATTCAGTTTTTAGTACCCAGTGTTTCCAGTGTTTTGGCCCATTTGAAACCTAACCTTCCGCGTTGGGCATAACGATATTCATACAATTTGTTTAAGTTGGGGAAGGGCATCATGGGAACTTAGTTTTGTTTTTGGTCCGAAATTAGCACAATTAAAAACGAGTCACGCAAAAGTTTTCCTAGTTTTCGGTTATAAAAACCTAGCATAGAAATAAGTAAATTTGTTTCTTTGCAATTTATATACTATGTATGTATGTATGTATGTAGTATTAAGTGATGTAAGGAAATTATTCAAAAGACTGAGAATCACTGCGTGAGGTCAGCAAAAGGAGGTCTCGTTTATAGTGAGTTAATTTTAATGCAATATGTTTATCTTTAGCTTATTTAGTTACTGAATTGATTTTTTAATAGTGTTATATTTGTTATATCTGGCAGACTCAAGGCGGCTTAACACAAACTTTTGGTAGGGAAGGAAATTGGTGAGTAGCAGCGCTGACAGACGCCTGGGTTTTCGGCGTTCGTTCGTACACAAATACCCAAACATAAATTTGTACATACCTAACACACTTTGATACATTTAAAACGCTTACACAATACTGACACCGCACAGTGCACACGCCGGATGTCCGCTGGCGGACAATGGCCGCGGACCATCATCATGTTGCAATGCAGCCGCTGCTGCTTCCATTTCCGCTTTGTATTCCGGTCCTTGTAGTGCCGGACAGACGGGCATCATGATGATACGGGGATCGACGGATTCGGCTGTTGGCCCTGAAACAGCAGGTGCTGATGCTGAGTTCTCATTCGCCGACTGTTGCATGCCTGGTTTTGAAGCCAAGGTGCTTTGCTGCACACGCTCATCATACGACTGCTCTGATAGTCGAAGTTGTTGTTGTTGTTGAGATAGCGACACGCGATGTTCATTACCGCCAATGGCGTGGCTCTGAGTCCAATAAAAATTTGCGGGAGCTGGTGGTTCTAGTTATAATTTAATTCATTGCAATCATGTAAATGAAAATCTTTTAATTCAACTATCCAAACAAATAAAAGGTGACGTACATTTACATATATCACATATAATGCGTATTGGCAAATCATACCCCCTCTGCTAAACTATGTTTCTTTATATTCCACCTCTAACTGTCTTATGTCGTCTCCACCTAATCTACTATGTAATAAAGAAGACAGGACCAAATATGACGGAGGAAATGCTTTAACAGAAGTAATAATTGAATTACAAAAATACGATATTTGCTAAAAGTTAAATACAAATTTGCTTACATGCATATATTTACATATACATTCATACAATAGTCCTTCCCGACAGGGGATAATAATTAGTAAAAATGCAGTATCATAGGCTATATGTTTTACGAATTGGCGCTATAGGGAACACTGGCAGGGCAGTTATATACAATACGTGTATACGAGTACATTAGTACAAATATTCATATAAACCAACGCTAGAAGCAACATATACTCTTTTCGCAAAATATTGTATATTTTAAATCAGAATATGCCGAATTATATTTTAACTGAGTTGCATCACACCGAAAGAAAACACTGAAACAATTGGCCGAGTGTTGGAAACCATGCCGGACTTTTGGTGGTATTAATAAACAAAAGTGCGGCATTTGGTGGACAGAAAATCCTCATAAGATTCATGAAACAACATTACATTATCAAAGAGAAGAGTACGCAAAAACCATCATTGGGAAATTTTCTTCCAAGGAAGGCGAAACAAAAGATGGTAAACGATATCGGTAGATTTTGGCATATTTTGTGTGCCCGAAAATGCGTGAAAAGGTCTGACAAACTTCTGCTTTCAAGAAGACGGTATATAATACACAGCAACCCAAACGTGCTTCTTTTGAGGGGTTATTTAATGAGTAAAGTTTACGCCAACAAACCGAAGACCATTGAAAAGCCCAATATCAATATGCGTGCCGAAATAGCTGCCATACCGACCGAGATGCTCGAAGAAGTGATGGAAAATGCCCGAAAAAGAGCACAGTATGCGGTGGTCAATGAAGTTGGTAATTTAGTGGATGTTCTTTTTAGAAGGTAGTCCACATAAATTGAACTGTTTAAAAATACACCATTCTTTGCAATCTATTATTTCTTACACAAGTTATGCAACATTCTCATACCGGAAGAATGAAAGTGCACCGTGTATTTCTTTTGCAAGTTGAGAATATTTAAGTATGTAAAATAATATTCGAAAATTTGCTTTAGCGATTAATTAATTTTTTTTTTAAACTGTGGAATCGATTATAGGTTATCCTTATTGGTCAATGATGGTATATTTTGAAAAATTTAAAATTGGCCGTCAAATAGAGATAATTTCATAGGTAACATATCTACACAATTTCTTCAATATATTTTGTGTATTATTTGATGTGTATTAGATCACGTATGTATGTACGTATGTATGTATATGCTCACACACAAAAGTATACTTTATGCTGAAATTTGCACATTAAGTTTGAAAGACATTAACTAAATAATAATAGATACTTGTTTAGAAGCGAGCATATTTTTCTCAGTAGTTACTAAATAATCATATTCAACCAGTTTTTGATTTAATCTTTCACATAAAAGGTAATTAGGGTAATGTGATGATTTGCTGGTATCTCGACCAAAGTCAAACGAGGTTATTTGTTTTTTTACAGTCAACTTTCTAATGCCTGGCCTAATAGAAAACAGGTATAGCGAATAATGCTAAAAAAGGGCCGCGATTTGAAAAGAGCCATCAAAAGGATCCTGGAAAAATATAGAATCTCATAGTCATAGAGAATAAGCATGCGGCTCTACCATTTAGATACAAATGTTTATCATTGCTAATATAGTGAAACAGCCATTTTTGGGTGAGGGATAGTCTCAATTATGGATCGAAGTAGTTGAAAGTTAGATTTTAAATTATTTAATTGCGTGTTTTTTTAATTTGAAGGATTTTGATTTGAGAAAAAATCTGAATACGATGTGCGAATATATCTACAGAAAAAAAAATTACCTAGTAATATGGAAGATTTATTATCACCCTCCTCGATTGACACTAATACTGTAATCACATTTTAATGGAAACTATTTTTCCAAATATAGGTTAAACTTTAATCTAGCTGCGTCATAGTCCAAGTTTTATCATTTAGCAAAAAAGTTTAAAACAGTTTCAATTTAAAAATAATTCTTAGTATAAAATATATTAATAGGAGAAAAAATAACACGCAACATCATACTGGTATTTTGAACATTGATTTTTATGATAAATTTGTAATGGAAGCGACCAAAACTTCGGAATTCTTAGACAGAAATACTAAATAACTTATGAAATTCCCGGTTGGAGGGCGAAAACGACCCAAGTGATACGAGTTTAGATTTGTTTAGAACAGACTAAAAGCGAAAACTTCATTATTTTATTATATCGGTTAATTACAAGAATATCATTCGATGTACAAACTAAAAAACTGAACTATTACATATTTCATTCATTCATTAACTTAGTACAAGAGTTTATATTTTAGTTGCTTCTAGCGCCATTATGTAGTTGACGTATGTTCGTTAATTTCTTACACACAGTTTTTGAAATGATTGACTACTTACGCTATGAGGCGTTCACACTCTTGGCAAATGTTCTGGCCTGTCGGCAATCCACCAGTGTTTGGCGGTTTTGGTGTATTTACCGGAGCGTTTACATGCCTTGTGGCAGATGGCTGATAGTGTTGTTGTTGTTGTTGTTGTTGTTGTGGTAGTTGGTGGTGTTGATGGTGTTGGTAATCTTGATTGAAGACTGTGATTTCGATTTTTTTTGTGTAAGTGGTTTGAAGGAGGCCAAATTAATGCAGAGATTGAGACAATGTGAAGATGAATCGTTGACACGTTTGATGTCGAAATTGATTAAAACAAAAACATGTAACGGAAAAATTAAGAAAACATAGGTAATTTGTTAACAATGGTGCAAGAAATATTATAATAGTTTAAGGTTAGTGAAGTATTTTAAAGTAAACAAAAAGCATACACGTAGATTAATGGACAGTATTACATACACGCATACATATGTATGTACATATATGAACCCGAAACATTAAAAACCGTTCAAGGTCAAGCAAGGCTATTTTTAAAAATCTGTAATATGACTCTACATTCACTGTTACCGTCCGAGTCTCCCATGTCGATTTTTATTTTATAGAAACTGTTCAAAGCAGTTTACATATTGTCGTTTACATTCCCCAAGGCTTTAAATCGAAATTTCACATTTACAAACAAAAATTGAAGATGGCTTATGGAATGGTTTCCAACATTTTGCAAAAAAGCTAATAAATGGCGAATTTTTAACAAGTAGTTTGAAACAATCAAAACTCACAGCAAATTAATGTATATTGAAAACCAATATTTTCCTTAAAAGTTCATTTAAGGCCTTAGGACATGTTAGCAACAATGTTTGTCTACAATAATTTATTCCACTACAGTGTCTGATAAAAATATGTTCCCGCCATTATTTAACGTATAAAGGATTTTAGCCAAAGCAATGTAATGCCGGTAATTCTCGTTACCTGGAGTTGATTGTCCAGTTTCTTCCTCGCGTAAGAACTTCAATACTTCCGACTTGTCAGGTTGGTATTCCTTTTCATTTTTCTTAAAGTTGACACTGAAAGACAAGAATCGTATGAACTTAATTAGTTCAGCAATTTAATAACAAAAGTTGATGAACATATGAGGTGTTCAAATAATTTATGGTATTACGATGTTCTGTTGAACCGAGCTCCAGCGTAAAGATAAATAAAATTCATCACAACTCAAAAAAGATATCTTCTGGGCTACCTCAAATTTCAACTTCCACTGGTTTCCCCTCTTCGGCCGGCATACATCAAGCTCGCAGCAAAGCAATGGCGTTTTATAAATTAGATACATTAGCACATAATGAAAACAAATGAAACAGAAAAGCTTTCTCCCTTCAATTTGTATTTAGCGTATATATTTTTGCACGCAATCACGAACGACGTACATAAATACATATGTACCTAGTCGTTATTTGTATTGGAATAACAAAATACCACAAGAATCCGCCAAAATAATTTAAATAATCCGATGAGGGCTATAATAACAATATTCTGTCTCATCCACTATCACTCATTTGTCCCTTAGTTTTTGCTGTTTCCTTTTTACGAGCTAGCTTTATATTTTCTGTTTTAAGCAACTCTTGTAATGCCTATGAATTGTTGTTGGTCTAATTCCTCGAAATTGTGTGTACGTACATATGTATATTTATATGCATCCATTTCACTTACGTACACACATACAATAACTTTTCGTACTTACCCAAGGACACCGCCTGCCAGAACTTCAGCTTGGGCAGAAAGGGTTTCCGCAATAGATTCCTCGCTATAAATGCCGACCGGGGTGTTATATTGTTTATTCACGATACTCTTCACGCTGCCATCGCCGCCATTGGCCTGGATATGGATGAAAAGAAGAAAATTATTAGAGACTGCAACCATGCGTACCTAAATATTAGTGACAATGACACGAAAGAGGAATGAAAGTTTGAAAAAAGTTTCCTAAATTGTCACATAAAAACTGCTCCATTTGGAACGTTTAAGCATTCGAGGACGCTTTGCAATTTAATTCAATTTAGCATCTTAAGCGCAAGAGAATTCCTCACTAGCTTTATAGACTTTCATATCAACTGCGCACAGTGCATCGACTGTGGCCAAAAATTATGAAATCGTAACCTTTGTTTAATAAATATTAGATATGCAACATCGATGTGAAACCTCCAACTATAACTAAAAATGGTGTCATTGACATTTAACTGACGTACAGATTTGAAGTAAAAATATCTCTTATTATTAAAATATATTTATATTATTGTAATAAAAATGATTTTTTTACGACAGGAGTTCTCAAAGGCAAACCCGATTTATGATTTTTTGCATGGAATATTTAACATTTTAAAGTTGAAAAAGGGTATATCAATTTTTTTTATATTTTAAATGCATAAGTATCTATGTAGATTATCTTTACAAAGTTTCAGCTGCAGAGGCCACCAATATCGACCCTTTATTAATTTTTTGAAGGATCACTTTCAGTACAAATTATTATAATTATAGTTATACATACAAATTTTGTAATCTCAGGAATACAAATAAGAAAATTGTTAAAAAACAAAAATAATTATTGGTTAGGAAAGATAAAATATGACTTCCTCCTACCCGACGCCTTGAGAAAATGTCCATAAAATATTGTGTGCCTGTATATTCCCTGCAAGAATTATTTGTTCATTAATTTATCTCTACTCCTTCTACTTTTGGCTACACTTTTTACTGGAAATACCAATTGAATCGTCAATTTTGATGTTTCGGCGAACATCTCCCACAATTTGTGGTGTGTGTCTTGATGTTGTAACAAAAATTGAGGGGCCTACAGTTTTACGCCAACTCCAAACGGCAAATGATTTTTGTGAAAGAAATACACTCGGAGGTTTGTCATTGCCTGCCGAGGGCGATCACATTCGAGGAGTATGAATTTCTGTGTCGATTGGGATGCGTATGATAACACTTTTCCTCAAACATGTATATGTGTGGTAGGCGTGTCTAAAGCTCTTTCTCTACTAGATTTTACTAGTTTATCATATAAATTACTGTGGTTTTATATTAAACGACTACAAAAAATCTATTATTTTGGTCTTGATGACCTTTATTATCAACTCTTCTGCTAAGACTAATTTTATAATTTTAATTATCTACTATTTATAACTTAAAAATTACTTATGCTAGCACTATTGACTAATTGCTAACTTATTTGTTTGTGTCCCAATATTCCGCGTATGCCGGATGTTGGTTTGCTAATTGTTGAGTTTAAAATGTTTATTGCAATAGTTGCATTAATGTTGGTCAGCATTAATCTCTGACTATAGTCGCGTGCCGGCTGTTGATTTATTAATTATTGGTAACTTCTTATTTCTTATTTATTGTATATTGTTTAGTCAGCATTATTCTGTTAACTACAGTTAACTTTAATGCTGCTAACTCCTCCGCCGTCAAAAACGAACGTCCGTTCGTTTAAACTATTAGGGTTGTTGGCACTTTTGACGTGGGAATTTCCGATGTGTCTTCTTTACTATTGGCCACATTCTCGCTTACATTGTAGCTCGATAGTTCTATTGGGTTCGTCTTAAAATTCTTCCTTATGATTGATGCAGTCCCTATTGTTGCTAGACTGATCAGACAAATAACTACTAATGAAGAATTTGTGAGTAAATGATTGGTGTTATTTATATGGAGTTCCTTTATCACCTCAAGGCTAAAAATTTCTTCCTCTTTGGATTGCAGGTAATGATTTGCTAGTTAGTATTTCATTAAAGGAGTGTTTTTGGTTGTCGATTAAAACTTTGGAATTATGATATTGAACGGCGTATGATCCCACAAGATTTATTTTTTGGTTGTCAATTTCAATTGTACCATTATACTGGTTTAGTAATATGATGCCTTGGGAGATGTTTTCCACTGACGGGATGTGCTGATTATTTACTAGAGTGCATTCTGCTGGTTCGCTTCTGAGTAGTTGCGGGACACAAGTAGTATTACTAATATCTGCCATATTCTTATAGTTACAAATTCGTATATGATTATTCTCACTACATTATGTTACTACTTATGTTTACTACAAGTTACGATATCCTCATATGGAATTTTATTAATATATTTATTTTTCTCTATGGGTTTGATAAAAATTGAATTACAAATTTCTTCGCTTGTTAATGGTATTCCTACCATATAAAATAACATTGTTTCATTTGAGGCAATTTTTATATTTGCAAGTTCTAGCGATTCTTCTACATTATTTAATGTCGAAAATTATTTTATTTATTACTACTTGATTATTGTTATTGTTTATTATATTATTTATTTGATTATCTAAAATTACTAAGTCGTCATTAATGGGGATTCCCAGCGATCCATTTCCAGACTTTCCCTATTGTTTCTATAGATTTTTTGGAACCTTTTTGGTCGGAGTCTATTTAGGTAGGTTTGTGTAAGTGTTAATTCATTTATCAGGATGTATAGAAAGGGATTTTCTGATGTTATCTTGGTTTTAATAGTGTTGTCTATTTCGTGGAGTCAACTTGTTAGAAATGAGAAGGCGCAAATGTTAAAAGAGCTTTTTCATCCACAAAATTTGTAAGTGCGATCGAGAGAATTCAACATAGCAATTTAATTCTACCATACCAATAAAACCCATTTTCACCATATTTTGCTATATTTAGAGCAGAAAGGCTATTGCGGAGGCGAGCGGCTGCATGTGTTCAAAAAGAAGATAAGTAATAAATCAAAACCATAGAAGAAAAATAATTAAACAAAAAAACCCGTTACTGGATCGCGAGAAGCAACTTGAGACGGCAGATGAGTTATGCAACAATTGAGGATAAGAGAAGGGTTGAAAAGGAAAGGGGGAGTCGTCAAAAGAATATTCTTTCGAGTTTTCGGCAATTTTTGTGTCAATCGCCATCAGCGCGTGCACATGTACGCAAATGAATGATGCGCGCATTTGGACAAAAGTTCTAGAATATTCTCGGATATTCTAGAAAAATGCCAGCAATTTGTGAGACTACGTTGCCAAAATGCATTATTGTCTGATATTGCCGTCGCTTGACATTGCTGAATGACCGTCGATGGTTTGTAAAATTGAAGATTTCAGCATTTTTGTGTTCGTCGTGAAAAGGATTGTTGCGGAGAACATTTGCGTGCGCGGGGAGATGAAATGCTTGCGCTGAAAAATTGCGCATGTGTGAATGAATCTTTTCTTGAGTCTACTTATGTAAGTACATATGCATAATGAACGATAGTAGATTTTTCATTAAAATATATAATTTTGTCATGTTTTTATTAAACTTATTTTTGACTTAGAAAATTAGTAAATAAAGATTAGTTGATAGGTGCATATACATTTGTATGTATGTAAATATGTACATACAATGTGCATGTGTATAACTTCAACCTTGACCTACGCTAAATCTTAATCACATCACAGCGCATCGCAACCGCAGCTGCACTTGTGCCTGCACTAGTGGTGGCAAATATTTCGTATCTGTGACTTTGTCACTGCTACTCAAAAGGCACTGGTCGCAGCAGTGACAGCTTTTCTAAAGTAGCAGTGACTCAACGTGACAATAAATCAATCGGCATGAGTGTGTCTGTCACGGTTACTGTGAATATTTAAAATGGGCACGGTTTATGGACAGCGACTGATACAAAATAGCAGCGACTGTAGTAGCAGTTACAATAATGTATCGCAATACAAGAACTGTGACAAAGTAGCAGTCGCGGTAACATTGGAAACCGTGACAAAGTAGCAGTCGCGGTAACATTGGAAACTGCGACTAAGGAAATTGTAGTCACAGTAATATATCAAGAAGGTGCATTTATTTCTATTGTGAATAACTTTTCATTTTAAATAAATGTGAATGTCCTGGGGATTTGGCTGTTTTATTTTGAAAGTTCAAAACGTTTATTTTGTGCTATCGTAAAAAGTGTGTGTTATAACGAATTATTAAAGATGTCTTTCAAAAAATCTAAAACTAGTGCGCTTTGGCAATTTTACGAAAGAGTGGACGATACCTTTGCAAAATGCAATATTTGCAAAAGTAAAATTTCTTTTAAGACGTCCACAAGCAATTTAAAAAAGCATATGGAACGGAAACATCCGACGGTGCTAATACAAGAGCCTATGGTAAGTTTTGAGAAATTGTATTAATATATATTAATACATGCGTATGATCTATGCAGAAATCCAATTCATCAATTCAGAATGAACTCGTCATTGATGTTACGGAAGAACAACCATTAACCTCCAAAGCTAAGGCAAAAAGTATGACTAAGACGAAAATTTTGACCGTGCACCGGAAAACTCCAAAAGAGAATTTAAATAAAAACCTGCTCCACTTATTTACGGTAGATTTACAACCGTTTAGCGTAGTGGATGACAAAGGTTTCAGAGAGTTTGTAAAATCATTGAATCCGGACTATGAACTTCCAAGCAGGCGGGCTATTTCACAAACTATGATCCCTGCGATGTACGAAGAGTGTAAATTTAAAATGAGAGAAATTATTGACAGCGGTGATCAATTTTGTATCACAACGGATTGTTGGACATCCCGCAATGTGTCTAGTTTTATTGCGGTCACAGCACACTTCGTCTCGCAGGAATTCGAACTAAGGTCCATACTTTTGGCGGCTTCTGAATTGAATATAAATCATTCGGCCGAAAACTTAGCAAATGCAATACAAAAAATTGTAAGTGACTGGAATATTCAGAATAAAATCTTAATTGCTGTTTCGGACAACGCTAGCAATATAAAAAGTGCTCTTATTGCCAAATTAAATTGGAAGCATTTCGGGTGCATGGCTCATACAATGAATTTAATTGTAAAGGAAGGGCTACGAGTACCCGAAATTTCCCTTATAATAGAAAAAATAAAATGTATAGTAGCATATTTTAAGAAAAGCTCTTCTGCTAACGAAGCCTTTTTTAATTATCAGCGTAACAATGGCAAGGAGCCGCTAAAGCTTATACAGCAGGTTGAAACAAGGTGGAATTCCACACTTGCAATGATGGATCGATTTGCCGCATTGGAAGAAGCAATAAAATGCTCACTGGTAATTTTAAATAAATCCATTCCAACTCTATCCACCGAAGAATGGAAGATTGTTAACGATTTATGCAAAATATGCCAACCATTCAAAGATGCTACGGTAAGCATAAGTGGCGAAACGTATTGCACGGGATCGCTGGTGATTCCCATTACAAATGGTCTTCTGGACGTTTATAGGCATTTTCAAAAAGAAGTGTGGCCAAATGCAGTGAGAAATGTTATCGACATTTTTGTAAATGGTATTCGAGAGCGGTTAGGAAGCATACAAAAGAGCAATACATTTTCGGTGGCTACCTTTTTGGATCCAAGATTCAAATTATTAGCCTTGACGGATGAAGTAGCAGCACAAAATACAAAAAAAACTGTAAAAAGTTACCTTATGGATCTGTATAGGGAAGAACCGGTGCTGCTGCCTGAATGTTCAGAAGAAGCTACAGAGCACACATTTTCCATATGGAAATCATTTGATCAGTGTGCCATCCAAAATAAACCAAAAGGCAGTGCTGAAGCAAAAAGCATTATCGAAATGCAGCGGTATTTAGAAGATGGGTTAATCCATAGGGGGAAAAACCCATTTCAGTGGTGGTGCGAAAACAAATACAAATATCCAAAATTAGCTGAATTGGCAAAAAAACATTTATGCTCATTAGCTTCTTCCGTTCCCGAAAGAGTTTTTTCTAAAGCAGGTCAAATAGTCAGTGACCGACGTTCACGATTAAGCGGGAGAAAAACTGAAATGTTATTATTTTTAAATACCAATGAAAAGTATATGTAAACATGTATCCCATATATTATTTATCATAACTTTTATTTTATTCCTTATCTTAATTACTACTTTTTTTAACTTTTGTATTTACAAGTGTACTATATCGTAGATTAAGTTTCAGCTGACTGATAATGCTAATGAATTTTTAAGTTTAAGTTAAGGGTATTTAGCCTTATTAAAATGAACTAAATGTGCAAAAATGAATTAAAATCTTACTTTAAAGTAAATTTTTTGATTGCAAAAACTTGAAAATGTGATGTTATTTTTGTATTTATGTAGAAACTCGCGTTTCTGTACTTGTGTTTGAAAATAAAGTCTGAAATTATATAATAATAAATACAAACAATATTCTGACTTAAGTTTCTTAAAGAAGCCATCCAAAACCACGACTTTACTGTTTACAAAATCAGTTACTGCAAGTATAGTATAATTATGAAACTGTGCGATACTGCGAAAATTCTATTCCTTCCAAACTCTCCTTTAATAACAACATCCTTGGTGTCAACTTTCGTAATCAGTAACTGAAATTGTAAAAACTAAAAATTTCATTTTGGGTATATGCACTTTGCGTTTGTTTTTATTAAATACACATGAATGTGGTGCGTACACGTTCCGGAAACCAAAAGTTAGTATGACAATTACAGGTATATTTCATAAAAGTTATACAAATTACCTCTGAAATAAAAATTTCGGCTTTCAAGTTCTTAAGCCATCCAGTCTCATTCTTGGGGTTTCATTGTTAAACTGTAAGTTCTCCGGGTTTCGTTCAGATTTATCAATAAGTATTGCATTAACATCATGCCGTTTGTCGAGTAAGTTACAACATATACAATATTCTAAATTGGAATGTGAATAGCAATTGCCATTTTCATATAGAATTAACTTATCATAGTGCACCATTCAATGCTGATATCTCTTGCAAGAACTTCTGTCGCATGGCATTGGCCAAACACAATTGATTATGCAAACCGACTATGGTCCGACTATATTCAACTTTAAAATCTGACTGCTGTTACTCCATAATTTAACTATATTTACCGATTTTTGATTCAGCTGAAATTTCTCACCAAAATCGAATAAGAATAATCAAAACAAAAAAGGGGGAAAAACAGAGATGCCAGCTATTCTGTCACTATTTTGTCGCAGTCACCGTTTAAAGTCACTGTTACTGCAAAGTCACAGTCACAAATAACGCTGTTCCTCAAAAGTCACGATATCGCCCATCTCTAGCCTGCACCAGCGCTGAATATTCTAAAATATCTGAAACTACATACGTACATACATACATGGATGCATTTATTAAGCAATTCATGCGCGCATCATTCATTTGCGTACATGTGCACGCGCTGATGGCGATTGACACAAAAATTGCCGAAAACTCGAAAGAATATTCTTTTGACGATTCCCCCTTTCCCTTTCAACCCTTCTCTTATCCTCAATTGTTGCATAACTCATCTGCCGTCTCAAGTTGCTCCTCGCGATCCAGGAACGGGTTTTTTTGTTTACTTATAGTGCGCACAGTCGCCGACGCAAACGCACGTTACGTGTCAGCTGACACGATCAAACTTATGAGAGCGCCATGTAAATGCAAACTCCTCAACGTGTTCGCGTGACGGGTACGCGCGACGTGTACGTGTGTAATCAGATAAATTTAGATTTTTGCCGTGAAGCCGTGTCAGCTGAGTGCTCTCTCACCGCACAGTGTTGCCAAGCAGAACTTTTTAAAATCATTAACAAAATAACCTTATAAAAATTTAAATTTTTATTAAATTAATTTAAAATCGATGTTTAATAATGTTAATTATAGATAAATGAACTATTTGCATTTGTTGGTTTTTGGCTTTGGTTTATTATACAATGAAAAATTGTAATTGACAACGCGGATGTGTGTAAAAGTATGTATGCAAACAAAGGAATGGCAACATTGTGTTGATGCATACAAACACAGTTTTATGTACGCAAAGTTTGTTTACAAAACATACGCGCGGGCACAAGTTTTGCTCAAATTTGTATATCTCCCGACAAACAGACACGGCAAACGTACACGTCGGTGACTGTGCGCACTATTATTTTTCTTCTATGGTTTTTGTTTTGAGTTATAGTGCGCACAGTCACCGACGCAAACGTACGTTACGTGTCAGCTGACACGATCAAACTTATGAGAGCGCCATGTAAATGAAAACTCATCAACGTGTACGTGTGGCGGTTACGCGCGACGTTTACGTGTGTAATTTGAGAAATTTAGATTTTTGCCGTGAAGCCGTGTCAGCTGAGTACTCTCTCACCGCACAGTGTTGCCAAGCAGAACTTTTTAAAATCATTAACAAAATAACCTTATAAAAATTTAAATTTTTATTAAATTAATTTAAAATCGATGTTTAATAATGTTAATTATAGATAAATGAACTATTTGCATTTGTTGGTTTTTGTCTTTGGTTTATTATACAATGAAAAATTGTAATTGACAACGCGGATGTGTGTAAAAGTATGTATGCAAACAAAGGAATGGCAACATTGTGTTGATGCATACAAACACAGTTTTATGTACGCAAAGTTTGTTTACAAAACATACGCACGGGCACAAGTTTTGCTCAATTTTGTGTATCTCCCGACAAACAGACACGGCATACGTACACTTCGGTGACTGTGGGCACAATTATTACTTATCTTCTTTTTGAACACATGCAGCCGCTCGCCTCCGCAATAGCCTCTCTGCTCTAAATATAGCAAAATATGGTGAAAATGGTTTTTATTGGTATGGTAGAATTAAATTGCTATGTTGAATTCTCTCGATCGCACTTACAAATTTTGTGGATGAAAAAGCTCTTTTAACATTTGCGCCTTCTCATTTCTTACAAGTTCTCTGCTGCAACTACATTGGCTTTCCCAGGTTTGTATTTTAATTCATAGTTGTATTCTTCAAGTATGTATGGCTTTCCATCGTTTTAGTTTGGAGTTATTATTTTTATTACTGAGGGCGTATGTAAGTAGTTGGTGATCTGTATGTATTACAACTTTTGCTGTACCGTATAAATAGTTTCTAAAAGAGTTAAGTGCCCATATAATGGCAAGCATTTCCTTTTCGTTGACTGCGTAATTTTCTTCAGCCTTGTTCAATGTTCTTGATATAAAGTTTATTGGCTTGCCATTTCGCTCTAAAACGGCGCGTATGGCATACTTTGAGGCGTCAGTAGTTAGGTCAAATTCTTTTTTGTAATCAGGGTATTGTAAAACTACGTCTTTAGATGTCAGTGTGGATTTAATTTTGTTGAATGCAGATTTAGCTTCTTCATTTAGATTTATTTGGATTTTTTTCGAGCTTCTTTTAGACATTCTTCCTTCCTCACCTCTAAGAAGGGATGCTAGTGGTTTGGCTAATTTGGCATAATCCTTGATAAATGTTCTATAATATCCGGATAAACCTAAGAATGATCGTAAGTCCTTGATCGTCTGCGGGTATGGAAAATTTAATATTGATTGTACTTCGGAAGGGTTTGTAGAAATTCCGTCGGAAGATACAACCAATCCTAGGAGTTCAACCTGCTTTTTGAAGAATTCGCATTTATCGATTTGGACTTTCATATTTGCTCTACTGAGGGTATCGAAAATTGTGTCTATGTGTTCGGAGTGTGACTTTTCGTCCTTACTAAATATGATTATGTAGTCTATGTATACATAACATATTTTGCCTATGTATTGTCTTAATATGTCGTCAAGCGTCCGTTGAAATATGGCTGGGGCATTTTTCAAACCAAACGGAAGTCGGGTGAACTCGTATTTTCCATTGTTCACTCAAAATGCTGTTTTTCCACGTCAGATTCCTTAAGAAGAATTTGATGGAAACCGCTTTTTAGGTCAATCACAGAGAAAATTCGGTTTTCTCCTAGTTGAGAGAGAACTTCATTTATTTCAGGTATTGGATACCTATCTGCAGTTGTGACTGTGTTTAACTTCCTATAGTCTATAACCATTCTAAATTTTTTTTCGCCAGACACGTCTGCTTTTTAGGCACTACCCATACAGGTGAGTTATAGGGTGATCTTGATTGTCGTATGATACCGTCGTATAATAATTTATTTACTTGCTTTTCAACTTCTTGTTTAAGGCTAATAGGATAAGGGTAGGATTTGGAGTATATAGGCGTGTCTGAATTTGTTCGAATTTCTACAACTACCTTTGTTGTGTAGGTTAGTTTTTCGTCCGGTTCGGAAAATAGATTTCGGTGCTTTTGTGCTAGTTTCCTAATTGCATGTTTTTCTACTGTACTCATATGTTCGTCGCGGATTTGTATTAAGTTGACGTCCTGTACACTATATTGTCTCAGATGGATTCCTTTCGCATTTGCCTTGACCATATAATTTCCTTTTGTGTGTATGATTGCTGAAAGTGTTTTTAAGCTATTGTTTCCTAGTATGGCATGGAAAGTGGTAAGTGTTGGCAATAGGAAAAATTTTAACTTGCAATATTCCAAATTGAAAAGATTTAGAAATGTATGATGTGTAATTGTTATTTTGCCACCTACTGAGTTTGCTATTGATTTGTCTACTAAACTTGATTGGATGTAAATTTTATTGGGTCCGGTATCCACTAATAAGGTAGCGAAGAGCTATTTAATATAAAAAATGTACGTCAGTGAGGTCAAGCGTTTCTTCAATTGTGTCATTGTAATTTGGTTCATTGTATGTTTGCTCATTGCAGTCGTATTAGTCATTGTAGTTGTATAGGCTTTCGTTATATTGGTCCTCTGGTGATTCGTTAGAATTTATGTGAAAGTTCCTTTGTATTTTTTGTGGAGGGTTGTTTATCATTGTAGCGTTTGATGGTATTTTACCTGATTCTTGGGGTCTTGGCCGATTTGCGTAATTAACGGCTCTTGTCCTTATACTCTCATCTACGTCCATCGGTCGAGGTGGTTTAGGGGGTCTAGGAGGAGCAATGTTTTGATGTGAACTATATAGATTCTGGTGTTGTTGCCTACATTGTTGACTAAATTGAGTTGGATTCCGATTTGAATGAAAGTTGAATGTTAGAGAGATCAAGGTTTAGTTGATTACGATGGTAGATTTGTGGGTTAGAATATGTCGATTTGGTAGATAAGCTAGTTCAGGATAAAATTTGGATGAGGTTTGAGGGTTTAATGGTTGATGATATCTAGGTTGGGTGTATTGCTGTTGTGGCTGTTGCTGATTTGTGCGTTGTTGACGAGAAGCTGATGGTGTGATATGGGTTTGGTTATTAGTGCCAACGAAAAGACGATTTGTTGTTTGAAGTATATGTGATATGTCATTTGGTACTCTAGAGTGCCTATGTCTCGTTTGTCTGGGTAATGAGTAGTCAAGCAGCGGGAGATTGCTGTCCAGTCTAGAGGGGTGTTGTAGGATTCTAAGGCTATATCTGCCTTTCCAACTATTTTATTTCTGATGACATTAAAATGCCGAAATATTTTGGTGTTCCTTTTGAGGATTTGTGGTTTCTTAAAATTCGCTCGAAGCTTTTTTTCCAGGAACTAAATTCTGAGACATTTCCTGAAAATTCCTTTAGGGATCTCACAATGTCTGGAATCTTATCCATTTCGTTCGTGTTGTTTTGGAATTGTTCGTCTATTGTTTGGTCCGTAATGACCGGGTTTATTTTATTATTAAGGATATTATGTACTACATTAGGTACACTTGACTCTATTGCTAAACTTACCATGTTTTTTATCTTGTTCGCCAATTCTGGCGAAATCATGTTACTAGGGCCTGACAGTGATGTTGGTGCAGCAGGGGGATTAATCCCGAGTACGGGGGGTCTAACTAGATTGTTTGGATTTGCTATTCTAAATTTTTCAAAATTTATACCTCGTTTTTAATTTAAATATTTATTTTTTCTGTTATCCCTTCTAAGAAGGGAGCTTTTTTACCCTGGAGGGTCCGGTCAACTCCTGAGTTGGCTACGGAGTCGCAGAGTTAAGCAATATTATTTTCAGTCTCTTTTATATTATTGGCTGTACAAACCGCATTTTATTTTTTTTTGTGGTTATTTATATTTACTTGCAGTATAGCTAAAAAGAAAATTCTGTTTGGTTCTTTAATTTATTAATACAAATGCATACATTTGTGGGTTGATTTTTAATATGTTAGTTTTTTCTTTACACTGTCTTTTTCGCGGAGTTTTTTTATTTTTGTTAACGGCGCTTTTAGACTTTCTCATAATTTAAAACTGACTTTGCCGAACCGAACAGCTTTTTATTTAAGCTCGGGCGCCAATTACTGTCGATTTAAATTAAACGACTAAAAAAAATCTATTATTTTGGTCTTGATGACCTTTATTGTCAACTCTTCTGTTAAGACTAATTTTACAATTTAAATTATCTACTATTTATAACTTAAAAATTGCTTATGCTAGCACTATTGACTTATTACTAACTTATTTGTTTGTGTCCCACTATTCCGCGTATGCCGGATGTTGGTTTGCAACTTGTTGAGTTTAAAATGTTTATTGCAATGGTTGCATTATTGTTGGTCAGCATTAATCTCTGACTATAGTCGATTTACCCTGCGCGTGCCGGCTGTTGATTTATTAATTATTGGTAACTTCTTATTTCTTATTTATTGTATATTATTTAGTCAGCAATATTCTGTTAACTAACTTTAATATTGCTAACTTATAATTAAGCTCTATGCCAAATTTCTTTCGGAAAACTGGAGCCTTCTGAATGTTTCCATTTTTTCTGCAGGCAATTTCAAACCTCCGAGTATATTTCTGTATTAAAAGGATTATCACAAGAATCATCTGCGTAATCATTGAGGGCCACTCAATTTGTGATATCTATCTAAATAGCAATATTATCATAATCGAAAGTGATATAAAGTCCCATGTATATAAAAAATTTTGCACGATTTTCTCAACGCTCTTACCAACAGCATTGAGCAGCGAAACTATTAATTTCATGGTGTTTCTTAGGTAATTTGGAATCTCTCCATTTACATCGATATTATCTGCAAAAACCTTCAGCGTAGATTTAAATTTCCTAGCGTTAGTTAAAAATTCTGCAACTTAATTAATAATAATTCAATTAATCGATAAATAAAATTTGAAGGTGAGAAGTGTCCAGCGTGAGCGCGCTTTCACTTAGTGTACGCTGGGTTCAAATCTCGGATGATGTGCATAATATCAGAAAAACTCAAAAAATAATTTACTAAACCCGGTTCAAATTCGTATATGTATTTGTGGTACAACAATTTCTGTACAATTCATTAATCCACCCACTGATATTTTTTCGCGGGGTTGGAAGTCAATTTATTTAATTAAATTCAGATGTAATCTACATAACATACAAATATGTGCATCTAATAGATTTCATGAATTAATTCCGTTAAATTTCAAGAACCAAGTGGAAGTCAGTAGTTATAAGGAAGGTATTCGATGAATTGGAGAATGGTAGGCAGCCGTCTACAGCATGCATATATACCTGTTGTGTCTTAGAAAGCTGCATTATTTTCTTCCTAAAAAGTGAGTTGAAAGTGTGTTACGGTTTTGTCTTAAAACTACTAGAAAACGTATACGTTTTTGTATTTATATGTTCATTGCATTTTCTTGATGGCACCACGCAGCAATACATTCCCCAATACTTGTCGTAAATCATTTCTTGGGGTTCAGCTCTATAACTTTAATTTCGTTCAAGACTAACTATAAGTGAAATCTCCCGTTATATTAGTGCGTAAATTAACCTTTTTTTTTTTGGATAACTCTACCTTTCGTTCCGGAATCTTACGTACTTACTTACTCACTTAATTGGCGCTATAACCGCTTAGCGATTTTGGCCGAACTTTTCCTACAATTTGTGGTGTGCATCTTGATGTTGTAACACAAATTGAGGGGCCTTAAGTTTTACGCCGAGTCCGAACGGCGAATGTTTTTTTGTGAGAAGTTATTTCATGGCAGAAATACACTCGGAGGTTTGACAATGCCTGCGAAGGGACGACAGCTATTAGAAAAAACTTTTCTATAATTTTTTTATGTTTCTTGCTCCGGCCAGGATTTGAACCCGGCACCCACCGATTGAAGCGCGCACACGCTACACACTCGGCTACGGCGGCCGCCTCCTGGAATCGGCCCTGTATATAAACATACATGTATCCATACATGAAGCATATGCATAAAAGGAAATGAATTTCAAATGTTATTTTATATATACATGCGTATATACCTATTTGCCATTAGAAATTATAGATCAAAATAATGTTTCTCTGTGAGCTTTGCCGTTTTGTGTTGTATGTGGTCCTAATAAATTTCGTTTAAGAACTTATGCCGTAATAATAATTACTTCATTAGTTGGGTAGTATAGTTATACATACATTTCTGTCTAATCGAAACAATTTAAGCATTTATTCATAGTTGTACCAGGGAACTTGTAAGAAACGAGAAGGCGCAAATGTGAAAAGAGCTTTTTCATCAACAAAATTTGCGGGTGTCACCGAGAGAATTCAACAATTCTACCATACCAATAAAAACCATTTTCACCATATTTTGCTATATTTAAAGCAGAGAGGCTATTGAGGAGGCAAGTGGCTGCATGTGTTTAAAAATAAGTAAACAAAAAACCCGTTTCTGGATCGCGACATGATGCAATAAACAAAAGCGATATACGTAGTGACAGCTCATTTCGACGCTCCCTTAGATTGCGAATACCGAGAGAAAGGGGAAGAAAAAAGGGTCCTTTGGGAGAATTAAAAAACTTAGATTTTAACAATTTGTTATTAACATTGTATATTAATATAATCTATATGCTATATCTTGCGGGATACTTGTAAAACAAATATTTACTAAGTTTGAACACTAAAATTTTTTCTTTATTTAATGTTGATATAAGTTAACACCCGCTAGCGCGCTCATGGGAACATTCCATTAAAGGAGCGGATCGGACATCTGGAGCAGACAAACATTCTACACCAAGGGCGAAGGAGAAGGATCAGCAGCAGCTAACTAACTAGGAACAACGTGGATAGAATAAAATATGCTTGTAAGTAGAGTGCCCGACCTCCAAATAAATTAAGCAAGTGAATTTTATTATAATTTTTTTTAAATATAGAAAAGTGATTATATAGCTAAGCAATTAATACTGATAATAACTGTGAAGTAAATTAAGAAATAAAGAATTTAAAAAAATTTTATTGTTAGTGGAGTAAACTAGCTAAGCGCCCAAAGCTCGCTGTATTTGTATTAAACTGAAGATCTGTAATAAATTTTATATTTAAATATGGATGAAATGCAACTTCGTGCAGTAGTTAGTGCCGCCGTAAAAGTGGCTACTGATCAGACAAAAAAATATTTTCAAGTAGTGATTGACGAAATGACAGAGAGACTTTCTAAGATAGAGACCCCGACGAAAGTTGAAGAATACCAAGAAATTACATTTGATTCTAAAATAGAATGCAACGTGTCGTTAGATGTAGTCAAGTCATTGCCAGATATTTCTGGTGAACAGACTCGATACGTATCATGGCGACAGGCGGCTCATGCCGCTTATAAAATTTTCGAATGTTATCCTGGGACTTGCAAACACTACCAGGCCGTGGCCATTATACGTAATAAAGTTACTGGACGAGCGGATTCTGTGCTATCCTCGTTCAAAACTGTTCTTAATTTTAAGGCTATTATAGCCCGACTAGATTTTTCTTACGCAGATAAGAAACCTATTCACGTCATTGAGCAGGAAATGTCCACGCTCCGTCAGGGAGGCCTAACAATCAATCAAGCAAAAATTCAGATGATCGTTTGCACAGACCATCAAATATCAGGTCCTATCCTATTGCCAATAGTCCTCATTTTAACAGATTAGTAAGTGATCAGGTTCAACAAAAGGTTACTCCTATGGACATTGATCCCAGCCTATCTAACTGAGGCGTCCTACCCAACAAAAATTGTCCTCCTCTCGTAATCACCCGACCTACCCTTCAGGCAGGACTCCATTCGGGAATCCGCTCCCAACCAGTGCCACTGCCGGGAATGCAAAAAGACCACACGGTAGCGACCAATTTACTTACAATAAGTTACAACGAATAAATACCTTAAACCAGTGCGCGAATTATGATGTAGAAGAATTCTCTCCTAAGTTTCATTATAAACCAGGAAAGGAGAATGTTGTCGCTGACGCGCTGTCAAGACAGCACATTATTGCTCTAAGCACAGGCAGATCTGATGAGACTATTCATAGCGAGGAATCATCGACAATGGCTATTAAAACAGTTAAATATCCTATTAATTGCTTGAAGATGGGAACAACGAATCCATAAATACAGAAATTCTTTTCCAATCTCAGATCAGGCACCACGTAATTTTTACTAAACTTGAAAGAATCCCCAACTTAATAAAAAGTTGCGTAAATTCAAACAGGGTCAACGCATTGCTATGTGAACTTCCTGTGTTAGGAAAAATGCAAAACCAGATACTTTTGAGCTTCCCTTCAGTAAAATTTGTTTACACGAATCTTCAAGTAACCGACATTTTTAATAAGGATGACCAGATAGAGATTTTGCAGTCTGAGCATAACCGTTCACTGAAAGAAAATATTAATCAAGTTCTTAGGGACTACTACTTTCCTAATATTCCGAAAATTTTAAAAGGCATAATTTCTTCATGTAAAATATGTAAAGAGGCCAAGTATCAGCGTCATCCACCCAATCCAGGAGTTGGCGAAACCCCCGATTTTGACGATTTTAACCGTTTATCTACCCGAGCGGAAGCGTTGATAGAATCTAATAATCGGCAGGACTTCCTCAATACCCAGACTTAGATAAAAATAAATCAATTGACTGACACTATTAATAAGTTACTTAACTTAACGAAGAAACGCGAACGTAACACCAAACATCTTTTCGAAATAGCATCATCCAGAAACAGATACATTATAGACGAGCTTGAGACAATTATTTATTCAGTTACTTAAGGTAAATTACAATTAATAAATCCAATTTTGTTATGTGATAAGGAATCTGACAAACTCATTACCAAAGGGCACTCTACCAATATTTCTGTTAGTGATCTGTTGACGGCTTCACAGCTGAAAATTTTACAAAATAACGATAACATTTACTTTATAATCAAATATCCTATCATAAGCCAAATATGTAACAAACTCATAGTCAGGCCAGTTATTCACAATAAGAAAACAGTAATGCTAGAAGCCAGTACAGCAGCAGAGTGTAGTAGCAAGTATCACCAACTAACTGACTGTAAAGAAACGGTATCGAAAGCAATCTGTCGAGTCGCAAGCGCAACCAACTCGTGCTTATTGAACTTATTGAATCGGCAAACCGCTACATGCAAATCTATACCAGCTGACCACATTGCCCCTCTAGAGGAAATTGATGATGGATTGGTGGTCGTCAACGAGGAAGCAGTTGAAGTCCGTGAAGACGGTTTTCAGCAAATAAAAATTAAAGGAACCTTCCTTATCTCATTCAAAGAAAACGCCAGCATTAATAATATCAACTACACGAACTGGAAGAGAACTGTTCGCTCCTACCTGAGAGCCGAACCAGCCCAAATATTTAACATAACGGAGCTCGCTCCCCTATTATCACTGCCCTATCTTCATCATGGAAGCTTAATGAATCTGGAGGAGATTGCCGCCCTGCGAGAAATAACTCAGACACAGTCAACACAATGGTCGATTTCATTTTCCCTCCTAATACTCATCACCATCGGCTCCACTGTAATAGTGATTGTTTACAAATGGCAACAGAGACGCAAAAATGCAGCAGTAGAAGAAAGAGTTATAAGAGGAGCTGGGGACAGTTCAACTTTACAGGGGGAGTAGTTAACACCCGCTAGCGCGCTCATGGGAAACAATCCCTTCTCATGAGAAATGCTGACACTATGTCTGCTAATTTGCGCGTAACAAAATTAAAAACAACGGCAGTAGCGGAGGAGGGATCCACCTGAAACTGCAGTTGCAGCAACAGCAACAACAACGATAGCAATAGCAAAAGCGAATTGGCGTCCTATCTGAAAATGCATTCGTTGTAACAACAACAATAGCAACACCTACAAGGTAGCTACAACATTCTCTGCTGCAAGTAGGGTATAATAAGATTTACTTTAATTCTAAAATCCAGTCTTTTCCCAGGCTCTCTAATCGTTGCTTCGACATAAGCGCAAGAAATAAAGTTGTAATAAAAAGTATAATCAAGCCTACATAGTAGGCAGTGTTTTCATTCACCTCGATGTAAAAGTTTAACTTATATGGTATTTTCATAGAAACCCCTCAGGGAAATATATGTATGTACTATAAACCTTTCTGATTTGAAATTCATGATATACGCGTTTACTTATGGGTTTTTTATTAACTTTTGTAGTAAATTATTGCAAAAATGTTTATAAGTTTTTTCTGAAATGCATTATATTATTATTATAGGATATTTTATTATTTATTTTTAATTTACTTATTCAATCGTTTAATTCGAAAATGCATTCTGCTTTCAAAAAATATTTTTTTAACTTCATCTTCGCAATCACAATCTTCGCTTCTTTTTACTAATTGTTCAATAAAATTTGTGTGCGTTTGGATAATTTGCCCGTTAAATCCATTAAAAATATTTTCCAATTCTTTAATTTTCCCCAAAAACTCATGCGATGGCTTGATTAAAGCACCCTTTGACTCTTCGTCCACCCACGTAAACGAAGGGTCCTTGCTTATATGCTGCTACATACTCTAACGCATCCTCAGCTTCAATATGTCCTATTTGCGATGATTCTACAAGGCTGCAATTAGAAAGTGTTAAACTTGTATTAATGCTTATAATCATAAGTGATAACTTACAACGAAAGTATGACGAAAGAGAAAAGAGTAGCTCTAAACTAATTTATGTAAGCTGGAAGTGCAGCGATCAGTATTCCATTATATTTACTCCTACTGGTATTGCCAGGGAACTTACTTGCAGACCAGCAGAAGAAACCTTCGTGGGGAATTTACGAAATGGTGGCGCCAGGCAGTCAGTCAAGTTTGTGATATGCACAAGCACACACAACATCGAAAATTCTTAAAAATAATTTTATTTGTAGTGTCTATATGTGATATATGTAGATAAAATACTTACGATTCTAGCAATTGGCTTTCCAAAATTCCCTTGAATATTTCAAAATCTTGATTTTTTTCCAGCATGAAATCAAATTCTAATGAATTTAAATTTCAATTGTCAACGAATAACAGTGAAAGCAAAGATGGAAAGGATGATCAGTGATGCTTTTATGCTTTTTTTGAGAATGTACCATTTTTAGCGCTTCTTATCCAAAATCGTTCCAAAATAAAACTAAGTTCGCAAAAAGGGACACACTGGATTTCTAAGAGAGTTCAAGATGGCGATTAGAGTGAGAGGAACGTGAACGTATTTCACCTTGCTTTATTACACCATGGATCGCGAGGAGCAACTTGAGACGGCAGATGAGCTATGCAACAGTTGAGGATAAGAGAAGGGTTGAAAGGGATGGGGGAACCGTCAAAAGAATATTATTTCGAGTTTTCGGCAATTTTTGTGTCAATCGGGATCAGCGCGTGCACATGTACGCAAATGAATTGGTGCGCGCATGAATTATTTAATGAGTGCATGCATATTGATGCATATTATTAATTTAGAATATTTGTGTCAAGCGCCATCAGCGCAAATTGCTTACTTTTTCAGCGCGAGTGCGCAAATTATGATTATTAGATATGAATAGATATTATGGTAATATTACATATGTATGTACTATGTAGATATTTTAATAATCTTGATTTTAATTCTTTATTCACATTTACATACATACATACATACATGTGTATGTATATGCACTTATTAACTAATCTTTATTTACTGATTTTCTAAGTCAAAAATAAGTTTAATAAAAACATGACAAAATTATATATTTTAAAATTTAATAATAGTCAGAGCGGCAGCTGTTTTGTCTGCTAAATCTTTTTGTGTTATTTATTAAATAAAATATGTATGTAAATATGTGCATACAATGTGCATGTGTATAAATTCAACCTTGACCTACGCTAAATCTTAATCATATATGTATATCACAGCGCAATCGCAACCGCAGCTACACTTGTGCCTGCACTGGCGCCAAATATTCTGAAATATTTGAAACTACATACATATGTACATATGTATGTACGTACATACATACGTGCATACATATCTACATATTTACATATGTACATACCTACAACAACAAACAATTCATTCATAAAAGCTCGCGTGTATTTCCGAAAACAAAAGATGTTCATTCATAAGCGCCAGCATTTCATCTCCCCGCGCACGCAAATGTTCCCCGCAACAATCCTTTTCACGACGAACACAAAAATGCTAAAATCTTCAATTTTACAAACCATCGACGGCCATTCAGCAATGTCAAGCGACGGCAATATCAGACAATAATGCCTTTTGACAACGTAGTCTCACAAATTGCTGACATTTTTCTAGAATATTCGAGAATATTCTAGAACTTTTGTCCAAATGCGCATCAATTCATTTGCGTACACATGCACGCGCTGATGCCGATTGACACAAAAATTGCCGAAAACTCGAAAGAATATTCTTTTGACGATTCCCTCTATTCCTTTCAACCCTTCTCTTATCCTCAACTGTTGCATAACTCATCTGCCGTCTCAAATTGCTCCTCGCGATCTAAAATAGCAAAATATGGTGAAAATGGTTTTTATTGGTATGGTAGAATTGTTGAATTCTCTCGGTGGCACCCGCAAATTTTGTTGATGAAAAATCTCTTTTCACATTTGCGCCTTCTCGTTTCTTACAAGTTCTCTGGTTGTACGTTTACTGAAGAAACATATTTACATAATGTTAGTGATACTCGTCTGTGAATAAATTACTTTAATTTTACGAGTATATAACGATGTCAGCAATATAATAATGTAGTATCTCTTCAAGCAAATCTTCGATGGGGTAAATCCCTAAGGGTGATTCTACTAGCATTTAACACTTCCTAGGACACATACATACATAGGATAGACAAACATATGTATGTATGGATGTGTAAGTATAATGATACTTTTGTCATAAATTTCAAATTGTTACATAAGTATGTATTAGTGGTGACATAAAGAAATTATGAAATATGTTTTTACAATATGTATGTTGAAAAGTAGGAAACTTACGAATGGACGAGCAGCATTGTTGTATCCACAGCCAATGTGTTGTCCTTCCTGTTGTTTGTGAGCTAGAGAAGTTTTCGTCACTGTTTGCAAATACGGGGAGTTGTGCTGCGGCTGAGGTAGATTGCCAGTTGGCGTTACGTGTGGACGCCAAGTTGAGCCTCCCCTTTAAGATTTATTTTAAATGTATAAATATCTTTCAATAAGTACTCGTTGTGTGTCCATACCTTTGAATAGTCAAAACAAAGTTGTTTCCAGATCGTACAACAACGTCCTGAGCGTCTTTGTGGCGCAAATGAAAAACATCAACATCATTGATTTTCAAGACAGCATCTCCGGGGAGGAGACCAGCATTCTCCGCTAAGCTGCCACCGTTGACCTGCAAAAAAAAAAAACAAATAAATAAAAAATCATAAATCATATTGTTATGTGTTTTCGTAAAACTAAGCTTCTTAATATACTTAAGTAGTTCAAAACTAACTGTAAGATAGAAATGACGGTTTAATATATGTATGTATTTACAGTTAATAGAATGGGATTTTTGTTGATACATATTACCCTTTTCATAATCCTTACAGTATTTAAAGTCACATTTGCATGGAAGCTAGAATTTCGTGATGGCCTGCAATCTTCTTTATACACATTATTCAACTATTTATCAATCCGTGAGGTTAACGTGGCTGCTGCTAGGACCTCACATAGATCTTCTGAAATCCATTGTTGTTCCAAAGTTAATTTTAAAAAACTTAACCACAATATCACCTTCAAGAAATTGTTTTTCGGCAGCAATTTATGTCCCCCCCTTTTTTTGACAATATTGATTTTCATTATTCATTTCCAATGTTAGTTATTCTATCTTCATTATCTCCGTATTTCTTATCGGTTTTGTGTGAACGCATTTCAAACGTCTTATGTTCCGTATAATCAGTCGGGATCAGCATTTTACTAATTGTTTACAAAACTGAACAATTTAATTCATCGAAAATTGCCGAAATTCCAATCATTTTAAAAATGAATTTATTCATCTTAAAATATACTATAAACTTTCTAAATTCCAATTTTGATCTAAGCAATATTTGCAACTATAATACTAACGAATTTTACTTCAAGAATAATTTAAAAACTAAATTTTTTATTCACTTAAATACTAAAAAACATAAGTAAATAATAAGCATATATGTAGATGCACGCCACAAATTAAGAGATTGATTTTACATACATACATATATGTATTTATGTAGATATTTTTATCTTTGTATAACTATTATATACATATTAATGTTTTATAAATATATCACAATATCAAAATACTAACGTGTATACAATATTTCACCAACTCGAATCGAAAGGTATAAATTTACTCAGCAACAATAAATCAACAGATCGTGTATTGGCTAATATCGTACATTGAATTCGGTATTCAGATTAACATACTTCTGACATACTAATGTCATCAGCATTTACGTAAAACGTATTCTGTAAATCGCCGAGTGGGCATTATGGCACATTGCTAAACAATGTTGCTGATTCATAATTTTTGCAGACAAATAATAAATTGAACAAACGTGATGTTATTTGGGTTTTATGCTTTCACAGATATCCTTTACTAGTAGTTTGTCAAACCGCAATCATGCCTAAAATGGTTTACCACCGCACAACTGTGGCTGCATTTCGGAACGAACTACATACATACATATGTTCGATAAGGACGATAAAAAGAAGGCCTGCTGGCGAGTTAACACCAAATGTTTACTGGTATGCAGACGTGCGTTCACATACACATACATAGGTAAATACATGCATACATTATTCAAAAGAGAGCGCAGCAAACTCCATTATGAAAATTTATCAGCACATTCAATTGAATTTTCTGTTACTAGTTGAATAAGTTGCGTAGTCAGAATTGCAACGTAATTGTATTAATTGCAAAACATTGTAAGTATGAGGTAGGAAAATTTGCAATTGGAAAAACTGTGCGTACACACATATGTACATATGTACATACCATTTGAATACAACCATATTTTTACATATGTATACATATGTAACTCTTTGACCACGTGACGTTCGCACAATTTTAAGGCCTGTCTATATACATACTACATAAATACATGACTTCTACGCCCATTCTGAAACTGAGATTTGGGAGAAAGCATGTGCCAAAAAATAAGCTGGACTAACTTTGTTGACTTTCACGATTGCTTTCGTCTGTTTCTTGTAATATTATCTTAGCCTGAAAATTGAAAACAAATTCTTAACGAAATATGGTGTTATGGTACATACTAATGGTATATTGTAACTGAAAACAATGTACATATATGCATATGTACATATGTATAAACATATGTGCATTAGGGTGGCCCTTATTTTCCAAAGTATTCCGATTCTCGATCGCACCCCCTAGAAATATGAGAATAGCCAAAAAACTAGTATATACAAAGTTTTAGGTCAATCAAAAAATCCTGAAAAATTACGAATTTTTACATTTTCTTAAATTTAGTCTACCCTACTTCATTTGTTATGTGCGAAAGGTAATTTAACTTGTAATAATAAAAAAGTTATAAAATAAATAATGTCTCAAACATGGTGTCATGGCTTCAAGAATGGGTATATAATAAGTATATGTACATGAGTTTGTTTCTATTTGTTTTTTATTATAAGCTTTTTTGAAAATAAGATATTAATAAATTACATTACATATATTGTAAAACTTTAGCTTATACTTATGGAATATAATATTAGTTCTTATGATCTAATTAAAGATGATTTATTATGTGAATCAAATTGTTTTTTATAATCAGTAACAACTTGTAATAAATATTGTTTTTCTTGTTCGTCATTTGTTAGTATTCTATTATATTCTTCCATAAGTTTTACTCCACGTTCTGCTGTGTCGTTAACCACTTTTATATTTATAACAATATCCTTAGCTTTTTGATAGGTTTGTGTATCCCTCCAATAAAGTGGATCTACCTGCAGAAATTGAGGTAAAATCCCAAACCGTCCAAAAATATCAATTGTATTTGCTGTTACAAAATCATATAGTTCTTTTCTTATAAATTCATTGATTTCACTGGATCTTACGTGTACCCTCTTTAAATTTTCCGTTTCCTTGTCGCAGTTGTCGATGTTTTTAATTTTTTCCACAATATTTTGTTTCATGGCATAAGAAACGTCATCGTCGAATAATGTCAATGCAATACATTCTTCAGACAGGTACCAGAGGTGTTTACAAAATTTTTTTATTGCAATTTCAGAGATTTTTTGGCGTAGAATACGTCTTACCTTACGGTATGGGCACCAATGTCAGGTTTTTATTGTTGTAATCTCTATTTCTTTAATTATAAGGAAACAGCTCGATTAATTTTTTTTTTTTTTTTTTGTAGTCAAATGAAGATGTTAGCTTTCGTTTGACATGCATTTCATGTTGGTTGATATCTTCCTAATATTTAAATTTCTCAAAAGAAAATTGTATAAACACATGCACACAAATATTTGTGTTTTGTTTGGTTGAGTGTTTGCTGTTGAGCGATTTAAATGTATTGCATAATTTTAGGCGGGCAAGTTAAAGTAGAGTAAAAGAAGAGAAAATGCTGCCAAGCACTGCAAAAAAAATAATAAAATTGATTCGCGTATGTTATTTATCATTTATCTTTACTATTGATAACAGCCATTGACTTCGTTTTTGCGAGAAATTTAATTGATAATTTAAAAACATTTTTATCCTATTTTTCCTATCATAAGCTTATGTATATCATCCAAAGTAACTATCAAATAAAGAAATTCATTTGCTTGTATTATTTATCATTTATTGTTACATACATATGTTTTCTGTCTTATCGGATGGCGTATTCTACGTTAAACTTAATGGCCGTGTCTCTGACACAGCCTGCTTTTTTTTATTAACATTTCTATACTCGTGAATTTCTTTAATAAAAGATAAGCCTTGAAGAGGTGCTTTAGACGGATTGGTGCAGTTAAACCAAAGCTTAACGTAGAATCTTATAATAAATGCGCATATACTTGCTAACGAATTCTCTTCATATTCCGTTAGTTTGAACTGTTCACGAAATAAATAGATCTTTAAGCAATATAATGCCTTAGACATCCACCGCGCATGATGAGTGGGACCTGGTACACGAAATTTTATGCCGTTATTTGCTCCTAGACATATAGACGTCAATTCCAATAATTCCCTATAGTCATCTCTAACTATTTTCTTTTTCATCTCTTCCTTACAAAAATTTAAAATAGTATCTACGTTATCATTCAAACGTAATTTTAATTCATTGTTTTGTAGCAAGTCTTTAAAATTGTTTTTATCAATATTTTTCCAATTCTCTTGAAACCGGCGAAACAATTGGACGTCTTTACTTGTATTTACGGGAAAGTAACACTCGAAAACCCCTCTCAGCAATATTTCATATATATGATGCCGACAAGGTACATAGATACAAAAGTTTTCGCTCAAGTTTTTTTTCTAACAACGTTGCAGCTCCTTTTATTACGCCCGTGTTAGTCGATGTCGTACCAAAACAACAGGCCACAATATGATCCTTCAAGTCCCATTCAAATATCAGTTCGTACAGCGTATCAGCTATTTCTGAGCCCGTTGCAGCATATAGTTTTGGAGCCCCTATTAAGTGTTCGCCATTCCTGTCAGTAACAACAACTGGAAGTCGTTCCACCTTTTCTCGACCTGTTATTTCCGGAAGGAGTTTTCCATCCCAATGCAAAGTGCCACAGTGTATCTATTTAAAAAAATGTACCATTCAAAATTTGTTCATTCAAGTGCAATATAGATGTAATGTATATTTTTTTAAATAAAAAATTTCAAGGGATATACATATGTAAGAAAATTTGTTTGAGAGTTTTATTACCCGAATACCGCGATTCAATGATCTAATCCGTACACGACTTACCTTGAGGGTTTCTTTGTTGTTTTCTGATTTTTTTAACCGATTTAAATGCCTTTGGCGCTGCAATGACGTACGGTTTATTATGAGTTCATTTGTATTATGTCCTAGTGCTTCAGCAACGGCAGTGATAATATGCATTGCTGAACGATCACTAATTTTGCATTTATCTAGGGCAGATACGACTCTTTCAGTGAAGACGTACTTCGTTCCTCGATTTTTGATGGAAGTGGAGCATGATGGATGAGAATCTTCTTCCATCTCACTTTCCAAACTTGTATGCACATCATCACTGTCTGAAGACAATTCTCCTGCTACAAATACATAAATGTCACCCCATTCAAATTACAGTTTCATTCAAATACATACCTTCTGTGTTAATTGCCTCAATTTCGTTTTCCATATTGTCTACCACTCGTATCTTTCTTCTCATTTGTTCTTCTAAAATCGCTGCCTTTCTTTTCTCTTTCTGGGCAGTTTTGGTATCAACAACACCAAAACATCCTGGTCGCCCCTTTTTTCGTTGATTTATCAAAAACTTTTTGTCGGTGTCAATTTTAATTAGTTGTAATGCATTAGCATGAGCAATATCAAATAAATCATCTAACATTTCACTAAATTGCTTTACTTTTTGTTTTTGCTTTTCACTAGACCGGTTTTTACTTTTTCCAATAGCTTGCCATTCTCTATGCATATTTTCCAACTAGTCAATGCAGTGTTTTTCATCTCTAATTAAAATTCTTGCTTTTTCCCAAAATACGGACACTTCTTTTATAGTCAATCTAGCACTCTTACGAATTGATAATTTCACTATGTTATGATTATGAAAAAAAACTGATAACACTTGTTTATTTTATGGTAGTTTAGCACCAAGAATTTGAGAGCTTGACGTTCCAATTAAGTAAATTTTCGACCGAAAATTATATTCACTCATTTTTATAATATTTTGCAAATTAAATTGTCTACACGCCACGATTTCTCTGTACTCACTTTTGCGACTACGTTAGCACACTAGCTTTTAGCAATACAGAATATAAATTTTAATGACATTAGAACCGTTATAACCAGAGAACGTATAATATACGTTCTCTGCATTTAATGATATTCATGATTAATTAAAAAAAAACAATGTGAAGTTAACTTAAAGCGACTAAATCATTTTCACCACTAACGGTAGAAATATAGACTTCACAATAGGCTTTCCTAATAATGAGTCGCTCCTTCATTAGCCTCAATATTTGCCTTAATTCTTGACGGCATGGAATTCACTAGGACCTCAATTGATTTTCTTATAACGGGACCATACCAAACCAGTTCTAAAATCTTTATCAATTGACTTATATTTGTTGGCTTTTGTTTAGCAACTTCCCACTTCATTATGTGCCATAAGTACTCAATAGGGTTTAAATCTGGCGAGTTTTCAGGCCAATCCAAGCAATGAATCCCTAGATTGTTAAATGTATTGGCCAACTAAAAATAAAAATTCGAGCTGAATAGGATCACCAATATTGTATAGATGATTTATACAAGATTTGTTTCCAATCAAAACTTACCCATTTTGCACGATGGCATGGCGCTGAGTCAGCCTGGAAGATTAGGCGATCCGTATAAGAATAATGCTCTTCAATTGCGGATTCTAAACAATTATTAACAACCAACTCTAGCTGCTATTTGCCGAGAAGATAACTTTTCTTCATCTAATGCCAATATGCGAATTTTTGATCACGCGCTAATTTCTTCCGATTATTTGGCATTTTGCACAACTTTTGAAATACACAACCAAAACACGACTATAACTGAACAGTGTGCGACCCAATTTCATACAAAATAATTTATTTCTCAGTGCTTACCAGATCTAGTAGAAATTTTTTTCAAATTTTCAGTTATATAGCTGAAGATAGTCTACCAAAGTGGTGGTGCGTTTTTATTGACCGCAAGTGTACATATATAAGTAAACGGTACGAAGTTGTGCATATTTAGAATTCATGGTCATGTACATACTCGTATTAGAATTTCTACCCTCAACATCATCATCGCTGGTGCCAGAAATCAACACATTAATCTGGTTTACCTCTAGGTATTAGTTACATCAAACACGTAAAAACATAGCTGCGCAAATTTTCCAATAGGCGTCAATGAAGAGATTTTGGGAAGGTGTTTTTTGAAATCGATATACACTGACAGTTGCAGGTTCTAGAGGCACAAGGTATGGAACAAAACTAGATTTTGGAGCCGCTACACTCACAGATTTTACGGTTCACTTCGAAATATTTTTATAAAGGAGAATAGTTTTAAAGAAAAGGCTTTCACCTCTTTTTCGTAATTTTATAAATAGCATTTTCGGTATATTTTAACAAAACGACACCTATTTATGAAATACATATATTTATGCTTGTATCCCTGCCATTTCTGGTTATATCGTAGCGTAGTTGTTGGCTTTTTTGTAACAATACTGAATTCAGCTAAATTTAAATCCACTATATGGTAGGAACTGAATTGACGTTGGTGTCACTGCTTTTTGTTTGTTTGGAGACAAATTAGCGTATTCAGAAAGTTGCGTGACAAAAAAAATCCGTAAAACAAAGAATTAGAGCAGATGCAACGCTAGTACGTGATAAATGAAGTACACTATTTTATTTCGGGTTCCGTAGAATAGAGAAAATTAATTAAAGAACGTAAATTTCTTGAATCCAAGCATAATTTCGGCGTGTCGACTTCAACGAAAGGATTGCGAGTTCCCTTCCATCAAAAATAACGTTGAAATGGCCAGAAGTGTGACTCGAATTGGATTAGCTCGCATCACAGCTCAACATATTATTTCGCTACTATTTTAGGGAAAGAGGTTTATATCAACATATGTACATTTGTATGTATGTATGGAATCAGTCATTGGTTAATTTGATGGATGAGGTCGTTTCATATCATCCATTGTGCGAGGTGATATTGTCGTTGGTGTTGCTGACATTTTGTGACTGTCGCAGCTAGTGTTGTGCCATGATTTGTTTTCCGTACTGCACGTTACCGCAATTGTAGCTGTAGAGCTCTCAACACGCAAATATGTTTACATTTATTTTCGCCCTCACTGCGATTAAATGGAAAATGGCAACACGTATTGAGTTTGGTAATATTCATAAACAACATGCGTACATGGATATGAATGCTATTTTTTATTACATATAACAAATCTCACATACTTATTTAACTAAAGTACTTATGGATATGTACAAGAAAATAAATGCTCGCAGTGCATAATCCAATCAAAAGTTCTTTTACAACAAAATTACGAAAAAATAAGTTTCTGCCCACCCCGGGGGTCGCCTTTTACATTTTTCTTTATATATTCGACATTTACGTACAGTCGCTTCATATAGTATGATATGTACATATGTATATCGATGTTTTTATCTCGAAAAGATAATAAGGGCCAGTTTTTCAGTGCTACTTTGAACTGAGTTTAAACTAAGTTTACTAAAACGCCGTTTAAGGTTAAACTAAGTTTAAACTGCAGAGCTGTTTTTCAGTGAGCGTTTAAGGCCGCCCTAGAATTTGACAGTGTGGTAGGGCAACACTGTTTTTTTCTTTATCTACACAACAAAGCAGCTGACGTTTGTTTACATTTTTTGTACACAAAAACCTTCGTGAATTATTTGTGAAAATTGAAGTTACTAATACGGTGAAAAAATTTATAAGCGGAGCGGTAATTTTTCGACGAGAGAAGTGAACTTCGTTTACCTCAGCATCGCTATAGTCACTTTCACTTGAAAAATCCATATTTTAATATATTTTACGGACAAAAAACGTAATTTTGTTGATTTCAATTTCTGTGAACTCATGAAATGACAGCTGAACAGTTGAACAGCTGATTGCTAAAACTCAGTTTAAACTTAGCATATCGGGCGTTTAAACTTAGTTTAAGTTGAACTAGCACTGAAAAACTGGCCCTAAGAAATTAATAACACGCTCCCTGTTTTTTAATTCCAGTGTTCACAATTTCCAATCCAAAAGTTTAAAACATAAACTATTTCGAATATTTTTAATGTACATACATACAACGTTTAATGATACAATCCGTAACCATTGACAGATAGCAGCCTCAGGAATTCCATAAATGCCTTTGTGTACGACGTCATAAAATACAACAGCAATCGGGCCAATAAACTGGCGAGAACCGGAAGACAAACATAACCAAGCAATCGCTAAATCCTTAAAACAAATTTACACATTTTACCGAAGGTATGTATGTGAGAGCAATGCAGGCGGCACGATGAATAGTTGAATATGGCATGTCTCTATGGTAGAGAGGAGATTAGGAATACTAAGGGTAATTGCAATACCTCGCTATTGGAACGCACCCAAAAAGTGACGCAAGGTAATTTTCAGGATGAAGTGTATTATAAATCTACTTGTTTTGGATACGCATCGTTTTACAAAGCAAAGTGCTCACAACAAGAACGTATGGAATGTTGTTTCTGGTTCAGAATGTACGAGTAGGTGGAATCGTCAGACAAAGTCAGCACGTGATACGATTTTATCGCAGTCAAATCATATGCCTCTGCAATATTGATTTTGTTTCGGCTTCTGACAATTAAATGCAAGCATACGTACATATGTATGTATATAGTAATCAATGGCGAGCAGAAAACCTAACAAACCGAAAATAATATACCTGAATGCACACATCCATATCTAATAATGTACATATATGTATATGTATGTTCATAAATCTTATTTATTGGGGTACATAAAATTGTCAAACCCTATAAAATTTGTTGAATTGAGTGTCTTTTATTGTAAGACTGGATATTGTGGACGTATTACAAAGGGTCTTGCAATAGGGATGTTACAAAAGTAGACCGATAGTGACAGCAAACGACGCCATATTTTTCCCCGTTCTTTTGACATTTCTCTTCAGTAAGGTTTGCCATTTCATCATGGAAAGATATACGATCCAACGAGTCGAAATTATTAAAATTTACTACCGAAATTCGGAGTCAATGGCCTCAACTTTAAGAACTCTACGTCCAATTTATGGTCGTCGTCATTTCTGGCTGAATGGCTTCGTCAATAAGCAAAATATGCGTTATTGGACAGGCAGCAATCCACATGTACTCCATGAGTTAACATTGCATCCCGAAAAATTACGGTTTGGTGCGGTTTATGGGCTGGCGGCGTCATTGGTTGATGATCAAGACCGGAACGTTACTGTGAATGGGAATCGCTACCGCTCAATGATAACCGAATATTTTTGGATGATATGGACTTGGACAATATGTAGTTCCAACACGACGGCGCCACAAGCCACACAGCGAATGTCACAATCGATTTATTGAGAACCAAGTTTGCTGAACGTGTTATCTTACGAAATGGCTCAGTCAATTGCCCGCCTCGGTCGTGCGATTTGACGCCGTTAGACTATTTCCTGTGGGGCTACGTCAAGTCTATGGTCTATGCTAACAAGCCAGCGACGATTGATGAACTTCGTACGAATATCGAACGTGAAATTGCAGCAGTATCGGCCGATTTATGCTTGCGTGCCCGTGGTGCCCATGCAAAAGAAATCGAGTTCCATACATAATGGCATCGAATGTACTTTCACAGGAATAAAGAATTTATTTCATATCCCAAATCGCTTTTGTTTCATTTAAAAAAACTTTTGTTGCGTTCCTATGGCAAGACACGATATAAGCATTGCTAATAAATGTAAATTTTTGCCCGGCATGTTTCAATAGAATTTACTGCACACGATAACAGCAGAAGCGCAAAGTAACTAAATAACGTTGAATTGTTATATTATTTTATAGCGGATACTTAATCTATAATTTAAGAATATAAAAGTCGCATCACTGTTTGCGGTCGAACACCTACGAAAGGGCCGACCGATTTGTATGAAATTTTGTATGCATATTTGCTAGGTATGAGATATATTTTATGCTTGGGATAGGGTTGCCATTGTTTGAAAAGTCAAATTTAAGTCGAGTTAAATCAAATTATATACAATAAAACATTCGCTCCGCTAGGAGAAAGTTTATACCTATATTTTTTTTATAAAGTCGAATTTAATTGAAACATACACAAGTTATATAAAATATTAAAATTTCTGTGTCAAAAAGTTCGTTTCACAGAGGAGAAGGTATATAGCTTATAGCGGGAACTGTTCGATTCGCTGGGCAAAAGTCTTATACATATAGAGGGTTGACATCTGTTTGGATAGCCCAATTAAACTTAATTATACACAAGCTATAAGAAATAGTAAAATATGTATGTCGACCTTTTTCAAAAGTCAAAATTAATTTAATTAAACACAAGGATATGAAATATTAAAATATGAGTGTCAAACTATTCGTATTTGTTATTTGCCACTCTTTTTCTTCTAATGCTTACTATTCACGGTGTATTACCAAACGTAAAAATTACTTGACTACTACTTTTTCACCCAGCAGACGCAACTAGAAGTTGATTTTAACCTGCCCCAGTTCCACTAAAAACAATTATTCAAAGTTTTCCAAGCGATCGTCACTATTGTGTATCGCTAACTAACGAATGCTCTGAATTAATAAAACTTCCTGCAGGTGTCCCACAAGGATCCGTAATAGGGGCTTTTCTGTTTAACATTTTCTTATATGGCATATCAATGCTTGAAAACAGTCAATATGCCATGTATGTAGACGACATATGCATATATGTATGTATGTATACTGTATTCGCACGATATTGTGAGCAAGTTCTAAAGTGATCTAAATCATGATGCAAACTACTTTAACAAGTGGAAAATAAAAGTAGATGCGAGCAAAACGCAAGCCATCTTTGTCACGAGAAATAGAAAACCGCGGTTTTTGCCTAGCACAAATCTTTACTTCAATGGGCATGAAAAACAGTGGTAAAATTCTGTTAAATAGCTTGGCGTTGTTCTGGATAAAATATTGACCTTTCGTCATCACATTTGCCATGTTAGCAATAAGTATCACTCATCAACAATAAATCTGATTTAAGCAGATATAACAAAATCGTTATATGTAAAGTCATGTTGCAATCAATAATTTTGTGCGCATGTCTTGTAAGGGGTGCCTGTGCGAAAACTCACATAAATACTTTGCAAATACTGCAAAATAAACTCTTAAGAATGATGCTGAACTTGCCGTGGGACTATTCCACTGGAAAATTGCATGAGGAAACAAAAACATATGAACAAGTCTTTCGAATCGTATAGGTATGCCCTTCAAATCGTAATACTATCTGACAGATATACCAGGGTTAGTAATAGAGTTTTTAAACTGAATCTAAGGGATTTCCCATTGGCTATTTTGTTTTGGCATATAAATTATATGGGCAATTGTTTTTATTGACTTTCCCATACAGTAAAACAACGAGTGCATCAGTCTCTTACGAAAATTTTAGTTTTGTGTGTGACTTCGAATGATAAAAAATTTAAGTCTTAAGTATTTAGCGACGAGTTCAAATCCTTTTTGAAGAAAGCATATTTGTATAACAGTCGAAACACCTATTTTTGAATGCATTTTCAATGGGGGTCCAGCTTATTGTTACGAGTAGCAATCATAAAATATATAAAAAATTTTATATTTCAATTTTGGGAAACTGTAGTAATGATTTCGTTTTTTATGAAATTGCTTTATTCCATATGATTTGAATGTTTGTAATTGGATAGGGAAGTAAATGACCATGCCGAATGTTTTTATTTGATTAAGCATTTCACATCAAAAGCGTATGCACAAACATACATAGGTATATACATATATTTGTTCACCCGTGGATTTGTTCACCTTCGTACTCCATACGCATATTTAAATTTGTATGTATTTATGTACATATATGCCGGCATTCAATATAAGTACGTATCATGATACAAATAAGGAATTTAGATTCACTGTAAATCTTTTTGATATAAACTGTACTTATTGACGTTTATATTTTTCGTTAATTGCTCAAGTCACACCGCCACCTCAACAATTTATTGGAAATTTTAATATTTTTTTAGGAATTTTTACTCACTAACTCCAAAAAAATGTTATCATTTTCTGAAAAAAATTTTGCACATTAAATAAGGCTTATAACATATATATATATATAATACTCAGTCTACTCCTGCTGGTATGGCGTTTGGCTCCTATTAAGCGCATTCGTTCATAGGGTTAAAATATTTCACGAAAAAGTGGTTGGAATAAATAAATTCCAACAAATTTGGTAATGCCGGGAGTCGAGAAAAAGGTATCCCAGTTTTTTGTATATAATCACTACAAGATTTTTTGAAGTTTCTAAATATGGAGCTTATGATACAAAACATCATGTTTTACAAAATCTTTTAGCACATTCGCTAAAACTTTGCATACAGAATTTCATATTGGAAAATGGGTGTAGTAGGTTAAAAGCTAAATAATTTCAATTATTTAAATTAATGTGGCAGCTCCACTTAAAAAGTAAATATCAGTTTACGTCAAATGGAAGCAATGGCTGCTAAGAAGAAGAAGTGAAACTGCCTTTATTTATTGTATCGACTTTTCTTCGATTTGGATTACAACAATGCCCATAAATCAATAAATATGTCAGCCAAAGCCTCTCAATTTCACTAAAAGTATGATGTCACATAAACATCAAGTGTGTTTCGTAAAAATGTACGCAAACAAGATATCAATTTGTGTTTCCCCAAGCATTGAGTATCGAATAACGAGGACCAATCACTCACATTCGTGGCAACAGATAGTCACTTGAACTAACGATAGGAGGATAGGGAGCAATCATAAAGGACGCACTTTTTAGAGCTGAAGTTATTGGCAAGTGGTTGTTGTTGCTACCACATACGCAATACAAATAATTTATATCGTATAATTCTATATATGTATGCGCATTTGTATATTACTCAGTGTTATACTATTTAATACATAAGTACATACACTTTGTAGATATGTACATATGTACATATGTATATGACTTTGGCATACACAATTTAAGAAGTTTGAATATTTGAAAATTAAGTTTCTATAAAATGAAGACATAGTCCGGCCAAACTATGGTAAATTAAAATTTGCTATTAATTAATGCTAAACTGCCTATACCAAGCGTGAGCCGCTATGCTTTAAAAAAATGAGATTTAATTCTGAGCCATTTCTAAGAAAATTGCGGTAGTTTGAGTAGTTTCGGAGATTAGTGAGCTCACAGATGCCAACAGACAGAAAAAAATTCTAAAAATGGTCCAAACGTATTCTATTACATACCAGAGGGCTGCAAAATCGCCACCTTGAGCAGAGAGCATCATTGATGTTCTCTGGTAAGTATTTGTTATATTTTTATAAGTTCGAATAAGTAAGTATATGTACATGCACAAAATTATTGAGACTTTCATGAGCATACTTAGCATATAAGCTATCATTGCAGACCTCTGTTACATACCCTGCGTCACCTCCGATCATTCTTTTAAAGAAATTTGCAATGTACAGTCATTACTTTTCTCCGGTTTGTTATAGTAAATATTGTGATCAAATCAAACAATTTTACGCTCTAAAATTTATCAGTAAATCAAGAAAAAATTGTTTATTTTATCTTAAATCAAAAACCAAATCGTTGTCACCTATAGGAATTATAGCAAAGTTGTCGGCTAATGTATATATTTGAGAATTATTCAAATGTACTTTAGAAGATATAAACTGTACTTCAGGATCATATTTAAATCTCTTTGCAAGTAATTAACATTATTTTGATAAAAAAAGGTTAACATACATATGAACTACATAGATTGTAGTAAATTATTTCATTAGTCAACTCCTGAATTATAGAAATAATTAAAAAATTAACTATTTTCTATATCCAACTGACAAGTATAAATGCAGCGCAATCTTCACCATTAACAATAATTAAATACCCTGAATACTGCAACCGCAGCAACATCCGTTCAAATCGCGTTCGGAACTTGTATATTTGAGTTAACATGCGCTTTTATTTTCATCTACATGGGGTTACAGTGTACCTATATACTTTCCAAAGTACATTTGATATCTCCTAAATTACATATTATTATATCATATTATTACTAATAATTTCTAAAATCAAAGCGACGGATTCCAAAATCAAATTGATACATTCGAAAGTGCTGTTGGAAAAAGTGTTGCGTTTCCAAATTTCCATTAAATTTTAAATTACATTATTTGTGTCAAATCATAAACTTCTCAACATGACCACGCTCCATTTATCGCCAGCATTGTCAGCAGCGCTTAAGATACATACGTACATATATGTATGCCCCTGGTCTAAGATCGCATTTTGAAGGAAATATATGTAAATGAATGCTCACTTCAAATAGTAAAAGTATTTAAAACTAAAAATGGCGAAAATGTAGTTTTAGCGTGTTTATATTTTATACATAATGTGATGTTTTATATACACAAATTGGAATCACATTACGTTACTATTACAAAAACTAAGTAAAAGTATTAGAAAAAACTAAGTAAAAATATTATAATAATAATATATTTTATACATACGATTATTCAGAAAAGTATAATTTTTCTAAATTAATGTTGCTTACCCTAAGTAGTTCCTTAAACTTTAAGTATTTTGAATAGGCAGGAAAGGTTTTACATACATCCAATATTAATATAGACTCTTTGCATGAAGAGTTGCAACCAGATAGGAAATAATTAAGTATTCTGATCGAAAGTAGATTCAAATCAACTAACTGCTATTTAAAAATTGAATCTGTCTCCGAAACAATTATGCTATGCCAAATATATGTATGTGTATACATACTTGTGTTTGAAATCCCAAACTGAAATTGCTGTAGAGAAATCGTTTTTTCTTTTACATGGTAGTAAAATTTACTGATAAAAGGAATAATTGCTTTCCTTTATTAATATGAGCAGAATGGTTTATAATGTTCACCTACGATTTAACTTTTACGCGAGGTTAAGATTGCCCCAAAATTTTGTGTTTAAGTTTTTCAATTACAATGACGCGAAAGAAATATTTAAAAAAAATTAATTTGTTGAAATCCTCCTCACAAACTGATGTTGATGGCTTATCTGCTGTTTTGTTCAAACAGTGCAATTCTCTTGACCATCTTCAATAAATCCTTGTCTTCGCGAACTTTTATTGATGCATGGAAATTGGCTTTCGTCACACCCATTTTTAAAAGTGGTAATAAAAACGACATTACTAATAATAGACCCATTTAGAAGAATTCCGCCTCTTCAAAACTTTTTGAGTGCATTATTCAAGACAAATTGTCTCCAGTTGTTAAGAATGCAGTATGTCCGGAGCAGCGTGGTTTTATTCCGGGCCGCTCGACGGTGTCTAATTTAGTTGTTTTCTCCGAGGACTGTATTGTAGCATTTCAAACTGGGCTCCAGATGGACACCATTTGTACCTACTTCTCCAAGGCCTTTGACCGCGTTTCACATGCTTTTTTGTTAAAAAAGTTAGCCTGCATCGGTTTCCACTCAACATTCTTGAGCTGGATCTCATCGTATTTACATACACAAGCGTCGTTGTTTCGTTGTTGTTGACAATGTTAGGTCAATGCCCTTTGTTGCTTGCTCCGGCGTCCCGCAAGGTAGAATTCTTGGCCCAATGTTCTTTATCTTATTTATTAACGATATTTGTTCTTGTTTCTCGTCTGCCAGATTTCTGCTATATGCGGACGACCACAAGATTTATTCCCCAGTCAGCAACTCCTTTGATTCTCAATTGTTGCAGTCCGACATTGTTAATGTTAGCAAGTGGTGTATCAAAAATCGGCTAGCATTAAACTTCAATAAATGTTTTCACGTCCCCTTTTCAAAATGTCGTAATGTCATTAATACATACATCTTATTGTATCTCCATGTCACCTCTATTACGCGTTAGTGAATTTAAAGACTTAAGTATAATCTTTGGCTCTAAGTTTACGTTCGTTAGTCATATTAATTTCACTATTGCTAAGTCGTATGCCATGCTTGTGTTTGTCAGACGCCACTTATACTTTAAAAGACGACCCTTATACCTTAAAACTTTTGTATATGACTTTCGTACGCTCCAGGCTTGAGTACGCGTCCTTCATCTGGTCTGCGTATTATGCGGGCCATACTGCTAGGATTGAGCGGATCCAAAAAGTATTTCAGCGTTTTGCTTTACGCAATCTGCGCTATTCCAACGTACCTGTCAAGGTGTTTATTGATCAATTTAAAAATAGGAGAATTATTCTTTCATTGTCTTTCGTTTTCGATATAATCCGTGGTGCTGTTGATTGTCCTGTACTTCTTGAGAGGATTTCCTTTAAGGTTCCTGCTAGAGCTCTTCGTATATCAGATTTCTTCCATGTTAGCTTTTCTAGGGCTCTGTATGCACAATATGCTCCTATTACAAGGGCCTTAGCAGAATTTCATAGAATCTCCAAATTCGTTGAGATAAATTTTTCTTTTTCAAAAGATCGCCTGACTAATTTTTTAAATTAATTTTATAATTAGTTTTTTTTTCTACATTGTTTCCTCTAAGCCTATAAAAATTTGAAATATATTCATTGGCTAATTTATTATTATTATCAAATTATTATTAAATAAACGGCCACCATTGTAGCTGTATAGGGTGATAGTTGGACCTTTAAATCATGATGTGTTTCTTATTCGTGTGCCGCGATCTATTTTTGTAAGTACCGTATTTACGAAAAACAAATCTGGTAACACTAATATCGACATTAAAATTCCAGGGCTAGATTTCGGGTTCTTTTCTCAAAATGTTGCACTCTGGCAAAACAAAAGTGCGGCATTTTGTACACGCTGCCAAACGCGAGGGTTAGGTGCAGCTGATTTTAATTGTGTAGTTCGTTATTTCTCACAATAGCTTTTTTTCGAAAATCTCGAGTTTGACAATAATAGCAACAACACCAATAAACTGATTTATGTTTTTAATCGAAAAAATATCGATAAAATTTGTTGGAAAAAATAAAATATAAAATATATCGATCAAACTTGATCAAAAAAATAAAAATAGCGGCAATGCAATGACTTAAAACAAAAATCGTCTAAATAAAAATAAGGTCAGATTTGCACAACATAGAGCATAAAGCGATACATTCGAGTTTTCATTTGAACGAATCCTTCAAAATAATTTTTGTATCCGAAAAAATCAAAATAACCGTTGTTTTCGATCTCTGAATAAAAATGCACATAATTACTCACATGTTTTGACAAAATGAAACTAAGCATACCTGCGGCTGCAGAGCTGACAAGACAAATTAAGCATGACACGTATGAATGCAAATGATTTCTGCGATATAATTTTGATGAAATTAAGTAACTTACGATGTAATGTGAGCATAATTTCGCTGAAATCATACATATATACACCCTGAATCGCCTTAAAAAATACAAATACAAAACAACGAAAATCTAAATGAAATACTATATGCACATGTATAGATACATGATTACAAATGTATGTACACATATCCATTCATACTTTATTTTTATGGAGAGAAGAGCGTTGACAGACAGACTAAGTACTAAACAGGTTTCACAATTGATGATACTTTTATTAGAAGTTATTTTTGTGAAAGCATGAGTGGCGTAACTGTTTACATTCACAATCAATAAATATTTTATTGTAAGTGTTAACTTTCCTTTTATGTTGATACATCAAACATACACTTTCTTTAAATAAGGCATTAAATATATGTATTAATACAACATATATAAAATATGAATATATAAAATATAAGCACAGGTTTCATTTAAAGCTTTTCTCTGAAATTAACATGCATTTTTTGGAGTTTGGCCCACTGTGTCATGTGGCGTTCGGAATTTGTTCGCAGAATGGCTAAGCATGAAATCAAGCATACAAGTACAATATATAATTTCAGCAAATACGAGTATTCCATTTTACAGCACGGCATCAACAAAACCAAAAACGACAGAAGAACAATAAAACAATAAATAATGTTATTCATACGCATGAACGCTTACGGTGAGAATTAGGATATCAGTGAGTTCCGCCGCGTTGGTGTCCTCTCCGAATGCAGATGCTGGCCTAAAAGGTACTTCAGTTGGTTATGTGCTCCCATTTAGCCGCGTAAATTGGTCGAAATTTATTTCAAACATTGTCATACACAAACGTGCAATAAAACTTACATACATATGTAATTACGCAAATACATTTGTCCATAGGCAAGCATTTTGCACACAATACAATAGCACGCGAATGATGAAGGACTTTTAGAGCGTGGTTTTCTTTCGTCGGGAGAGGGCCTTACTACACAGTTGCCTACTCAGCCTAAAGTAGAACTTGTTGGCAAGAGAGAATCTTCGATGGATTTCGAAGCTGGCATTATTGTTGGTGTTAATGCTGCTTGCAAGGTAAACACAGTTCTCTTCTTTGTCATAATTGTATCTGTCAACAGTAACGCGGAAGCCAAGACGCGACTGCGGTGACTGTTTGTTTGATGACCGGAGGTACTTTGTTTTGCCTTTGTTCACCTCCAAACCCATTTTTGCTGCGAGGATGCTTGTGCGCGTCTTGGCTGCGATAAGATATTGATTAGAGTCAATATTCGATCGTTGGGGCGTACGCACGTCTAATACACTGGATACATGCCTTCCATTTATCGTAATATGATCGATATGATTTCGCCTTTTTCGATCTGGAGACAGCCACGTAACTAGTTGAATCTTTCTATGCTGAAGCATGGTACTACGTACGTTGGCGGAGGTTTCGTCATGGAGACTGTATTTTCGGAGAGTGTGGCCAAAGATTCCTCTTTTACCCACCCTGGCATTGAAGCCCCCAAGTACGATTTTTTTCAGATACCGCGCTCGTAAATGCTCTGTAGGCACTCATAGAAGTAATACTTGCCACATCGTCCTTCTCTTCTGTTGAGGCGTGGGCACAAATCAGCAAAATGTTGAAGAATCACGCTTTGATGCGAATCGTGGCGAGACGCTCGCACCGGAGTGAACGACAGTACTTGGCGACGAAGTCTCTCTCCCACCACAAATCCAACATCGAACTTGAGTTCCTACATTGCAGCTGTAGTAGACGTCGCAAGATTCAATGGCGGTGATATCAGCCCTTTGCGGTCATAAATTTATTGACGTTGAATAAAGGAAGAAATTGTATGCGTATCTGTTTGCGTGGGTTTGAAAATTGAATTGAATACAAACATGTCTCCAAACTAAACTTGAGAAGGGATGACGGAAAATCGTTCCAATAATATTTCCGTAATAAATATTCCGTAAAATTTATTTATTTACGAATGTTCGCTAGGGTAATTTTGGGTCGCTAAATTGACATAAAAAATCTGATATTTAACCATGTATTTACTAAATCGCTAATTAATTTTTTTGTTAGCTTTTACTTTTGGGTATGATTAACAAGAAGCCCCTTACCAGACATTGATTAGAAGTTTGTTTTTTGCCAATATGAACTGATTAAGCGCTTACTTAGACATTGAGTGAACGGCCCTTAGGTCACTACATTTCTCAATAAAAGTAAACAAGGCTGCGTGAAGTTTCATGAATGTGGTATATTCTGTCCCTAATTGAAATTTCATGTTCACGCATTACTATGGCAGATGCTTAAGATGTAATACCTTCAAATTATTTTTATTTTTCGATTCGTTTAAATTCATTCCGAACAACGTTGAGCTCTCTGCTAGTATGTATTTATATAAAGGCCAGTGTCATAGGCCATAAAATTTATTTATTTACATATATTTAATTTTCTCGTAAATGTATTCTGCTCACAAAGAAATAAGCAATTTAAAATTAAAGGTTGAAATCATGGTGGTTGAGTTATAAATTTTAAAAATGGTATTTAATGCTAGGAAAATTTTAATATCAAATGCTAGTAATTTATACAGACGTACATATGTATGTACATAGCGCTTATATAAGAACATAAAATAATTTTTCGGAAAAAATCGCCACATTTGACAGATGTACGGTCCAGAGAATCTACGGTCAAGACTATTAATAAAAATCGCAAGCGAGACGTGCGCAAATTTACTCTATTACGCCTCCGCTCCGACCCTCACTTGTTTGGCAGCATATAAAAACATTTAAATAGATACACAATTGTTTAAACAAAATATTTAAAAATAAAATCGCTGTATCCAACTGAAAATATGCACAATATATAAATGAACGCACACAAAAATTTTTAAATATACATAAATCTTGGTAATATTGAAAAAAAAAATATGTGAACGAATAATGCACATGTTTATTTTTGAATTCGTAAGTTTTAACTAATCGCTTATCTCTTTGTTATGTATAACCTAAAATAAAATACAGTTTTATATGTATGTATGTATGTATGTACATTTTGGACAAACCTTTTGAACAACTAGCGGGGAAGCAAAGTCAACGCCACCCTGCAATCGAAAGCCCCAAGGTTGAGCGTCGAAACGCGACAATTTAATTTGTAGTAACTGAGGTTGAGCCATTTAATTTCTTCTCCTTGCGCAATTTAGACTGAAAAGAGAAAGAATAATGGCAGTTTAAATAGAAAATCAACTGTAGATAGATTAATACTTCTAAACTAGCCTTTAACTTTAAAGGTCACTTTATTGTGCTGATAAAAGTATTTTGGTTTGATCAACCGTTTGTTAATTATCACGGCAATAAGTTTATAGAACAGTTAGTTGGCTGGATAAGAAAATGGTCCTAAGGCTAAGAAATATGCAATTTTTTTTTAAGTTTGTATGCATAAGTGATATGTTTTGAGAATACCACTAAATCGGTTAAAGTGCCTAACAAAACCGAACTTTTCTTTATTTATGCAAATTTTTATTTTAATGTGGTCTGATCTAAATGACCTGTGCGAGTTGAACTAAATTATTGTCTTTATTTACACGCGTGTATTAAACGAACGTATTAAAGGGCAGAAAGCATTGTACTTATAGGTGTGGTTCAATCCCAACAAGCAGCTGATTTGATTTTCTGGGGGGGGTGTATGTCAAAATAATATGTTTGTTGTACATTTGTGGTGATTCTTACTGGCATTGTGCTTACTTTGCTTACTTTTTTTTTGTTAGTACAATTCTTGTTTGTGTACATTTAACACCATCTTATAAGAATTCGTGTCGCTCATCCCGACGTTTTTCATATCCGTTAATGAATGAAACTTACAGAAATTTCAAATAAGGTTTAAATAATATATTTTATTTAAAAAAACTCTGTTCATCTAACCGTGAATATCTATAAGCCCTCTTTTTAAAATTCAAATATATGATAATATATTTTTACTTTTACTTGCTTAAATTTTTATTTAAAAAGAATTTTTTCGAAAGATTTTTTCCAGGTAAACGTGTTCTTCTTCCCCTATTTTGGTTTTATTCGAATGTTAAGTAATTTTTCCTAAAAATTCAATAAGCTACGAGAGTAAATTATTGATTTACCATTTACATATACGATTTGTCGTCCCAACCGCAAGTTTTTGAATACCTACCCGAACCCGTGCCCATCTCCAATTCCAATCCAATAGGAATCTCAAATTTGGTAGAATTTTTTTAAATTAATTACGGACATAAATGTATTTTTTGCCAATTCACTTTTATTAAATGAGCAACAAGGAGTATCTATAATGGAACATTTCACAAACAATACTGGTAAAATTAATAAAGTGCAATAAAAAAGTGGATTAATTAAATTTTTTGTAAACATGTTTACGCCAAATATAAATTATAACTCTGAATCTTGTAAACAAATTATCTTTTGATATTTTCCACCTTGTTTTAGTGTTTTTTTTTTAGATAATAAGAGGCTTTTTTATTTTTTCTGATTTGGTAAGATGCGAACATTTGTCTCTCAGTTGGTATGGCTTAGTAGACGAAGAAAAATACAATATGAACTGTTATAACAAACTATTGCAACATGAGGTATATCGTATTATGGTATTATCGTTTGACATTAATACTCGCCGTACGGTTTCTTTCTATATTTGAAAGTAGATCGTCGAATATTATTCCGATTGTAAATTTTGACAAGTAATAAGTACACATTTACATATAAAAACGAACCTGAATCAATGGAAGGTTACTACTTGTATTCCTTCACTTAGCACACGACTTAAGGTGTCCTGTATTGATGTTAAATGAAAGCAGTACTTATAAGTATAATTCGGTCTACCTCCAACCGTTTACAAATGTACATAGCTCAACCAAACTCTACCGCTTTAGTTTAAAAAACAATTAAGTAAGCAGGCGACTAAAAATTTGCGTTGATTTTTAATAATTTTTTTGCTGACGGTGTCGGGCATGTTTTTCCATACGATAGTAAATTTTATTGATATGTTATAAGTCACCTAAAGCTTGACGTTGTTTACGTGTAAATGTGCAACAAAGTTGTATACTTTAAATTCATTCGAAATTTTAAAATTGTTCTTATAAAATGGCGCGAACTTGTAAGAATTCTGCAATTTATTTTTCGCCGTATTTGTGGTGAAATTACTTTGAAGACACAACGTAATATAAAACCAGATCTGGCCTTATCGAAAATTAGCTGCCAAAATTATGCTGTACCAGTTGCTCAAGAACTTTGAGAGGTTGGCTTGAATCTCATGAAAACCATATCGGCTTAATTAATAGAATATATATACATATGTACATACATATGTATGTACTTTCAATGTAAGCATTTTCATAATGTCAAATTTCTTTTTATCTACCAAATCCAATAGTCAAATACAAAACGCAAACAAATTTAATATGCACATCAGTTTATTCCTACCGGTATTCTTTTGAATTACAGATTTTTCCTAGGCGGACAACTGACATTTATTTTTATTTCATGTGAACATGTTCTACAAAAAAAAATAGACGGACGACCTTCATATTCAAAAGAAAATAATTCTAAGCCATTTCTATTAAATTGTTTGTTTTTGTGCATTTAATATTTAAATAAAACATTTTCTAATATTTTAACACAATATATCCTATGTTACGCCTGAGGTCACTGGATTGCCAGTAGTTAAAGCCCCGTGAAAACCGGTTCAGTAGTTTCGAAGATTACTGCGTTTAAACATTCAAACAGACAAACAGACGGACAGAAATTTAAAAAATGGTAATTTTTTTAAAGAAATTTTCAATGTACAGACACGACTTTTCAACAGATTTATTATAGTATAGATGATATGCGCAACACCGCACACTGGGGTAATTGATAGCAAAAAGTGTGATTAAATCAGCCAAGCCGCTCAATAACGGAATTTTTATTTTTTTAGTTAACAAACAATTATAAGCTATAAAAAACATCATAAAACCATATACTTTAATGGAACTTTATTTTTTTTCATCAATTTTAATGAAATACATATCTAATACTGAAATATAGAGCGGTTGTAAAATTTCATCTGACATTGAGTCATTAGCAAAAACATCATCATCATCGTCTTCTTCTTTGCTTTCGTAATCATCATTATCTTTGATATCATCATTTTTGTCATTATCTTCTTTTGCGGGTTTGAGGAGCTCTACAACTGCTTTAGGCAAAGTTTGAATTTTTTTCTTTGGCAGCTTTCTTTTAGAACATATTAAAGGATCTGAAGTGATCAAAAACCTATTAAAAATGTCTTCATTTGCCTTCTGCCTACTACTTTTTCGAGCAAAATCCTCCCTGAAACGTTAAAATAAAAACAAAACAAAAAAAGGGACCAACAAAAGCAACATGAACACTGCAACGTAGATCACCTTTACCCCTCCACTAAACAAATAGCAGCTTCGCCACTAGCTCTAAACCCTTGTTAATTTATAAAAACAAAAGAAAACAAAACAAATAAAAAAACAGCAACAACAATAGCTACACTTACTTGATGTACACTAGGGTGGAGTGAAAAAAGTTAATTTTAAGTAAAGTTTTTTTTTTAAATGTAAAAAATTTCAAAAAATTTCAAACTTAAAGCCAAATGTGCGACCTCAAGATGATTTCTTAAAAATTAAATATTTTACAGAATTGTTACTAAGTCTCATACACAGTAGATGAAGGGTACCCGTTCCCGAAAACAAAAATTAACTTTTTTCACTCCACCCTAATGTACTCATATCAAGTTTCCGTTGTTTTGCTTGAATATATATACATACTTATCTGTGGCAATATAACATAACATCTTAAGTCGACTTATTTCGGTTTTGAAATCATTCTAGCTCCTAAACCCTTTACCCAATTTTTTATTAAAACGTTTATTGTGATTCTTTAATAAATTTACTAGCAATATTTAAACCTAAATACTGGTTTACGAAAGCCAAGTCAACGTAAAAATTAAATAAAACTGGCTATGTGTAGAAATTTTTATTTCGACTTAAGATGTTATGTCATATTGCCACAGATATGTTAATTATTAAGATATTTCAATTGCATGGGCATACAAAAAAATATATTTTTCTTAAAACCCGCAGAAAATCTGCAAACTTTTTTTTTGTTAACATATCACTTATAATTGCTGTTTCAAAAAAAAAAATTAACTTTCACTGAATTGAGTGGTATTCACATCTATATCGCTTACTATATACCCAAAAACACACATTTTATAAGCCTGCACGGAGAAAAACATTAAAAATACAAACAGACACTTTTTGTACTAATATATTTCATTTTAAGTTCAAAAAATACCTGAGGTAGAAGGTTCCATTGCTCAAAAAACTATACTTTTTTAATTTTTCAAGAAAAATCACTTGGAAATATCAAAACTCTTCTGTTTTTTACCTTGCGCGCACCAAAGTAAAGAAAACGTCAAATTGGCAATCGCAGTGCTGGATAACGTTAATTTTTTTTCAATTATTTTTTCACATAGTGATGTAGAATTCTATTCTCTTTCGAACGATTCCAATCATGGTTGGGTATCTTCGATTTGATTTTTTTTATTAATCACACAAATTGCAATGAAATACCCCAATGTGCACCGTAGGTAGTATTTATCAAAGTACAAATTGATTGTATACTGATTTACTCCATGAATATTGATTTGTACATTCATATGTACTATATATGTATAAAATACAAGTTATCTATAATGCATATGCTCTGAGTAATGTCACTGCACCCATGAAATGTGGCGCTCCCGTATTATCTGATTGTCATGTGACAATAACAGGGTTTCAAACTGGGCAGTATGTATGCTTATATGATCATTAGACAGGGTCGATTCCAATGCAAAGATAACTTTTTTGTTACTCCTAGCCCGAAAGTTCTAATGGAGTTTCAACCTAGAGATAACAAAGACCGTTTACAAAAGATTCCGCGACCCAATCTAATCTTATTAACTACCTCTCAAATCCGGTACAGTGGCAGAAAACGAATCAAATTATATCTTAAATCGCAGCTGTAATTCTGAGGTTGAGTCATAGGCGTTCAATAGCTATTGTTTTGCTATCAGAACAGGAAGTGCAACGACGAAGTGATTGCGCTTGCGATTGTTGTTGGCCTTCTGATTGTTTACATTTATATGTTGTTTGTGTGTTTATATAAGTATATGATGGAGAACTCACTTCCCGTTCAAACTTTATGGAAAGCGAATTTATCAAACAAATGTTTTGTACATACTCGTAAAAACAACAAGTATCTGTGTGATCTTTAATAAAGACATATTTTTGAAAGAATTAGTATCTAGCTACAAAATTCATACGCATTTAAAATAAGTGTTATAATTTCCGCAAAACTAAAAAAAAAACATCGTTAATTATAAAGACGAAATTAGTAAAACAAATACACAAGTAACTCTTTAAGATGACTGTTTTCTTTTTTTAATGTGGTCTTAAATACCTATATGTATATGTATATAAATATCCCTAGACTTGCATCCCTTATAAACAAATACAGATTTACAATGCCATTTATAGGAGATCTTGGCTGTTATATAAATTGTATTGTTTTGTATTTCAAATTATAATTGCTAAAAGTTACATTATTTACAACATACATATATGGTCCAATCAATGGTATGAGGCAATAAAAAATGTTGCCTACTGATACCATTTGCACGCATGCAAATTTAAATATTTTTGTATGAAAGTATTTTATGAGGGAAGTAGACAAAAAAGTGTATTGCGGTATGGGTTGCATGGCAATGATGTTATCAAAGCTAGTAGATTTGGCAAAAGCCGTAAAGGAAAAAATCTTTCACATGTACATAGGATTATTTCCGCATGAAAATTTATAAAAATCATAATAATAATGTCGTTTGTTATATTTCAGTCTGATTTTGTGGTTTATCTTTATCACAAGAATAATTTATTAAATTACACAAGAACTATTAAACCTTGATTACATTCGTCAACTTCCCTACCAGTTTTTAAAATGTTTCTTTCCTTAATTATGACTTGAAATAAAATAAGATAGATACTTTCATACATGGAAAAGGTTTTGATCCTTAACAATTCTTAGTCACTTTCTAACAAATTAAAAACAAACATTTACAAAAAGTATATACATATGTACGTATAAAATAAATTTTTTTCTTCCTTTAAAATGTTCAATCAGGAAATTAAGCATGTGGCGCTATAATAAAGGTCTTGTAGTTACATATTTTTCAAGATTTCGTTAATTAAATAATAAATTAATTTATTTATTGCTTATTTATTGCCGTCCGGTAGCATGGTAGTTAGCAAAGTAGTTCCAAAAATATATCATGTTTTACTACATTTTGAAAACCAGTACTAACCATTTTCCCTTTTCTACTCACTTTAAAAACATGAATTACCGCTGAAAGATTTTTGTGGTGTGGCACTCGCATTAAATCCTGTATAGCACCATGCACAATGGCATCATGAATTATCTTGCAGGTTTTACAGCTAAAATGCCAAAATGTTATCACTTTTGTAATGCACAATCTTGAAGTTTTGTGTTACATATAAACACACACACATACATATGTATGTATGGACCACATATACTATGTAAATACTTATGTATATGTGAGTACGATTACGTCTCATTCGCTGACCTTAAATATCATTTTTTTATTGTTGTGGCAATGAACTTATGTATTGCCTGTCTGTCATCTGGTCTTTGAATATCTGATTTGTGCGTCGTCTGTTACCTTTCCTTTCGCTCACCTTTCTTTGGCATGAAATTAAAATCGAAGCGGAACACAATGAAAGGGAGCCAAGTTAAAATCTCGATTTTTCAAGTGTGACAAATTTCTTTGAGTACCTACGCAGCCCCAGTGCACATATTTCGACAAATATTAAATTAAGATAGATTGTGCAAGTAGTTAAAGGAAAATTGCTAGATTTATATTAAGGGAAGAGACAGTTTTATGAGATTAAAACAAATATTATTTGATAATTTATTATTAAAAAATCTACTTGTTTATTGTTTAACTATTTGTTCCCTTCTTTTCACAGAAAGACAAAATTCCTCACAAATTATCCAAGTGTTGGCAGATTCCTGCCGAAACTGGGGCGGAATGGTAAGGACAGGGGAGTATCATCACTTTCCGGTCTTGCGGCATTTTTGTTACCTGCTTTGTGAAGGCAGTGGAAAATTACCCAGCGTCTCAATTAGGTTTGCGAATTTACCGGCCGGCACTATAAAAGTGAGCACCAACAATACCAGCACCAGCGGCAGTTGAAGTAGTTATGGAGCTAGATATGGAGAGCACCGTGTTGGTAAGTTTTGTTACCGTTTTTATTGGCCCTGCTGGGTATTATTATATCAGTTCGCTTCATACTTTTACGGTTTTGACCCAACTGGCAAGCCAAAGGTCTCCACTGAGCCTATCGGTTTTTTAGTTTTTTGTTTCCCCTTTTCGTGTTTATATTTGTTTACTTAGTTTAGCTACTGTTTTTGTTGTTGGCCACTGCAAGTATACATTTGTATAACTTTGGTGCATTAGCATAGAAAGTGATTGTGACACAATAAAAACAACTAGGTAAAGCAATCAATAAAAAAATTAATGGTGGCTCTCTCAAGTGAGAGTAATATGAAGTTTCATTAACGCAAAAATAATTCTAAAATTTATTTCACCTTCATGCAAAAATAAATAAATTTAGTATGTACATTGCAATGCATTTGCTTTCATACAATAGTAAATTTTGTTCATGCGTTATGTGGAGGAAAATCCCCACCCCCGTCTATAAAATAAAACTATCAAAAATCAATCAGAATTTTAGCCACTTGAGGTTTGCACTTTATTATAGTAAAATTAAATGGGCTATGAATGCTTATAGGTTTTTTAAAATTCTGATTAAAAAGTTAGAAAATTTTATGAAAATTCTTTAAGTTTGATGGACTTTTGGTGAATTTCTTAAAAATATAATTTGTGTTACACAATACATTACACTTTTATAAAAAAATTATTAAAAATAAACTAATACACATAAGTGACCAACTGTTTTATATTGAATTTTGTTGCTTATGATATGCTCAATACGGTACATATTTTTTTTTATATTCTTCATTACTTTCATATTTCGCTTATAAAAACAACATTGCGGATCATTTAACAGTTTTCATCCCTTTTTCAGACTATGTTATGCAATTTCTGACAGTTACTGGGTTTTAAAGTGTTGGGCGGGCACCTATTATTTTACCCGAACACATCCTATATATGTATATACAGGATACAAATGATATCACCTATAAATCTACAGTTCTACATATTGCCTAAATTCGGCAGGAGTCTCTAATTAACCCACTATCCCACCTTTTATCAAAATTTACTTCTGGTATAAAATAGTGGTAATTTTGATATTTTGGTGGTAAATGTAAGAGGAAAATTTAAATATTTAGTTATTTGATGAGCTTGTGGGAAACGAGGATTTTGTTAACCGTCCATTGGGGTTGGTTTTAAATGATATTATATAACCTAAATCAACATTAGTGTATTAATACTTTGGCATTGCCAAAAGTTGACTTTTAGTCAGAAAGAGAACAAAAACCGAAATGAAATTACTATTAATAATGAATAAAATAAAACGAAATATTTATATGGGCAAATCCTGCGTTACGAACGCCACATTCGTACGCGTTTTCGGATTGAAATATAACAATTTTTTGGTCTTTCAAAAGACATACCTTCAAGCTATACACAGTGTTTAGTGGGATTTGAGTGTACTTTCGAATGTCATCAAAATATTTTTTGTAACAGGTTTAAGCTGCGAAAAATTTGTTCTCAAAGTATTGTTACGCTCGCTACAAAAAATGGAAGTAGCTTTGAAGGTTGAGGTATGTTTTCGTAATTTTTAGCAAATTTTGTATAATAAAGCACACCAAATAAAATACCTTAAAGAAAGATGAATATAAGAGAATTCTAAAATAACTTACTTGCAGCCAAAAAATTTTGTAGTTTTTTATCAATGGCCGTGAACCCAACGTTACGCACGCTACGTTACGCACGCTAAATTTGTTCCAGTAGTATATAAATAAAAACAATTGTATTTATTTTAACAAAACAATTTATATTTTTTTTAATAAGATTATTTAATTCATATTTTATGTTTATAAATTAATTTATTAATGTATATATGTTTATAAATAAATTTTATGTTTTGCTGAATCTTCCGGTAGTGCTATTTCGAGCTCATTTTCATTAAGTACTGAAAAATAATGGTTGCTTTTTATTCCGGGAATGCTCTTAACGTTAGCCCATCTCTCCGAAAGAAATGCAGTTGTATTTTTTATATATGTACTGCTTACATATAAAATAGAAATACCATTTATATCAATTTTTGCCAATTTAAAAAAATCATGGGCGTTATTAAGAACAATATTCTGAGCTTTCACCATTTCCCAAATTTTTCTCTTTATGACAGCTCCAATTCCGTCTACTGCACCCTTTCCGTGAGCAGTTGCAAAAAAATTCCACTCAAAGTTGGTAAAATCTAATTTTTCTTTAAAAAACGGTATAATACTCAAAATGAACTTGTTTTTAAATTGACTTGCACAGCCATCAGAAAATAAAAATAATTTCGAAATAGCATTTTGTTCTTTAAGTTTCTTTACAATTAACTGGAGAAAGCAATAAACATCATATTTATTGTGTGACAGTTGATCGCTAGTAATAGCAAATGATCTTGTGCAATTGTGCAACCAGGCAACACAAGTAAAAATGGTAACTTGGGAGTAACTAAAATGTGCAGACTGAATTTCATCTTGATTGAGGAGCCTATAGTTTACCGCAAAATCGACTTGCAGAACAGCTTCATCTTGTTTAATAGATATTTTTCGTTCTTGAAAGTATTTTTGTTGATTCCTTTTAACGTAAGTATGCAGTTTAAAGGAAGGTAACTGAGATTCCAATTCATTAATCAAATCAGTTATTGGTCCTTTCGTATAACTAATGACCATGCGTTTATCAACGATTCTCCAGTGCTTCCATTCAGTAAGCTCTTCGAGTTGATTAATGTAAATCAAAGGGACGAAAGCGTCTGTAATGTCTTTAATGCACTTGTTGCATTCATTCCTCATACAAACTTCAGAGGTTTCGTCACAACACACTTTTTTTTTAAAATTGCCGAAGTTAGATGGGAACATACGAAAAATGCCAAACATAGCTTCCAATAAAAATGAAAAATTGGCGTGGTACTGGCAAACACACATGTTATGTGGAAGCTTACTAGACAATTCCACATGTTTTGGTCGGTTGTTATGAAATTTAGTACGTGAAATATTTGTTCCTGGAAACGTTGTTTTAAACAATTCATATGATTCTCTAATTGTAATAACCATGAATCTTTTAGATATTGGAAGGTTATTTGATTTTGATATAAGTGTGGACTTTCTTCCGGCAGTTTCCGTAGAGATGTCATCATTAGTGTAAAACTCATAAATCATTTTAACATTTTCGTCAACCGTATTTTTTGTTTGAGCTTCCTCTTCCTCTTTCAAGTATTTTTCTGTAAGCATTCTAAGAATTTCCTTTTTTTTGTTAATGTTTTTTGGTAACGCTAATTCCACTTTTTTTAAGGCCTTGTAAAGGGTATTTTTGCACTTATATGCACCATCCAACGATATTATTGGTTGCTCTTGTTGTTTTTGTTCCTTTATTTTCTTTCTATAAATTTGCATACGGTTTCGGTGGCCAGCCTTTACTTTTTTTGATAATGAATCATCATTTTTAAGTTTTTCTTTAAGATTTTTTCTATAAATTTTCATTCTTTTCGCATTTTTTAAACGTTCTATTTGTGTTAAGTTTTCACTGGATTGTATTTTTTTGCGATATTTTCGAATACGCTCTGCACCCGTTTTCATTTTTTCAACTGTTATTATTAAATATTATACTGTAAACAAACAATTTTCTGTGGTACCAATATGCCGATAATCTAAAGTGACACTGAAAGATAATTGCTAATGATTCAAACGAAACCAAAGGCGAGACAACGTGAAATTTACCGTTTAAAAAAATAATCGCCAATCGGTACGATTATAGTAGGCTAAGAATAGTAGGCGAAGAATAGATTTAAGAAGCGAAGTGATAGGAAAACAGAATAAAAATTGCAAAGGTTTCTATTGTAATTTTTGTGAGAACTCAAATCGTTACGCACGCCACAGAAATGAATATGCTGTAATTTTTTGGTTTTTAATTGTAGAATGAAAATTTTTTTTTTCTTGAAAGCAGGATATTTATTTAAATTAAAATTATAGATGATTTTAAAAAAAAAAATTTTTCTACTCACAATATAAAAAAAAACCTGATTTTCCGTTACGTACGCTACAACGCATTTACCTGGCATTTCATACCAAATTTTAATGTTTCCAGAAAAGTAAACGAAATTTTTTTTACAAATTTTAAGGAGAATTGAGTGAATAACAATATAGCTTTCGATTGGACCATCTATGTATGTTAATACTAAAGCAATGATATGAACACGTAAAAAATTTCACTTTTTTTGTATAACATTAAAAGACCTGAGGTAGGGTAGGATTTGGTTATAATTTTTGTATTAATCATCATCGAAATAATTTTTGTTTTATAAATTTATAAAATTAGATATCTATTCTAATGCTCCATTAAAAAAAAATTAGGTTGGATTAAGTTCAAATATTTTTGGTTGGTAGACAGTTTCTGGGATATGCCCATATACAAAATGTTTTGCATTTCATTAAACCAAAAAACTGAGATATGTATAAGAACCACACTTTACCTTTAACCATCTACCTCATAATTAGAGTTGTGATTTCACTGATAGCGAATTATACTTGCGCGAAGTTAGCATGCAGAGTCGCCGTTTTGATCTACATACATATGTACATATATAGATCCAAGGTGAGAAAACTTTCGAGAAATCTGCTGAGTATAACTTTTGGTACGAAATATAAGAATTTTATTATTATTAGCAACAGGAAAATCTTTAAGTTTCGTTGGTGAGTTAAGCATTTTTTCCAAGTATTTAATTACTTCGCCATGTAAATTGTTTTTCGGGTTAGTGAACATCTTTTTGAAGTTGTTAGTCAAGACACAAAATTTCCCCAAATGAGTTTTTGTCCACCGGCTACGATTACAAATGAAAGATTTGTGGGTTCATTGAATCTACGAACGTTCTTCAAATTGAATGACTTTTAAGTAAGAATAAGTAGACCAATAGTTTAAAAAATGATTGAACGAAGAAATGATCCAAAGAAATTAAATCAATATTGTTTAAACTTCAAAAGGTTCACATCTTGAAACAAACTTTTAATATGAGGTATAGTACAATAACTACATTATTTTTGAATAGTTATTAATCAGTTTTACTACAGATCACCAATCCGGGCTGGACAAAGGGTACATATGGCACCGTATTTTTGCCGCTGAGGATTTTTAGCAGCTCATTCGCAAAAAAAATCAGCTGATATTCCCTCTTATTGCACTTTAATTTTCTCCCCACTAAACGCCATTTTTAATCACATAAACAAAACCAATTTTTTCAGAACTATATAGTATTTGTTGACTATGTCACATAAACGTAAGAAATAAAAGTTTAATTTTAACTTCTATAAATGCTTTCGCAAAAATAGCAGATTCCTACTCATTGTATGTGCAATACTTACGTGATTACTAAGAAAACATTAGTACGTTTAGTTTTTCTTTTGCGAATGTTGATAGCTGCTAATAACAAGTTTATTTCTGAATTGGTGATTTAAAAAATAATTGTTTTGTACTTTTATATTGATTTTATTATTATATTGATTTTATTTCTTTACCTCTTATTCCTTTCTTTAAATTTCTCATTTCTCTATGGGTCAGTCCTAGTATTAAAAATCATTATTTTAAGTAAAACTTATTTTTAATAAAACATACAAAACCAAAGTGTATGAAGAAAGGATGTTGAATGTCATATACATAACAACATTGAACAAGAAAATTGGGACGTATACAGTTCCCAGCTATGGTCTTCCAGTGGCCACAATCTTGTATTATAATCTTCACAGACTTTTGCAATAATTGGCTCATTGGTTTTGAAGATGACAACTTTATGGAAGCTGGATTTATCCTAAATTTAAAAAGGGGAAATATCGAATGAACCTCATTGAATTTAAAAAGGCAGCAAATTAAAAAAAATTTAAATGCAGAATAAATTTTAGTATTAGGCTAATAAAAAAATTATATAAAACAAATATGTAAAAAACTATTATGATTTTTTTAATTGCGAAATAATTAATAGAGATAAGGTATATTTCTCTCGGCTTCACACTGAATTAGTTTCTGACTTTTTTTTGCTCTGGATTTTTTGTAGTATTAATTCCAGTTCATATAATTTTTGCATGAGAGCCGAATCTTAAGTTATTCTTAAGATTTCTCTCAACTATAATTTAAGCTTTGTTGATAAAACTGATCCCAAAACGTTCAACTCTGTTATTTGTTTAGGGTTGAGCGTTTTGGAATGATTACGCCAATATGTACTTATCTGTATACACAAGGGTGTGAATATGTACACTATAAGTTGCTTTATATATATGTATTTTATTAAGCTAATAAATTGGCGTCAAGGAATGAATTTGTTTAACAGAATTGAAAATGTTTAATGATTAAATGGTTTCAAAGGGACAACAAAATATGTCATCTGTACTCATCCACCCACTTAGTGCGATGTGATATGTATACAAATGTATGTATAGATAATAAATATATGTACATACATGCAAACATACATATGTATGTATGTGTATGTTTTCATTCACACACATTTCCATTTCGTGATTTGCTCAAAGCCAACAGTATTGAAAAGTGGTCCAACAAGGTCCATTTGCAAAATCCACACTGAATGTTGCGCAATTTCACTTCACTATTTGGGGCATTATTGTACGTACATATGTAGTACATTAGGGTGCCCCAGGTGCTCAAGTAAACTACTTGTAATATCAAAAATTTAGGTGGAATTTTGGTAGTTATAACCTTTTTGTTATATGTATGTTTTAACATGAATAAATAAAATATTAGGCGGTCTATAGAAAAATATATCAAACAACATTCTTTCAAATAAATAGGTGAAAAAAGCGATTGGATTCTGCATTTATTTTATGAATATGAAGGTTTCCCTAGATTTTCAGCCATCAGCGAAAGGGAATACGAAACAGTGTCCTATGCAAAGGAAAGGTGAAAATATTATACGGAATGCTTAGATCTTACTTAGCGAAACGTTGCGTATATCATTACATACATACATATGTACATACTATATTCCCAAAGTGCACCCATAATTGAAAAACAAGCAGAAAACTGAAAGTGTACGCACAAAAACAAAAGCTAAAAAATGCGGCCACTGTTGACTGTAGACACAGCACCCACTTCGCAAAATTATTTTCAATGCGAAACGAAAGAAACGCTACTTACCGCAATCTGAAAATCGAAATTGATAGTTAATTCGAATTTGAATTATTTCGAGAGTGCGAGTGATACCAGAAACGAAGAGATGGTGAATGCATTTAAGTATGTTGCTCATTCAAACGTCAAGGAGAAATAGCTGAGCAGTGGAAGGAGAAGAGACCACGCAAACGAACAATGGTGTTGAGCAGTAAAACGAGTAAGAAATTTAAAAAAGTCAAAACATACATATCTATGTCCACTGCATGTAAATCTTAATATACATGTACACATCTACCTATAATGTATGTGTGTATGTAAATGTAATATTGTAGATGCAAATGTATGTATGTTTGTATATCCATGATGTAAATATAGGGCAATGCTTATTACTTAATACGCGTACATACATAGAAACCCATAAGTTTGTAATGCATGTTTATATATTCAGTATAAAATAATACTTTTGCTTTGATAAATATTGAGCTAATAAATTTATTAAAAATAACATAAAGCGGGTATTCATCTAAACGCGAAAATGTTTTGTAAATGCATAAACATCGTAAATAAATCGGTTTCTCATAAGAAGTTAAGTAAGTTCACGAGGTTTACGTGGTTACGAGTCATTTAAGCGTTTAGGCAAATACCCATAATATTTAATATGTAATAAATACAGCACGGCATAGGCATTGTTATGTGATATCAGAGATGTCAAGCTTTAATTTTTGGGCGTCTGAGAGATTTTTCCGAATACATATTGGTATTTTCATAACTATAATTCGCTCTCATTTCAATAGAGAAAAGCGACTAATAATAAATACAATAATTTTGCGCTTACGCCATATATTTACATACATACATATGTATATAGTTCGGTGTTTGGACAACTCTCTCCTACAATTTGTTGTTTGCGTCTAGATGTTGTGCTGCAATTTCAGCTACTTATAGTTGTTCTCTGACTCCGCGTGGCAGATGATTTTTACCAAATTTTTTTTATAACAAAAATACTTACATACATATGTACATATGTACATATGTACATTCATGTACATATGTATATACACGGAGGTTTGCCATTGCCTTTCGAGGGGCGGCCGCTTTTAGAAAAACGCTGTTCTATTATTTTTTGGATGTCACGTACCTACACCGTTCGTGATTCGAACCTAGGACACTCCGAGAGATAGCACGCACTAGTTACCCATTGGTTACAATAAATTTGTAGGATTCCAGAACATTTTTTAATATTCTATCGTAAATAAAATTCAGCTTATCCTGCGATAAAATTTTTAACAACTTATTTCTCTTCACCTAACTAATTTATTGTACTTACTAATGTATATATTCCGAACCAAATCTGATAGTAATTAGATTTTTAAAAATCTTAATTCCACCACTACCAACCCAGTACATTTTTGGTAAACCTTTTTGCCTAAGTGTTACACATTCCTATTACGAATATGAGCCAAAGCATGCAAACATGCACATATGTATACACATGCTCGTACGTAGGATTGCAGCCTATTGAAATAATTTTATGTTAAAAACTCGGGGGATGCAAAGACAAAAATATCCTATGTACTTAACCCATTCGGCCAGCTGATTTTAAAATATTTGTATTTCGAACTTCATTCGCGATGGGATATGTATGTACATATGTACTTCACGGGCGGTAGACAGCATATACATACTTACTTAAATACATGTGCATATGTATATACCTACTTAAATATGTATTGAGAAAATTAGTGATGAACTACAAGACCTGCTTGTCTACATATGTATGTATCTATATGTATATATGTATCTATGAAATATTTTCCCTGAATTTACCGCTGATTTGAATTCAACAGGAAGACAAAGAGAGTTTTCCGAATTCAGCAGACGTAATTTATTATTTATAAATATTATTTGTTTATTTGATATAATTTATAGATATTTATACGCCAATTTTAGCAGAAATATCAACATGGACCCAAACACCGATAATCTCCGCCGAATAACAACCCATTTTTATTCGGAAGTTGTTTTCACCCTAGACGTCATCCAATTTTCTCAGAACTTGATATATAAATTTAAAATATTTTTGGTATAAGGAAAAATAAATAGCCAACAGTTTAATCGTCGTCGCGAATAGCTTGTAACAAAAACGTTTTAATTGATACATATACAGTTAATTAATTTGGAGTTTCTATATTTCGGGACAGGAGTCTTCAAGAAAATTGTTTGAAAACATAGAATTATATGAAAATATTGAAAAAAATAATTTACATATTTTAATAATGGAAAATGTCTAATATCCGAAACTTATTTTCGTTTAATACGTTTTTCCACTAACCGTAGCATCTTCCCTAATGCCCCATAAACGTTTCTCGACAAATGTAATAGATCAAATAATACTGCTACGTTTTGAATTGCTTTCATTTTAATGCTATTTGCTACAGAAGGTTTAACTAACTTATACGTGTATGTAAATACTTACATACATACATATACAGGTTAGAAATAAAAATTATTTTCATTTACGCAAAGATGCGATTATTTCCATGCGACTAAAAAGCATACAAAAATCGATTACTTATCCCGCTGCATTTTATAAAAGTTATAAAAAATATATGCTTTTGCTTGCTTTACCATCACTCTTATTAATTTCAAATTGGCCTCGATCACCAGGCCTTAAAACGTTTTTCCACTCCCTTTGGCCGAAAACTGATGGAGATAGAGATATTTAATGATCTAAGATATTTAATGATCTATGATATAAGAGGATTCAGTTGTGTACTACCCTAATTAATAAATAAATGAAATGAAATATGTGGTATGGTATTAATTTTGCTATGGGATGTGATACTTTTCTCATATATAGCTATATTTATTTTATTAAATGAAAAAAGTGTCCATCAAACATCAAGTTCAATTCAAAGTGCCAATTCGCTGTTTCAAGAAATGTGTGAAATTGATTTGGTGCTAACGAACTCCCTTACGAGTTACATATATGTATGTATGCACGCAAGATATTTAATTAGATTCATGCTATTTATATATGAATACTCTCATAATCCAAAAAAATCACAATCGAGTTAATTATGCAGAGATGATTGTTACCTCTTCTTCTATGTTGTGTAAAAATTGCTCTACCGATTGCCACTAGCTCACTAGAACAAGATACATACTTGTGTATGTATGTACTTATGTACATATGTATTAATTATTACTATGGGTATGCAATGTAAATTGAAAACTTCATAGCCGTTTTTCTCGAGTGTTAGGTTTTTGGATTATGACTGTCTTCTAGTAAATGGATGTACATACATATGTACATATGTATACTTATATATGTGTGTGCATAGGTATGCTGGTTGATTCACTGATTTCTTATCAATGAATGAATGAATTCTGTGTATGACTCATCGCCATAGAGTTGATGGTATGTTGGCCATTGTTGATAAATGTTTTGATCCCACAGTAAACACATGTGCACATAACTAGAAGGCAAGAGAATGTACGTTTTCTTAACAGTGCCTTTCTGGTAAATTTTCGTATCCGAAATATACCCGCAACCTTTATGTAAGTCGGTTTTTGAAGCATAGAAATTTCAGATCCGAAAGCAAAATAATCGATTCCTCCACTCATGACAACCGTGATATCACATAAAATAAAATGTAAGTTATTCTAAAATTTCTAGTAATAATTTAATTCACATCAGTTAACGAAAATCAAATCGACGTCGGTAAATTAAACAAGATAAAAAGAAGCAGGCTGTGTCAGAGACACGGCCATTAAGTTTAACGTAGAATACGCCATCCGATAAGACAGAAAACATATGTAACAATAAATGATAAATAATACAAGCAAATGAATTTCTTTATTTGATAGTTACTTTGGATGATATACATAAGCTTATGATAGGAAAAATAGGATAAAAATGTTTTTAAATTATCAATTAAATTTCTCGCAAAAACGAAGTCAATGGCTGTTATCAATAGTAAAGATAAATGATAAATAACATACGCGAATCAATTTTATTATTTTTTTTGCAGTGCTTGGCAGCATTTTCTCTTCTTTTACTCTACTTTAACTTGCCCGCCTAAAATTATGCAATACAAAGAAAGGGCTGCACGAGTACATTTAAATCGCCCAACAGCAAACACTCAACCAAACACCACACACATATTTGTGTGCATGTGTTTATACAATTTTCATTTGAGAAATTTAAATATTAGGAAGATATCAACCAACATGAAATGTATGTCAAACGAAAGCTAACATCTTCATTTGACTACAAAAAAAAAAAAAAAATTTATCGAGCCGTTTCCTTATAATTAAAGAAATAGAGATTACAACAATAAAAACCTGACATTGGTGCCCATACCGTAAGGTAAGACGTATTCTACGCCAAAAATAATTGTCTGGTTGGGGATTATTATATGTACTATTGTATGTGCGTATATGTATGTATTAAGTATTTGGTATTAAGCAGAATTTTACCAAACTACAGCCTAGTGCCAAAATATTTGTTAAGAATCTATTTACAGTTACAATTTTGTCTTCTCAAGTAAAGCCACCAGGTCCTTCTCAATCAGCAAGACTCGGCTAATTGAAATTCCAATATATTCACAATAAAAACATCTACATATGTATGTATGTACATATGTACATATATGCACATGCCTGTCAAATGTATGTTTGTTCATATAAGTACATACAATATGTACATACATATGTATGTTTTTGTAGCGTGGCCACACAGTGACTGCAGTAACCTCATGGTATTGTTATGCAGACGGTCAAATAGTTTCTGGTCACGACACCTTTGTTCCTATATACATATGTATGTATGTATGTACATATGTATTTACCCTCTTTTTCTGCCATAATTACATTCTTTGACTATAGCCTTTCATTTAAATGGTAAAATTAGCAGCGCTATCTGTTGCTATTTTTGGCACTAATTCTACTACTTTAGCAGCATGATACTACTTAGTACTTTTCATAGTTCATACAACAAGAAATATAAAAAAAAACAAAAACGAATATAACCGCAATATGCTTAAAAATTTTCATTCTCGACAGAAGTTTACAGGATTTGGATAAGCAAGGCCGTAACGTAAGCCCTAATGGATGCTTAAAACCATTAATGTGCTAGTTTGAACAAACACATTCGGATACTGCTTAATACTGATTGGCATTGAGTATTGGGGGAGCCATTTCTACATACATATGTATGTACATATGTATTTCAGTATACATATAATTTGTATCAAAATCGAACTAGAAATTGTACTTGTATACTCGTAGATACCTTCTTTGATGTGCTCAGGTTAATATTTCTCCACTCCGAAATAGCATCCATAGCTTCTTCCATTAATTTCCATATAAAAACTGCGCTTATCTCAATTATTGTTGATGGAAATGGCAAAAATTTCCTCTCAAGTCGTATTTTATGGACGTCAATTTTAATCAGCACAACAAAAACATGTCAACATGTGCATATACATACATATATACATATATGGAAAACTACCAGGCCTGTTCTAAGTTTTGATCAAATTTTTCGAAATCGAAATGGTATTCTTGATTTTAATCGTTTAAAATTTGTTCGGTTTGAAAAGTTTTGTCATGGATTGATATGAAATTGGCAAATTGATCCCAAATATGTAGGATGCTTCTCAGACAAATTTTTTACAATATTGGGAAGATTTATAAGTCTTTATTGCTCTAATCTGTATTCACTCCTTCTTACTTCAGCAAAACCAAAAATCATTGGTGCTCATAATCAACTAATTTTTACCAGTTTTTGAAACTGATTATCGATTCGGGTAGCGGGAAACCAGAGGTAGCCAGTTTTAATACAGAAGACTACGCAGTCAGATCCGCACGAAATCAAAAATATCTTCGCATTATTATCGACGACCGAATTAACTTCGGTTTAAATGCGGATTACGTGGCAAAGAAGTCTTAATGGATTTATGGTTTCCTCTTACGAATGCTTCTTAAGGGGGTCTCCTGGTGTGATCCTAAAAAAAAGGTGATATTTCGGGATTTTTTTTTTGTGACAAGGGTATTACATAGATTGTTTATTCAAAGAGTATGTTTGAGACAACTTTTGAACAATAATTTTAAAAAAAAACTCGAAAAGGTTAGAAAATGGCGGAGTAATCAAATGTGCAGTGCAGCGTGTCGCTGATGAATTGGTCCCATTGTGTACACGGTAGCGTTCGTAATTCTCACCTCAATAAACCGGTAAAAACTCCAATTACATTTTTTTTCTCGTTTTGAATCTAAAACCTAAATTTTAACTCAAAAATTTTGATTTTTTTCTTGTTAGCATTATGAGAAATAATTAAACTTGCATGAAACTGTGGTTCATATAGAACAGTTTTAAATACCCTACAAAATGCAAGTTGAATCAGGTCGATAGGTCAAATAGTTTTCCCGTAATCGTGTACACAAATTGCAAAAATGTGATTTCGAGAAAAAACGTTTTAAAGTTTTGAAACATTGAAAATTTTGTTCGACACGTGCACACATTACTGGCAATATCTCAAAAAATACGTGGAATTCAGGGCTGTAATTTTAAGGGGATGTTAAAAGATAGTTATAAAACAGATTAAGCTAAAAGAAAAAAAATCGATTTTTTTTCGAATCACACCAGTTGTCTCAGACACTACTCATCAGTAATCACTACGAGTAAACAGCTGTCAAAACATTTCAAATGTCGAGTGCACGTTACTTACATATGTATGTAGGTACGTATTCTTGCCGAATAAAAAATCAAAAGTTTATATCAAGTGAATCCAAAATTTACGTCTGTCGGAGACAAATCATACGAAAAAGACAAAAGTCGTTGTGGACTAAGCGTTATCCAGACCATGCGCTTCAATTCTTTGTGCATTTTTTTTAAGACTTTCGTCGTTCTAAACGGACAAATTATGCACAAATTACATCACTTAAAGCGGAGTCGTATTAAGCGAATGTACTTTCATAGTAATTTGTAAAAAACCAAACTTGAATTTGTGTTTACGTCGCTATAAGCGATCGGATTATACTGTAGGTACATACTTATGTACATATCTATATACAATTACTTAAAAAATTCGATTTCATCCAAGTCATGTTTCGGAATTTGATAAGAAATGCCCACATACTAAGTATATACATATGTATTTATGTACATATGTGCATGCCTGTTTATGTATGTACTATATACATAGAAAAGTACGTACATATGTACATAAAAATGTATGTTATATACATACAAACATATGTACATACATATATGTATAAAACCTTGGTCGGAAGCGCAAAATAGCAAAAGTTCGAAAACAATTGCAACTGTCAATTGTGCGTTTTCGAATTTGAATCACATTTTACAACTAATTATTTCCACCAGAATACAATGCAGTCGACATACATACATATGTATGTACATATGTATTTTAGGTTTGAAAATAATTAAGTTTCAAAGTTTCAAGTGTTTTTAGTTTTATAATGTGCATTTGCATAAACATACATATGCACATATATATACTTACATATATGTATATGTATGTATGTAGTTACATCCATATGTTTTGATATGAATATCCAAGTCTATTTGCAAGAAATTAACCACAAAGAAATGACAGCGAAACCAAGATCGTCACCAATCAGTGCACGAGTATCAGTGCCAACCAACTGCAGGTGGCGTCCGCTTTTAAGCGATAATTTGTTCATACATAAATGCACGCAAATAAATATTCTTACATACATATATGTACATATACCTAAGTATATATATATGTATGTATGTATACATATATCTGAATTCGCTGCGAAAAGTTAATGTCAGAAGACATTACATGCTCTTTGGTTTAATCTTTCTTCGTACGATTTTAGAAACTTTCGTGTATACAAATTCATATGTGGTCGTTTTACATGTACATATGTTGTATATAAAAATATATATGCATCTATGTACGTATGTATTTGCATATGTGCATATGTAAGACTGAGAAAAAACGAGTATTCGCAAAAAGTTTAATTAAAGACCTCTTTGTTGTATTTCATGGAGACAGACCCGATCTAATGTATTGTATGTATGTATATTTCATGCCTACATGTTAGTACAATGTCTCGTTATTTCATTTTATTTTGCTTCCGAATCGTAAAAATTCTTCAATATGTATTTTTGCTGATTTATACCAACTAACCGTCTAACGACGCGCATTATTATTACATCACCAGAGAAGAATTGGAAAATGAAATATTTTTGTATCAGTACATTCATATGGACATACGTATATATATGTACACACATATGTATGTATATGTACCAGTGGCACACCCGGAAAAATATTTATTTATTTATTTATTTAATCTAAGGACAACGGCTCATTACAGACTATGTGGTTGTGAGTGATTACTTAAAACTGAAATCCAAATGAATTTAGGCTATTATTAACAATACAAACACAAATTGCCAGATTGAACATTGCAATTAGCGTTAGACAAAAGTGCAGAATAATCTGGTTTGCCGGATATAATATCGAGCATGAAGGTGTAAGAAAAAAATGTTCTTCTATTGCGAAATGGCATTAGATTAATTAATTTACATAAAAACATGTGGGTTTCGGTTCTAAAAAGCTAATGGACGTATTGGTAGGTTTTGCGCTAATTTAATTAAAAAAGTAAATTAATTTCAAAATAGTACTGCAGTTTTAAGACTTTGGTAGGGGTTTTAACCCCAAATGCCGGGCGCCCCTTGGGTGAGCCAATGGTGTATACATATGTACATGCACATTTACGTGCAATATTTGTAGTTAAGATAAAGCCGTTTTATAAACAAAAGTATAAAATATTTAGCTTCATATATGTACGTATGCACGCAAATACATTTGTATGTACATAAGTAAATGCATACAAACAAACATTTTTTTGTTTTTCAAAATTAGCCTGCAGGGAACACGCTCTCTTTGCATAGCTCCAATATTGCCTATGCCATATGCATGTTTTGTTCAAAGTAAATTAATTTATTTTTGTTTAAAATTTCTACAGCGTTGGTACCTCTAGCAAAAGATTTTTTATGTACTTATATGTACTTATTTTCTCCTTAATTATATAGCAGATATGTAAATATATAAATATACGTTTTTGTATTGTGGGCCGAATTATTGACAAAATCTTTATGACATTTTATTTGAGGGTCCCGAACTATGAAAGCCAATGAATATGGATATGTATGTACATACTTATGTGTACATATCTACATACATATGTATGTATGTATGTACATGCATACGTACAGTGCGATTGTGTTTAGGAGAGCGATAAGTTTATACTGCTCTGGTTTTATGTACATACATACAATGTACATATGTATTTCTTTTTATAACTGATTCAATAAGATTTCAATAATGTTCCTACATATGTATGTACTATGTACATTGAAATGTAAATACCCGAAAAGTTTTAGTTGTTTTAAAAAATATACATATTTAGTTCGCAAAGACTATACATTCATATTTACATACATATGTATGTAGTATGTACATATGTGCATACATACATATGTATGTAGATGTACATATATTTTTATGAAAAGGCAGGATTATATTACCAGAACTCAAAAGAACAGTCGGCGCAGGATAAATTGCTGCTACTCATAAATAAAAATTACATTGACCTGGCATTGGTTTTTATGAAAGGTTGAGCTTTGTAGGCATATGAATATTTGAATACCTTGAAACCTTCCGACTTAACACAAGTTCAGAGAACTACGATCATTATACATATGCATATACTTATGTATACATGCATACGTACGAGTCAAACAAATAAACACTTTTACATGTTTGACACAAGTACATACTACATACATATAAACAAATTTATGTATGAAGCGATTTTGATTGGCCAGCATACATACTTACATAAGTGTTTTTTTATAAGTATTTAAATTCTAATTACATCATATGTACATACAGTAAGCATTTTACGCTCAATTAATTTGGCTGCATACCTACAAACGCATAAGTTATGCTTTCTCTGCGTAAGGGCATGTGTATAAATTTATAAGTGCATATTTACATACATATGTATATGTACATATATATATACATATGTATATACATATATGTATGTGCATTGTGATGGTTCAGACAAAATGAAGAAAATGTAATATGTATTGTTTTCGTTTTGAAGTTTAACGGCGACCGTAGCAAAAAATGTAAAGTTAAACAAGTGAGAATGTGTAGCTTTTTTGTATAAATAATTAATATTGTTACAATTATTCATAACTCATCATAACTCATAATATGTGAAATTACGATAACATTAGGGCAGTTCAGGATTAAATGCAAATAGCATACCGGCATGGAATTTGGAAATCACCATGCCAACCTGTTGGGTGCATCTATCAAATGTTTGTAAATTCATCGAAATATGCAAATGCAAGACTATTTGCACTGAATTATGATTAACCTTATTGTTAGATACATACCCAACTTTTCATTTGTTTGGAAAAAAAATTATATTATTTTAAAAATAGATATGCTGTTGCTTTAGAAACCATACGCCCAGAACCTACTTGAGAATCGAATATCTAAAAGGAGTTAAACTTTACCATATTGTCTTGAGCACCTCCAATCTATATATAAGGATAAGTGCAAACATAATATGGGACTATGTACCAACTTGCATGTACTATTTCATTTATTTCTATGTTGCTTTGAAAAATTCAGCTACATTACGCCTATTACACATTAACCACAAAGTTCGCCCAATAAATATAAATAAACAAATATGAATACGAATTTACTTATAGAGGGGTTATTGTTTTTTTTTTAAACCTATGTATGCTTTTTTGACAGTAATAGGCTTTTCCCGTTGGATATCTTGGGATTAAGTCAATATCATATCACCTCCTTACGCTTGAACATTAATCATCCCAAAACGTTTGGACAACGATTTCGCTCCAAAAATCATATTTTCTGACCTACATATGCTCTTGGCATCGGCTTAATAAAAAAAACTGCCGTTCCTGGGGATCGGAAAGCACGCACGTGATCGTTGATAAGCCAATGCATCCTCAGAGTGAGTAACAGTTTAGAGGTAATTTGGGAGTCATTGCTTAATTTCTCTCTGTAAATGCTGTTATGATACAAGTTTTTTTGTGGAAATTGCCGGAAATTGAAGGCATCGACTTGGACGACCATTGGCTTCAGCTAGATGGCGCACCATGCCACTATCGATATCCTGCGAGCCAAGTTCGGTAAACCATATCGGCGATTGCAACTGCCCTGCTTGGAACCGCGATTTGACGCCATTATACGATTTTATGGGGTGATTAATGATTTAGGCTCTTAATAGGAATATCGGAAAAGCCATTCGTGAGATAGAGCCAGAAAGCGACACCAAGGTCGTGGAAAACCCGGTTAATAGGATGCGCTACTGCGAAACCAGCCCCATGAAAGCGGGTTGTAAATGATGGGATTGTTTGCTCTTTCGTTTAAACTAATACTAATATACCACGAAACTATAAGATTTTTGTTTATTTTTTTTTTTTTTTTTTTTTTAAAGAAATTACTACATGGTCCTCCATTTATTTGTATAGATATGTATCTATGTAATTATGTACATATGTATGTATGTGGAGGTGTCCAAAATTTAGAAGGCCTTCGAATACTTAGAATATAAAATCTGAATCCGATCGCTTTAGGTTTAGTGGATACGACGCCGGATTGAGAAATAGTATGAACTATTTTTCAGCAACATATTACTTTTTCAATTTCAACCTCTAAACGCAGTTTTTAACGAGAACTGTTTTACGATTTGGAAGGAATCCCGTGGAAAATCAAATAAGCTTCACAATTTGCCATACACCAATTTAGACACCTCTAATGTACCTACATCCATACATACATACCTACGCACATAATTACATATACACATGTATACATACGTTTTGATACATAATTTTAGTGAAATATGAATATTTATATGGATACTCGTATATTCCTACATATACATACATATGTAGATGGGTATGCATGCATATATGTACATACATATGTGCATATGTATGTATGTTTATTAATGCTATAGCCTACGCTACGATGGATCATTATAGTATTAGTCATACAAATACAATACATATGTAGGTATATACATAAGTATATACATATGTACATATATATATGTATTAAAGAATATATGAATAAGTAGTGTTCATCTGTCAAATAAGCTTCAAAATAATTAAAGAACTGAGTGAAAGAGTAAAACGAAATATGAAGAGCAGATACATTTCGAAAACAAATCCTCTTCTCAGCTATTTCGAATTTCTAAAAATAAACTCACCTTGAAAAGTTTTCGATATATGTATCTGCTGCTACTACTGCGGCCGTATGTATTTTTAATTTGTCAGAATCTATAGATTCTGAGATTTTACGCTCTAATGCACCACAGATACTAGGACAATTGCTAAAAACAATGGCGCTGCTGCTGCTGCCTCGGTTTCTATTTTGCTAATTTTAAAGATGTTGCTTTGTTGAAAATTTGGCACACTGTCCTCGGAATATTCGGCTGAAAAATCCGTTAAATATTATATTTTATATCCTCGTCATTTATAGTATAATTATTTATTTTATATACTGGTTTAACAATATTTACTCAAATTTTCAATTGTATTTTTTACGCTTATATGTATGTATGTAATTATAAAAACTTTCTAAGGCACTATATTTCTTTGATTTCTATTTATTTTATTATTATTTTTTATTACAACACTATTTTTTCACAAAGCACATGCACTAGTTTGCAAAAAATATGTATGTATATGAGAAATTATAATTTCCTATGGACGTTTGAAATTTCTCATGTAAATATGTATGTATACCGATTTCATTAATTCCGTTTACGCACTTTTTTCGTTTTGTTCCTTAGTCTTGATATTTTCGTTTAGTCCCAAAATAGGTGTAATTGTAGTCTGCTTTCAGTCAGATTGACTAGATTAGAATATTTATTTCGGTTCTTTCGAATTTAGAAGACGACGTTGACTAGGCGACGATTTTCTCTCAACTAAAGAAAATTCGTGAAAACCACTGTGAAAAGTCTCAAAACACATTGCGCTTCGCTTCTAGCGGCAGTCGTTGCATTTCCCCACCATCTCACCGCTTGCTATTTTTCTTTTTGTCTGTGTATTTAGTTGTACATATGTATGTACATATCTCAGAGCCAACAAGCGTTCATTCTGTTAAAATAATGATGCGTTAGCACACTTCTTATACACGCTTACCTACATATGTATCTAGTAGATATGTATGTATGTACATACATATGTATATCAATATATGCTTATATGTATATATCGATATATATATATATATATGTATATATAATTATGTATGTATGTATGCAATTGCATGCATGTGGTGGAACTAGTGCACTCCCTAAAGGCGACCTGTTTGAGCTGTGGGAGAACATGAAAGTCGCTGCAAAAGTAAAGCACGAAAATATGCGCGTGGCGCGAAAGCAGTTTGCCATCCAACAAGCAGTTAACGCGGCTGATAGGTATTTAGTTATTGAGCTTTTCTCATTCGCAAATTATTTTTATGTGATCACTATGTGCATCACTATATGTACATATGTATGCATGTTTGTGTAATATTTAGAATCAGGAGATCAAATTTGCCATTTGCTTTAATTTCATTTTCTCACCGCTACTTCTTACTTTACTTACATTGATGGACATATCTAAATAATATGTATAGGTATCCACGTGTGTATGCATTAATATTGGGCATCAATGACACAAAAACATTTTGTTTGACGAATTAAAATTCAGCCAGGGGAACTGCGTGGCTATAGCCAAGATATTTTGTATAGAGCGCATTCCAAATAGTATGTATGTATATATTCTAAACCAAGTATTAGATATGTACATATGTACAAATGTATGTACCTACATATGTAAGTACATAGTTATGTATCTGTGCACATACATACATATGTATGTATGTATGTACATATGCATGCAATCTCTGGTGGCAGGTGTTAAGAATATGAATGTTTGAAACAGTTTTATTCAGAATTTCCACTTTTTTTTGGTTATTTTCACAAAGAGCTGTAGAGTTACATACATACTTCACAATATCGAAATATGAAAGAAACTCAGCGGTATTGTTTATCTAGATCACCGAAATGTCTTCTAAATCTCACGAATTAGGAATGACTGTACATAGGAATATGACTATTAAAACATGAAAAACACCAAAAATAGTAAGAGGCAGTAAAAACCATGGGTAGTATAGAAGAGTAAACAATGAACATGCAAGAATATAAAGTCAGGGTACAAATACTACAGAACCCTCAAACACGAAATTTGCAACCTTATATTCATTATCAATTTTATATCACTACGAATAGAAACAATAATGGATCGCTTAAACTAGAAAGAAATACATATACATATGTAAGTACTTAACTGAATAGATGTACAGGCTTTTTACAAAATAAAACAACGATTATCGAAAGATCTAAGAACTTGCTCTAACAACTGAAACTATGTATAAACAATTTAAAAACCCCAGTAAAATATTTACAAAATACATATGTAAGTACATGTACTAAATGAATCCTGTGTATCCAAAATCCTCGGGCAGCAAAAAAAAATCCGTTATTTTACAATTATATTTACGAAAATCGGTCTTAACATCTGATTTAATGTAAATTGGTATTTGGTATAAAATTACTTTACTTACTTGTACGTTTTTTTAATAAAACGGTAGAGATATGAATAAATGTGAAGTTTCTTATGGGCCGTTTACATAGAACTTTCCTCGCTTTGCTTGGCAGTTCGATCTTTAACAACAAAGCGTGAGGCGTAGAAGGTCTGCTACATAGAACGCTTTGCCAGTTTCAGCGTTAGTAGTTTGTTATGAGTTGCGATTTGTGTTTGTTCAGAGTGTTTTGTTTAAAGATAGAATAAAAAAATGAATTTTACTGATATGATGGAAGTAGTAGTAGTTATGCTACTAATTTTTGAAATTCGCGAGTGTCTGTAGTGTGTATACGCACGCTTTGCTTTGCTCTACTTCTCTCGCCTTGTATTTAGCAGGACTCATATAACATCATGTATTGAACTTATCTGTCAAAGCGAAACTCTGAAGCAAAGCAAAGCAAAAGTCCTATGTGAACGGGCCTTTATGGAGAATTCAATTCCCAATTTATATACATACATATCATTGAGATGCATATTTATGTACTTACGAATTCGTGCATCAAATTGGCGTTAGGCATGGGTTGACAAAGTTGTCTGCGCCTCGGATAACAGAACAAAAATTAAGAGAACTTAAGGAACCGCATGGTCGAATAATGCCTTATGATAGTAATAAAACATAAGAAATTTGAATGCACATTTGACGTTTTGAAGTTTTGTAAATTCTGTACAAAGTTTGAAACATTAAATATCAGACCATTATGAATATTTACAGTGCACTGTATCATATTTGTTTAGGGCTCTAGATTTTGATAAAAGCTCTTGCAGGAATAATGTTAATAAAATACAGACGTTATAAGAGAAAAATAAAATAGGGCAAGCTAAGGAAGATGCTCCTTTACCAAATCTCAATCCGTTGAATGTGAATACGATAGGCATTGTTTTGGGAATGCAGGTTGAAGAGATTAATAATAATAAGAAATTCGAACTTTAAAAAAATGCTTGGACACCAGATGAATGCTTTGATTTAATAGAATAAGTATGCGAAAGAAAACTTAAGTTTTAACCTCGTTGGTTGAAGAAGTACAGATTAGGGTGTATGCTATTTGAAAAATTTGTTCAGCATAAAATCGCCATATCCGAATTGGCATGCTTATTTTTTATTTATATGTTCACAAGACATTATGTGTTTTAGTGATTCTGACGCCCGCAAGCTAAAAATTTACAAACATATTAACAAAGGAATGATTTTTTCAGGATTTTCTTTATGGAAAGAGAAATGACACCAAGAACGGTTTGCAAGACGGTCAACAATTGCAATAGAAGCTTTATTTGGAGTTTATTAAAAATTTATGCACCAATGCCTGCCACCACGTTTACTGTAGAACGTTCATTTTGGGCTCTGAAATGTCTAACAACATTTTTCCGAAACTCGACCAGAGAAAAAATACTGAGTTGATTAGCCGTAATGAGGGTTCATCGCAGTGCTTAATAGTTTTGCTGCAGGAAATCAGGACGCCTTCCTTAATTTAGTTTTAGATTATGTATTTCAATAATAAATTTAATACCCGGTTCCACAGTCATTGCTTAAGTTACGCTTAAAATAGGACAGTGAAATAGTGTTTTTCAGTTCATACTTAAGCTAGGCTTAAGTACTGACAATCGGAGACTGGAACATTGCTAAAATAACATAAAGAAAATACGGGAAAGGCTATTGCGTTTGTTTCTTTTTTATCTTCTGTTTTTGAGACAGGACTTTGTGCCATCAGTGTCATTTATCATGACACTGAAACCAAACTTGGCAAGGGATAACGGGAAATTGTTCGAATATACCACAACTATTAGATTTATTTCCCTAGTCGTCCGCTTCCACTCTTTCTCTCAAAGCCTCAGAAAGATGCTCCGACTAGCTTGCAGAAAACCTTGGTGTCCTATTATAGTTTTGTTCAATTGAACTTTTCATTATTGTAAGTTTTGTTTATAAATTTATTTCGTTCAACTGCAAGTATGTTTTTTATATTGTACCATATTTTTTAATAAATTTAAAAAAATACAAAATGATTTTTCCATTGTATATCTTGGGTTATATCCCATTTCAACTTGCATTTATGTATGTATTTCTGTTTTCTGCTTTAACAATAGTACACTCATTACAATTTACAAGACCAAAAATTGTGAATAACCCTAATATGTAACAAAATTAAACATTTATTTATGTTATTTTCCTTTAAAATGACCTTGAGAGTGTGCAGAGCTGTTATTTTACTTAGTCCTGCCATAAATTCTGTTATAAAGTTTACCTATTGCGAAGTGAATATGAGCTTCTCAAAAAACTTAATATTTCGAGTATGTTTGTTTACCGCACTATTGACGTCAGAAAGAGAACGTATATATGTAGTTGACGACAGAAAGAGAAGTGGTCGTCCTTGCGTGGTTCGACAAATGCCACTATAAAAAGTGTTCACAAAAGCATTCGCAGAAATCCCCATAGAAAACAGAAAATTATGTCAAGGGAAATAGATATATCGACCAGATCAAAGTCAAAACTTATTCGGGTCAAAATTGAAGCGAAATGTCACCAGCAGGACGTCTCAGAAGTCGTGGTGAAGTAGTTAATCAATACTCAATTCGATGGAGAACATTGAATCTTCTATCAAGATTCTGATCCAACACACAAGGCCAAATAACCCAGCAGTGGCTTAAAAGCAATATTCTTGGTTTCATAACTGCAGATGATTAATATACAAGGTGGCGCAAAAGTAATCCTCCTATCAGAAAATGCTATAAATTTTGCGATTGGCCCCTAATGTCAGTTCTGTTTTGACATTTGTGTAGTAAACACATGCGAAATACACGTTAATAAACAATGTTACGCTACACTGCTCCAGAACACGGAATATTGCTGACTAATTATTTGACCAATAATCGGTCGGTGACTTTGGCACAACGTGAATTTCGTCGCAGATTTCCTGGCCGTCCAACGCCTACTGGTGAAACACTGCGACGTTTAGCCGCTCGCCTCGAAGAGACTGGCACAACACGAGATGCTGCCAGGCGTGGCAGACCCCGGAGTAGCCGTTCTGCAGAGAATATTGCTGCTGTAGCCGAGGATGTCATGGAAGCGCCGTCAACATCGACCAGACGACGTGCCACGCAAATGGGTATCAGTCGACGGTCTTTACAGCGAATTTTGGTACACGATTTGAAGATGTTTCCGTACAAAGTCCAGACGGTGCATCAGTTGTTAGCTGCTGACCGCCAATCGCGTCTAACATACGCTCAAGCCATGCTTAATCACCACCAAGAGGAAGATGATTTTTCATCAAAAATAATCATGAGTGATGAGGCCCATTTCCATCTTAGCGGGTACGTAAATAAGCAAAATTTACGCTTCTGGGGCACTGAAAATCCGCGTGTAACCCACGAAGAGCCATTACACCCGCTCAAAGTCACTGTATGGTGTGCTGTTTTCGCTGGAGGAGTCATCGGACCTTTTTTCTTCGAAGACGTCGCGGGCCAAACGGTTACTGTGAATGGTGAGCGCAACAGAGCAATGATCAACGAGTTGATCGCAACTTGATGAATTGGGATTGGAAAACATGTGGTTCCAACAGGACGGTGCAACGGCACACACTGCACGTGCCACAACCGATATGCTGAAGGATGCATTTCCCGGGCGCCTAATCTCCCGTTTTGGCGATTTGCACTGGCCAGCAAGATCGCCTGATTTGACCGCTCCAGACTTCTTTTTGTGGGCCTTTTTGAAGTCGCGGGCTATGTCATCAAGCCTCAGCCTCTTGCAGCTCTTAAAGAGAATATCCGTCAAGAATGTGAGGACCTATCGCCGGAAGTTTTGGCCAAAGTGATGGAAAATGCCATAAAAAGGGCTCAAATGACAATCAACTGTGGCGGCGGCCATTTACATGACATCCTATTCTCGACTTGATGTAAAAAAAATTAAAAGACCAAATAAAAATAATCCACAAGAAGAATCAAAGTTTTTCATTTTTTTTTTAAATTACAGCCAAAAAACATCGGAAGGTTACTTTTGCGCCACCTTGTACATATACAGCATTTATAAATCAATTTTTACCCTTTTCTCTTAGAAAAGAATTTGTTGATGACATTTCGGCTGTAGCCGAGTGTGCAGTGGCTGTGGCCGAAGCAAGTGTGATCAAAAACTCCGAGTGTATTTCTGAAAAAAACTCACAAAAGCCATTTGCTGTTCGGAGTCGGCGTAAGGCTGTAGGGCTCTCAATTTGTGTTACAACTTCAAGGCGCACACCATAAATTGCAGAAGAAGCTCGGATACTCATCAAACTATGGTGTAAGCGCCAAATTATTAGTAGTATTACGAGTATTATTAAAAACTATATGATTTATTATCTCTCAAAAATGAAACACACTCGTTTTTTAATATTTCAATGCGAGTTTTACATTCAATTACAAAACCCACTGCTTTAGCCAGTTATTTTCGCGTTTACCTCTGGTAGCCACCCCAAAGAACGTATGTACATACATATGTATATTGCAAAAAAAAATGCATAACTCCTCTAACAGAGGATCTGGACCGATTTCACCATACCAGAGCTAATTGCCTTTTGCTGATTGATATTAGATAAGCCGCCTCAAGCCTCTAGTCACAAAATAAAGTCACTAATTTGTCAGCTGGTCCTGAGCAGGTCACAAAACAAAGGAATTGAGGGAAGTATTGAACAAACGCGAAAATAAAGTAGCACTCGATCTGTCTCTTTTTCGTACACTATATTTTTCTCAAAACTGTAACAAACAACACTTAATTTTCATAACCATTGTTCTGCCATTTTGATAACAGTAATAAAAATTTAGAATGGTTAATTTCAATGTTAGTTTTACGATAACCATATTTTTTTAATTTTTAAAGAGCAATAATACTGTTGACAAGGAATTGAAAAAGTATATTGTGTGCTATCGATGAACACATTTTTTTGAAGTTGATTGTTCATCTCTAGTTGAACATACGATCATGCTGATTATCTCTACTCCTTTTGACCATACACTTTGGTGAAATTTTTTGAGACTGTTTACTGAATACCGAAATCGTCCCAAGTCACAAAAAATGCCACTAATTGAAAGTTCCACATTTAGTGACTTAAGATGACACTGAGTTACAGAATACCGGCATTAACTTAATTTAACTTTACTTGAGAAGTGTCACATAAGGATTTTGTTTAATGAACTTTGTGTATAAGTGATTAGCCAACACGTACGAGTAATTGAACATAACTTTACTTGGAAGTCTGTTGAATTTTGATTTTTAAGTAAAGTTTTTATTTTCATATAAATTTTTCACTCTTCGATATTAAATTGACTTTTTCGTAGAAATGCAATTCGTATGTCAGAGTAATCGTCTCCAAGTTTCTATGTAAGTCAAGTGTGTGTTTTTCTTGCAAAATAGAGGCATAAACCCGAAGTTCAGCCCCCTATCTTGTGAGCAATTGGGAGAGTTTCGTATATTTGAGCGTGTTTCCACAATCGGATGCACAATCTCAACGGCAATAGAGTTCTCACAAGCGAACATCCTTTTTAAATATGTAAGCATATGTACATAAGTATATATACATATGTAGATTCTTAGAAGTTTTTTATGTGGATTTTATCATTTTCAAATCAGTACCAAGCTAATACCTATTAAAACTAGCTGTTTGCTCAACTAAAAATTCGACTTTGTTATAATATACATATTTCTTTCTTCAACGAAGATGAAAAATATGAAGTTTCTTAAGTTTTGCAATCGAAAAATGCAACCCATACCGAAACTCAACAGCTGAGCTGACATTACATTAATTAAATTAAAAATTATGAAAATAACAGATTACTAAAAGGCTACTTTAAAATAGAACACTTTCGTTTTTGGAGGCCCTTAAATAAAACCTGGCCGGTTTAACTCTGGCACGCCCTCCACATAATATTTTATTTTATTTACAACTAAACATAATTACGTTATTTCTTCACCCGGAAACTTTATATTGTGAATAATTGGAACCCCTCTAATTTAATCTATCTATCTACCACATATCAACGTGTGTATGTACATACAATTCGTTATCTTTTGAACAAATTGTGTGAAGCCAACTATTTGTTTTTTATCTATTTCATACTATTTATGTGCACATGTACATAGGTATACATATATGTATGTACATGTAAGTTGAATTTACGTGCGCAGTTATAAAAGGGATTTGATTGATGCTTACAGAAACATCAGACCTATCATCTACTATTTAAATCAATAAGAAATTAAATTGTGTGTCAACCAATCTTCGAAATTCACTATAGACCAATATGCTTCAATATCTTTGAATTACTAACTTTGTGGAAGTAATGGCCCGTTCACATAAGACTTTTGCTTTGCTTTGCTTCAGAGTTTCGCTTTGACAGATAAGTTCAATACATGATGTTATATGAGTCCTGCTAAATACAAAGCGAGAAAAGTAGAGCAAAGCAAAGCGAAGCAAAATTATGGACAACTCTCAACTTTTGTACGCTTTGGCAATCAGCTGTTATCATTTCCATTTTATTTTTATTTTGGCGTGCGTATACACACTACAGACACTCGCGAATTTCACATATTAGTAGCATAACTACTACTACTTCCATCATATCAGTAAAATTAATTTTTTTATTCTATCTTGAAACAAAACAGCAGAAACTGTCAAAGCGTTCTATGTAGCTGGCCTTCTACGCCTCACGCTTTGTTGTTAAAATTCGAACTGTCAAGCAAAGCGAGGAAAGTTCTATGTAAACGGCCCATAAGTCCTCTTCCGTCGTACGATAATATAACAGCAGTCAAACTGGATTTTTCCAAATTCGAACCAGGTTCATTTCGCGGTTTCTTTCATGGGATATTTTCGGCTCATTTTCGTCACTACACAATTCTTAAAAGTTAACAAAACAATAAAAAAAAAAATGTTGCTAAACGAAGTTGAAGCCCTTGGTTCGTTATACATATGTACATATGTATGTACATAAGTATGTACCTATCTCCGTACGGACAAAGTGAACTTGGCGATTAAGTTTGCTTTTTTTTGTCTACCTCTTTTGTTTCGCTTTGTTTGCACAGACCTCAGGCGAGTTATGAAGTGACGCTATTATGTACATATATTGCGAAAATTCAATGTGATCTTTGGTACATATTTCTTTTTGACGAAATCAAAACTATTTTTTCACACTTACGCAAATAAATATGTAAGTAAATTGTCGAGAAATCGCTACAACACTTTTCGTTTAGGTAAACAAAAACACCTGAGAAATTCAACACTCTATTAAAATCACTGAGAAACCGGCTAACCACGAGCACACACCGCTCCCGACAACAGTTTATAAGCGAATGTCGGCCTGCCGAATTGATCGTGCCGACTATATCAAAATAAACACAGCGTTCGATTCCGCGCTGGGAACAAGTAGAGTTACCAGAGAGTGCAGTAAATGTTAAATGCTCCTATTTAGTATGAAAACCATTGGTGCATATTTATACTCACCTTTAAATATGTACATATGTATATAATATGATGACATTTCGGCTGTAGCCGAAAATGTATATTTACATGTACATTTTGTATTATTCAATATTGATTTTATCGAAAATTCTTACTTACATAGGTATGTACATTGCAGACTTTTTCACATGCATACATATAAACATTAAGGTGCCTCACGCTTCATACCTAAAATCGAAAACAGGTTTACAAAAAAAAAACCAAAATATACATACTTATGTGCAACATGTTGAATAAGAAGAAAGGGAAACTTTACAATAGTGCAGCAGGCCTTGGGAAAAATTACATTTTGAGGGGGATAGAATGGGGTCGTACACATCTCGAAACTGAAAACCGTTCGAGGAGACTCATAGTTTTTGATTTGTTGTTAAAATTTCAAAAATTACCGAATACAATTTTCGAAATTAAGCCGATTCAATCAAAATTAAGTACGCCGAATATATTAATATCACTAATAAACAACTGTTAAAACAGAAAGAAGTAGTTATTTTCACCAAAATACATATGTATATGTTTTCATAAAATAAACGACGAAACAGAATTTATTCACACTTTTGTACATATGTATGTATATAAGTAGAAGTTGACTATTAACAAACATATCGGTGATGCCAGAGAGTGAAATAATTACGAAACCGTAAAAGCTCTCAGAGATGTGGAAATAAGCGTATGTACATATGTAGTTAATTGAAAAAACGGTGATTGTTAATTTTAAAAGGAAAATATTGTAGAATAATGTTAAAACTAAAAAAACATCCCCTATAGCTAGTTATTTGTAAATTTGTAAAGTCCACCCCTCTTATTGTTTTCTGTTCTATTCTTGTATCGGGTGTTTTTTTTAGGGGTATAGAACTTCGAATTGAAATAAAACACAAGAAAATCGTTTTAAGGTCCATCAATTTGGCTTTATTGGAAGGATAATTTTATGCCATTAATGTTTAAATATGATTTTGGGCATGTGGCCGCCGCGGCTGGCTCGAATAAAGCCAATTCTACAGGTCCAATTTTCAACCACTTTTTCGAGCATATGGGGCCGTAGGTCGGCAATAACGCCACGAATGTTGGCTTCCAATTCCCCTAACGTTTCTGGTTTGTTGGCATAGACGAGCGACTTCACATATCCCCAAAGAAAATAATCCAATGGTGTCAAATCACACGATCTTGGTGGCCAATTTACAGGTCCATTCCGCGAAATTATGCGCTCATCGAATGTTTCCTTCAATAAATCGATTGTGACGTGCGCTGTGTGGCATAAAGCGCCGTCTTGTTGGAACCACAACTCATCCACATTCATGCCATCCAATTCGTGAACAAAATAGTCGGTTATCATGGCTCTATACCGGTCTCCATTAACGGTAACTGCCTCTCCAGCATTATTGCGCAAGAAGTATGGCCCAATGACTCCACCAGCCCATAGAGCACACCAAACAGTCAGTTTTTGTGGATGTAATGGCGTTTCAAGGGTCTCATGTGGATTCTCTTCACTCCAAATGCGGCAATTTTGCTTGTTGACGTAGCCATTCAACCAAAAATGAGCCTCATCACTGAACAAAATTTTGCGATGAAAATCAGCATCGAGATCAGTCTCATTTTCGGCCCATACACCAAAATCACGACGCATTGCATGGTCTCGCGGCTTTAATTCTTGCACAAGCTGGATCTTGTAAGGTCGCAAGCCAAGATATTTGCGCAAAATCTTCCATAAAGTTGATGGACAAAGCTCCAATTGCTGTGCACGGTGGCGAATCGATTCATTCGGGTCCTCTTCAACACTTTGCTCTACAGCGGCAATTGTTTCTTCGGTGCGCACTGTTCGACGTCTCTGCGGATGCGTATTATCACATAGAGTAAACGTAGTGCGAAAACGATCCATGGTTAACCGAATTAATTGCTCTGATGGACGATTATGTCGACCATAAAATTGACGGAGCTCGCGGTAAACTTCGCGAACTGAACCATTATTTTCGAAATAAATTTGCACGATTTGCAAGCGTTGTTCTTTTGTCAACCTGTTCATGATGAAATGGCAAACCAAACTGAACATAAATGACATTAGAGTTGCCAGATTTGACCACAAAATGCCAGTTTTATCTCTATTCGAAAAACAAACCTGTAAAAAAAACACCCGATACAAATGAAAATTCAAGCTGGCGTTGTTCGCAAACAAACTCAGGTTCATAACATCATACAGTTTTCTATTTTTCTTTAACATATCTTTGCTTTTAATTTTTGGCTACTATATATTGAAACTATAATGTACATTTCCATCAAAATATCAAAAAGTACTATCATTAATCGAATGTTAATTTTTACCTGTTATAAACTCGCTTTGCTTGGCAGTTCGAACTTTAACAACAAAGCGTGAGGCGTAGAAGGTCAGCTACATAGAACGCTTTGACAATTTCTGCGTTAGTAGTTTGTTGAGTTGCGATTTGTGTTTGTTCAGAGTGTTTTGTTTAAAGATAGAATAAAAAAATGAATTTTACTGATATGCTGGAAGTAGTTATACTACTAATGTTTGAAATTCGCGAGTGTCTGTAGTGTGTATACGCACGCCAAAATAAAAATAAAATGGAAATGATAACAGCTGATTGCCAAAGCATACAAAAGTTGAAAGTTGTCCATAATTTTGCTTCGCTTTGCTTTGCTCTACTTTTCTCGCTTTATATTTAGCAGGACTCATATAACATCATGTATTGAACTTATCTGTCAAAGCGAAACTCTGAAGCAAAGCAAAGCCAAAGTCCTATGTGAACGGGCCTTTACTCTTTGAACGTCTTCTGTTATCACATTAATACAGGATATCTGGCAACACGTTCTTACTGATACTTGCGGTCATTTGCGTTTCGCTCTTTCTTGAAAGTGAAACGTAAATAAATGTATAAACGCGTCGTTTATCGTGAAATAATAAAATTTATCACGTAAAAATAAAGAGAAAATAATGAGAATAGATCACATATAGAAAATTAAATTTATTATTTATAGTTTTGTATACAATTTGCATATAATTTAACAGCAAATAACTTAAGTAGTGTTTTTAACTGATCGGGTTAAGTGATAATTTTAGAACATTCCTACAAAGTTTTATTTCAAAATTCCTAGTGGTTGGCATATTAAGGCAAGTGGTATATTATTGTAAAGCCATCCCAGAATGCATAATTAAAGATTTAAAAACTAAGTAAATTATAAACTGTTTAAATGTTTAATATCTCGTAAAATTTATAATGCAGTTTTCAAGAAAGTTTGAACTCAGCCACGTCTCAAATTAATGTCGTTATCAAATTATGTTTTATTATTAATTTATGGTGAATTAACACATTCACTCCTCGCAATCAGTCACACACATTGTCATGTCAGTTTAAATGCATTACAAAATATTTGGTTGAATGTATAATAGATTTCAATGGGGCCATAGAAATAAAAATCGGGTATAACAAGGATACTTTATACTCGTACTGTTAAATTTAGTTGGGTATCATAGATAGATAGATAGATGTGCGATCTGCTGCTTAAAGTACCTCGTGTAACTCCAATGCCCTTAGGTGGTATAAAATAGCAGCTGGTGGTAGCGAGAGTACGAGTTCCTAATCATGGCTATGGAGCTTAGGTATCCGTTTCGTCCAAGTCGAATAACCGATATATCGGCAATAAACTATTTAATGCGTTTACGAGTTTCTTAAGTGCTTTCGGCTATTACGGAAGATGAAGAAACCCGTTCGCCGACCCCTAAATCTGCAAATTTTACCGTCCATCAGCGCATCTGCTGTAAGAAAATTTTCAGAAGAGAATCTCTTTTAAGAAGTAGGAGTTTGAAAGACGAAAACGACAGATGGAGAAAAATGTATATTCCTACAGTTGTAAATTCAATCAAGGCCAATAATATGTACCCATGGTGAAAAAACAGGTTCACAAATAAAGCAGCTTTTGGTGTTTCGCTTATTTAAACACTTTAACTAGTTGTGTTTAAACTGAATATTTTTTTTTAAATTTTGTATATCTGTACTTTTTATTTTGTAACTATTTGGCTTTCAAGAGTTGAAGCGATTTTAATAATTTTTTCTAATTAAATATTTACAAAAAACAATAGTGGAAAGTTATTTTCATTGAAAATAACTCCGTACACGTCACATATTTTTTGTCATAAATCTTTTTATTATGATTCTGAAGTACTCTTTTTTTACTAATACAAAAATGTGTTCATGTTTAAAAAAAACTGTCTTTTTAGAGAAATTTTCTACTTGACCTAGCTCACGTGAATCTGAATACTTTCCGAAATATTTTGGACGAAGTCTTAAAACATAAATTTTATGATTCCGGTGGACACATCGCAACGGGGTTTGTTTGCAAATCTACTGCAATTTTTTGTCAAATCTCCACCGCTTTGACTTTTAGAGGGAGGGAAAACATTTATTCAAATAGGAGGATGTCGTATAACCCCGCCTGGAAGAGGTTTGACATCTTTTCTATTGGCACATACATGTATGTTCCGGATCCAATGCCCTCCGGAGTCTTTGAGCCGGCAGTGTACTCGTACTAAAGCAGTTTTATAGCCTGGAGGTAATCTTCCAATGAGGATGCACTCTATGTTGCTTTGTTCCCTAGTTCGATCTAAAATCTCCGATCAAATTTAGTAACTTCCCAGCAGTCAAGAGCACTGTGTATTTCCGCCGTCAGTTGGTATAGGGCCGTGTGGGTCAAACTTCTCGCCCTATATGCATGCTGACTGAAATAAAGCGCCGTAGAGTTATCAACCTGATCTGATTGAGCACAAAGGAAGTTAAACTAATTTTTCTAAAGGACTTAGCTGAAGAGTAGTCCCTTTTTCCTTCCTTAGGTATAGAGATAACATTGATCATCTTTCATAACATTGCAATATAAACCAATTCCAGGGAGCACTCATTATCTTTAAAAGGTGTGAATACCAGCAACCCCTGGATATCTATAATAATGGAGCGAGCTCATAGCCCATCTTACTGGGTGTTTAGTAAATATATTTTTAGCCAAGCCCCAATGAGATTGTGATCGTTTCCCGTATACAGGGTTCCATTACAGATGTGAATGCATCCGGGAAGTTACCACTTTTTCATCTTAACTAGTACCGTCGGGTTACTTGATGGCTAGGTCAGTCTCTACCCTTTGCCTTTTCAAGGGCTCTGTGAAACCTCGTCGCCTATGGAAGTTAAATTATGTCATCACAGAGTCTTCTTCCTTAGGCTTTGTCCCTACTAAAAACAATAGCCGCACCGCCTTTCGCAAGAATGAGAAGATTTCCCACCACGAGAGGGAGGTATAAATATCTTTTGGGTAAATTTAAATTTCTGGAGCCTTCGAGAATACCTAATTCTGCCCGGGTCGTTGATGCCCTCTGGAAGACGAATACCGCCTTAGTGAAGGGAAGACAAGAGGCGAGATATAAGCGCCTCGTGCGTGCATATGCACGCTGCCCATGTCACAATGTAAAATTCACGCCAGACGGCATAAATTCCAAGTATCCTGCCCCGCAACCGGACAAAATCAGCCTGCTCGATCAATCTTAAGCTAATGGGATGAGGCTGGTCAACTTTTCTATAGCCCAGATTATGCTGGTCTGAAGCCCCAGGATCCAGTAAAAGAACGATCATGTTGTTATCGACCATGGCAAGGAAAGTTCTACGTTGGAAAACTACATCAAAAAATGCGACAGCTTATAGGAAATTTAGTGGCTTAAAAATAAAAGAGCCCTCTGCAGTTGACTGGCTGCAGCATAAGGCCTGATAAGCGCGTTCTTTCCCATTAGGAATAATCGAGGGTTCATAAAGTAGCCATTATCAATCCCTATAATTAATATCATGTGAGATCAATATACCGATATATCGCTCTGAACACTAAAATGTTTTATTAATGAATTTTAAAAAAATCGATAGTGGAAACTTTAGTCATGAAATTTTGGCCCAGGCTACATAAATATACTTTCAGAAAATGTTAAAAAAGTCCGGACTGATTTCAGTTGCCGCACAGTGCAATCAATATTAATTGAACATTTCTGCTTTCCATTAGAATTTAAATGTGCGAAAAAATGCGCACAGGGTTGGGTTTGAGAAAGGAATACATGGAAAATTTTCAAATTTCAAAAGTTGTAGAATTTAGGAAAATCCACGTCCACAAATTTGGTGCAAAGGATTTCATTAGAGAGAATTGCGTGAAGCGTCTTAATATACATATGTACATATGTATGTATGTATGCATAAGTTCTTTCTTAAATTTTTATCTGTTTTTCAAATTTCAAATTCCAAATTTTCCCCTTTAATTTTTCGCAAAAGTTATTAAGCCGATAGCCCTGGTAGCTAGTGCTAAAATTTTAATTTGTATAATAAAAATAATAAAACAAACGCCTTCAAGGTCTTAGTTCTGATTCCTTATACGTTAATATTTGGATTATTCAAGTTGAATTCAAATCTCAAGTGGTGATAAAAAATTAAATAATTACACAAATAACACTATTCTTATAAAATGGAAAATATTATGAAGATATGTAAAATATAAAATATTAATCTTTTTTGGAAAGCATGCGTCATTAATGTTTGTTTTGCCAGCATTTATTGTGTTCAAATAAGATCAATACAAAAATATATAAAGTATTTGTACTTATGATATTGCTGTGTTCTTTCAAGTGAGTATTATTTGATGTTACAAGGTTACAACTTCTTTTTATTCACTGCAGCAATTTAATTTACCACACTATCAAAAAAAATTCAGTTTAAGGAAATATTGAACTACTTTTGAGCCATTATGCATTGTTTGATTTCATAAATTGTTTTTGTTTTGTACACAAATACGATTTAATATCTTCACTATTTTTATCCCTCGTACTCGCATTATGCCACTCATTTCCTTCTTCATTTCGTCATTTCAAAGTCAATTCTCTCCTAGAAAAACATTTTTGAATAAACTTCTATAACCTAGCACCAGTTTTTGAGGAATAAATCCCCTAATAGTGGCAGTGAATTGTTACGATCATTGGGCTTTCCAAACTTAATTCAGGAATGCCCAGTAAGAGTGCACTATCAATATAACAAGATATTCGTTTTTATACAACATCCTGTGATCAATTAAATTTAGTTTGTGTGCTCCCCAAGAGGGCTGTATATCCATCATATCATTGAAAAATAAAATCTCCTTTATTTTGACTGCCAATCCAACTGTTCATCAGAAGGTGCGGCTGCGAGCGGGTGTCTGACTTGGAGCAAGCGACTCGCTATATAAATGTGTCCTAAACCAAAAATGTCCCAGAATCTGGTTGAGCGCTGGGCTTGGTACCCATTACGTAAAAACAGCTTCCAATGAAAAACTTTAACAAAAAGCCTCGGATGAGACCCCTCTATACTACGATTTAAGGGCATGTACCTGGAATGTCCGGACACTTAACTGGGAAGGTGCCTCTGCCCGGCTGGTGGAGGTCTTCGTAAAGGCAAAGGCTGGCATCATCGCCAGCCAAGAGGTGCGATGGACGGGGTAAGGAATAAAGAGGATCTGACTTCGCGACGTCGATGTCGGATTTGTGTTGGGAGAGCGATTCCGCCGCCAGTTACTGTCGTTCATCCCAGTGGACGAAAGCCTCGCCGTAATCCGCCGAAATTCAACATTTCGCAGATTTGCGCTCACACAACTACAGAAGAGAAGGACGATGGGACCAAAAATTACTTCTATGAATGCCTTAAGCGCGCGCATGATCGCTGCCTGCGTCACGGTGCTATGCGATTTTAATGTCAATGTGGGAAGAGAAGGGATCTTTGGTCCCACAGTCGATAAATTCAGCCTACACCATGAAACATCCGCTTAAGGACTGAGGCTGATCGACTTCGCCGGGGCCCGAAACATGGTAGTACGTAGTACCAGGTTCAAGCATAAAAAGATACATCATGCTATATGGCTATCCTCTGATGGAAAAACACGAACATGCTTCCAGTCTCTTAGACGTGCGCACTATTCGAGGAGCTAACATCGATCCGGATTTTCATATTGCTGCAGCCAAGATTCGCACGTGGCTCTGTGTAGCACAAAGTGTGCGCTCAGGGACACACGGAAAGCTCGACGTCCAAAAGCTGCAACCACAATAGATATCCGACCGTTTCGCCACCCGACTTGCACTCCAGCTCACTTCGAACAGTGTCCAACAAGCAGATATACGCGCGCATTCTGACCACATTTCTCCCACATTACGTACCGCCACTGAAAAATACATTGGTTTTCAGCGAGCCCGAAAACACGACTGCGACAACTACCGTGGAATTATTCACTTTAACATAGCATATAAGGTTCTGTCGAGAGTATTGTGTGAACGACTGAAGCCCACCGTGAACGAACTGATTGGACGTTATCACTGTGGCTTTAGACCTGGTAAATCTACCATCGATCAAATATTCACGATACGCCAAATCTTTGAAAAGACCCGAGAAAGAAGAATAGGCACAGACCATCTTTTTGTCGACTTCAATTCCGCTTTCGATAGCACAAGAAGAAACTGCCTACTTGCCGCAATGTCTGAATTTGGTATCCCAACAAAAGCAATACGGCTATGTAAAATGACGTTGAGCAACACCACCAGCTCCGTTTGAAACCCAAAAAGTTTTCGGGCAAGGTGACTCCCTTTCGTGCGACTTCTTTAACCTTATGTTAGAAAAGATAATTCGAGCTGCAGAGTTGAAGCGTTCAGGCACTATATTTTATAAGAGCGTTCTGGCGTATGCTGATGGAGAAGGACGTGAACTCGGTAGTTAGAATTTCAAATTGTATTTAGTAAACATGTACTGCATTGTTTTAAATGAAGTAGAGTAGAAAATGTGGTAACATTTTATTATTTGATAGTTAATGCCCTTGAGAGTAAGGAAATTCTGGTTTAATGGATATTAAGGGATATGAATGAGTACGTATACATATACATATGTAACGGGTGTTTTTTTTAGACATGCATAAGGTTAATGTTATGACCAAAAATTTAGCTTCATTATAAAGATAAGAGTTTACCATTATGTAAATATTATGTTATTAAATATGATTTCGGACAAGTGACCGCCGCGGTTGGCTCAAATAAATTCCAGCCAAACACTTTTTGCAGTAACTGGGGCCGTACAAACATAACGTGCCGAATATTCTCTTCCAAGGCGTCAATCGTCTCGGGCTTATCTGTGTAAACAAGCGACTTCATATAACTCCATTAACCAAACCAAAGCACGAAAAACTGACAGCGTTCCCCATGATGTAACATTATGACCGGCTTGATTTTTGAAGAACTATGGACCAATGATTACTTCTTCCCATAGAGCACATCAAACAGTGACTTTTTGAGGATGTAACGGCGTCTCAACAATGGCCAAATGAAAATCAGTATGGTTGGTCATCTCCTGTCACGTCTAAAAAAGAACCCTTTACACAGATTAAAGTTTGGTGTCAATTAAAAAGGAAAATGCTTTTAAATTAAACATTTTTGAAGCCTCAAGTTCTGTCAGGAAAAATGTCCCACTCATCGCTGGTGGAACCCATAATTTCAACGTTCTCATAGAAGCAAATTGGCTGATTGAAAAAAGCTCATTATTTCCGTCTTCTCATTGGTTACAACTTTTATTCCAGAGAACGCATACGTTCTTTGAGCCTTTGCTTACGTTATTTGCACCTCATATAGATATACGTTATTTATATGAAATGACGTTCTCTTGAATTATGCAACCACCCTGTAGCGAGAAGAGCTTTTCCTTAACGGAAGCAGCGAACTTGCAAGAAATGAGAAGGAACAAATGCCAAATGAGCTTTTTCATCAACAAAATTTGCGCCTGCAGTCGAAAGGAATCTACCAGACGAGATTTTTTCCACCACGTCGGATTTAAATCTCCCATAGCATAACAAAAACAATTTTCACCATATTTTGCTAGATTTTGGAAAAAGGGGTGTTTGCGGAGGTAGGCAGCATTTTTGTTGAAAAAAAAATCGCAGAATACAAAGAAGATCCATGGCATCTCGTTTTCCGTACCCAGAGTTTTTGTCCAATTTCCCCAAACTAGGAACTAATTGGATCTAAACAGATTCTTATGTCAATCAGCAATTAATCGAAAGAAAAATGGAAGAAAAGGAAGAATAAGAATAATAAACAGATCATGGGACAGAGCGGCAACTTGCGAAGGCAGAGGAGTTAAGCGGGAAGTGTACATGAGTGAAGGGTAGAAAGTGCAAGTGGACGGTAGGCCGAAAGATATTCGGGCATATTTTACAATTCACTTCCGAAAAAATACATATATTCGAAATTACTGTTTAACACCAAATACGTGTTTATTTACATATACATATGTACATACATATAGTATTTTTATCATCCAAAAAATTTGCCAGTTTAACTATTTGCTATACGAGTTGGAGCGTTCTTGTTCTAGTCGGTTAGAAATAAACATATGTACATACATACCTAGTCTTTTGAGTGTTTTGTCAATTTTTGTGTTACTTCGCCAATTACGCAAGATATACATATGTAAGTATATTCGTACAAATTTATTGGTGCTTGCATGAAAATTGAGATATTTTACTAATTTAGATTTTAATATATTTTGTACATACAGTAAATAATTGCATATAATATGTAAAATTTAAAATATTTCTGCAATTCTTAAACAAAGGTTATTGACGTTACAAGTTCTCCGGTATTAAGATTTTATGTACTGGAATATAATAAATAATATAATAATTGCGGGACTGAATATTCGGTCCAAACCCCGATATTGATTTTTTAAGTCCCGAACTCGCCCATGTCGAAGTTTTCCAAATTTGTCTTGCATTACACGCTAACCCAGCGGAAACAGGAGCAAAATTCAAGTATTCTAAATATCTACAATTTTTTTCTTTGCTGTTAAAACGGAATTTATACTATAACAAAGTTCTAGAGAAATCGTGAATTAGCGAAAGTGATGCAGGGGCTGTAATAGAAAACATTTGGACCTTTTTTTTTTGTGACTAGACATTATCTGCGGGCATAACAAATGACACAAGTTTTATTTTTCCAAAGGCATAGACGAATCCCGGTTTTTATTCTTTGTAGTTGATTTTTTTTTAAACGTAGCACGCAAGGCGAATTTATAGAAGGTGATGGCATAAGAGCAGCTGATTTGATTTTTTTTTATTCACCTATGTACATATATTTTGTTTTTGCTTTTGCGTATGAGCTTTCAAAATCCGCAAAAGCAAAAACAAAATGTATTTAAATTTTGACAACTCTTACGCAGAAACAAAAACAAAATACATAGGAATTTTTTAGTTGTATTTATAACACCACCTTGTATGGATTCGCCTTGGTAGCACGCTTGGAATAGATAGTCGTAAAAAAGATAGGTAAATATGTATTTACATACATTGATAGGTATTCAGGTAATTACGCTTATTCACTCAACTATTATGGACTTGTAGAAACACACTTACATATTTATCTCTTTCTCGAATATCCAAATTCCGTCATACTCAAAGATATGACATCCCCTTTGACTTTGCTGTTCGTTTTCGTCTCAAAATAGCAAAAAAGTGGTTATTTCATACAAAATTATTTAGGAAGATTTTCTAAATTTTTGGAAGATAGCGATTTTATTGGTATTGACAGGAAAGCATTTTTCCTCCCATTCTGCCCGGCGTACATATGTATATGTAGCGATTTGGTGCGAAATAAAACACTGGATATTCAACTAAGTTAATTGTTTAATACTTTATTTAATATATAAAAAAATCACAAATTATTATATTCCTATTATATATAAGTATAGCAGTTCAAGCACGGCACGTGTTACTAGAAGAAGGTCAGAATATAAGTAGAATAGAAAATATGGAATATAATGACCTAAGGGGTTATTAGTATATTCTTTACAAAGAGTGAAAGTCAAAATATAAGAATTAACAAATTAGGAAAATGTTTTACGATATGTTGTGTATTCACTGCATACATACATGCATATGAAATAACGAAAATGATCTAAATATCAAAGAATGAGAGAATGCAAGATTGGGCTGATTGGTCTGAAATTCGGGTGAGTACTTTGGCTGTGACGACACGTTTGCGTTACCTTTGGAGAGAACTGAGAGGAAACATATTGTTATACATGTTAGAAAGAATACACACTAATATTACATTACAAAATTTAATAATATTACAAAATTATAAAATTATTATATACGTTGGAAAGAATGCACACGATCGCGAGTATGCATACATGCTTTTAGTATACAAAATCGGTTGTTACGAGGCTGATTCTGTAAAAATTTTCTGTATTTTTTTTTACCCTGGATCGTGTACACACAATACGTTATTTGTAATAGCTTTTGCTTTACGTGACCTTTTTTGACCTTCAAAACAATTTTTTTAGTAGACTTATAGAGCATTGCTATTTCACCTTCACTGGTTGAATTTATGTCTTTAAGTAACTTTGTTTTAAGAAATCCGATGAAATTGTGACATCCGAACTTTAATCGCCATCGTCATTGGTTTGAAGTCCTCTGGCAAACCCGATTATAATAATGTGTGAATCCATTCATCACTAATCTCGAATTTAGTGTGTTTTAACTTGTGAGCACACTGTTTTGTCTACATACTGCATCATGGCTTTACAATCGTACAGTCCCGTGTTAGTCAATGTCCGTAGCAAACCAATGCGCTTTGATACCCCCAAATCGTCGAACACCATTTACCAACTGTCTCTGACTTTTTTGGCGGTCTTGACGTTTTGCACGTGCGATATATTCACTGGGTCTATCGATAAAATTAGCCTGGAATGAGCAATAGAGTATTGCCACGATGCAGGGAAAAGAAAGTGACGACAAAAGCACTTCCGTTACTTCGTACTTGCCTCGTTTGAAGGATTGACGTCACAAATGGCTCTTAAATGTTGATTTTTCTGTCGTATGAACATCTGCACGCAAGTCGTGTATGAACCACCAGAAAAGAGACGGAAACTTACTTTTAATCGTTGATATTTATGTAGATGACTTGATATTTTTATCGAAAGATTCAACTCTTAAAAACAAACTGAAGATATTCTTACATCAGAAGTTTCGCATGAAGAATTTGGGTACTTTTCCATCGACCAATCGCAATATATCCAAAACATTTTGTCGACATTTACATAACTTGCCGGACTGCCGCACTTCAGCTGATGCTTATAAACGCAAAACGATGTGCCTACTGGCGACGCGGTGTTTGAAAAGTCAAAGCTATACCGTAACAATAGTACTCGTAAGAGGCATTAATAAGCCTTTTATTCGCAGCGCAAAATCACTTCCGGATGTACAGGTCACCAGTGAAAATAATCATTCGTTTAACTGAAAGGTGCATCGGGTTGTGAATTTGCATTTAATAAAAACGTTGGATATAATTTGAAAGATTTCTGTGATGCCGACTGGGCAGGCGATTAAGATGATACGCCGCATACGACTATGTATACTGTACAAAACTGAGTAAGTTTTGAGAAATTTTACTTTAACTCTATATATAAGTGATAAAACGCACCCAAATTCAAATAAACTTTTATCACTTTATTCGTTACTTAATTAGTATGAGGTTCTTATGTACATATGACAATCACAATCAGATGATTTCGCCACGAAAAGTGACCAGTCACAAGTCGCTTACAGTACTATGTATCTCTGCAATGAACAGGCACTTTGAATATACCTAGTAAGACTTTACGAGAATGCCGGTAACCCAAATGTTACTCTCCCCCAACCCCTCGACGTCACCAAATCACTGCTCAGAACATATTCACCCAGTTTCTGACGATGGCATCGATGACCGAAGGTGGGAGTGCTATAACTGTTCGCGAACAAATGATTACTGGTCGGATCTCTATCTAGCCAAATGGTCAGATGTTTCACTGCCATGATATCTCGTGTGCCCGAGCACCCAGATTAACGCAAACTCGTTAACTTTACCAACACAATTTAATTGAGACTAGAATTGTCGATCTAGTCTGGCAAAAATAGGCAAATGTCGCGAATGCAGACTGGCTGTCACTGCATCCATGTAGCCAACAGTCAGTCAAAGGAAACTCCTTGGCAAAGGTAGTGGTGGCCTATTATGCAGCTCTATTGAAAAGACACGCGTTTTTAGATTACTGCCAATAACGATTTTCGTCTCGCCACATTCAATTTCGTACCAACATCAATTTCTGGAGAAAACCCCATATGCAAAAACGCAAATTGATGGTAGTAATTGCAGCAGAGCGTATATTTTCCACGATGTGGATTTAGGCGCTGTCATATCACACTACTGATGCGTAGCTGATAATGAGCGTGAACATGGTAGCGTATATTCGGAGGAAAATTCTGCTTGCATTGCCAAAAAGTCGGTAAAGTTTTGGCTTACTTCAGCAGAAATCTGAATTGACCCCATTCAGTATAAAGGGAACGAATCCGTTCAATCTTCTTCTAGTGAAGCCACAATAATTTTGGTTACATTCAGTTTTGTTGCAAATATTTGCGAGAGATAAATCTGTGACAAGGCAGGCCAAACATATACACTAGAGTTGAAAAGGGTGACAATAACCAATCACCAAGGCAAAGGAGAAAAGGCCCCACACTGGGAGCAACTCTTATTAATCCCCTTAAGCATAGCATGCCTTTCAACATATGTATATACGAATCAACTATCTGTTCAACCAACCCACTTACCATACGATCACATGGCAAGCTTGAATACTATCAAACCCCTTTACAACTCTGAGGAGCGAACATTGCAACGCAAGTGACTTGATTATTTTGGTTTTTTATTTATTTCGGACATTTTATTATTATTGAGCAGCTTTTAACTTGCACTTTCAATTTCAAATCAATTTTAAATCATATATTGCGGATATTCACAAAATGGTGAGTTTTATTATACATTAAGTTTCTTAAAATTTAATTTAGTTCGTTAAGTTACAATCGGCATCTTTTTTTACGAAAAATGGGTTTTTACATATAATGTTTAAATTTATCATATATGTATGTATGTATGATTAACAGACGCAACTATTGTATAACCAATTTTTAAAAGTTCCAAAATTATGTGCAGGGCCGTTTCTTGCGTCATTTTGAAATTAAAATTGTAAAATATTGGCTGATTTCAGCTTCTACGCAACCAACGAACCATCGCAACTTGGACCATCCCCTTCGGTTACAGAATTACGTCGCTTTTTCTATCGTAGCCCACTCTTCCCTGCACTTCATTTCATCGAATGAAAGCACACTCAGTTTGTCCCCAGTCGTAAATCGAAAGATTTCATAATCGCCAGAGGCTGCACCTGTAATCCTGGCTCAACGCGTCGATGGTGATGGTAAAGGAATGCCAAGTTTTCGGAGTAACTTGTAACATCGTGACCAAGCTGAATAGATGCATGTCGCCGCCGATATGCTATCAAGGTTGTAACGTTGTTAGTTAAGGGTTAAAAGTTGAATACCCTTTTCAGCATTGTTTACCTTTAACCCTCTGCAGCTGATGTCGTAGTCTGACAGACACCGCAAACCAAAACTTCGCGCGAATTCTTTTTAATTTTGATGTTACGATATTTACGCTCTCGCTAGCTCACGCTCTTACGTCGCTCAGTGTGAATCGAGCGATCGAAGACAACGAGTGTGTCCAGCTGCGCAATAAAGTGTGTGTGACACCCCCACGTCAGTATTAGTGTAAGTATTTAGCAGACCACCACGTCAGTATTGTAGTGATATCTTATAGTGTCTCGCAGGCCTCAAGTCACCAATATCGTAAAATTACCATAGTGTCTCTTAGACTTCACGACAGTAAAATTATATTGTGTTTGATTTTATTGCCTACTTTTTGCAGACAATAAACTCAGAAGAAATGACTTCTTTCAAGAGGACTTCGGCTGGAACATTCACAAGCAATGAACAACAAATAAGTGATTGGCTAGAACAAGTTGAAGAAGATTTCAACGACGACGATGACATAAAAGACCCAGTCAGTCGAGTTCTGGGAAAGACCTGCCTCCTCCACTGCAGAGGGTTAACTTGTATTCATCACACATTTTGTATTTCAGTATCAAGCTCAACGCACTTAAGCTTGTGTAAATCGTGCGAATCCCTAAGATAAATATATGTATACAGATGTATTTGCATACAAATATGCAATGTCGATATGTTTGAGTATAATTATTAACTTACTCTGTTTGAGTTGCAACGCTTGTATAAACGTAAGGGTTCAAATTCCATCGGGTCTTTCTCACATCTACATATGTACATAAACAATCAGGAAGAAATATCATTTTCTTACACTTTTAGAACAGTTTGAAACACAGATATTCAGGTATTTTCCCAAATACTCTTCCGTTTCATTTGTTGCATTACTGATTAGAGTGAGTCCTCCTGATTATATAACTGTAAGTCCCGGGCTCGGGAGGCTTATAGTTTTTAAGTTATTCGTTGTTAAAGTTGCAAAAATAGTCAAATTTAACCTCACTTTTTCCTTTGTAGTTGAATTGAACTGAAAGTTGGTGCTGCCACACAGTACAAAAAAATGTCCAACAGTATTTTTATACAGAACACCTTTTTTCTTTGGCGGCCTTTGGCCGCGCTTATAAAAAATAACCCTGACCGGTCCAACTCCGGCTACGCCATCCACAGTATTTTTGTACAGAAACCTTTCTGCGTTGGCGGCCTTCGGCCGCGCTTATAAAAAATAACCCTGGCCGGTTCAACTTCGGCTACGCCATCCACAGTATTTTTGCACAGACACCTTTCTGCGTTGGCAGCCTTCGGCCGCGCTTATAAAAAATAACCCTGGCCGGTCCAACTCCGGCTACGCCATCCACAGTATTTTTGTACAGAACACCTATCTGCGTTGGCGGCCTACGGCCGCGCTTATAAAAAATAAACCTAGCCGGTCCAACTCTGGCTACGCCATCCACAGCATTTTTGTACAGAACACCTATCTGCGTTGGCGGCCTTCGGCCGCGCTTATAAACAATAACCCTGGCCGGTCCATCTCCGGCTACGCCATCCACAGTATTTTTGTACAGAACACCTTTCTGTATTTTTACAAAAAAATGCATATTCAATCGTAATTTTTTAATAAATTAATGTTAAGAAATTGCTGAGTTCGATTTACTTACGCCACTCACGTTTTAGAGACAAAAACATATTTCAATTTTAAAGGATCTGGCATCACAAGCAATGAAGTATCGGAGCCATCTTTGAATATTTGTGTGTTTACAATTATAAGAAAATAGCGATACATTTGGAAAATAGTGTTAAAAGTATTGATTCTTACACATCTTGTAAGAAAATATGTGTGAATTAAGTTGCATGCCCATGAAAGGCTGTGCACAAGTAAAAATAAACGTCAATAGTGCAGTGTTTATATTAAAATTTCGTAAAGTAAATCTATAAACCTTACCAACAAATAACTTTAAAACTATTATAATTTTTGACCATATTGTTATAAATAGTGGTCAACGAGCACCTACATAACAGCCCCTGTGAATTTCATTAAAAAATTCCACGTGTTATATTATTGGAAAGCCGATCCCAATTATGCACTGCACTTCGGCTTTTCCGTAGAGACATCGCATTATTCGTGAAATGTGAAGAACATATACATATACGGTACTTTTGGCAAGATGCACTCCTTAATACCGCATGCCAGCATCCACTTCTCCCGAATATTTCGAACTGCGGAGAATTGAAAAAATCGTACCTCAGTAGCTCTGTATAAATGCCTCGTGTTTTGGCACTGTTGAAAGCAGCAGCTCATTTTTTCTTTTTTTATTTAATAAATTTTCACGCACAATGTTTTTTAATTTGTTTACATTTAATAAAAAATGACATAAAATATATTTTTTGTATTATGCAAAGCGAAATCATATGTTATAAATATAACTACAAAATTCCTATATATTTTGTTTTTGCTTCGGCGTAAGAGTTATAAAAATTTACATACATTTTGTTTTCGGTTTTACGACTTCTGAAAGCTCATGCGCAAAAGCAAAAACAAAATACATGTAAGTACGTGAATGGAAAAAATCAAATCGGTTGCTATAGTAACTACACCTTATATGAATTCGACTTGGTATTATGGGTGGTAGCACCAAATGTCATAATCTGTTTAATTGTCAGGTAATTAATATGGCGGCCAAAAAGTGACAGTGGAACTACCTTCTTCATTGTATCGTGGTTCAGACTGAATTAGATCGCTACATTCTAGAAAAGTGTAAACGTACACCCGAAAATTGGAATGGTAAACGCTGCTACTTCTGGTGCATCCCAGAACTACATTGGGAAGAATAATCGGTTTGGTATTCTCGCTGATAAGAACAATGATTATAATCAACAAGCTCTTAATAACTACAAGCTTATTACAGAACTTATTTTTGATGGTTCTTAATAGTAACAAGTAATCTTCACGAGGTTCCTTTAAAAATATATACGAGTAATATACGAGAAGTAAAAATTCAGGCTCAAACTTAAGATATTTTTCGTAAAATTACGATTGAGTTCGATAACTGTAACAAGTGTTGTTATATGCTTAAACCATTACCATGCCAAACTAAAATACAAAAATGTATATATACATACATACATGTAATATTTAAATTATAATATATAAGGTTTTAAGATTTTAGTGCTCATTGTAAGTTCCTTGAGAAGATTCATTAGAAAAATAAAAATAAGGTGAGCTAAACATCACCTGATGGCTCCACCCGATTCACTTATTAAATCTTACCGAGAAGCAGTTCGGATGGAGCCTTCTCTGGCATGTGCAGGAGCTTATGGGACAGGATTAGCCAGCCGAGAGCAGAAAGCTGTGTAACGACACTAGAAATTAACAGGTCGCAATAGCAGCCCTTATTTGTTTATAAATGAGTGATTAAGGCGTGTAACCGGCGAAAGTTACTCAGATAAATTTGTAGCACCCTAAAGGCGCTACTTCTCATACTAAGTTCGAACTACAAAAAAAATTTTTAAAATTTAGGCAAGTTTAAATCAGAAAAATTACAAACTTTAAATACAAACAAGCTCCTGTTAAGCTCTCTTGTGCAACTTATCTTAGTCCGTAGAAGTTTTTCACCTCCGATGACCCCCAGTAAAACTGCCTGCTTAAAATTTCTGTAGATCATTTTAACTCTGAAACTGTCGTTTTAATAAGCTTGTATGAAAATTGCTTTTAAAGAGGACAAAAAACCCCATTCAGGTTCAAGAAAAACATGTTTACTCAATTTTATTATAAGTTCTGATTTGAATAAAAAAAACGTTATTTAAAAATCTATAATCAAAGATAGAGCATACTTTACTTAGAGTAATGGTAAGAGGATAAAGTGCATTTAATTTTTAAGTAGATAACTTCTATTAGTTTAGAAAAATATGTTTAATACGCGTCTTAACGTTTACCCAGCTCGTTATTTAATCGTGAATTCAAACACACAATAATTAAAATTTCGTTTAATTTGCAGGTTCGACACGTGTTGTCGTCCTTTAAAAAAAATCAAATATTAAAATTAAAAAGTGTATGACGAGCACACATTTTGTAAATAGAGAGTGCGTGATTCTCACTTACCACCCATCATAATGTTGACATTGGCCCATCAAAAAAGTAAATGAGCAATTGAAAGTTTTTCGAACTACGTATGCGGTTTAATCGCAGTCAGTCATCTTTCACAGATAAAGGAGAGTTTAAGTTTTGGTCAAATCAAACTTTAAATATCTGGTGATGTTTGCGTCTTGATAAGTACTAAGCAAAAATATTTATTTCTTTCACAATTTAGTGAATAGGAAACTACCGTGGTCAGTCTGGTAATAAGCGGGCGCAAATACAGGATGGCCTCAATTTATCTTGCGTACGACCGAGAGGTGCCAACGCACTCAGTGAAAAAGCTGGCGACTATTAGCGACGAGACGCTGATTTTAGGAGGTTATATGAAGGCACACCATGTTAGATGGGGTGGCAACGACATTAACGGGTAGCCTATATACAACTTCTAAGGTAGTTAAGGCCTCCAAAGAGAAAGTTAAATAGGTCTAGGGGAGCTTTAAACCGTGCAAGTCAACAAGTCCCGATGGTGTTGCACCATACAGATGCAGCCAGCGTTAGCTATCAACTGCACAACACGTATACATGGAATAAAAGTCTCTAGATGCAGCTGTACACGAAATCGTATCACTTATAGACAAATGACCAACCTACACACAGCTTTCATGGACATCAAGGGGGCTTTTAACCATGTCCTGCCTAGTGCAATAACGACGGCGGGTCTAGGCGTCGACGGATGTGGTACTGTAGGGAATGGGTGGATCTGTGTGACATCCAACCGATCGTATCAACCAAGATCTGCGCTCTGCACTACGAACTAAGTGAAATAAAATATTCTAAACCTAAAAGAAGACGTCTCAATCCAATCCATTAAAGAAGTTACTTGCTATTTCATTTCTTGAATAGTAATAACCTCTGAGCTTGTGGCAATCCCAACTATCCCACATGACTGGCAACTCCAAAAAAGGAATCCGAAAATGAATTCGCAGATATTCACGTCTGGCAACATAGTGTCGGATAGAGAAAAAATAAATTATTTTTTGTATCAGCCTTATACCGAGTCGCATCGATTTTTATATTCAACACTTTTGTATAGATATAATTTACATATTAAATAAAGTAAAACATAAGTTAGAGACATACATTACTTAGAACACTATATAATTGGTGACCCCGACAAAGGAGCAAATACATCTATAATGGACAACGATGATAAGGAAAATACGTCAAATTCAGACGCCTCGCAAGCACCCGAAATTTCTGCAGAGCAACACGTTCGCGAAACCGACGCGGGCGAGCAAATCGCCAACATAACCGTGAAGCTACCACCGTTTTGGCACGCGAATCCCAGCTTGTGGATCGCACAAGTCGAGTCTCGCTTCATCGCCGCTCGCATTAAACACGACGCGACGAAGTACCACACGGTCATAGCCGCTTTTGAGAGCAACATATTAGCACAAATAAGCGATATTATATTAAACCCGCCTACATCGAACTTGTACGACACCTTAAAAGCGCACATAATAGAACGATTTGGTGAATCCGAACAAAGGCGCATAAAAAAGCTGCTGCAAGAACTGGAACTGGGAGACATGCGCCCATCACAGCTGCTCAGAGAGATGCGAAACCTCGCTGGAACTGCGATGAACGACGCAATGCTACTATCGGTATGGCTTAATCGACTCCGTCCCGACATACGATCAATAATTTCTATCAGTTCGGAGCCGTTAGATAAAGTCCCGTGTCTGGCGGGCAAAATCACAGAGGTTAGGGACGGCCCGCAATTGCACGCGGTGTCGAACCAAGTCAGTGTGGCAGCTAACCACACTTTAGCCCAGCAAATCGAACAACTTAAAAAGAGATTACGACTCTTAAATCTCGTGTATCGTCACAACTACGCAACCGCAACGGATGTTCGTCACGCAACAGAAGCTCTTCGCGCAATAGACCGCAAACACCCCAGTCAGCAACACAGACATGCTGGTACCATTTTAAGTTTGGCGAAAATGCAAAAAAGTGCCGGGAACCGTGTACCAAATCGTTAAACTAAACACCCTGTCCTTAAGGCGGTAAGTGACAGGTGTAATACGACCAGCCGCCGCTTGCTTAGCCGAAGTTAGCGTGATCCCAGCAACAAATACTCAACGCAAACAATGCGAAAACAATTTTTATTTATACGCAGCTATCAAGACCAAAATCAAAACATATGGAGAAAAACTTCTTATTTTAAACATCGGTCTACGACGACCATTAAAATGTTTTTTTATTATCGCTGAAGTCTCACAGCCCATAATGGGCGCAGACCTCCTGATCTATTTCAATTTGTCAGTAAACCTTCGACATCGCATTTTGTTCGACGATGTTACGAATATCTCAAAAAGTTGTGCAATCGTCGATGTTCCTGACGACACCCGGAACATATCTGCCATTACCTCCGAGATGCCTTTTCAAAACATTTTAAACGAATTTAAAGTCCCGAAGGACATTTCGCACCAAGTCGCGCACTGCATCGTCACTAGACCACCAGTTTTTGCAAAGCCTCGTTGGCTGGCACCCGACCTGCTAAAAGCGGCCAAAGCTGAAATCGAGTCGCTGTTGGAAGCTGGTATATGTCGACCATCAAGAAGTTCATGGGCAAGTCCCCTCCATATGGTACGAAAGAAAAACGGTGAATGGAGGCCATGCGGAGACTTCAGACGACTGAATGATGTTACCGAACCGGACCGCTACCCACTGCCACATCTATATGATTTCACTCATACGCTTCACGGATGCACGATTTTCTCCACCATTGATTTAAGTCGCGCGTATCACCAGATTCCTGTCGAACCAGAGGATATACCTAAGACAGCCATAACCACCCCGTTTAGTATGTATGAATTTGCCTACATGTGTTTTGGTTTAAGAAATGCTGGCCAGACCTTTCAAAGGTTCATGGATCAGATTTTGCTCGAATTCAATTATGCATGACCGTACCTGGATGACATTCTTATCGCATCCAAGAATGAAGCGGAACACCAACAACATTTACGAAATGTTTTTGCAAAATTACGAAAGCATGGTATCGTCATGAATCCGTCAAAATGTGTCCTCGGTAAACCCGAAGTCATCTTCTTAGGTTATAAGGTTTCTAAAGACGGTATCATACCACCGGAAGACCGAGTGCAGGCCATCAAGGCGTACAGCTTACCCGAAAGAGTATGCGACTTACGACGCTTCCTCGGCATGATTAATTTTTTTCGTAGGTTTTTGCCTAAAGCCGCAGCATATCAAAGCGTGTTATCGTCGCTCATCAAAAGCAACAAAAAGAGAGACACGTTCAAATTCGACTGGAACCAAGAAGCCAAAGACGCTTTTCAGCGTGGTAAAGACGAGCTTTGCGCGAAAACCCTCCTTGCTTTCCCGAAACCTAGCGCTCAGGTGGCCGTGGCAGTGGACGCATCCGGTCGAAAAAGCGTCTCCGAGGCAAATCAGACATCTCGATTTTCTTTGCCAATTCACAACCGACATACGCTACGTACCAGGCAAGGAAAACGTAACAGCTGATGCTCTCTCCAGGACAGAAGCCATCTGCGCAAACCACCCCGTAGACTTCAAACGTTTAGCTGAAAACCAGTCGAGCGATGACGAAATCAAAACATATCTAAAAGCAGATTCTAGTCTATCGTTGAAGAAGTTCAACATGCCAGGCACATCAGTTGAGTTATACTGCGACATAAGTACTGGCAAAGCACGACCGTTTATTACAAAACAATTTCGCAAAACTGCATTTGAGTCTTTACATAATCTATGCTACGCCGGTGTTTCGAAAACAACGAAATTAATCGCAGAAAAATGTGTATGGCCAAACATGAATCGAGATTGCCGCGAGTGGACCCGAAGCTGCATTCCATGCCAGCGATCGAAAATCCTACGTCACAACAAGTCTCCGATAGCAACTTACACTCCGACAGAAAAACGCTTCGAACACGTCAACATTGACATTGTCGGGCCCTTGCCTCTTAACAAAGGATACCGATATTGCCTCACATGTATCGACAAATTCACCAGGTGGGTTGAGGCATATCTAATCGAAACAATTGACGCTGAAACTGTTGCATTTTCATTTCTCTCAAATTGGATCTCAAGATTTGGCGTACCATCAAAAATCACGACCGACCAAGGACGTCAATTTGAATCTTCTCTTTTCCGCGACCTGAACAAACTCCTTGGCGTCTGTCGTCGACCCGCTGGCGAATTTAACGCAAGTGTACGAATTGGTGGCAATGGCAATATACATACATATATGTATGGTATACTTGGTACACTTGGTTTATTTCTATAATTATTCAAAGTTAAAATAAAGTTACAATATTTGATAGAGTTACTTACCGCAGTGTGTCCTTCACCTACTCTTCTTGGTCGACGACTAAATTTAAATTCTAATATGTGTTTTAGGCTTACCGATTAGCAATTATTCGAAATAAGCCACAACAACAAACATATGATCAGAAGAGAAAAAGGGTGGTTGACACATAGCAGTATGTATATGCACAAACCGCAAACTCCGAAATTATATGTATGTATATACTAAATCGAACTCTCAAATCCCTTGCATATGTACACATAAGTAAACGAAGATCAAACAAAGGGAAAAAGGCGATACTGCATCGCCCGTTACCTACTCACAACAGCACAAATTAGTACATATGCAAGAGATGACTATGACAAATAAATATGCACATATGTACAAGCGAAAGATTTTGGTTTCATACCAGCGAACATTTTGGTCGGGTTTCGACTTACATAAATATACAAGTTTGAATTACACTGAATTAGCTCTATACAAAAATAAGTTGAATCGTAATAATTGGAAATGAAAATATGAAGGGCGGGAGTTCACAACAGCGTCAAACACCTCAGAACCACAGCGTACCATCCGACTTCAAATGGGATCATTGAACGATTCCATCGAACACTAACGGCATCGATAAAATGCTTCCAAACGGAGCAGTCGGTCGAAGTGTTACCACTAATTCTCCTTGGCTATCGATCCGCCTTCAAAGAAGATATCAAAGCGACACCGGCCGAAATGACATACGGCAGCACAATTCGACTACCAGGGGAATATTTCGAATCCACGCTTACCGACGGCACAAACGAATCCGAATTCATCAGGAATCTACGCAAACGAATGCGTGAATTGAGGCCAACGACGACTTCAAATCATGCTAAGCCTTCACATTTCATAGAGAAGAAGCTAACAACTTCAACAGCCGTCTTCGTCAGAAACGATACAGTACGCCGACCATTACAACCGCCATACGACGGTCCGTATCAAGTCCTCAACCGAAATTACAAGTTTTACCAACTTGAGGTAAATGGCAAAAAGACCAACGTCAGCATCGACAGATTGAAAGCTGCTTACCAACAACAGAAAACCAACAAACAACAACAACACACACGGATACCACGCCGCCTAAGCCAAAGCCGACGCGATCCGGACGCAGGGTTAAGCTCCCTATTAAGTTACGAGGGGAGTGATGTGGCAATCCCAACTATCCCACATGACTGGCAACTCCAAAAAGGGAATCCAAAAGTGAACTCGCAGATATTCACGTCTGGCAATATCGTGTCGGATAGAGAAAAAATAAATTATTTTTTGTATCAGCCTTATACCGAGTCGCATCGATTTTTATATTCAACACTTTTGTATATATAGAATTTACATATTAAATAAAGTAAAAGCTAAGTTAGAGACATACATCACTTAGAACACTATAAGCTTAATATGTACATATGTATTTATTTCACCTGCGCGGAAGTCGCAACACAAATAGCAGTTTATTTGCATTAAAAAAGTGCACACTGAGTGCGTTATCTTTGGGTTATAATGATTTTTAAAATAAGGATGTTTTTCGTGTTGTTAAACTCAACCGAAGTTCCTTTGAAATCCAATTTATGGAACTTTGAACAAATCCGTTGTTTCGGTTACCGCTTGAAAAGTCCTTTTCTTATGGAAAAACTGGTTCTTACACCAATAGATACCACATTGAATACTTTATTGGGCTTAGGAATTGTTGTGTAAGCATATTGATCAGGGAGTAAAGCAGTTGTGTTTTAATTTGTATGCACACGAACATATGTACATACATAGTTCAAGTAGTACCTTTTACCGAAAATGAAGAAAATCCAAGAGAGCGTTAGTGCAAACAAATATATTTATTATTATTATTTTTGCGACTTCGTAATCACCACACTTAGCCACTGTGAGACGATGGTAAAACGAGTTCCTACGTGGCCGCCAATCTTTGCAGGACGAATTTCGTGAAGGTCGTCCAAAAACGGTGGTTGTGCCAGAAACAGTCGATGCTGGGCGTCAATTGATAATACAAGATCGTCATGTGACATATCGCGAGATAGAGGCATCCTTGGTCATTAGTGGGACCAGCATACATTCAATATTGCATGAACATTTGGTCGCAAAGAAGATTTGTTCTCGTTGGATACCGCATAATTTGACAATTGCCCAAAAAAGGACTCGTATCGATTGGTGTAAAGAAATGTTGAAGAAATTTAGCCGCGGTGGATCAAGGCACGTCTATGAAAGGGACTAGATGGCAGACGGGCATGTCTAAATCAAATCATATCGTGGCCCTGACCCTTTTGGTACACTTGGGTGTGGGTCTATCTCTTCTTTCTCTTATTCTTACAAACATCGGACCAAAATTATAAGTTAGGTTTTTTTCGTTGGGTATAACTTTTGTTTTTAAAATTTTTGATTTCACGCTCATAACTTTAATTTTCGACTTTTTTTGTTTTTACGTTGCCTGGTGAGAGCTATTCCCAAGACAAACAATTTTATGTTAATTATAGCATCAGTTTAGAGTTTTTTGCTTATGCGTTGTAACAGTGAAATGTATACGAATATGAAGAAGTTATATTTAATGCTGCTAATATATAAGGACATACATTCATACTAGTAAAATTACATTTTCGCGACTCTGGAGGTTGTGAGACCAGTGCGACTCTTATCTTGAAAACTATTGGTTGGAAGATAGTGGATTGAAATAAATAAATATGTTTAGTTTTGAGAAACAGAAACATAACTGTATTCGAAAAACTCTTACTAGGCAACATAACGAACCAAAAGTCCAAAATAATAGTAATGAGCAACTAAAACAAATTTGCATTGAGAATAACTCCTACCGAGCAACGTAAAAACAAAAAATTCAAAGTAAAAAATTGTCATAAAAATAACACTTGTTAGGCAACAGAAAAAAATATATGTATAATAATAAGTAATGAGCCACGGAAAAAGTTGCCTGGAGAATCACTTAGCAACATAAACATAAAAAAAAACTGAGGGTCAGAAAAAGGATTATATATGTACGTATAGGCAATCAGAACTTGTTTTAGTTAGAAACAAAATCTTATTTCTACAATTTGAAACAAACAGCAAAAAGTATTAGTGATAGTAGGCAGCTTTGTTTCGCTGAAACTGTTTAAACTTTTTTATTTATTTATTTATGTTTTGTTAAGTAGACATTTAAGGCATGACCTTTTTAAGTGCCTTATTTCATAACAATTACTTAATAATAATAGTTTGGTATCTTAGAAATATATTTATTAATGTATACAAATCAATTCTAAAACCTATTGTTGAATTATATACTTTTTAGTACAAGAAATAAATGGTAAAGTGAGAAACAGAATTTTGATAAGAAGCATAGATAAAAATATTTAGTTTGAAAAGAAAGTAGGCACAGCCAATTTGAAGAGTCTTGGTTTTTGGGCAAAGAATTATACAACTGTACGCCCCTAAAAGTAAGTATAAATGTTAATTTTTGAAAAGAAGTATTTCGGGCAGCGAGTGTGTATTACTTTATACATAAATAACACGAAACGAAGTTCGAAAAATGTATATATGCTGCAGATAAAATAATTGATATTTTCCCAGGAAGTTTTCATACAAGCAACATTATATTAACTCGCGGTATGATATTATTGGTATTAAATAACAGCGCTTTAATCACCTTAATCTTAACATCTTGAGGAATGAAGTACATTATTTTCCAAAATAGCCTCAGAACAGAATACATCTATCTGACTAAACCAATAACATAATCAATACACGCATGATTCGGATTCAGTATATGTAAACCCAAGTGTTTTAACAATCTTCTCGTACTTCCCAACACACCCATTCAGCATAATTGGAGAAACATTATCCAGACTATAGGAAAAGTAAGACAGCACAATAGCCTGCGTCGTGGACGCATTAAGGCTGATTTTCGACCACTGAGAAATAGCTTGGAAGTCCTCATTCACTCGGAAAACTAAGTCTTCTGTCAACCCAAGAGGGGCAGAGAGGTATACCTGGGCGTCGTCAGCATAAAGATGAATTGAAACATTTTTGCAGTATCTTCTATGTCATTAATATACAAACTGAATTAAAGTTAACGAATAATAAAGCCAGTAATAGAAACAAAAATAACCCGTTGGCCAAATAGCTTTCAATTAGTTTAACAACACCAATGTTTAATCCAAAATATGAGTCAAGCTTACGATCGAGGGTTCTATCTATCCAAAAAAGTGAGACTTGTTAAGTTGCCTTGAACAGTTATGCCCCCTGCGATATCCTTATTGATTTTAGGACAAAGGGTCTTTCTCTCTCATGCACTTCATCATTTGAGCCAGTAAACGTTTTTCGAAGATTTTTGATACTTTCCAGCCATCAGGAAATCTTAGACCCACTTGCGGGAAATCCAGAGTTAAATTGATAAAGAAAGAAATAAATAACTCAGAGTTATATTTTTAATTTCATAGCGCAGACCAAGGCGAATTCATATAAGGTGTAGTTACTATAGCAGCCGGTTTGAATTTTTTTATTCAGCTACATGTATTTTGTTTTTGCTTTTGCGTATGAGCTTTCAAAAACCGTAAAAACAAAAATAAAGTATATGTAAATTTTGACAACTCTTACGCAAAAGCAAAAACAAAATACATTGGAAATTTGTAGTTGTGCTTATAACACCACCTTGTATGAACTCGCCTTGGCCCAGACATTGTATTACATCAAATAAATCCAGTAACCCAGGCTGCGTACATTTCTTTTTTGACATTTTCTTCTTTTTTTGAACTTATTGAAATTTAAAACCATTTTATTTTTTGGAGGTTCTAGTAGGTTAAATTTTTATTTTTGTAACTCTGATTTTAAGCCTAACATTTTGCTAAGCAAGCAAACTCTGAGTTAAATAGATATCTTGCTTTCTCGTAATTGGACCTTAATGAAGTTAACGAGAAATGTATAACATGAGTTAATGGTGATATTATGTAGGGAAGAATGGGCTGTATAAACCTTATACCCTTTTTCTCTTCTCTAACAGTATTTTATTAAATTTTATTTAGGTATTACTTCGGATTCGGTAACAATTGAATAGTAGAATCAAGTAATTTTAGTAGCCCTGTTCCGCAAACGTTTATATGCCACCTATATGTATATTCATTTATTATTACTATTTTAATTATTTATTCATTTAGTTGAGATGCTCACAAAAGAGTCCACTAGAGCTCTAGAGCATGCCATTTTAGAATGATCATTTGGTGTTGTTCGTATTAGAACCTTGCCAAATTGTTTATATCGTTTAAAGCTGAGTATTATTTTCTAAAATCTGCTTGAAACGAATTAAAATATTCCCATCATAACTTGAGAAATATGCGGATTTACATATTTAATTATTTATTAACCATTAAAAAATCGTAACACGCATTTTACATATATCATATATTATCTTTGCTTTTGCTAACACCAGTTTTACCTCGTCTCATCGCATATAGCACTTCTTGTGAAACTTGAGGAGGATTGAGAAGATGTTTGAGATATTTTATATGTAAAGGGTATATGGTTGTACTATTATCGCCAATGAATGAAAAAGCTCTTGGAATGTACAGCATTCCCTATTCTATTATTTTCAAGGTGGTAAGCTTTATTGCAATATAAATGATAACTAAGCTTTTGTTTACAAGAGAGCTAAAAATTGTGCCCCAGTATGAATGGGCGGTATTTTTCTACCCAACTAAGTACTCCATGCTTCTCTCTCTCTCTTAATTCTATCAGAGCTGGCAATTCTTTTGTCAGCATATTGAGAGTTGCACGACACGCAAGCACGGGTTTGTATACCCCGTTGCTTGCGCTTCATATTGATATTCATGGTTGCCTTTCCAATTTAGCGCCATCTGCAATTGTGGCGCAGTCAGTGCCAATTGGGGCCATCAGCTAAGAAGCAGGGTAGTACGGTGTATCCTGCGACGCGCAGTCGTTTAACAAACCAAATAAAATAATATATATTTTCAATAAATATGGTCCAATTATGTAGAAATTTACAAAAACAATTCAAGCAGTGATTCACATACATCCTCGTTTTCTACAAATTAATAATATTTTCGCTAATCAATCGTACAACTGCAAGCGAATCAAATCGAAAAATACTTGCACAAAAACCGACTTGCACGGGAAAACGACAATTGAAAGAATATTCAAGTGTGAAAAATGTCTATGCACGCAGCAGTTAAGTGGACTTAAAGTATATCATTGCGTATAGATAACGAATGTTGAATATGAAATTTTTTTACTGCCAAGGAATTGTGTGTGCTGGTTATAATATTCAGATACATACATATAATCGACATAAAAACCTTAATAGAATCGAACCAAATTTATTAGTCTTCGTTAATAAAATTTCAGTTAAATTACTAATTTAACCAATTTGATTCGTTTAAAAACCAAAAACTAGTTTTATTTCATTGAGAAAGTGCGCATATTTTACATAAAAATTATATAATTATGGAGCAAATAAACGTATAGATGTGAATGGCCTCAAACTTCGTATTTGCTTCTTTAGTTTTACTCGCAGTCATATTTCCGTCCTGAACTTATGTAAAACGTTCAGAGACATTCTGAACTTCAGCAAGTGAAAAGCATCTTATTAAATAATGAAATTTATAATTCAAGACAAATGCGCGTGTGTACGTTAACTTATCAATTCAAAAATTAAGAGTGCCTATCAAAATGCAAGTTTCAAATAAATCCCAACTTGCAGAAAAAATTTAAGAAAATTATAAATGTTAAAAAATAGAAAAAGTGCATATGCATGTTTGTATATCGGCTACATGTGAAATATGAGGCTCTAAAAAATTTGAGTTACTAAGACGTCGAAATTTGTAAAGAAATCAATCGAAAAGGAAAAATTCATATTCTTTCCCTGTAATTCTAATTTCTATACATTCTATACAACATCGACGACGGCTACATTGAATTATATAAAATTTTTTGTGGATATACGGATTTTCATATACAGGCGCTGCTCGTTTTATGTTCGTTTGCAGTTCGTCTCGTTTTCGTTTCGCTTCGTGTTTTACTTTCGTCGCTACGTATCGTACATACATATGTATGTAGTTTCGCTATCGCCTTTCTCTTTTCGCCTGTCGGTTGTAGTTGCCTTTGTTACGTTCGTCAGTACTTTGGTATTTCGTCTTGTCCTTACCGTGGACGTGTCTCCCACCTTTATTGAATTCCTTTCAAAATGAGCTAAACATTTCGGTATCGTATCACAGGAATACCGAATGGTGAGCTGTGGTGTGGTGCAATGCAATGGAAGGAACTGAGCTGTGCTGAACTGAGCTGAATTGAGTTAAACAGCGCGAGAATTGTTAGCAATGCCATCTAGCCTCGCGTATCAATGAGAATACTTGTGTTTCCTGGTATCGTGTCTCTGTGCTTATAATTAAAACCAAATCGCATCCTAATAAATGAAGAGAAAAGGAAGCTCTCCCGCCACATACGAGTGCAAGTTGCAAAAGTGTATCTAAAACCAATTGAAAATGAAAATGGAAAAGTGCGTCGTTTCAAAGGGGAAAGGATACTGGATTAAAATGCAAACTTAAGGACAGATATATGTATATGTAACTGTTTTATTTGAGCTCACCAATGTATCATCTTCAAATTGGTATAGTTTGTGAATATCTAGGATCCAAATTTTGTATGCATCCAAGCTGAGTTCAGCTGAGCTTTGCGGGTCGCTTAACCCCTTAGAAAAAACAAAAAACAAAAATGAAGATCTTCCCGAAATATTGTAACGAAAAGAGTGTAAGCATTGAATATGCTATGCAATTTCAAGGTTAATCGCGTTTACAAGAGAATTAAATATGTGTATAGTGAGTCTGCTTGAACTGTTTGTAAGAACAAGCCGGCATAATTCTGTCTCTCTCCAAACACAACTTATTTCTTAATTGCCTGCAGTTTAAAAATTTCGGCACTTATCGTCGATTGGATCATATTCGTTTCATCTGTAATATTGTTGTGTGCTTTTACTATCGTCGTTGTTATTGTAACATATCATCGCCATCAAATTACATTTAGCAGCGACAAATTTGGATTTCTACTTGGTGTAATGGGTGTTTTACACTAAAAACCTCGAATTGTTACATATTTATGTATTTCCTTTAGTGCTCTGGATCAAACTATATCCAGATTTGCGAGTAGCCTTTAAAATCGTTTCCAGCTTTATATTTGGTTTGGAAATTGCATATATAAGTTATGACTACAATTATCCTCATTAGAGAGGTGAGAATGCTATTTATATACATATGTACCTATGTGCACTTGATTTCTTAAGTTTATTACTATATTATTGCTTAATCAATATACATATGTACTTTACGCCCATAGAAAAAGCAACATTAGATACACTCATTACCACAGTTAAAGCGCTGTTTCGAAATATCAAACACATAAATCGTCGAATTTTCCGAATTGCTCAAATATAGAATTTAGTTTATTTCGAAGTACAAAATGGAGAAAATAATAATTTGGCTTATTAAGACGGGAAGATTAAATGTTTATGTGTCTATACAAGAAAGAGAAAGCAATAATAGATTCACATTTGTGGTATACGAATAAGCGGTCACTGAGTCTTTTGAAATAACTAATTACCTATTGTATTCATATTTCTTTATCAAATCTATTTCTAACGTACAGCTGCGATCATTAAAATAGTAGCGCGACGTATAGATAAGTTTTGACAATGTATTCGTTTTTATGAATTTACATTACATGTTATTTAGTGGTATTTAACTTTTATTTTAAATGAACCACAGGGAAATGAATGAAATAGTCAATATTTTATGAATACCATCCTCTCGGTCCAACTTTTTAACAACTTTTTCCAGCATGGTCAGCCTATTTCAACAAGTCAGTCGCAGCTGGTTTATCAGCATAAATCTGTGTCTAATAACCCACACAAACCAGTCTAAAGGAGTCCAATCGCAAGACCACGGTGACTAATTGATAGTCCTATTCCTCAATGCGTGACTTGCTGTACTAAGTTTCCTAGTGAAACCATTTAGCACTTAGACGATTGGTATTGACGTTGGGAACCAAAAACTACCGCTCACCATTGGTAGTTACGTTGTCTTCATCTTAAGACAGAAATGTGCCCCGTCGACGAAATTGTTTTGGTGATAAAAATGTGATTCAACTGGTCTCCGAACGTACGATGCAAGATGGTCTGATGGCTTCAACTCTTGATTCAGTTGGATTTTCTACGAATGTAGGCAGGAAATGGAGCCTTAGTCCCTGGATCTGTCAGTGGATATTTACAGCAATCGTCAGACCAATTCTCCTATATGGAGTGGTCTGCAATAGAAAAAGATGTTAACCTCAGGCTGCTTACCTAGGTGCAAAGGATATGAACCACGCCAAACGATGCTTTGAACGCTATCTTAGATCTCCTGTCACTCGATTTGGCCGGACAGCAGATGGCAGCGTTGACCCAGTGTCACTCTTGTATATTAAACATGTTACATTTCATTCCGAGCAGCACGGGTCGATGTGCTTCGAAATCGATTTCTGAAAGTAGTTTTAAAACGAAAATTCCTAGTAGGGAGGCGTGGAATCTAGACTTTAACACTCTATCTGATAGTATTGTCATCTATACAGATGGCTCGAAACCCTCCCCTGCAAATCTCCATGGCACTAGACTACCGCCTATCACTACAGGAGATGGCCAAGCAGAACATACTGTACCTCATTTGGGTCCCTGGCCATAGGGACATAGAGGGAAATTGCATGGCAGACGAAATTGCAGGACAAGGTGCAACCAAGCAGATTCTTGGGGATAAAGAACGCATTGGTATGCCGTTTGCTAGTTGCAAACTGCTACTTAGAGAATATATATGTATAAGAACAAACTGACGATAGACGGAGTCAAATTACGACTTATCGCACCTCTAGGCAGAAGTGGCCTAAATGGTACCGGAAACGATCAAGAACTGTATAACGAACTGTCTGAAGAGGTTGGAGCTCTAACCAGGCACTGTCTAATAAGAAAACATGCTGAAAGGCTAGGCATACCTTTCCAAAGATGCTGCAGATGGTGTACAATGGGAAATCTTTTCTCGGATGGTGTAAATGTTTGTGGTAACACAATGGACCTTCTATTTATGGTCAAAGTGTGCCGCCACTCCTACTTGCCCAACTAGGCCAAGATGTTTCCTCAAAACTATCCGCTTAGTGGACGGGCAAAGACCGAATTGTCGGGAATAGCGTCGGGTCGTACTTTGGTTCTACAGTATCTGTTCGTATTGGATACATATTGTTCATAACAGTAAACTTAAACGTGCTCAGATCTACGTACACGCGCGTCGTAGTGTATGTGAAATGCTCTTTAAGTTTACCGCACTAAACGCTAATTTTCGGATTTCGATTCGTAATCGTTGTGCCGATGAAAGTCTTTGCATGGCAATTTATGAAAGTATGTTGAACATATTTAGATGTCAAACAAATTTTTTACTTTGACAGCTCGTTTAAGTGCTATCTCTATAGGAAATTATATACCTCTTATATAAAAAACCTTGTTTTGAACGTTTTCCGCATAAAATATATTTGAGTTTCGATGTTACGATTTTAATTGAATTTTAGTCAGAAAGGATACGCTCCATGAAATAACAATAGTAAATTGAAACTAAATGCGTCGAGAATAGTAAACAACTTAATTAAAATATTGCTGTGAATGTAAGCAACAATGGAAATTTTAAAATTTATTTTTATTTATTTACTTTCTTATTGAAGGGGGATACGGTGAGAGATGACTGCAAATGTATCTGCATATGTATGTATGTACATACTGTGGTGAGTTGTGGCGGAAGTCTAAAAGATATTAAAATGGAAAAGAAAATAAACGAAATTTTTTCTGTATCAAGACATATGCCAAGCGGAAAAAATAATATCTTCAGAATTTTTCTCAAAAAGCATCACTTTTGATCTTCAAACAAATATATATATACCTAGTCAACACTAATTTCACATCAGCTTGGCCATAAGAAAATACAGTTTGCTATGAGAGTCGCCAAACTCCTTTTATCGAATTTACTGCAACAACAATTGAATGCAGTTTTGCCATTTTTGGGTAATTACTGTTATTTGAACAGAGCAAGGTGTACAAATGGGCGTCGTGTCTCCCAAGGGGGCAGTCCAGACGCACAAGTGTTTTTAAGCAAAGATAGAAATACAATTGGGTTAATTCGAAGTTATATTTAATCAAATATATAAAAGAGAAATGAGTTGCTAATTGATGACAATGATAAAGACTTTACCTTGTGGTGCGATGTCGTAATCGACGTGTTCCTCTGGGATCCTGAACATTAAAAAAAGGTAAACGGAAAAACTTAACGAAAATAATTATACGGTTGCATATGTATTGCGGTGAGCAAAATCCTGAGAGAGAGAACATCCTCCAACTACCAGTTCACATCACATGTTTAATTAAAAAACGTTTTTTTTTTGTTTTCAAATCTACGCTTATTGTTTCCAGTTTCCGGTTCCTTGATCCGCTCCGTGTTCCTTTACGTTATCGTCACCTGCGCTAAGGACGGTAAAAAAGAAACATACATTAAAGAAGTTCTTCTTCTTCTTATACGTGGGCTTTGTTTTCTTTTCTCAACTTGGATTCCCTTTATTCGTGTTGTATATACATAACTCTAAGTATGTTTATACGATGTTTGGAGGAATTGATTAATTACTGAATTCATTTTTGTTGGGCTCCCGAGACCATCAACCCAAATATGGTTGACTGGGCCAACAAGGCGACGATTGATGCAGGTGGGGTGCCTTGGCCTTGCCCATCGTCCACGATGGCTTGCGCCGTCCCTTTTTCCGCGATGCCTTAACGCCAGTGAACTTGTCGCCCACGACCGGTATTGATTTGCTCGAGTCTGTGCGTTAGCGCCAATTCACAGGATATCAACGTGCTGGGAGCGCACGGTTTCACTAAGTCCCGTACTAAATGCAGACAGCCGCCTGCTTCTATTTTGACTATTACGGTTGGGGAGATAGCCTCAAATACCCTCATGAAAGGGCCGGTTGCGCTGTCGAGCAAACGGCCCGGTCGGTATGTACATATGTATATATGATTGAAGACGGATTCAGTAGAAGACACTTGATTCTTAAAAGTCTGAGAGTCAGTCATCCACAAAATTTGAATATATTACTTGCATTTGTTTGAAATTAAATTAACCAACAAATTTATTTCTTTTGATATTGTATTTAAACCATGCCTATGGCGGTAATTTAAGAATCTGCTTTAGTAAAAGTAGTATCAAAATATCAATTTTAGTTGTGCTGGGAAGGAACTTATTGGTCTGAAGGCAAAAATGCTGAAGTCAAATAAGATATTTCTCAGAAGTATCCACATATATTATGTTTTGTAAAAAGAACTAAACTCTTTTTTTTTTTGTTTTTTTTTTCGTGAACAATATTTAGGCAATTTACTGTACTGTCATATTTTACAACGGTACGATTTTATTCAAATGCGAACTGCAACTTTTTACCTGATACAAAAAGTGGGAGGTAACTCCACTTTATAAACAGGCAATTTATGAGTGTCGTAATTCCTGACCACTACGAGTAATGGCTACATTGGGCGGATTTTATGTTGAGCACCTGCAACATTGTTTTGGGATTGTAAGTTTGTTTTCCATCTGCCATTGAACAGTAAGGAAATCTAAGTTCGGCTGCAACCGAACTTTAAATACCCGGCTCAAGTGTTTATTTCAAATAACAATACTTCTTATATGCAATGAAAATAATGAGTTAATAATAATAGTTAATCTATATACCATAAAAAAATGTAGCCGTTTTCTTTATTATACGATAAAAAGATTTCAGCCGAATTTGCGCAGTACATTCCTTAGACCCGTGGCATGGTCATAGGCTAGACATATTTTAATCCGTTAAGTTGCGCATAAAATGGATAGATGGCGCTAAAATCGAGTTACTCAGACATTCCATATTTATTGTCCGATTTTGAGGGTACTAGAAAAGTACGCTACAGGTGTGATTGGAAATGCTTTAATAGTGAGATTTATATAACAGTGAAAACATACATATTCATGTACATACATATGTACATATGTATACTATATACGGATGCCATAGTTGTAAAAACAAAAAATGTTGAAAATATGTATAAAAACTTGGATCTCTTGTCGAGAATTTCAGAAAACCAACATTTATGGTTTGACTGACATTTAAAAACAATCCCCATAGTCATATACTCGTAATGGATTGAAATTGAGGTTGGCCGGAAATCCGAAATCGGATATCCACGCACTCAGGCATAGCTGTCCATTGCGCTTAAGGCCTGGGAAGGATGAAGGTGGAAAAAGATAGGGGAAAAGGATACGCAAAAGGTAGGAGGGGACTTCATATATCCTCGACAAATCTTGCAGATTCTTTTACGAATCTGAGGAGCATTCTCTATATATCTGCCCCAAATATACTCCATCTCACCCTAGCGAAAGCAGTACAGATATAGAGGAAATGCTCTTTGCTATCCTCATCCTCCAGGCAGTATGTGTACATCGCGTCATCGATGATGCCTATGGTGGCCATGCATTGTCCCAATGGATTGTGCCCTATAATCAACGCAACTAGGGCTCGCAACTCCTTCCTTCTCTGTGTAAGAAGGAATTTTGCCACCACCTTGTCAGGTATTTTCAGGATGCACTTGGTTCTTTTACAGGCGGTGGAAGTGCACTGACGGGCCTCATGCGTCTTTTGCATAACGTCCCGGATGCACCTAACCGTCCCTATTATGTTTGCTCCTATAATTGGCTACGGTGCAATGAGGTATGCCAATGACCCGCAATTTACCAATTCGTTACCTTGAACACCGCACCCACATGAGTTGAAGGTTATTCCATTTTCCAACAGAGTTTAGCCTCAACTTACTTTCTTGGACTATTTTTAAAGAGGGGCGAGCAGTCTACGTGGCCTTTAGTTAGTTGGCATTCACGCCACCTTTCGCTAATTATCCAGTCCGCTATCTTAAGTATAGCAAATATCTCCAATTAGTAAACCATTGTCATTGTACCTAAGGCAGAAAAGCATCTAAAATCACCCTCCCATTTTCTATTTTCGAGTCATCAGTGTAAAAAGTTTTCACCGAGCCTCACAACAGAGTAAATGGATCTCTCCATTGTTCTCTTGTAGGGAAGGCAGTGATGTGCCGTGTAGACTACACGGTGTCGACTACACTATTGTCGACGTGTCGTTAATTCCATGTCGTCAATTCATAATTGTCGACACCAAATAAACGACACGTCGACAATAGAAAATCCACTGTTTAAACAGTATAATAATTCGACAAAATGCAAAAATTCAATATTTTATTGTATTTATTTTTATTTCAGAACCTTTCAATCTGTTTCATTTTCTTCAGAAACATCTTTGATTCTCAGGGTATAATAAACATGTAGGAGTTTTTTTGACCGCTGAAAAGTTAGACGGTTTCTTTTGAAAGAGTGAACATGAGCCCAGCTTGAAAACAGTCGCTCTAGTTGAGCAGAAGAGGCCGGAATCTGCAATAATTTTTTTGCGAACTTTGCTAATGTTGGATATTTCATTTCCGCCATGTTCTAAAAAACAAGAGGCTTTTGAATATCTTTTTCAAATAGCGTTTTAAAAAAACCTGTTTTGTTTCGATAATGGTCCCACTCTTCAATTCCAGTTCCATCCAAATTTTGGAACAGGAATTCAAAAATAATGCCATCATATTCATTGTTTAATTTTGCTTTATCCTTAAAAGGGTGCAAGTAAAATGCACTTAACGAGTATTTGTTTAAAGCCATATTCTGTCTGTTTTTAAGCTTTGTTGAATATTCTGCGGGCAACTTCAGACTCAGCCAAGTGTCCACTGCATCTGCTGCAGAACACTTTTGTGACTGGCATTCATTTATTAATTTGCAAATTGGATCCAGAATTTGTACATATTTTTTAATTTCGGTCATAAATTCTTCATCGAAAAGAAGTCCCACAGATTTAGCACTCACTTTTGAATCAGCTGCAACTTGCCTCATAAATTGAGAATTTAAAAGTAAACATTTGTATGCGTCACGGTATGAACACCATCGAGTGTCACATGGAAGTTTCATTCGCGTTCCACCTTTCTCAACAATTAGCTTTTCTAAATCTGCATGTTTAAATTCTTTTAAAACCGATGTGACTTTAAGATTAAGCTCTTTGTTCACAATATCTTTAGCTAAAAGGTTTCCTGTATGACTACTACAATTGCTTTTCCAAACCAAATGACTCGTAAGTTGTCCCATCTTCTTCATTGCGCTTGCATTATCGGAGACGACCGCATAGACATGTGTTGAATACATTTTTTCAGCCAACTTAACAGATTCCGACACAATCTCGGCAAGTTTTTCTGCAGTTTCACTTCCACAAGTCACATCCCAGGCTTCTAAGAATCCTTTCTCTCCATTTGCGTTATGCAACATCGAAACCACTGTCTTACAATTAGATGAAGAATTTTTCCATCCATCAATTAATAAAACAGCTTCGGAACCCATAGTTTCTTTGGCAGAAGCTAAGCACTTTTCATATGAAGTGTCCAATAATGAAGTTGATAACGCTTTCCGGCCGGGAATTTTGTCAGCATACGCTGGTCTTAATTTTTTAATTAGGTTTTTAAAATATATTGATTCTACTACACAAAGTGGCATATTACATCCGTAGAAAAACTCAGCCAGAGATTGATGAATTTCAGCTTCTTCTTTTTCAGACAATCTGTCAGCAAATGCAGTAATAGAGCAGGAATTTTTTTTTGAAACTGGTCCTTTCCTGTTTTTACTTGATGCGAAAAATGATTGGTCGTCGTTGGAAGACAATGCTGTGACGGAGCTTGTAGTAGACAATGAGCCTGAACTGAAATGATTAACGTTGCTATTTAGGTTATGTTTATTATTGCTGAAGTAAAGCGATGCTGCAGAGGCTGGTCTGGAAACAAATTCATTGTTTGAATTCAACGATGTTGATGAACATGATATTGCTTGTTTATTTTTGAAATTAGAAGAAACTGGGGATCGAGCATTTTCTAGAACATTGGAGCTGTTTTCCATCTAGAGAAAAATCAGTCAATGTTGCAAATTATTTCAATTAATGTATTTTAATTCAAAGCTTACACTTATATCAAATGTTTCTGCGGCATCCAAAAGCTGAACCTCATTATTTGAGTTATCTTCCACGATGTAGATCACAGAAACCTCACTCTCATTTTCTGGATTATTATTAGATGCATTTGCATCTTTTGGTTCGTTTATCATTTTGCAAACATTTCTTGAAAAAAAAAATGTAAGAAATGGTGTAAATGAACAAATTTTAGATCACATTACCTGTGTTGTCTTAGACGAGCTTCTGCTGTGTTTAATAAATGTTTTTTGCACACATTGCAAAATGCGGCATGTTTGCCATTTATTTTCACTAAATCATAGTTCAATTCTGAGTAAGCTTTATTCTTCGTGCGCCCAACCATATCTTTTATTTAATTATCTTTTATTTAATAAATTTGTTAAAAACCAAATTGAGTTAGTGGGATTTTAGTGTACATACACACTCAATTTCCAAAATTTTGATTTTCACAAAGAACTCGCGAAATGCGAGTTATATGGCATAGTTTTACACGTTTTCCTTTTTTTACTTCGTATCAAATTGGAGGAAATTATCTTTACTGGTTACTCAAATATTTGATTTTATTTTTACAAACCACCGTTTTGTGGATGTTGTTATTATCCGATATTGCCCATTTGCAATGCCAACGTGTCTTTGTGTCAGGGCAATATGTTTCATATTCCATATTCAGAAAATCTTTTTCAATCATAATATAATGGGGGTGCGACAACAAATACTTCATCGAGTTGTTCAGACAATCCGCAATTTTAGTCCGATATTGATGATGTTGAAAAAGTATGCTCAGATGGTGTTTTTATATTAAATAAAAAACTGCATTTATAATGTATACGTATTTATATTATATTTAATATAATAAGCTTTATGGACTTAAAATGTTTGTCATCTATATATGTATATACATATGTAATGTACATATTCAGCTACCTGAGAAGGTCTGTATATAATATCGTATACATAAATCATCTGTAGGGGTCAAAAGCTCTATAAATGGAACATAAATATATATATATATATTAGGCAGAAAGAGAGAGGGGATCTCTAAAGATATACAAAAATACAAAAATTTGCATGAAAGTGTTATATTTATTCCGTATTTATACAGTCATTGGTTAGCATTTCATTGATATTAGTGATATTAATAGATTGTGGTAACTAAATAAAATATCATAAAATGTAATTTATAAAAAATATATTTATTAATTTCTCTACGCTCCTACCAAGAGCACCTGCACCCCTCCCTATATCACCACTTGCAAATAGTTCTCCAAAAGTTTTGAATTAAGTTATTTTTATTTAGTAATTTTCAATAAAGTAATGAAACTTACCGAACAAAAACATGCCATGACTTTCGTTTTCAAAATTCGTTCCATTTCCCTTGGCACAGCGAAGTAGGTCGACATATATGACTCGTGTTATACATATATATATGTATACATATATATTATATTTGTGTTTGTTTACTTGAATCCTAGATAAACGTCTGCTTTTACCATTTGCGGTAGCTTGGGGATTTTCAATCATGGATACTTACATGATTGAATATGAGCACGATCGATAGCCCCAATGACAATCCTGAAGCTGGACTTGGTTCATGTCATTTAAACTTATCATTGACACAATGTACACCACGTCTTGCGCTCATGGATATTGCCCATTTTTCACCTACGGGTCATTGATTGCAACCAGCATCTCAAAGTTACTATAACCTTGAAATATGAAATTGGAATTTAGTATTGCATGCAAGATTGCATGAGCTGTCTGCTTACCGAAGCGAACGCCAATTTCCTGTTGCATGGGCTTATTTCCTCGTCTTTTCGTAATACTTCATAGGAACGTCAAATATTCAGAAAACTGTCGATTTTACCTTTTTTCAATTGCATGCAAATAAAATCACGAATTTTTCCTTTATTGATTGAGTTAACAACGACAAACTTATTGGCGTTTTGTTTTCGATAATCGACTAGCTTACGATAACAGCTGATACAGCGATGGCGAATGTCGTTAAAAAATAACTGCTGAATAGACAAATCATTAAAATATTCGTTAAAGGGAGTTAGCCACGCGAATATCGGTAAAACAAGTAACAGGTTCACGTATGTAGGTAAAAGCGCTAAGATTTGAATTATATCTTATTAAAATTGTTTGCTTTTTTTGATATCTTCTATGATTCGAAAATTAATTTGATATTGGTTTTTTTAGAGAAGATATAAAATTATTATATAAAAAAGAAATATTGTTGTTACTAAAATAATCTATGAAGCATTGTAACTTCATTATCCTTGTCAGGAAGAAGCCGATCTTCGTGCAGAAAGTAAAATCGACAAGAATTTTGAGTTAAATAATTTTAAATAATTTAAGAATTTTAGAAAAATATGGTGTGCTCCACCGCATTCCCCTGAACTACGCTTTCGTCCATGTAGTTAGTCAAAGGAAAAATAGTTGTGATATTCCTAAAGTTAATGGAGTTTTAGAAAAGTGTAAACGCGACCCGTTTACCATAATAGACAAATATAATGTGTTTGTAATTACAAAAACCTCTAGCAGTAGTGGAAGTACATATTTACATATGTCTGAAGTAAGTAAGACTTAACAGTTTATTATAGGTGTGAGTATTTTAAATCAGGGACCGTAACTGTTATACGCGATATGAAACAAATTTGTATTTAATCCTTATGTTTTGATTTTTATCTCTCAAATTTAAGAGTTATTTCGTAAGTTCTATGTTTATTTATTTATTTTTTTTAATAACAGTCTAGAAAATATTACATTTCTTACAGACTAAGAACATTTTCGAACATAATAAGAAAAATTAATAACATAAAAATTAGCATACGAGCATTAGCAACATAATTAGTTCTAACTACTTCCAATGAAACAAGAGAGAGTGCAGTCTTTCTACTATGTAACGATGTAACGATTTAAGATTAGGGTCACTAAAACGCAGTGAACGTACATATGTAAAGCATACCTCAAAAAACTTTTTGGATTCTTTCAAATCTATTGATGCTATCTACATATGTATGTAAAAAGGTCTCCAAATAAAAGCTCCGTATTCCAACTTAGAGCGCACAGGTGAGGTAAAGAGTAGTTTTAATCCTAGAACACACACCCAGAAAATACCACGTAAACACACACCCGGGATACGTTTGTACCCGGGACCTTATTTTGCGGTTTTTTTAATGCTTATTCAACCGATTTCTATGATTTTTTGGAAATGTATATTTTAATATATAACAAGTATTTTGTCTTTTGTTTCATTCGAATATTCCTACTGGTTCCAGCGATATGGGCAAATAAAGTCAGGACATGCAACAGTGGATTTTTGTTTTTGTTGTTGTCCTGATAAATGCAAAACAAAATAATATAATTTATAATAATATACTTGTAGAGTAACAACGAATACACATTTTGGTTTTTATTTCATTGAAATATTCTACCTGTTTCAAAAGATATGTGCAAAAAGGTCGCGCAAGGTATGGGTACGTAGGTAGCAAATACACTGGTATAACTGGTTTTTGTATTTAATATGCAGCTGCAAGGGTTGTTTTCACACGAGGTGTTGTTATAAATGCTGCCTGTTGATATTTTCATTATTGTTTTGGTGCTCAAAAGTGTAAGAAGTGAAACTATAAGTGAAAATAAATATAACTGAAGCTATAAATAACTGGATACGAAATGACTTCAAGAAGAAACGAATATTTATCAAGTGCAGCATATAGAAGGTAAAAAATGTAAAATAAGCAACAATGTAAACATATACTAATTTTTTTTATTATGCAGGCTAACTGAGGAACAGCGAGAATCATAAGTAGATATATACAATCTTTATTTGATGAAATTTGTGACGATGACGCTCCCTATGACTTTGACTCAGAAGATGAAGATGAAATTCAAATCAATGACATTGAAATTGCTGATGACGATGCTGAAGTTTCGCAAAGTGCCGCAGAAGTATTACCTGATTATGCGGACTATGAGGATGATGAAGAAGACGATGAAGAAGAAGAAGTAGAAGAAAATAATGAATTACCTGCTAGTGCCGAAAAATTTGTTGCACGTGATGGTACTGAGTGGATGAAAGAACCAAATGTAAGTCGTCAGGTACTCAGACAAAATATTATAAGAGAACGTTCTGGACCAGCTAGATGCACTGAAATGTTGTCAATAGAGCAAACATTCAAATGTTTCATGAACGTTGAAATGGCTGATATAATTATGCGCCACACAAATAAGTTAGCAAAAGAAACTTATAATGCTTACAACAATGCGCATCCAAACACAACTCCTAAGTAATGGACGCCTGTGCCAATAACAGAGCTGTATGCATTTTTTGGCATACTTATTATGACTGGTGCGAACCATAGCAATGGAGAACATGTTCGAGATTTATGGAGCGTCAAAAACTATCCTTTATATCGCGCCACAATGGGAGTCAACCGTTTCTGTTCGATTTGACGATAAAAACACTCGTGCAACACGCTTACTAACTGATAAAGCAGCACCGATCAGTGAGTAGTGGACGATGATGAACAATAATCTAGCTGCACATTACAAGCCCAGCTCATGCTTGACGATTGATGAACAATTATTTCCTTACCGTGGACGCACACGGTTTACGCAGTACATACCGTCAAAACCTGCTAAATATGGTGTCAAGGTTTGGTGGATTTGCGATGCCACAAATGCATATCCACTGCATGGACAAATATATACTGGCCAAGCAGAAACTGGTAGGGAAACGAACCAAGGCGAACGAGTGGTGAAGGATTTGTCTGCCAAATACCAAGGAAGTGGCCGAAACATTACAATGGACAATTTGTTTACGACCTTGCCAGTTGCAGAACTGCTTCCCACCTGGAAACTCATGATCGTTGGAACTTTGCGCAAAAACAAATCATATATTCCTCAAAAAATGAAGCAGAACAAAAACAGGACAATTGGTTCAACGACATTTGGCTTCAAAAATAATGTGACAATGTGCTCTTATGTTCCCAAAAAAAATAAAGCAGTAATTTTGCTTTCGACCATGCATAATGATGCTGAAATAGCTGACAGTGGGAAACCTGAAATAATTGAATATTATAATCGTACCAAAGGTGGTGTTGATCGAATGGACCAAATGTTTGCGGAATATCCAACACAAAGACAAACAAAACGATGGCCACTAGCGATGTTCTTCAACATGTTGGACATTACAGCTCTTGCAGCCTACATTGTCTACGATTTGAATAACACTATGTTGCCTTGGAGAACAAACAACAAGCGTAAGCAGATCCTGCGCAGCTTGGCTGAAGCATTGTGTATGCCCATTATTGAAGCCAGAGCCATAAATCGTCAAGTGACGCGAAATTTTTCGACTAAAATTGCTATTGAAGCATATTTCAACCGACCGGTGGAATCAATGGTGTCAACAGCAGCATCAACATCTGCAGCTCGCACGCCAAAACCTGTGTCCGAATCTTGCTATTTATGTTACGCACAAGAGGAAAAACGCCGTAGAAAAACCAGAAAGCTGTGCGCCAAATGTAAGAAGCCAATGTGTCTTGAACATTCGGTCACATCAACAAATTGCTCTATTTGCCATGATTTTCCTTAGAAATAAGATGCATTTTTATAATTTTTATAATAAAAGTCAATAATATAATGTGTGAAATGAATATTTTTAATTTTTCAAATAAAAAAATAATATAAAAAAATGTTTTTTTTTGATTATTATGAGGATTTTTACTATTGGGGTACAAACGTATCCCGGGTGTGTGTTTACGTATATAATGTGTTTGGAAGGCTGTAGCTCCTGAACCAATGGTCCGATCTGGTTCAAATTTTGAATTTGAACTCAAAACTAAATAATCTTCCTAGATTCCTAGAGGTATAGCGGTTCAAAAGTTACAACACTTCAAAGTTGAAAGTGGATACATTTGTACCCGGGTGTGTGTTCTAGGGTTAAAGTGTATGAGATCAGTGAAATTAAAGCTGAATCGGCGTATGAAAGCAAGCATTGAATATGATTTTACAATAGTGGGCTTGCTTTAATGTAACCTAGTTGCAAAAAAACACTTGGTAGAATAAGAAATAGCATGTAAAACAACAACACTAACTCGGAAAAGTATGCGAGTTGAGCCAACTCGGTTATGTGATATCCGACCTGGGATGTGGTGCTGTGAAGCAAAAAACCCGCTCTATTGTGAATGGGCTCTGGAAAATACTTGGGAAATTTCAATCAACTGCCAAATCTTGTTTGTTTTATGGATACATAAACAAACCAAATAAAAATTTAAGAAGGGTATGTAAAATTACTTTTCGTATATTTCACATAAAGTTATGAATTAAAACATGTTTGTTATTTCAGAATGCAAGAACAAATGCGAAAGAGATGGTCATGTGAGGAGATAATTGAGTATTTGAGATGCTACCTCGCCCGGAAAGCGGAGTTGGAAACCTAAAAAGAAAGAGGTTGGCATGCGCGAACGTGTTGGAAGACATGGTTCTATGGCGATTACGGTAGGTTCAAGAAAAACATATATGTTTGAACAAATTATATTTATGTATATACATAATCCACTTCCAGGACTTAGAAAGGACGCCCCTGTGTTTGGAGTCGAAGATGCGCAGTCTTCTCCAGGCCTTTAAGGCAGCACGGGACAACAACAGCAGAACTGGCGCCTGCCCGTGCTTTGCCCCCTATATGGAACAAATGGACGAAATATTTGGAAGAAGTCCGATTATTTCAAACGACCACAACGTTCATGTGGGTTACAGACCGTTTGAAACACTTTCGGTAAATGTGCTGTCTGGAAAAAATAGCTAACAGAATTTACTCTGTCTAGCAACAGCTTTTTAAACCGTTACAGTGAGTTTCAGTGAAAACCTTTTAGTGAACTTTTTGCAATGTTTTTGAAGTAAATTCTTCGTGCTCATTGTTAGAAAACCCTTGTACAGGCGGAAGAGCATCAACTTAACAATTTTTCAAAAAACATCGGTAACATTTTGCTGTAAAATGTACAAGGGTTTTACAAAAGCGAGCACGAAGAATTTACATCAAAAACATTGCAAAAACTTCACTGAAATGTTTTCACTGAAACTGGATTTTTTTTTTAATTTGCTTTTAGTTTTTATTTTACTTGTAATAAGAATAAGAAATGATGTAAATTGAATTTTATATGTGATACTCCTTGTGAATTTGTTTTAGTTTTATAGATTTTAAGTTGAATGAATTGCAATGAATTCTTGTAAATATTTTTATTAGTGAATTTAAAGATATAAATATATGTATATGTATATGCAGTGAAATTTTTAAATAATATTTTGTTGTCTTAAATAATAAAAAAGGGTTTACCTTCTGTCAAGGGCTGGGTCTAGGTTTCATTCTTCAAAACCTTCATCAAGTGCAAACGTATTTTCATCACTCACCTCGTTGATATCGCACAAATTTGCTAGTTGCCTAAATGCCACTGTATTGCTTACATACCAAATGTACATATACGTGGATTTTTTGTGGTAATATACGCGCGTATAGTTTAAATGACTTTGAAATAAGAATTTCGAGTCAAAGACCACAACTTCATTCATATATCTGAGATTTCACCAAAACTTGATAACTTAGAACCACAACAATAAAACAATAACATATATCGTTAGCTTAACGTGAAAATGTGCTAAGTCATCTTTTTCAAATTGTTCAGGAAAGACAAAAAACCTAATAACTTTTAAATAAAACATTATTTTATTAAACTGTAAATGCAGCACCCTCAATTTCATGACTGCTCAACGCAAAAGACAAAAAACAACAAAAATAAAACATACATTTTTCCCGTATCAGCTTTTTATTGAGTTAGCAGTTTTTCTATTGCGTTTTTCTTTTTTTTCGGACTTAGCACATTTTACTAAATTTATTTCCCCACAGTATTAATAAATAAAAATAAACCATTTTAGTTCCAAAAATAAAAAGGTACTTGTTTATTTTTTAACATTGATCACAAATTGTATCTAGTCTTATTTCATTGCTGCTATTCAATTATTATAGTCAATTATTTATAAAAACAATGATAAAACTATATAAAAATTATCACAAATAATTATTTTGAGGTCTTACTCCTGCTGCAAGTAAAAGTTATATAAAAAATAGGTAAATATTAAATTATTCGAAAAGCTAATCATCATAAAATTGATGATGGTCCTTAGGCAAAGTAAATTTCAAGTATTGTAGGTCTTCGTATTTCTTACGTTTAATTGGTATTCTGTTTTGGTACAGTTGTTCTAAATTGCACCACTTTAAAGCAACTACTTTTTGATCAATTCTCTGCGGCAGAGTTTTCCATAAAGTAGTGAACCGTAATTTAAAAAAAATTTCTCGATTTGGTGTATATTTTAACGCACGAATGTCTGTGACTTTGGCATCACCTTTGGTACGTCCAGGACGAATACTTTTACAGTATTCAATATTGCTAAATTAAAAAAAAAAAATCATGCGTCAAATAAGTCACATCGTAGGGAATAGACTTTTTTCTTGCTGCTTTACATATTCCGATATATTCGGCAGGAACATCGATATTTTTATTCTTCATAGCACGCTCTATGGTAGAGTGGACGCTATCGGCCTCCATCTGCGTATGCCCAGGCTCCAGTATTTTCTGCTCTATCACAATTTTGTGCTTAATAACAGTATTGAGAAGTGCGTTACTCATTACACAATTGCGGTTTTGGTAACCACATCCATCACTATAAAATATGATCTTAATAGGGTCGTCACTGTTATTAAGGCTTGGAACGATTTTGGTTTCAATAAAATAAACCCAAATGCTTGCAAAGTCTTCAGCATTTACACCTCCTTCAGCTTCATTCCAGAGGAAGCAATACCCTTTTTTGTTTATTATGTTGAAAAAACCAAATTGTGAACCTGTAATTTCGTTCTATAATATAAGCTGCTGACTTGGGATTTCGGAGCCATGAGTACAGCTTGAAGATCTACGGTAAACACATTGGATTCGTCAGACCTGTCTTTGTTCTTCTCCATTCTTGCTTCTTCTTTTTTATCTTGGTGACAAGAATATTCTTCAAGTGGAGCAGTGCCGGCAGAATAACGTGCACATAGTTCGCATTGGTCCTTCTTTGGTACAAACAAGCCAAGATTTCTGCTCTCAAATACCGAATAAAACGTTGCCGGACGTTGTGAGTTGCGCATTTGCATTTGCTTAGAACGCCATTCCGGTAATAGATATTTTTTTTGCGTGACAGCGCGACAGTAATGAGACTCCATTACTGGCAGAGAATCAAAAAATAAACTCATGTTTTTTCTTCTTCTGAAATGTTGTTTTCAAATTTTCTCATGACATTATTATGTGCAGTCACAAGTTTCTTCACCCAACTAAGCACTGAGCATCTACCTATGCTCAAGGTATTTAAAAAAAAATTCTACATACGCGCAAATTTTTACCATCCACTTTCAAGTGATATTTCAAAGTTTGCACTCTTCTTGACGCATTAGGATTTGTACGATTCCGAGGATTGAATGGTTTAGTCGTGTGCACTATTGTATTCACATAAACTTTTTTTTGTTTCCAATCCATACTCCAAAACGTTTTGAATATTTGCTGTCGTTCAGCATCAGTCACCAATCCACATTTCATGGTAGCAGTAGCACATGTTTGAGCACAATTACATCTTGCCTTTATGGCTCGTGCAACATTTATTTTTTTATAATTCCACACGTCATTTTCTTTTTTTTCTTCCCCAATAGTTTTTTCCACATTCTCTTCTTCTTTTATTTTTTGCAACGAGCCATGTATTGTTCTCCACCTGCGCTCTCTTCTTACGCTTAATATTTCTCACTGGCATATCAAAAGAATTGTCCGAGTCGCTGTTGAAACCATAAGGAACCAAACCAACCACACCATCGTCAGATTCTATTCCGAAAGATGCGCTGAAGTGATTGTGCTGTAACGTTGTTAGTGTCGCGCAAATCCATGAAAATCTGCTAAGAAATTGTTTTGTTTTTATTTAATTCTTCGATAAATTAAGTCATTTAATTCATTTATTACCTTTTTCGTTTAAAATAAAACACAAATAATATTTATTTTGCACAAATAAAGCTCACGAAAAACAACTAGCGCACGTGGAAGTTATTGCTTTGTGAAAACGCGCCCGAAAAAAAATTACATCTGACTTAGCGCAATTTCTTTGACAGTCGTGAAGTTAGCACATTTACACATCATTGCCAACATCAGGTAAAAATTATTCAAATTCATAACTTTTTTTTTTAACTGTGTATTTTGAATTTATTTCTAAAACTGCATCAAAATCTCATTTTACAAAAAAAATTGACTTAGCACATTTTCACGTTAAGCTAACGATATATTATTAATAAAAATTACAAACAACAGGGGACCCAAAATGCTTCTCTGGGTGACACCAGATGACGCAATGAAGGTGTGGGGTAACGTATTGATTACTGCCACCCGACAATGACGATTAGTGAGGTACGACTTTTTCCAAGTTAAAAAATTGAATGAAATCGCATACTACGTATGTATGTAGTTTGGAAATTAAGAGTGAATGACTGACTTTATCAAACGCCTTCGAAAAATCAGTATACAAAGTATCTACTTCATACCTGTTATTAAAAGCGGAGAAGCAGTATTCTGAAAATATAGTGAGATTCGTGACAGTTGATCTGTCAGCCATGAAGCCATGGTGGTTAACAGTGGTTAAGCGATCAACTGCAAAATATATTTTCGGTTTAATGATACTATATTCGAAAAGTTTTAAGACAGTTGATAATTTCGAAATCGGCCTATAGTTGGATATATTATTATTATTACTATTTTAAAAAATAGGAATAATGTGCATAATCTTCCACGCATATATAACCTAACCCAATTAGAGAAATTTTTTGAAGATCAATAATAGTGGGCAAGCAAAAGCTCATTACGTAATCAACACCTAGAATTGGTCCTACATCGAAATTAGACCTAAAAAGTCTGCAAATGGTTTAGCAGCCTCTAACGAAAAATTGGCTCTGCCCTTTCATTATAGAGAGCATTAGATGGAAAATTTGAATATGATTTAGGGTTAAATGATACTTACTTGTTGTGTCGTGGCATATAAACCAGTCACAATTTATATTGAACTTGGAGAAATATAAAAAAATAGTACCAATGCGGTAGTCTACCAACACCTCTTTGCGGAATACACGGCGCCTCTGCTTCACGAATGGAACTTGATTTTTACTGATGGATCAAAAAGCGATACCAATACATCGTTTGCAGTAGTAGACTTCAATGGTAGCACACTCGTAGCAGGTATCCTCTCCTCTTACGCATCTGTCTACACAGCTGAAGCTGCAGCGATTCTCCATGCGATCACTTTTACAGAAAACTCAAAATCCAAAGCGATCATCTGCACTGATAGTAAGTCAACTATTCTTTCGGTGATGAACCCAATGAACAAGTCCCACCTAATCACTTGCATTCGGAACAAGCTAATAGAAAATAAAAACAGATTAAAACCAATGTGGATACCAGCTCATGCAGGAATAAAAGGTAACGATCTGGCAGACAAGAGAGCTAAACTCGCATCTAAGGAACCACTAATAACTTTTTACTACATCGCGAAATTTTTAAGTATTTATAAATGTTTTTACATACTACATATTTGCATATAGTATCAGAACGATTAAAAAATTATAAAAATTGATGTTGCGTATTATGGCACGTAGCACTTCTTGAAATTTAATACAAGTTCAGACAGGACCTTTATTGCACAACTGGTATTTTAAATATAAATGCACAATAATACCAACGAGAGAAAAAGAAAGCGTCACCAACAAGTAAAGACATTTATATTTGAAAACAATTATAACTTTATTCATTAAAAACTTATGGAACAATAAATCAGTTCTTGAATCAAAAAATTCATTTTGAAAATACAAAAATATAAAATTATAAATAAATAAACTAAAAACAATATAATGTAGATAATTCACAAATTATATTTGTAAAGTTTGAATTAGAAAGGGCCACTTAAAAAATAACAATTTTCCCTTATTAAACTTCAATAAGGTTCTAGTAAGAATGAGAGGATATCTTTAATAATTTTCTTTATATGATTTTTATCATAAAAACAAGGAGAGTTCTCCTTACAATTTCGAAATTTTTTTTATAATTTTTAGACAATTTGTGTGTATACAGTTTTTTACCCAGTTCCATTTTAATATACAAAATGCAGAGGCGAAGTTCCTTTTTTTTAAATTTTGGCTCGGGCCTCTTCTTCAACCGAAGTCTGCAGGGTGAGAAGAAGTTAACAAATTTCTCCCGGGAATCTGAAAAATATATGTAGGTAATCTACATTTATTGAACTAATTCATTCAGTAATTTTATAAAACCTTACTTTTATGGGGAACAATCAAAGCTAGATCAAAACAACAATCGCCTAAAAATAGCGCAGTAATAACAGAGCTGTGACATTTATCCGTTTAAGGAGTAATTATTTAGAAGTCGCACGAATATTGTTACTTCAAAATTTTTTATTTTGTAATTTCGCGACACCTAACTCAATGTATTCTCGAGCTGCTATTGTATTCTATTTGAGTGTAGCAGCAAGTATGAACAAATTGCTAATTTCGAACGATATTGTTTATTGTTGTTAATACACGAACTAGTTTGTGAACTACCCCAACTCTATTATTTTCTTTAAAAATTCTTGTACCAAATTTCGTAAAAGCCATTTTAGAAATAAGCCCAAAAAGATATCAAGCCGTAGAATTATACATCTCTAAGAGGACTAGTATACTCAGAGACAGGAGCAAAAATTAACCTCCACTTCGGAGGATAATATAGTCTCAATTTGCCACACGCAATTAATCAAAATCGGAATGTTGCAGCTACCAGTTGTGATTTTCAAAGAAAGAGGCTAACAGAAGTTTGTAATACAACCTTCAAAGTCTTCAAAAATTTTCTTCATTTCGGGAATGACTACTTTGTTTATAGAAAATAATAAAGACTGCCACACCGACCTTAAGCAAAATTAAGTATATTTAAGTAAATATGATGAAGTGGATTCACTTCAAGCTGGTTTCATCATAAATCAATTAAATTTAAAAAAGAAAATTTAGAATCAAGCCATTTGGATATGGGCCAATTAATTGAGCGATAATGTTAAAAAAAACAAAACTCAGAATTTGTTTCCAAAACTTTATGCTTAGAAACAGATTTCAATTTAGTTATTGGAGAAGCTGAATATAAATAATATTCAAAATTTAAGTTAATATTTATTAGGGAAAAGCGAGAAGATCAAAAAAGTGTTTTAAAATGTAAAATAAATTTTGGTTTTAAGTTTTTATACAAAAAATTAAATCATAGCAAATGCGTAAGTAACTTACGAAATAAATAATTTTAAAATTATTAGCTAACGCTAATGCAGGTTTTTATCAGGCCTCATTATTTTAGTAATATTTTATGGATGAAGGCAAAGTAAGCAATCTTCCACATGTCTACTTGGACTTAACATAACTTACGTCAATACTTGGCACCCATTGTTACGTACACATCGGCTTTGATGGATACGTCAAGGATCTTTTTAAGCTTTAGCATAAATGAGGCTCCACATAAATCGTAAAAAATCACAAATCTTATAAGCCATTTTCGGTCAGAAATGATGCAGTTTCATACATACTCGGAATGACACTCCCGTTATTTCTTTACATAAAACTAAAACTAAAACTCTTAAAAAACTCTTCTATTTTGTTGTTGCGTTACGATGCGGAAATGGCTACACAAATTTTCATACAACCAAGCAAGTTTATTTAATTGAAAATCGTAGATATCATTAAACCTGGCAACAATTGTTGAAGGATTCGGACACCCCATAGCCACACATTCATATATGTACATATATTACCTGGTATCAGCCCTCACATACTCAGCGAATTTTCACGATATGACTCCATTAGAATAATACATTAAGAAACGACAACCCCACTGTTCTCTTAAAAATTATCTCATTACGAATATCAATATAGTTTCCTGTATTTTTTCCTTAGCTTAAGTAACGTTTATTGGAAATTTTACTTGATATTTCAACTAGATAACTCCAAATTATTTTAAACCTAAAATATATTATCATATTCACACCAACGAACGAAAGGCGCTGAGAGCCAGAGGATCCTCTTTCTGTGCGCAGTAACAATTGTATAGTTTCCTCACTTTTAATAAATAAATAAATACAATATTATACTATAATAATAAATTTTAACAAAATCAAAAACCTCCTAATTTTTTGGCAGACCCGAGGTCCTGCGATTACAACATAAGATCCCGAATATCAGTAAGAAATCCCGAAAATCGGCATCCTTAGTATATACAATGCAAATCTATATTTTTGATCCGATTTTGATGAAATTAGGGATGTGAGTTATAAAGTATTTTTAAGAAAAATGAATCCGCTGGTGGCGCTGGAAAATCCGTTATGATCCGATATTTATATGCGATCAGAAATAGTTTTATAATCTGATTTAGATAAATCTGAAAACATACTTACATAAGTATGCATACTGTATATTTAAAAAAAAACTTATATTAAAATCAAATACATGGCTCATTAGTCGAGATTTCCAGAAACACACATTTTAATGGTTCGACTTAGTTCAAATCTAATAAGCTGAGCAGTTGCAAACCAATGTCATTTGCCATAGTCGAGATAAAATTGCCCTTTAGAGGCGACTTCATTTTTACTGTGACTGCGGGATAACGCCCGTTGCTTTGTAACCAAGATGCGAAAGAACACTAGGTAGGATAACTAATTGCATGTAAAGGAACAAAACTAACTCGGCAAAATATGCGAGTTGAGCCAAATGATATCCGACCAGAGATGTAGTGTTGGGAAGTGAAAGAACTGCGCTATTGTAAATGAGCTGGAAGAAAATACATGGGAAATTTCAGTTTAAGACATAATTCGTTTTTATTAGCACACCAAATATATAACTAAATAAACCTAAAATTTGCCGGCACAACTATTTTCCGAACAGGGTTGCTTTTGTAACTAAAGGAAATTTTATCCGAATTGGAGCGTTCTTTTGCAACTCGGGTACGAAGAAACGGCACTAAAAATCTGTAAACGTAGACGAAATCGCGGGCATCAACTAGTTTCTTTTTCATAAATATATATAAAAAAGTTTCGAACTTTTTACTAAATTCGCAAAACTTCCACAAACTTTCATCCAAGTGGTTAATCACAACTTTCAGAAACTGTACGGATACACAGTTTTGTAGCTGATTCAATTTCATTATAACAAAGTGGAAGTTTCAACTGCCTTAAAATTCGTGTTGATTTTTAATAATTTTTTTTGCTGAAGGTATTGGGCATTTTTCTCCATCTAACGAATGCCTAAAAGTTTTTTTTTATGGAAGAAAATACATACATTTGTATATGCTAACAAAAATTTTCCCTAACTAACTTTCCATACCTCCATTAATTTCCTCCATATTTACAACAAAGATGGAAACTTGTAGAGTTCAATAGCTCAATTATTATACTCGTCAGTTGTATTAATTTATTATAGCGACAGCCAGGAAGGAACACCTCATTTTCTCATTGAAAAAATTGAATATTTCTCTATGGAAGTCTACTAACCCTTTGGCACAAAACGACTATCCGATTTTGTACAGACATAAGTGTAGGCACTAAATTTAAGTACCACTAATATTGAAAATAGTTAAGTTTAATTGTTTTAACCCTACAAAAGTGTGTTGGTCTTAGTTTTATTTCCCTACCCCTAATTGTGTTTAGTGGCAGTGGAAATTATTTCCACTAAAAATAAAGTTCGGTAATTGTAATTAAATTTTTCTCCACTAAATATAATGACTATAGTGGTGAAGTTAAATATTTTCATTATTTTCGAAGGTAGTAGAATCAACAAACTTTCAACAAAACTAAACATAAAACAAAAACTAAACATACTAGTAAAGACAATTAGCCCTTTCACTTTTAGAAATACATACATATATTTATGTACATATCTATAACAGTTTATAATAGGTATATATAACACATTCATGCATCTCAATCAGTTCAGATACTCCTACTATTATAATAAAAATAGTAAAATTTCTCTTTTCTAAAACTAAGAATCAAAGGCACCTTTGAAGTATTACACAATCTTGACCTCTTTTATATACATATATGATAAATGCGTAGTCAATATATCATTTTTTGTTTCAATATTATAATTTGGTGGAAATATGACTCTTTACCGAAAGATTAGTACACTACCTGCATGTCTACTACTCTTTCATGCAACTTTTCATTTTTCTCCACAACCGTTGAGGTTTTAAACTATCCTGATAAACCGAATATTCGAATATCCGGAGAACTACACGAAAACCCGGATATTCGGTAATCCGAATAATGTCATAACTGCATAACTTCCGGCTATCCGCAAATCAATATAATATTTAAATAGCCGGAGATAGATGTTAATGAAATGCAACATAGGGCAAATAAATAAATGGGTAATAGAGAGCTCAACCGGGAACTAAACCGCGCTATCATTTCTTACGAAGATGAATGTATTTGTGAGTATAGGTGAATGCAATAATACGGCATGAAAATATTCAAGTACGCTATCCGAAACCTCATTCACGTCAAAGAAAGAAGTTGTATGGCGTTTCTGTGGCAAGAACTCTCGTCCAATTCACCACACACAGAAACCAATTGGATCTAATTAGATTCTAATATCAATCACCAAAAGTCAAATTAGTTCTGGTATGGTGGTATGGTATGTATCTACATACATAATATAAACACATTTATTTATGTACGCTATATTGGTCGCTATACGAGATGAAGATGATTTCACTTGCATTAGGACGGTTAGTCTTTAATTAAATGAAATATATATATCTGGATGTCAGAAAAAGCGTGCCGATAGGTACTGAAAGACATATTTTCGTATCCATCCAAGAAGTATAGAAAGAAGCCCCAAACGCTATGGAGACAGTACATATATTTTTTTAATTTCTTGAGTTTTTATATATTTTCTAGAAAATTTAAAACTTCGAGTTTCATGGTGTTTATTATAGAATTATGTATATTTTTATAAAAAATAATTCAAATTAAATGACAGGAAACAAAATGATCAAAACTTGTCAGTGCATTTTGCTATTACTGTTATTACCACACCTGTATATACCGATGTTATATTAAGACATTTTGAGTATTTTCACTATGTCTCGTTTAAATCTTTTTACTCCGGACCCACCCATGATGAACATTAGCATTAACGTGTCAGTTTGCACATCCTATCCAAAGAAAGCTCCATGTTCCCCCACATCCAGGCGGATACGATATCAGAAAAATAAATAATTGAATGTCGGAAAAATGAAAATATATTTTGAATCGTTATTCATATAAATTCAATAAATTCTCAATTGGCATTAAAGTAATTTTTAATAACGAATAAATTTTAATTCAGCATACAAATAATTTTGTATAACGAATAGACGAATTGTGAATAAAAAATTATTTTGTATTCATCATTATTCAGATAGTCAAATCGTACCACTATTTATATGTATAAGTACATATATATCAACCCGAACGATAAAATGATTTTATTTACTGAATAATGATTAATACAAATTTGTTTTTTATTCAAAATTATTTTAATGATTTATTAAAATCAATTTGTGGTTTAACATCATTTAAATGATGAATATATCAATTCGTTATTTGAATAAATGATTAATGAAAATTTATTCGTTATTTAAAAGGATTTGAATGGAGAATGAAAGTCTATGCGTTACTATATTTGTAGAGTGAATGAAAATGTATTCATTATTTAAAAAAAGAACGTTTGTGAAAACAAAATTAATTTTTATTCGTATAACAATTCACTCAAGAACGACCAGTTGATAACGGAAGTCCAAGACTAGTTACAGTTGCTCAACAAAATAAACGAAAGCACCGATGAAATTATATCAATTTAGTTTATAACAAATCCTTGTAATACAAATAACTCCTTTTTTAAGCATTTAATTTTAACGTAAAAATATATGCTTAAAACTATCACCATCCAAATATTTCACTGCTATAGTTTACTCACGCAAAAAAATAACACTAAATACGTCTATTCGGAAATACATATATTGCAGTTGTTCTTGCATAACAATTTTTCTATGGAACTTCTAGAGGAAGTTTAATTGGCTGTTAATAAAGAACATCTTATAACAGACGATAAAAATTTTAAAATATCCCAAATGGAAATGGAAACAGGAGGGTTGGCGAGAAAACGGGAAATAGGGGTAAATGTTCATACATCTCTCGTAAGATCTTTAACATAAGTACTCCAATGGTTCACTCAGCAGATTTTTTCATCGTATTTATGTGCATGATGAGAAACTTGTGCTCTACTGAGCGATAGTTCGCCTTTCGCCAGTATTGTGTTGCGAGAATTGCACGCCATTTAAATATATGATACCTACATGATTTAATGATGCAGCTCAATTACATTTCCCTTAGTTTTTTTTGGCAGTGTTTCAATATTACACTAATCAATTATATAAAGATTTTCTGAGAATTGAGTTAGGATTAATTAGTGCAGTTCTTTGGTAGAAACCCTGTATAAGTATATAATCATAACAATTTTTCTAATAATAGTAGTATAAAATATAATTGTTATAGCCAACAACAACCACACATTCATATAGTTAATAGCAGCAGACTGCCTACTTGAAATTGTGTTTGCAAAAATAGGAATACGAAAAAGCAACAACAGCGCTCACGGCTTACTAGTACAAGTGGTTAAGGTTAAGGAGAAGTGGTGTTCCCCCAAATAGCTATAACTTCAACCATTGTTGTTTTTTTCTACTACTGTTGAAAGATATAAATAGCCCGCAACTTTAAAATAAGTTTTGTTTCTTTTTAAAAAAAATAATTAATTACGTAACGAATTGAACACTTTTCTCAAGGGGTAGCGAAGAGCTGCTAAGGTGCATGCCCCAGCTTATTTGCAGAACGAATGCATGCCCGCCGATTTGAATTTAACAGTGCTCTGCCCAATCCACAAGAAGGATCATGCTGCAATATGCGCTAATCCCGCGGTAATTGCATCAGATGCTTAATATTTCGTATATGGTTCTCTCGAGCATATTGTGGCAAGGACTGAAGCCAACCGTCAACCACCAGCTCAGTTACAATTGGGAAGGACCTCTCCGAGCCGATTGATACCAAACGAGATTTCGTGCAACTTCTTTAACATTATGTTGAAAAAGATAATTCGAGCTACATTAATTAAACCGGTCAGTCACCATTTTCTAAAATAGTGAGCAGCTGCTGACGACATCTCCATCATTGGCCACAACAACCGCGCCGTTAGTTCTGCCTCTTCCACGCTGTGTAAAGAAGCGAAGAGAATGGGTCTGGCGGTGAACGTGTGCAAAACTAAGTACCCTCTCTCGACGGACGAAAACTACGCTTTATGAGTCCCTCATTATCCCGTGCTTTGTATGGCGCAGAAGCAAGAACACTATCAACTTTAGATAACATGACCTTTATAATGACAGTGCCATAGTATAGCGAATTAAGATTCAGCGGCTACGTTTGCTAGGTCATGCTATACGTATGGAAGTAAATGCTTCAGCCCTCAGGTATGCGATAGTTTGTCCCAGTTGTTATAAACTTTCAAGAATGATAGAATACAAGATTGCATCTTCCCGCGGCGAAGTGGCAAATCTCGTCATTAGTAAACACGAATGCGGGAGAGATCAAAATGAATAATAACTTCCAATATTTCAGGGAGAAACGTATTTTAACTGTGCTAAAGTTTAAAAAGGTGATTTATAGGCAGAGATTTAATAAATCTCATCTGGGTCCTAGGCCATAGGTATATGGAAGGAGAATTATTGTCATATGACATTGTCGAGCAAGGCTGGTTCAAGTAGCCTATTCCAAATACCGAAGAGTATGCTTCACCGGGATCGTCATTCTCGGGTTATCCAAATGATGACTTGGTTGAGCAAATGAGAGAACGGATAGGTCTGTCGATACCACATGGAGACTTTCTTTCGCATGCAGTTAGTTGTCGAACATCAAGGATCGTCCACATAGGACTTTCATGAAGGCGTTAGCTTAACAGTGACTATGAATACCCACAATTATAAGGGCATGTCAACATATCACCGACAACGCCAACGCCAACGCCAAAGTTAGCGCACGCGAACAAATGGGCAATTCCATCTTTTTGTGCGCGTTGACAATCAGCTGATGTTATAAATGAGATTTAATATGAACGGAGATTAATTAATTACATATTCATTTAAGAAACGTAAGAAAACATGCAAAACTTGTTTATTACACATTTTAACAAACATAGTTTAAATTCTATTTTCACTGCACAATTTTCGCTTTGGTAATGACAATCAAAACAATAGTTGCCAAACCGCTCATTTTAGCAACCATACTTCTAAGCGCCAGTTTTTCAGTGCGAGTTTAACTCTGATTGCCGTTTAACACTTAGTTTAACCAACCAGCTCGTCAGGCCGACGATAATCGTATTTTTCATATAGCCACGACTAGCAATTCACACGTACACGAAAGCGACATTTGGTAGCAGCACTCATTCTCTGCTTGCTTTCACTGAATCGTACAAATCGACAGCGGCAGCGCTACTTCGCAACCTATACAAGCATAAAATATTTGTGTGTGCGTGCGTTCTGGTTTGCCTGCCACAGATCTAAATAAAGAAAACAACAGTGTTGCCCTACAAAATAGCCACATTTAAGCCGGCGTTAAACTCTTACAGTGTTAAACGACAACAAACCTACGCATTTCTCTACACATTCCTCATTCACCAATATAGACCTAACAATATGTTCTACAAATATATTCCCTAAACTCTGCACCAGCACATTAGACGAGCTATACGGTAGTGACCATTATCCTGCTACCACCATTCTACACATTAACTCAGAAAACACCAAATCCATCTGCCCCAGATTTTTAACAGATAAAGCTGATTGGGAGAGTTTTCAAAAGATAGCAACCAAACTCTCCTATGAGTCACCGATTTCTACAAATATTAATCGAGAAACTGCCATAATCACTAGAATTACTCGTACCGCAGCCCATTACTCCATTCCACAAACTACCAGGAAAAGCCCTAAAAAAATTGTACCCTATTGGACCAATGAACTCTCTAAGTTAAGAAACGAAAAGAAGACTCTCTGGAAGGAATTTCGAAGAAATAGATCTGATAGTAATTTAGCTAGTTACAAAAAAGCAAATGCATTGTTCAGGAAAAAGTCTAAATTAGCGAAAAGGGATTGTTTAAATAAATTTTCCGAAAAAATCGACCACAGGACAAATCCCAAGAAAGCTTGGTCTGATATTAAAAAGCTCTCAGGCTCTTACAACCAAACAAACATTCCCCTCGTGAATAGCCCTACTGGCCCTATTCTTAACTCAAAAGATATGGCGAACCATTTTTCCGCAATTTGGTCGAATTATTCTTCAGACTCAAATTTCACCTCATCCTTTACATCAGCAAAAACCGAAATTTTAAAGAAAAATTACAAACACAACAACGGTGTTGTCGGCCTTGCTGACTACAAAATCGACGCCTTTGAGTTTGAATCAGCACTGGCGACTATATCTGGTAAAACTCCAGGCGCTGATAGAATATCATACCCTATGCTCCAGCATCTTCCCAGTAGCTTTAAATTTAGAATAATTGGTCTTTTCAATAATATTTTAAAGCAAGGAATATATCCACAAGTTTGGAAAAACGCAATCGTTGTTCCCATACCGAAATCCACCAATATCTCCACAGAAGTTCTGGGATATATACCTATTTCGCTCCTATGCTGTCTGGGAAAATTATTAGAAAAAATTATTGCAAAACGTATCTCCTGGCACGCCTCAAAACACAACCTGATAAGCCCACAGCAAATTGCGTTTAAGCAAGGACAAGGTACCATCGACGCCTTACTTCTGTTTGACAATTATGTCTCTTGCGCGCTTTCTAACAGAAACCATGTTTCATGCTTAAGCCTCGACTTCGAAAAAGCTTTTGATAGAATTGGTGTACATGTAGTTCTTCGTCAAATTGAAAAATGGAATATCGGTACAGCTCTATTTTACTTTATAAAAAGCTTTCTCCTAAACCGAAAGTTTAAAACAAAAATAAATTCCACTCTGTCCGATATGTACGATTTACACAACGGCATACCGCAAGGCTCTCCGCTGTCAGTAGTTTTGTTTAGTATTGCTTTTAATGAAATAAACAACATATTAATTAAAAATAAAAATATATCCCATATTGGTTACGCAGATGACATCCTGCTCTTTACAAAAGTAAATGATTTAAATGCAGCCAAAAGAGATTTTTATCACATTCTTTCTAGCATCTCAAATTGGTCTAGAAATTCAGGCACCAATATCAATGTAAACAAAAGTAAAACACTCCACATTTGCCGTAAGCACAAATGTAGTAATATAAGTCTGAATTATAATAATGTATCTATTGAGAATTCAAATAGTCTTAAGTTTTTGGGTATTATCTTTGATATGAGATACACCTTTAAAGGGCACTGTTTGTACCTTAGAAAGCAGCTGGCTGCCAGGTTGAATGTCATTAAGTATTTAACTTCAAAACACTGTTTAGTTAACGTTTCCACCTTAGTTAATGTAACAAAATCGTTTATTCTGTCAAAGATAGACTACGGTCTCCCAATATACGGTAACTCTGCAAAGAGCAACATAAAACTTCTATATGCGCCATATCATAGTGCCGTCTGTCGTAGCATCAGAGCGTTTCCAAAGTCGCCGACGAGATTCATTCTTGCTGAAGCTGGATTGCCAACGCTCGAAGAGAGATTGGAGCTGAACACCAAAAAACTAGTATCGAAACTATTTATATGTAATAACATCACACTATACCAAACGGTCATCGCTGAAATTAATCGCAGTCGTCCTCTTAAACGAAGTTCAGTTGTATCTAAATGCATTGATTACGCGAGAGAGCTCGAAATCAATACTCCGACTCTAAACCAGGAAGACAAATTTCCACCATGGATGTTGAAAAAGTCATCCTTTATCCTGCACCTCAACAAATATGCGAGAAGCAATACCAATCCAATGGTTTACCAACGGCTATTCGCAGAAGCTTTATCTTCATTTCTTCCAGTTTGGCATACTATTTACACCGACGGTTCCAAGACTGAAAACAGTACCTCATTTGCAGTAGTCAAGTCCTCCGGTGATACTGTAACTGCTGGTCAGTTACCTAACTTTGCATCTGTCTACACAGCTGAAGCGACAGCGATCTTGAAGGCAATTAAATTCGCTGAAAGTTCTTCTCATAAAACAATAATTTGTACAGACAGCATGACAACCATAACATCTATACTAAATCCTTCGAACAGAAACTATACAATATCCTACATTCGTAACAAATTAATTGGAAACACAGATACAATAAAAATAATGTGGGTTCCTGGACATAGTGGAATAAGAGGTAACGAACTTGCGGATCAGCGCGCTAAGTTAGCCGGAAGAGAGCCACTAATCACCTATCAAGTTCTCGACAAAAGTGATTTACATAAGTTTTTCTCAACACAACAGAGACACAAGCAAATAACTGACTGGAAAACCATTCAACACCACTACACACAATTTAATGTCGACAAAAGCAAGCCAAAGTACCCACCGTCAAGTCGAAGCAACGACATCAAAGCTTTCGTTCGACTCCGCTTAGGACATACCATAGCCACACATTCGTACAGACTCACCGGGCACAGTGCACCAAGCTGTCAACACTGTTTAGCAACACCATTAACCTCCACACACTTACTCAGCGAATGCCCCCATTTTTCATCAATAAGGCGCAAAATATTCAACCATACCAACCCTACGGAACTGTTGAAAACTACTTCTTCAGCTAATATTGAGAAAATCGTAAAATACCTTACTTTAACGGACACTAAAAAAATAATATAGTATTGTTAGCTGAACAAATGTAAACTTTAACTAGCTTTTATAATTTTATATTCTTATATTTTTAAATCACATATTATTACCAGCGAGCCGAAGGCCCTGGCAGCCAGTGCTCCTTTTCTTAGTGTAATACCAATTGTATTGTTATTCCACATCTAATAAATAAATAAATAAATAAATAAATAAATAAACTCTCACTGAAAAGCTGACCCTAATAGTGCCCACACTCACCGACGTGTCCGTTTGGCGTGTCTGTTTGACGGGAGATACACAAAATTGAGCAAAACTTGTGCCCGCGCGTATGTTTTGTAAACAAACTTTGCGTACATAAAACTGTGTTTGTATGCATCAACACAATGTTGCCATTCCTTTGTTTGCATACATACTTTTACACACATCCGCGTTGTCAATTACAATTTTTCATTGTATAATAAACCAAAGCCAAAAACCAACAAATGCAAATAGTTCATTTATCTATAATTAACATTATTAAACATGGATTTTAAATTAATTTAATAAAAATTTAAATTTTTATAAGGTTATTTTGTTAATGATTTTAAAAAGTTCTGCTTGGCAACACTGTGCGGTGAGAGAGCACTCAGCTGACACGGCTTCACGGCAAAAATCTAAATTTCTCAGTTTACACACGTACACGTCGCGCGTACTTGCCACACGAACACGTTGATGAGTTTGCATTTACATGGCGCTCTCATAAGTTTGATCGTGTCAGCTGACACGTAGCGTACGTTTGCGTCGGTGAGTGTGGGCACTATAACGCGCATTCTGTCAAACCAACGCCAACGTCAACGCCAACATAACGCGAAAGTTTTGCGTGGATCGACCTTTAGAGTAGTAAACAAGACAACTTCATTAAAATGTTGTTGTTGATATAAAATCATACAGTGATAGATCTATATTTACCAGCAAAGCAGATCTTCCTATCTACAGCCAATTACACAATTATTTGCTTATACATATGTACGTGTATTGAAAAAAACAATATCTTATAAAATCAAATATATAACAAAATTACTTTGACTTTGTTAACTACAACATTATTTGACAATACTTTTGCATTCCGATATAATTTTAGTGTTGTTTTATATGTTTCTTTCAGGTCAAACTTCGCTTAGAACTTAAATTTTCGGATTCTCACTAAAGAATAGAATAACGACCAATCTTCAGTTGATTTACACCCGTGCATGGACACACATTCACATATATAAATATATATATAAATATATATCACGTTATATATTATATAGCGCAGTAAAAAATTTGAGAAACTCGCAAATTAATATTAATTGTCCCAGAGTACTGTTACCAAAAACATTAACAAAATATGATGGGGCCATGAGCCCATCATTATCTGAATTAAATTGGAGTCGCAAGCGCGTCTCAAGCGGGCCTGCACCATGCTAGCACCGCCGAACCCGAGGTCAATATGCGGCCAGGACCCGGGCTGGTCGTGATGGCGCTTGCGTTTATTTCGGGGGCTCGGCGTGGCAGCACCAGCACCAGTTCAAAATCATCTTCATCAACCACATCAGCATCGTCATCGTCCGCTTTTTTCACCTCTACTCCATTAGATACCAGCCTTGAACCAACGTCACCTTCTCTACTATTTCCGGCATACCTTGGTGGAGGTGGCGTACTAACAGCTGATACAAAAGCATTTTCCAACCTCCCTAAAAAACAAACTGAAGGAAAAAACTATCCTATCGACGATTACAGATTTATATATAACAACTTCTATTTTTTGCCCCCATTTGTACCGCCATTAGAGAGAACAACCCACGAAGACCAACACTTACGGTTGGAAACACTTTCCGGCTTAAAATCGGCTTCTCGTGCCACCAGACAAACGAGAATAATACGAAGCTTAATCGTAAATGAACGAAATCAAAACGAAGAAAAAGAAGGCGAAAGTAATAACGTTGGCGATAACGCAAGTAGGCGAAAAAGCGGAGTTGAATCTGAAAGCGGTAGCGGGTATGAAATCGATGACGGTGTAATTAGTGCAGAAGATAAGACCAGTGAAAGCGATACAGTTGCTGGTATCAGCGTAAGTGGAGATTCCCAAGGACTTCCAGTACAGTTTCCATCCAATTCAGCGGACTCATCACAATCCTTCGACGAGGACGATATATTAGCTCTGGTTGCTGAAGACGATCTTCTGTCGGAAGAATCATTCGATCGAATAACAAAATTTACTGATGATAAAATTGGTTACGTCGTTGTGAATGATTACGATGCTGCAAATGAGGGCACGGCCAGTGGTGTCAGTGAGAGCTCCTTAACTAGTGTTATTGAAAGACATCAAGGACACCCGAAGGGCGATAATTATACCGCCAACGAAAGAAATATTGGCAACGAGAATGGTAGTGGGGAAAATCATGCATTCCAAAACGAACAAGCACATACAAATAAGAATTATAAAGACAAGGTCAATGTAAAGGCAAATATTAACCAATACTTAAGAGGAAGAATTAATACGAATAATAAAGAAAACAACCATAATAGTTTAACAACAGTTGATAACATTTCGTACGTGGCTGCGTTAAATGAAAATGGTGTAAGCCACATTATAGCGACGGTTAGTCACAGCAGGGCTCACAATACCAAATGGTCGATATTTGAAAGCGAGTCACCGTTAACTCGACTCAATCCCTGGATATCAGCCTGTGATCTAGCCCAACCTGGTACAGCGCCAGATTTACAGGTAATTTTAACAATATTTAAGTAAAGAACCTTTTTTATAATTTTAATGATACTGTGGAAGCTGAGAAACCAATGTGTGAAGTAGAGCCTATTGTTGAAATTTAATACATTAAACTTTATGGAGATGAAACCCTTTTCGAATGTATTTCTTATCTTGGAAGTCCAATATCTTTATTTGGAATTTTTACTGCACAAGGTTCCACTGCAGTCCAAACTGACTTAAGTACTAGTGATATTCAGCTAAAGTGATAAACGTATAGGCCCCATAAATAAACCGTGTTTGTATGTTTATACGTTTGTACGATTATAAGGGTCGTTTTATGCGTCTAGATGAATCGCTCTACTATGTGCATATCTATCTTCTATACATCTATGTATATACTTGCGTATTATTTATGGTTTCGAGTTTTAATTGACCTTGCTAAAATCCCGTTCGGTTACAACCAAATCGAAAAAGACTTCAGCTATGTCGTTGGCGCTATAACCATATGTACTTGTATTAATCTCACTTACATAGAAACAAAACTCAGATATTTATCACATTGTAGACAGCTTCTTGTTATTATATAAAAACTGGAGCAAAAAAGTGATCGCATTTTACATCCACAACTTTAACCAAAATGTCTAAATTTGCATTATATTATGGCTAGTACTTCTATACTGTATTTTAGCCCTCGAAGGTAATAAATGGCTTAGAACTAGGATTAACATATAGCGTTTTTTTTTAAGGACTTGCCACCTGTTAACCAGGCTAAATTCCAAAACAAGAAACTTGATATCGTATCTACTGGTCAACCTACGTATTGGGATCTTATTGATTTCGCTATTACAAAAGGTCTTTCGCGACAGCAAATTAATAAGGAGCATTTATTTGTTTTATACTCAGATCACTCCCCTGTCATTTTCACCCTATCGTTAAAGTACAAAAAGTATATTAGCTCCCGTATGGAACCTATTAATTATCTTTACGCCCAATATAGTACTCATACTTGAAATTTCAAATCCATGGAGCCCAGAACCCAGAATTGAATTCGTTCCTATTGCTATCCTCGTTTACTACATCCGAATGTTCTTAGATTAATAAATACAAAGCGTAACCAGAGAAGAGAGTGACAAAGACTGCGGACTTATAAACATAAGCAGGAATTGAACTCGTGCTCAAAAACTTTTTGATTACTCCCTTTGGCATACCCTAAAGAACGCTAAAGACCCACTCTTCGAGAAGAGCCGCTGCGGTGTTCAAATGTAGTTTCAAACCACATGAAATGTCGAATATTATAACGCCTACCTACAGTCTTTCAACCAATTAGCAAAGATATTCAGAAAACTAAAGCTCCACGAGGTCACGACAGGATTACCAAATGCTTCCACAATCTGCAGTTCAGCGCAAGCTACATATTTTCAATGGCATGCTTCGCTTAGGCCTCTTTCATTGCACACGGAAGCTGTCAGAAATAATTATGATACCAACGCCGAGAAAATATATAACTGTCGTACATTTTTATACACCCATTAGCCTGATAAAACCCACACTTTTACAAAACTATGTAATACCACCTAGTACTGACCACCAGTTCTGATTTCGGGAACAGCATACAGATCAAATGCATAGAATTGTCTCAGAAAATCGTTTGAAGGGCGTATTTTTAGTCATCTCAGAAGCATTTGATAAGGTTTGGTTAGAAGACCTCCGATATAAATTATAAACTAGCCTTTCTGCAAATATGCAAGCCATTCTTGAAAGCTTTTTGCTTGGAAGAAAATTTAAAGCCAGACATAATTCATATATATCTGAAAGCCACCCTACACATCCAGGAAGGGTTCTTGGTCTGTTACTGTATGCTATAATGCTTTGACCATTTCAGCGTTTGCTGATAATACTGCTATCCTGTGTAATTACTTAAATCTAGCATAGGCTACGAGCAGCAATTCTTAAGTGGACCATAGGATACAAATCTAAGCTGAGTCTTGAAAATAACTCAAATTTAGACAAAGTACAAAAACTTTAACGAAAATTAATGTTCAGTGCTCCACGTATACAAAAAAATTAAACATATACAAAGACCTCAGTAGAAAGCTAAGCATCAGGTAGTCAACAAGGTTAACTAACCACCCAAATAGATTTGTCAGAGAACTTTTACGATTAGAATATCATGAAAATTAAAAAGAACATAATCAAATTAAATGCCAAATTAACATCTACATATATCCTTACTGATACTATTTATGATATCCCTACTGATATCTCTTCACGAAAATATGTACAATTTCCCTTATGATATCCTTTTTACAAAAACTTTTTTCCAAATTTTCATGTGGTATCCTTTCAGATATCCTTGGAAAATGATTGTAAAATATACTATACTACCTTTGAGAAATGCAACTTTGAAATCAGTTTTCCTTACCGACAACCTAGACATTTAATGCACATTATAGATGGTTACCATAACAGGCACTTGATTAAAAGAACAATTTCAATTAAATTATTAGTGTAAAAAATTAAGAAGTTAAATGAAACTTTATAAATGATGTTTAACGAAAAAGTCGAAAAATCTTAATTCAGAAATATTTTGCCGTCTGTTAAAAAAATTGCATACAATTATATAAATAAGTTACATCAAATATTTCAATATGAAAATCAAACGAAAATGTTTAGAAAATGTGATTTCAAAAATATTTTGCAAAAGGTTTGCGACCTGCTTAAAAACAATTAAAAAATACGGCATAACATTCAAAAGAACTTTTAATCATAACAATGTTTTTAAAAAGAATTGCCACCTGTTAAAAAAGTAATTAAATTCAATACAAAATTATCTGAAACAAAATTATCCGAATTACAATATTAGTGTGAAACGAAATTGTTGACATTTGGTAAGAGCAGACCTGTGTAATACTGAGTAGTAATGGTACTAGTACGTACTTAAATACTTTAATTTTTATCTTGAAGTACTTAGTATGTACTAAGTACTTTCAGAATTTTCAAGTACAAGTACAAGTAATTGAAAAATACTTGAAATTTTAACAAATATTTGAAAGTATTTGAAAAGAATTGAAAGTACTTGAAAAGAATTGAAAAATGTACTTGAATCTATTTTCAATTCTTTTCAAGTACTTTCAATTACTTACAATTTTTGAAACCAATATCTAAAAGAAATAACACAAATAAATGACATTTTTATATTTCTTATATATTGTTCATTATTTTTATTTAACAATATGCAATTCATTGTTCAAATTTAAAAATAAATATTGAATAAGCACTTCAAATTAAACACAAATGAATAATTCAATTTCATTTACAACAAAAATAAACAATAATTCAACATAAAAAAATATATAAAGTAACAGTAATTCACCAAAAAACAAAATTATGAATTACCAAAAATTCAACAAAAAACACTCATAACCACTTGGAATTTGCTTTCATTAGAACAAACTTTTCAAAAGAAAAGTCTGTCAATGAACCTCTCTTTGGGCTATTTATTATCCCCGCAAATGAAAAAAGACGTTCAACAGGTGCCGATGATGGCAGTGGGGTATTGAATTTCACAAATGCCTCCTTCAGCAATGGATATCGGTCCCAGGTACTATCAGTCATCGATTGGTCATTTAAATAACTGTAGTATTGGTTTGCTATCGCAGCTCTCACATCAACACTTTGTGGAGCTGACGCGGTGGCATTTGTGTCTTGACCATCACCTAAAACAATAAAGACATGTGTAAAAACCCAGAAGAAAAGTAAATAGATACATTCTTACCGGCACGTTTGAAGTCATCCTTCGATCTTTGCCTTGGAGGACAACCCGATCTTTTAGAAATCGCTTCTAAAGCATGGTTGTTTTTTGTTAGGGCCTCCCTAATGCTTTTAATCACCCTGTTGTTGATGCTTTCTTCCGTCAAATCCGGAAGTGTGTCCTGCAACGCCTCGATCCAGTCGGTCTTCACATCTGGAGTCAATACAGCTCCAGCTATTGCAATATCTGCTGACGGGGCCAAAGTAAAATATGGTTCAAATCTTTTCCTCAGCTTTTGATTCAACATCATCGCAACATAGTTGAGATTTGGTATATCTTCAGATATACTTAATTTCATCAACTTATTACTCAGAGTCAAAAGACTGGATAATAAACAACCATATTTAACATTAACCTCCTCCTGCAGGTCATCCAGAATATTTGCAATTGGCTCGAGCAGCAGCGTATATTGTTCCAGATAAGTGAAGTCTCCTGCGGTAAGTTTTGCCAAGGCAAATTCTTGACACAAATCATTCAACTTTGCTTTATACGAAATTGGAGGTAACTTCTCTGGATCCCTTTATGACGCGACCACATTCAACACACTTCGCGGATAAGTTGACTTTATCCAGACCGAACGTCTGCAATGAAGACAAATATTTAGAAAAAATATCATAAAGCTATTTACTTTCTTACATAGCATATTTAACTTTGTTAATGCTTCCAAATATTTCTACATTCTCTATCTACCTATCTACATACAGTGGCGGAAAAATTTATGAAAAATCAGCGTAATTTTTCAGAAAATTTAAACTTGCACATTATTATATTTAAATTGAATGGACTAAAAAACTGCATACCACAATTTTTTCTAAAAAATTAATGAACACTAAACAAGCAAATTTAAAATAAAAGAAAATATTCAAATTTTGTCAAAATGTAGTGTGCCTATACTTTTTTACGCCACTGTATGTACCTGGAAAAACTTACAAAAACACTGAAAACCAAATGCAAAACAATACCAGACATCACAAAACATGTAAACCAACTTCTTCCAGGTCCGAATAAAATTTTGGTCCAAGTATCACAGGAAGAACAGTTGATAGGCGAGCTTTTTTGGACGTTGTTGGTGTTTCTAACGCCAGTCTCTTCTTCCTGGACGGCCTTTCTGGCGAATAGGTTGGGTCGGCCATTTCATCATCAGCAGAAAAATAATTTTCCAAACTTGAAGACATTACTAAATTCTTACAATTATTATCACAATTTCATGAATATTTTAAAAAATATCAGACCTGGACTATGGTTGCGAGAATGTTCGCGTTGAGTATTCGATTTTGCTTTCGTTTTCGCAAAAACACGTTTGTTTCGTTATTGTTTTGTTGTCAAAATTTAATGTTAACAATCACATGTCAAAATTACCACTCTGACACACGGTGTACTGAATACTGAAGGTGACGCCTTTAGAAGTACCGCTACTTTGGTTTTGCCGGGTTTGACAATTCTCAACTTCAACTAGACAAAGCTTTTTTCACAAATTAAGAAAAAGAGACACTTTTTTTAGTATTTTGCGAATTTATTTATTAAATGTCTGCCTATAATTCATACTTTTACACTTTAGAACAATTAGAACACGTTTTTCAATGAAATATTGGAAGTTGTTCAATTTTCTCTCTCCCGTATTCTTGTTTACTAAAGGCGAGATCTGTCATTTCACCGCGGGAAGGCGCAATCTTGTATTCTATCATTCTTGACTCTGACATTTAAATGCTGGTATAAACATAATATCCACTACAGGCGACATGTAAGAAATATAAAAATATCATTTATTTGTGTTATTTTTTTTAGATATTGGTTTCACAATTGTAAGTAATTGAAGGTACTTGAAAAGAATTGAAAAATAGATTCAAGTACATTTTTCAATTCTTTTCAAGTACTTTCAATTCTTTTCAAATACTTTCAAGTATTTGTTAAAATTTCAAGTATTTTTCAATTACTTGTACTTGTATTTGTACTTGTACTTGACAATTTTGGGAATGCCAGTACCAGTACCAGTACAATTCCTTTAAAATGTACTTGTTACAAGTCGTACTGGTACTTGATATTACCCAGGTCTGGGTAAGAGGTTATTTTTTTAAATTTTCTCAACGTTGCCTTATTTATAAATTTATATGTATGTATGTATATGTAAATAATATTTGAAACTTCTTTTAATACTACATATGCTCACATGTATGTGCATAAGTGTTTTTTATTTATTTCTTAAATCCCTATAAGGAGATATAAACATTTTGGATTCATCTCTTCAAATTTTTTATTTTCAGAACGAGTAAAAAAACGCATTTATTTATTGTAACTCTTTTATATTCAAAAGTTGTTTGTTAAATCAAATGTGAAATGGTCCCATTTCAGGCGATTAGTATGATGAAAAATAAAATTGGGATGTAAAAACTTAGAGGCACTGCGATCAAAAAATCACTTGATCCTATTGCCTTCCTTATGAATGCTAACAGATTAAACTGTGGAACAAATTCACTCCAGAATAACAAATAAATCTAACCTTCAATGGGTATTGTTTTGAACGTGAAGTCAGCAAAACACTTATATTCTTATAGATTTTCTTACTGTCAGAGTCAGTTTTATTTTTTAGAGTTATATTTTGCTATAACTTCTGAACCAAAAGCACTAGCAAAAAGTGATGTCATTATATTATGGGCTGTGCAAATACGAAAAATACTTATACAAAACCTTTATGGCGGATTCACCGGCCTTGTCCGGGCCTTGTTGAAGTTGTACTTTGACGTTCACCGTTTAGTGCGGCACTTTTTACTTTGATCTCAAGTGAACAGCTATAGTCATATAAATATTGTTCTATTCTAACAGGATTCAGATGATACTTTTACGTTTTTCTTCGTCAGAGTAAGTTCAACCTTCTTTTCACCACTTTTGGTTCAGAAGTTACTGTGAAAAATATCTCGAAAAAGTACGGAATTTGTTTTATTTTTTCACCATTTTTTGGCATAAAACTTACTCTCTATAAGAATGTTAACATTTTGGGTATCAAAATTTGCATAATTTTAAGCTAAACTCAGATCAGCTTTTAGAGTTGCGATTTGTGAAACCGTGTTGGAAAAGTTTGAGAACCTGTTGTGGGTTCCGGGACATACTGGGATTGAAGGGAATCAGGCAGCAGATGAAGCAGCAAAACAAATGTACAAACTACCATGTCTTACTTTTGCCACATCCGAAAATCACGACCTAAATAATACTGTTGCAGCCTATATTCGAAAGGATAAAGAGAAGTGCTGGAAGCAATTCTCATCCAGATACATCAAATTTAACCTCGTTTTCCAAGCGAAAACACTCGAAGCCAAACTTCTACTTTTATACAGTTACGGATTGGGCACACTCTATTGACACACGAACACCTCCAGACAGGGAAACCCTCAAACACATGTCCGTGGTGCGGATCAGATCCCACAATAGACCACCTCCTAGACGAATGCCCAAGTCTCCAAGACCACAGGATCGAAACCTTCAAGGACTCTAAACCGACTGCACTTCTGGGCAAACCCTCGGCAGAAAATATTAACAAAATATATAACTTTTTGAGACTATGCAGTTCATTAAAACACATTTAATCTCAAAACCTTCTACACCCTGTATCTCAAAATATATTCGAGAAAAACATGTGGGTGCCATTTTCAAAATCAGCGCACCTAACCCCATATACATAAGTGTAATGTGATATCACTTCAAATGAAATTTCTGGCTGTAGGCGCGCTTATGCTTCACATGTACGTCATGTAATTCTCTTTTAACAAAGCATTTCTAATTATTTTTTACAAAGTTTATTAACTAAAAAGAGTGAATAAAAATGAACAGTTTTCTAAAAGGCTCGAAAATGTCCTTATTTTTTGCATTTAGTCCCAAGTAACTCACAAAGTATTATTCCGACTTACACAACAGATATATCAGCGTAAAGAGCCTGAATGTATCTTTAAAACAAGACCCTAAGCTTTATTTGATTCAATAATACACCGTTCAAATTAGTTTATATACATGTTTCCGAGTTTATTTAAATTAAGCTTATTTTAAAGTTCATATAATAGCTATTTACCTTACTTTTATTAACGGAATGCGTTTAATATTAGCGCGTATTATTCGGCGTCCGCTTGATTTTAATGTCCGACTGTCATTAACTCAACTGCTAGTTTTTCCGGTCGTCTTCTCGTCCGGTACTTCAATATTTTTTGGCGTGGGTTAAGTTTCGTAAAGTTTACCTACCTGTTGGCAGTGTTGTATTTTCTTTAGCCCGTTCCCACACCCATACACCCATAAAATGTTAGGTTTATTTGTTATTCTGGAGTTTTTTGATTTCGAGGCCTATTGCAGTTATTGTCAAAAAAACTCAAATGAAACTAATATCCTATGGGTACCGTTTTAAAGACACATTCTGTAAAAAAAAACATATAGGCGTACATTGTTACAAGCGTTCAGATGCTTAAAAGAAGGGCATTTTCGAACTTTTCCGAAAATTGTAATTTTTATTAACCTTTTTAGTAGATAAACTGTTGTAAAATGTATTCAAAAATTTATAAACTAAATACAGTTTTATTACGAAAAATTGTAGTCAGAGGGCCGGAATCTTACGGGTTTTACAAATTTATTAAAGGTGACCAATTTAATTTATTGCCACAAATGCAATTTTTGCTACAGCCATGTACATTTGATGTGATATCAATTTTGCATGTATTTGGGTCCGCTGATTCTGAGAATGGCATCCAAATTTATCCTAGATTTTGGCTTAAAGTCTGCTGGATGGGCGTCATGAGTTTGTTCAACCATACGCTGACCTTTTTTTTTAAATTTGTTCAACACTCTCTCACGAATGGCAATTCTACATTACATTTACATTTGTAGTATCGGCATTTTATTTTCTTCGACTAACGACGATTGTACGCCACATTTTCACCCGGCCAACGAAAAATCCATTTCCCAAAATAGCATTGCATTATTTATTTATTTATTGCATTGCAAATATACTTGCTATATATACACTGTAATGTTCTAAACAAAAAATGCTTGCTGCTTTCTTTCTTGATACAGAAAGCACCCTTTCACTAGTTGCATTTCTCCAATTAATGTTTAAAATTTATCTCGAAACACTTCTCACTTGTCAACAAATCTGTGGACTTTTTCCAAAAGTTTCGCATTCTGAAGCAATTCACGTCTTGTTTTTGATGAAATCACATGCATTGACGCGGAAAAAGTCGCGACAAGTCGTGTTACGAAAAAGATCAAGGTTTTCGCCCAACCACTACTTTGATACTAAGTTATATGTACAAATATCACAAAACAATGCTTTTTGATGAGATCAAATTCAAATATCTACATACCTATACCTATACCTATACTTATGTATCAAAACCTTGCTTTGTTGTTCAGAAAAATTATTATTTCAAGGAACTTTTATATATGTACATAAATATATGTATCTAATTATTTTCAAAAACACTGCAGCCTTAATTTAAATTTTTCAAGTACTCGTAGAAACACCTATTTGCTCAGAAATGATACTTAAAATCCGGGGTTGGGGTTGAAAACCTCAATTTTCAGTCACCGCGGCTATTGTGGGAAATTATGTCTGATTTTGATCAAACCCAACCGATGATATCTTAAAAGTACTACGTTCACAGAGTTTGATACCCCAATGACCACACGATTGTGCTTATCAATCCCCAAAGCCTCGACTTCATATCCAGTAAATACCTAACTGAGTAATTCTCAAGTGCTGTGGTTAATATTGGAGGTTGACCAAGCTTAATTGCCATAAGTTCGGCAATGTGCTTTCCACTCCTTGACATATGTTGTACAATAGTGTGGGGAACTCAAAATGTTTTTGAGGCCAATAAAATACCCATTTGACCCATTCGAACTGTCCTGAAAGATTTATACCACGGTTCAACACTGGGTTGATATCGCTTTTGACGTAGAACACGTTCTACTTTTCGGTGTGGAACTCATTCCCAGATTGTTGTAGTTTTAATTTAAAAGCGACATTTAAAAAGTCTAAATTCACCCGTATATGCATATTTGAATATAATCATTCAATTCTCGGTTGCAGAAATGACGCCAAGTATTAGGTATTTTGGGGTAAATTTTGAGACTTTAAAGTTCATTTAGGTTTTGCATGTATACATTTTAATTTCAGAATTATACTTACCTAAACTACTGCAAGCATATATTGTGTACTGATCTAATCGTTTAGTATGTGTGAAGTATTGGCTGATATCTTCAAAGTATGTTCAGTATCAGACCAATAGAGATGATCTCCACATGAAATCCTACCGTCGGTCAACTGGTCAACATCTGACAACGCGCTTGAAGCAAATTAGATACAAGCAGCTTCTTCAGTGGCATGCGGTCAACGACCATGAAATTATCCTTTTTACAGATGAGAAGACTTTCACTGTTGAAGAAGTTTTTACTAAGCAAAACGACAAAATCTAACAAAAACTTCCAAAAACGCAAAAGCTTTAATGGTTTCGTGGGGAGTATCTTGCAAAGAGATTACACCTTTTCATTTCTGTAAAAAATGAGTTAAAACTGGGGTAAAAGCGTACCAACAGATGTTTTAGAAGGCGGGATAAAGCAGTTAAGCAATACTCTTTTCGATGGTGAGCATTCGATCCCCCAGCAAGAGTCTACTCCAGCAAACAAGGCAAAAACCACCCAGTAGTGGCTTAAAAGCAATATTCCTGGTTTCATAGCTGCAGACTATTGGCCATCTTGAAGTCCAGATTTGAATTCATTGGACTACAGTTTGTGGTCAGGTCTGTCGAATACCCCACAGAAATTTGGAGAGTCTCAAAAAATATTTTGGTTTGAGCAGCTTCGTCAATACCAATAGAAACTGTACGTGCTGCTATTGATCAATGGCCGAATGGTTTGAGGGATTGTGTGGAAGCAAAGGATATCCATTCCGAATAAAATTTTGTCCGTCGCTCACCTAATATATGCGTTTCGTGTTTATAAGGTCCTAAACTTGTAACAGTACTTATGGCAGGACTAATTAATTATACCCAACAGAAAGTGGCAAAATGAGCCGAACATTTATTTGTCATACATACGTGGGTGTAGAATTGTATTTTATTTTATTGTACCTATTGAATGATAGATGGCGCTGCCATATGTAGGTGTTTCAGTTTTAAATTTGAATACGTTCTTCAATATCCGCGCACATACATATGTACATATTTGTATGAGTGTTTGACGCTGAGTTATCAATAAAAAGAGCACGCAGCCATTCAAATCGCTCCTTCTTAAAATCTATTACAATAAAATGTATAATATATAAGTAAACAAAGTTTGACAATTCCGAGGCTTCGTGATACGAAAACAAATTAATTAGCAGCTCTGATACTAACAGTTGAAAACTAAGTAATTGGGGAATATTTGATAGAATGAGTTTTCTTTTTGATGATCGACCATTCAGAGACCTCACTTAACTGGCCCACATTATATTTAATGTGTTTTGCCATCATTTGCTATTATTGTCCTTTTAAGATACATATATCACTGATCGAACGATTTATGTACTGATTTAACGACTGCAAGAATTAGAAAAGCTATGAAAGTAAAGGTCAGTTACTAATTTGTAATATAGAATAGAAATACACCCCTTGCCATTAATCACATACCTAGTTGGGAACCGTTGGATTTGAAAGAAACAAAAAATTAAAATTCTGATCAAAACGTAAAAAGAAAAAATTAACTGAATGTCTAACCGAAGCAGATAAGCGAACAACTTTGTACAACAGTTATTAGTAGTGATTTATTTTTTACCAAAAAGATAATGTCTCTATTCTTTTTTTTGGGTATTTTCCAAGATTTGGCGTATAGCGAATATTTCGGGGATGGTAGATTTTTCAGGCCGAAAAGCACATTGATATGGCCAGTGGGCTTTAGTCGTTCACACAATAAGCTAATACAGCGATAGTAGGCGTATATTGCAGTATCGCCCTTTTTGTGGATTGGGCAAAGTACACTTAAATTCCAATCAGCTAGCATGCGTTCGTCCAACCATATTTTGGAAACGAGCTGATGTATGCACTTCATCAGCCCCCCGCCGCCATACTTGAATACCTCTGCTGGTAGCCGGCAGCACCAGCTGCCCTAAATAGCAAAAAAAAGGGAATTTTTGTAAGAAGTTTGGGTTTCAAAGTTATTTTGAGCATAATCAAAACTACTAGCTAGACAATGCCTGGGGATACAAGCAAAGCTCGAGGATACAATAGTCAAATGTTGCAGAAATGCATGGGCATCCTCTGATATATGCTCAGGTTTTTATATTACTACAATTGTTGTCCAGGTCAAAATTAAAATTTGGTCGATAAAACAATGTTTCAAATTTCACGCATCAAGAAATTTTGAAAACTAAAATTTTATGACTATGATTTGAATATATTCACATATTTAGGACTCATGGTCATAATCATATGGTCCACATAGATGATGGGCATAACGATCACGTTGTAATTGATGAAAAAGTCTTACTTACATATGTCAATATCCATTTTTCTGACTTCCAATTGATAAGAGCAGTTGGGATTATGAACAAGGTTTTGGTAAACTAAATGCAACGTAAAAGCTGGTGGAGCAAATAAACTATTTCCTTAAGAAATTTTAACGATGAAGGGGAATGTACTAATGAATATGAAATTAATATTTAAAAAAAATCATTAACTGAATGTTTGTTCCAAATATTTTCAAGGAAATATTTACATCATAAGCTACTTTTTCGGTTGCCGCGGATATAATCAGATTTAAAACATTATTTAAGTAAAAATCGCGCAGATTGGTATAAGGATTGTCATATATGTATGTACATACTTTTATATTTTGCCGGCGGTGTAATCTGAATTTCGGCAATGTTTTTCAGATATTGGTTCATTCTAGATAAGGAATTGAAGTGACGTAAAAGCTTAACGCTTTAAATCATACATTCATACGTTATATGAAACCACTATTGCCTTTAACGCTTCGCAGGGGTTCGGATGCCCCCTAGAGAACGTAGCGCAGAAAGTTCGCCCTACTCACTGCTCTATTTTAACGACACTGAAGTAATTATACACATGTTGTATATTTGCTTACTTATGCATATATGTACATATGGATGTAGATACATACATATGTTGCATATGTGTGCTTCTGTATGCACGAAAACAAGGATGGAAATCGTGGAAAGTCTAGCTGTGATTATCCAACTTTGTTTGCTTACCTTCCAGTTGGATTTCATTGTAATCGACTTAATTTTACCAAATGTACTCGTTAGTCCTTTCTTCTCATATGGAAGTGAGGCCGAAATTATAGGGTAAATAATTTAAGTGAAGAATCTCCAAAAAATTAAACAGTTAGTACTTGTATGATATGTATAAATTCCTGAATTGTAAATGCATATTTATATACTATACTTTAAAGCATCCATGAAATGTATGAAAAATGTAAATGTGGAAATTAATTCGCATCCTGTGCTTTTTCGAATTGGTGATATCACCATGCTGCAAAATTGAACCATTTTTGTAAGAGCTCTTCTACTATAGACTACTCACGCAGACGAATTTTTTTGCTGAGGCCTACGATGGTGAAACAAGTTTTACACCACTCATAAAATATGGTACCTGAACGGTTTAATTCTGCAGCTCGAATTATTTTTTCTAACAAAAGGTTAAAGAGGTCGCCCCAAAGAGAGTAACTCTGTCCGAAACCTCGTTTGGTTTCAAACGGCTCGGACACCAGTGGGCTTCAGTCGTTCACACAATACGCACGACAGAACCCTATATGCTATACTAAGGAGACTGATCCCGCGGTAGTTGGCGCATATTGCACGATCACCCGTTTTGCAGATCGGGATGAGTATACCTAAATTCCAGTCAGCGGGCATGCGGTTTCCCGACCATATTTTGGAAATGAGCCCCTCTCCGCCATACTTGAATACCTCTGCTGGTAGTCCACCAGCACCAAGGGCCTTATTCCCCCGATATGGAAAAAATAAAAATTATTAAAAATAGACATGTAGAATACTTCGAGGAGAATATAAAGGAGGGCTTAATCTCGGCAGTTAAAGTTACATTAGTACAAAGATTTATGCGAAAGGAAAGCACGGAATTGAGTTGAGAATCCCAACATTATCAGCGAAGATTGGGTTCGAAGTGCTTCAATACTTCAAGAGCGGATGACTTGGTCACATACAAAAATAATACATATCCGATAAGCGTTGCCTGAAACGAGGGAACTGCGTTGAATTTAAGTGTATTTCATGTGGGACTGAATGCATAAGTTTTTTAATAGATCCAAATGTCCAGTGTGGAGCGAGTTATTGTTTACCAAACAGTTCAGGAGGGAGGTCTTAAGGGAAATCAAATCTGAATCTACAAATAGATATGAAGTATAAGACGAAGAGCATTTCTCACTACAAAACAGAAAGCAAAATGTTCTTAAAGGGAACACTTCCTCTCTACAACACCTGAAAAGCTAAATTTCAAGCAACCAAATTTCTAGTAACAACACGGAGGTGAATTGTGTGAGGGAGAAAGTAGTACCAAACTTTGAAGAAAAATAACTAAATCGGGTGCTCAAAAGCAAGACGAAGAGACTGATAGGAGGTCACGACAATATCACTTGGAAATGGTCCGAGCTTTTTAGGAGTGCGATTCACTAACTTATTTTAACGATATTAGTATGGTTTAATCATCTGAATGAAAATTTTAACGATGCTGCTATTCAGTATTCATTTTTTAACGATTTTCGCATTCGCCGAATCAGCTGTTGTCGTTAGCTAGTCGATTACCGAAAACTAAACGACAACACATTTGATGTTGTTAACTAAATCGGGAAAAGAAAAATTCGCGATTTCATCTTAAATAAAAGATACATTTAAAATTCGGTCATTTGTTTTCTTGTAATTAAAAAAAGAACACTAAATAATGTCGTTTGAACATTTGGCACATGATTTATTACGAGGTGACGAAGCAGTATGCGCTCCAACCGGGGATCGACGTTTACTCCGAGATGTGGACAATCCCTTTCATTTGAATGCAACAGCATTCCAGAAGCTTTATCGGTTAACTCCAGACTTGGCTGAATACCTAATTTCTCAGCTTGGCTCCAGAATAACAGCAAAATCGACTGAGGAACAAGTAGGTCGTGTAATTTTTAAGCCTGTATGCAATTTTAAATTTTACTTTTATATTGGTTGGTTCCAGCGGCTTTGAGATTTTTGTCGGTTGCTATCAACGACCCGTTGGTGAGCAATGGGGAATATCCATGAGCCAGTAATCCGTGAGCCGGCATTCATCGGGTAACGGATGCATTCAATGATTCATTATTTCACCAGAAAGTGAGGTTTCTTATGACCCAAGTAGAACGTCAAGCTGCTAAAGAAATGTTTGCTTCAGCGTCGTCTCCCTTTGTGGGAGGCTTATGCCAACCACCATATCTACCATTCAATTAATGTGCAATGGTAAAAGCAAGCTTTTATCAAGGATCGAATTACAAAAACAGAAATATAGTTTAGTTTTAATATATAGATAAATGATTCTAATTAAAAAAATTTAAATACATATATGTAAATACGCTGGAGCATAACACGAATTTTGAAAACGAAAACGGATATTCCTTGGAGTCGAGTTGTCATTTTTATATGCATAGATATTAGCAAATGGTATTTTTTAAATGACAATGCCCTGCGCAAGGCGAATCCATACAAGGTGGTGTTATAAATACAACTACAAAATTCCTATATGTTTTGTTTTTGTTTCAGCGTAAGAGTTATCAAAATCTAAATACATTTTGTTTTTGCTTTTACGGCTTTTGAAAGCTCATACGCAAAAGCAAAAGCAAAATACATGTAGGTGAATAAAACAAAATCAAATCAGCTGCTCTTATGCCTTCACCTTCTATAAATTCGCCTTGGCCCTGCGCATAAATCAGTTCGAAATTCATATCTGATTGAAAAAGACATGATTTTCTGTTTTTATGTTTCATTTTTGTAATGTTCATTTTCAAATCGTATATTCTTACCTAAATCAAGTTTTACAGTTAATTATAATTGTATTATTATTGCGAATTGAATAAGTTGTTTAAATTGAGAAAATTCCCACCTCTCACAATGTCATAATCGTCCACATGCCCGCCTTGTGTCCCGATCGATTTATGCGAGCTGTATTTTTTTAACATATCTTTGATGACTACCTCCATTAAATGTCAATTGATAAACTAAAATTTTTGCTGGTTAGTTTGGCTGTCAGGTTTATCAACATTACTTTGTAGATAGATAGAAAGTAAGCAGACAGTCTAAAAAATTTACCAATTTAGCTAGCTAGCTCACTGACGTTATGTACATATGCACAGTTGAATAATGTTCAATATCATACATATGTATATATTTAAATGCTCTACATTGTTTTGAGGTAGCTATTGGGCAATGCTAACATAAAAAAAATTATTGCGATTTTTTTAGGTTTTTTATTTTAGTTATTTTTTGCAACTAAAAATTAAGTAACAAAAGAAATCGCAAAAGTTCTAAAAGCAACCCCACTTTTAAAAATCAGGATTTAAAAAAAGGCATTTCGACTAGCTATAACTTAGGATATTTTTAAATACCCCCTAAAGTTTTGTGTCGTTAAAAGCATATTCTTTCGAACACGCTACGGAATGATCGCACTTAAGAGTGAAGCAATTAAAAATAGTTAATGGAGTGATACACCAAAAAATACAAAATCAACATTATCTCAAAACCTTGCCCTTACAAGAAATTTAAAATATGCATGTTTGAGCTTAGAATGTACATACTAACCGCATTTTTCTAGAATTATTTTTCCAGTAAAGTAATTTAATTGAACCAGAAATCGACACTCCCAATACTATCGATAATTGATACTCTCGTGATATGTCTCCAAAAATTGGAACTCTTCAAGCATGCACTCAGCTCATTCGCTCAAAAAAGGAAAGCAACACCCCCATATTTTTTCCGAATATCTTTTAGAGTTCTATAAACAGCCTCTAGGGCTTTTGATTTTGTGTTATGATTTATTTAATATTTGAAACTAGTTCTACTCCGCGCGCGTCGCTACACTTCAGCTTAGTTTTTTGTCAAATCATGTTTGGCGTTATCCTATAACGTACATAAATAGCATAAACGGATCCATCCAAGACGAATTGATATAAGGTGGTGTTATAATTACAACTACAAAATTCCCATGTAGTTTGGTTTTGCTTTTTCATAAGAGTTGTCAAAATTTTCATTCACTTTGTTTTTACTTTTACGACTTTTGAAAGGTTAAAATACATATAGAAAATAAAAAAATCAAATCGGCTGCTATAATTACTACACAACTCAGATAATTTTCATTTAAGGTTGAAAACAAAAAAAAATTAAAAATTCAACTACCAAATATAATCACCGATTAAGTTGATGTTGTTGGAAAAAAAATTCAAAAGAAACTGATTTAATATATGTATATGCACCATATGTTATGCCTGAGGTTGCAGAGATTCAAATAACTGAACAGAAAGACAGAATGGTCCAAATGTATCCCATTAAATTCCCTGCATCACCTTTTTTTAAAGAAACTTTCAACGTAAAGACACGCATTTTCTACAGGCTTATTATTGTATTATCTATGTTTGGCATGAAAATGGTAAAATATTCGTGTCTTCAGATATCGTTTTGGTAAAAAAAAAACGGATTTACAGTAGAAGCAGTATTTGATGACTTCTACACTACTACAAGTACTTGGTGTGTAAAAGTATTTACTCGTTACAAGATTAATGAAACTCGAATAAACAATATGGACGAAGTTTCTAATTTTTTATCAATTTCTAATTTTTCTCTTGAAAGCAACGCCATCTTCGAGTGGGAAAACAGTCCATTACCAGCAATTTATAAGCTTGCTCGAAATTTGTTTTGCTGCCACTCGCCAGTTCCGCGACGTCGTCTATTTTTCAAAGCACCAATGCAGGTACAATTATATCTCAAAAAAATAAATCGCCTTTCCCCTGTTTACATTAATAAACTTCTTTTTTAAACGTCACGCCCGAAGCTGACATTTTTCAGTAGCTATTTCATAAAGCAAATTCCATTCAACAAGAGCCTGTACTAGACCGGCAAAAATAAATGTATACACAATAAAACCAAGCATGTATATACATATGAAAGTATGTTTCAATTATTATTTATTGCATCATTTATTTGTATCTTATAACAAAGTTAGAAAGAAAAAATGGAAATATTTTTGTATTTAAAGCTGAGAAAGCCCTTTCAAGTAGTAAGTAGAGTGGAGTATCATCCTTCAATATTTTCCACTGCATTAAGTATTCTCTCCGATTATTTTAAACGAGTACTAGTATAGAATACATAGTGGTATCACTACTTATTTGAAAGAGTCTGAAGGATTTGTCGAATATAAATGAAGTCTTATCCACACCTTCTCCGTATCCTTTTCCCCTATCCCTGAGGGTTTGGAAACCCGATTTCGAACTTCCGGCCAACCTCAATTCCATTTTATTCCATTCCAAAAAATCTCGGTTACTGGACAGTTTCGGTGATTAGCGTAAACGATGAAAGTGACACGTTATTTTATTATATACCTTTCAAGAAGATATAATCGGCAAGATGTCGTATTTTTGTATTGGAAAACTTGATCGGTAAAATTTTGCAGCTGACTTTCCTACCTAAATTGGGTCGTCAAGCGCTTTCTAACGCCAACGAGGGGCAGCTCGCGTCATACCCAAATAACCTAGTTGAACAGTTTGTAGAATGCTTTCTCATTGAACGAGAAATCGACACTCGCAATATCATCGGTAATCGGTAATCTACTAATAGGAGTTTATCTACTTCCAGTCTTTTTGACTTTAAGTGCATACATACATACATATGTATATGCAAATATACATATATACGTGCAATATGTATGTACACAAAGAAGTGTGTATGTATGTTAAAACAACATGCAAGTGCTTGACTGCTTTTTATTGGTATGAAAACGTAAATTTACCCAGGCGACGCCTCTTAGCGGTTGGAGGTTGGTAGCTTTAATGTAAATGGCGATTGGCTGGCTTTGACTGTATTACTTAGTTTGTCTTATTACAAAATAAGTAGAAAATCCAATATGACTAATGTCTTATGTGTGATTTATTGTGGATGTATGTACTCTGACAGATAGAAAAATTGATTTGAATTGGTGCCAAAAACGCAAATACGAGGAATAGGAAATAATTTCCTGGCTGCACTTGCTGACAATGCCCGCCACTGTTAGCGCAGATGGGAATGCAAATCAAGTGTTTGATAAAGAAGTAACAAATCGATTGGCGGACGCGGATGCCAGCTATTAGGCGATTGTTATTTTACTTTGAAAATATGTTCCTGATTGGAATGTAAACCACAATTGTGTTACATTTACTTCAATTCTGCTGAATAGATTAATACATTCATAAAATGCCTCCTTAATCTGTTTTCTAGATGTAAGGGGAGAGGACATCGAATATGTTTGGTTTTTTTTAATTTTTTTTTTCGTATTATTGTTCTCGGTCAAAATACGTAATATGAAATATAGAAAAACTTTTTTTATAATAGCTGTCGCCCCTCGGCAGGCAATGGCAAGTCATTGAGCTCTCATACTTTTAAACTATGTTATTACCTATAATAATGATTGTGTCGCAAACTGGGTATAGCGAATTCGGTTTTGAGGCTTAAAGAAACCACGCAATAGTTCCATATGATTTTATTGAATTATTTTAAATAACATTTCATCTAAAGTTTTGTCAATACGATTGCTCTTCCCGACATCGAGATTTAAAGAATAAACTTTAAGTTTCTCGTTAATATACGAATTTTGAATAAATACACAACTGCCGCAGAGAACAAAAGAAGCTCTAGCACGGAAAGAAAAGAATACAGTTAATAATATATTTTCTATATATTTGCCTTATCTCACAAAAGCGTAGTGCCGTGACGCAAAAAAAAATTAAATTGTTTCCTGGATTTGTATTTGAATTTTACCAAAACTTCCCTGTATTAACAGACCGCTGTCAACAGTTATAAACGACATTGTTTTAATTTATAATACAAAAGTAATGTACAAATGTAAAATTGTGTTCAACTAAGCGCTTTCAGTTTTTGAGGAATAAGTAATCACCCAGTAGAAGAATTATTGTAGCAAGGTTGCATGCATCGTTGACAGAACTTGATATTATCATTATGTTACTCAAAGGTCTGGCTTAATCAAAGACCATTACCGTATGAATATTACAAATGTGAATACTGATTCTTTCAGTCTTATTATTCCTTAGCCAAATTGTCGTGGTTAACAATGTGTCTGATATTGAATTTCTAGCAGTGAAACTTTCATTCCTAGTAGGCCTTGGTGAGACCAATTAGTCATCAGTAAGGTTGATTAATATTAGTGACTCAATCTTTTTGTTCGTGTTAATGATTAATAGCGTTTTAAATTGACAAAATACATAAGATGGACTTGGTATTTGTGGATGACTCGGGGGGTATTACTCTAACTCAAATTTCTCCATTACCGCTTCCAGAAGATCCTCTACATCCAACACGTGAGATAGTTATTGGTATTGTAGTACCAATGTTCGCGATGTTTTTTTAAAGGCAAACTTCAATAAGCGTAATGAAAAGACACTCACATTGGTTTGATATTTATGAATGTGTGGTTGCATATGCGCGCTTTATTTGGTGAGCACCTGGTTCGAATTCTAGCCAGGCAAATAAGATAAGCAATTATAGAACGTTTTTTCTAATAGCGGTCGGTCATCGGCAGGAAAACCTCCGAGTGTACTTCTGGCATGACAAAAACGTTCGGAGTCGACGTAAAACGTAGGAGAAGTTCGGCCAAACTTTGAGCTATGTGACGTTAGCGCCAAAGTATTATTATTTTTATAAAGTTGCTTAATGTTTGGTTAATCTAGGTTTTGGCATTTAAGAAAAAAAATGGACTCCCTTAGCTATGTAGATGTATATCTATCTACTAAACATGAATGCGCATACAAGATGTACGAGCGCGAATATGTAAATATATGTAAATATATATTATATGCATACTCGTACATATTAAGAGCCAACGTGGGTTTTTTAACAAGTCCACAATGTATTACATAATAGATGAATGTGTAGGTAGATATATATGTAGAAGCACTCATGCATATTTATGTCCACACGCATTTTGACGTGTCTGATAAAGTACGTACATACATATGTATGTACATACATATATCTAATATAATAGAGGCAAATAAATGTTTATACACATTTTGCGGTTCACTTTTACAATTCGAGGCCACAGCAAATGCAGTCGCAAATTAAGCGCCTGTATACAGCAAGTAGTATATATCCATATTCCTATACCATATAAAAATTTACTGTCACAATAATAAAAAAACATTTGAATAACAATTAAAATGGATGTGTATGTTCCTATATTTTACCTTCTCATTTCCCTTTCACCCTTACCATGCCTAGCGAATTAAAAATACCAGCAAAGTATACGTACGCAGCCAAAACGCCAAAAGCCACACTTAACATTTTACTACGTTCATACTTAACCTCGACTCGCATTTCACGCTTTTCCTTCTCACAATTGGCTACATAACCTCACGTTTGTCCAAATACAAATGTACATACACGCGTACAATAATACTTAAAATGTACCTTTGAATGTATTGTGATATTCTTGGTTTATTCGCGGACGAGTTCTACATTCTGCTCTGCACTCATTATGTTTTTTAAGAATATGAACAAACAAACAAAAATATTGCTAAGATACAGTACAATAAAATAAAAACAACAAAGCCCTTTACAAAAGGGAAGGTGGTATTGAGAGCAACGAAATGGATGTAAAAACAAGGCGGAAGGATAGAGTGAGAAGACATGCGCAATCAGAAGTGGCAACATTGCCAACAACATAGCAAAAGTGACAAACGGCAAACGAACCCCAAAAACAATAACAATTATCGCATTGCTCGTTAAGCGAGGTTAGATGTAAGGTTGATCAATGGCGTGGGGTCGCGAATATGTATGTATGTAGATACTATATATGTAAATATGTGGGTGTGTCCATGGAGCCCCGCTGAAATTTTGCAAATATAAAAATCATACCTTGTATTTTCTGCAAGGACATTATATTTCATAACATCAGAATTTAAATTTTCGAGAAAAACGGCTTAAGAATTTTCGATTTCCTATTGCATCCATAGTGAAAATGATAACACATTTCATTGTTTAGACACTGCTAAAAGATACCGCTAATACTACTAGCACAAAAAGCAAGGCAGGCTCCTATCTGTCTACTAAAATCCAAAAAACATTTTTATACCCGAAGGCGCTGGTGGGAAGGGTATTATTATAACTCTGTTCACTTAACGGTTGTTTGTAACGGCGTAAAGCAACCGAGATTAAAGGCGAAATCGATTAAGCCATGCCTGCCCGTTCGTCCGTCCGTCCGTGCGTTGGATAACTCGAGTAAATATTGAGAAATCTTCACGAAACTAAATCTGATAATAACCACGAACACATAACGATGTTTTGTGAAAATCAAAAAGAAGGCGATATTTCAGTAACCATTAAAGACAATTTTTTGCACAGGAGCAGACAGAAGAAAGGAACGCGCGGGGGAAACGGGAGTGGTCCAACCCACTTTAGAGGAAATAGGTATGTATCTCCAAAACCATCTTACCGAATTGTACCAAATTTGATCCAGACATTTGTAGCAAAACTTCGAAAATTATAAAATTTGTACTAATTTACACCCCTGTTGCGAATGTCGACTGACAGTAGATAAACGACTATTCATGAGCGACTGTCGATCAACATTTTACAACTGTTCGTTAGAAGAGTATATTTCCATAGTTTAGTTACCAAATTTAATGCATAAATTGCACTTCAACTCAATAAGCAAGTTTTCGGAAACCACGTCACATATGACGGTAATTTACAAAAGTCAAAATATTCGATATTTTGGTAACTATATAGAAAATTACCCAAATTTAATATGCAGGATGGGCTTGGAAGAACATTCGGAATTAAAAATGTATGAAAATAGGTGTGGCGGTGGACCATTATAGATAAATTTGGTATATCTCCACATATACATAAGTTTTCAAACACTACCAAATTTCTTACACGCAGTAAACTTCAAGTCAGTAAACATAATTTCGAAAATTATGCAAATCGGACGGAACCCCGCCCACCTTTCATACAACGATAATTAACACTCAGTCTGAACAGTTTTGAAAAATATTTAGGTCGGATGACAACCACGCCTAACCGCCATGTAACGATAAATTGCAACAATAAAAAAAAATGATATTTTAGTAACTATGTACATATGTATGCATATAAGGCAATTTGTTCACATTTTTACCACGCGAACCTCTCATATAACGGTAATTTGCAAAAAAAACAAAATATTCGATATCCGAACAAACTATTCGATATTCGAGAAATACTTGAAAAATTAAAATATTGGAAATTGGGCCACACCCATATCAATCAAAGTTTTTGATTAGATATTGAACAAGTATTGTACTACAGTGCTTTTGGGCTTATACCTTGATCTAAAGGAAATATGTATATGTAGATATCATAAACATAGGTACGTAAAATGGCTTAAAGGGTATAATGATCTCCTAAATGGGAAGCGGTTGCGCATTTTTCCCAAAAAAAAAAAACAAAGATATTACTTACTTATTTACTTACTTAAGTGGCGCTATAACCGCCTAGGGGATTTTGGCCGAGTTCAACAAATTAGGCCAGTCGCTTCTTCTTCCTACTAACTGGCGCCAATTGGAAATACCATGTGATGTCATGTTCTCGTCCACTTGGTCCTTCCAACGAAGAGAAGGTATAATATATAGCCTGTTATATGTTGAAAGAAACTTTACTTTATTCTTGTATATGACATGGCAGCGCCCTTTTTTCCGAATCGTTACACAGTTTGATTTATAAGACAAATGTAGATTGATAAATAGATATAAATTTATAGGTTTGCACTTCGACCTTTGAGGTCCATTGTGCCCTCTGCTCTTTACAGAACCTCGTTTAATCCCAACTCTTTTGGAAAGTCCAACATGATAGTTGGTGGCAACGAGCGTAGAAGTTCGTTCGCTGGGCTATGTGTACCCAGATACCCTTGCCGTCTTCTCGAGATAGCGTCATACTCAAGTACATCGGGATCTCCGGGGTCGAGTCGAACTGGACTCATTCGACCACCTTCCGGGCCTGTGTTGATGACTTCGTGGCCTGCATTGTGCTGTGAGAAACCATGTCAGACTGTTCTTCGAAAGGTGCATAAACTGCTTGAAGCGTTTATCGGTGTATCCTTCTAGTAGAAACTTCGCCTGACGTAACCCTGGCTCAAGTTGCCAGCGTTCTTCCCTTAAGGTGTTTTCTTCTATCCTAAGCTCTTCCTTATTGGTGTGTTGCCCTACCGCTAGGAAAGCCTCGGGTTCGCTCATACAAGGCTAGAACCTTGAGTGCTGAATATGTGTAAATCCAAACATGATTTGCCTGCACCGAATAGTTCCAAGGGGCGTGACACAGCCCTTTTTTTTAAATTATATATATCCTATTTTGGGCTCTACTGTAAAAAATTCATAAAAATCGGTTAAGCACTTTGGACGCCCATAAAGGGCCGCAAACAAACGTTCAGAAAAAATGACATAAAATTTATTGAAAAGAAAAAATAGCGAGCAAACAATAATCGCAAACGTTTTTAAATAGTGTTAATGGTGCAATCAGTGACATTTGGATTTAGCTGAAACGCTCGCGCTCGAGAGTGTTATTTTTTTAAATTAAAGTTTTATAAAAAAACTGAAGCGAATATAACACGTGAATAAATGATGCAGAAGACGTCAGGTATTGAGTATGACTTAAATACTCTGATTAGCCAATACCGAACACAAACAACAAACATAATTGATAATTCATCCAACATGACAACTTTGAGTGGTTTACCTGCCATCTCTGCTAATGAGAATATTGAAATGAGCACCGAAGGTGAGAATAAAGTGGAATGGCGAACAGTGACAAGCAAAAGGCGACAGTTTGGCTCTCCAACTATTGATCGCAAGCGAACAAAGTCAAACGGCCACATGAACTTAACTAATGACATTACAGAAAACAACAATTATATCATCGATAGTTGTAGTAACACAAACAACAACAACAACAATAATATCATCAATAATCCCAGTAGCACAAATATGTTTGCCGGCTTAGAAGATGAGTCGGAAAGCCATAATGTAACAGACCAGAACATGGAAGAGACTCTACCAAAACCGCCGCCAATCATTATACCTAATATTGCAGATATAAGTGGTATGATTAAGTATTTCGAAAGTGTTATAAATAAGTCCGAGTTTAGTTATAAAGCCCTACGATATAGTCAAATTAGAGTGATGGTCAAATCTATAGATTCATACAGAGCTCTAATTGCAGATATGAAGGGAAAACAAATCAACTTCCATACATATCAACTTAAGCAGGAGCGTGCGTATCGAACTGTTTTGAAAAATTTACACTACTCTACTCCAGTAGATGAAATAAAAAAAGAAATAGAAGCGTTGGGTTTTCAGGTAAGAAATGTGAGTAATATACGAAGCAGATTCACAAACATTCCTTTATGTATGCATTTCGTTGATCTAGAACCAAACAATAACAATAAAAATATATTTGAATTAAAATATCTCGGTAATGCTGTTGTAAGTGTTGACCCACCAAAGAGGGTTACTGACATTGTACAATGTCATCGGTGCCAAGAGTTTGGTCATACCAAATCATATTGCACAAAACCGTATAGATGTGTTAAATGTGGTTTAGATCACGCAACAGTGGAATGTGGGAAAAGCAAAGATACACCAGCCAAATGCATTAAGTGCTTGCAAAACCACCCAGCGAACTATAAGGGATGTAAGGTGTATCAGAGCCTTGCCAAAAAACCTATTTTTTCCTATACTTTCTAAACAACTTGAAATTACTCAGAGCTTATTTAAAATGACGTTCCTGTTGTTGGAAAAACTATGCAAGTAAACCTGCGAATAGCGATTTGGAACGCCAATGGCTTTAACAGCCATGTTGATGAAGTAAAAATGTTCCTCAATTCAAACAATATTGATATTTTCTTAGTGTCCGAGACTCATTTCACTAGTAAATCCTACTTTAAAGTTATGGGTTACAACCTTATTTCCACAAATCATCCCTACGACAGAGCTCATGGCGGCTCTGCTATCCTAATTAGATCTGCCATCAAATTTGAAGTTTTGGAAGAAGTGAAAGAAGAATATTTACAAGCGGCCGGTGTTAAAATTAAATGTGACTCTCACGATTTACCCATATATTCAGTATACTTTCCACCACGATTCAGTATAAGAACTGATCAGTATGATGATATTTTTAAAAATTTTGGCTCCAAATTTTTTGTAGGTGTGGACTTTAATGCAAAACACCCATGGTGGGGATCTAGACTCGTTAACCCTAAAGGCAGAGAGCTTCAAAGATGCATCACTAAAAGAAATTATGACATTTTGTCTACAGGCACGCCAACATACTGGCCAAGTGATCCCAGAAAAATCCCGGATCTTCTTGATTTTGTGGTATACACTGGTATACCCAATAGCAAACTAAGCATTGCGACCAGTAATGATCTTAGTTCCGATCATTCTCCATTAATTGTATTATACAATGGCAATGTTCATACAATTCCTAAAAAATATAAGATCCTTACCCCAAAAACTAACATCGAATACTTTCAACAGTGGATTGCTGAACATATTAACTTAAATGTATCGATGGAAACAAGCGTTGACCTGGACGCAGCAATAGAATCTTTTACAAATCTTATCCATGAGGCTGGACATTTATCAAGCCCTAAGGAGCAACCTACTCCTAATGATAATCTTCAACTTCCAGCTGAAATATTGCAGCTTATTGCTTCCAAGAGAAGATTAAGAAAATCCTGGCAGGAAAATAGATATCCCGCACAAAAGAGAGCTCTTAATAGAGCGACGAAGCAACTAAAGTTAAAGCTATCTGAGTTTAAAAATAAGTATTTCAGTTTGTTCATTAAAAACCTTGAACCCACAAAAAATGATGAGCACAGTCTCTGGAGAGCTACAAAGTACCTAAAACGACCAATCAAACGTAACGTCGGATTCAGATGGTGTATGGTGCAGGAGTGATGAAACCAAAGCAGATGCTTTTGCTAAACATCTATATCAAAGATTCCACCCTAATTCTTTGAATAGCAGCACTGACGATACAGAGGTAATGAATTTTCGGGAATGTCCATGTCAAATGGACTTGCCAATCAGTAAGATATTAAATAGTTAAATCTCAGCAGAAGTGTTTAAATTAACTAATGGCAAAACGCCTGGTTACGACTATATTGATAGCAAAGTTATGAAGGCTCTTCCTGAGAAAGCTATCGAATTTCTAACTAATATTTACAATGCTATTCTTAATATCGGGTGTTTTTTTTACAGGTTTGTTTTTCGAATAGAGATAAAACTGGCATTTTGTGGTCAAATCTGGCAACTCTAATGCCATTTATGTTCAGTTTGGTTTGCCATTTCATCATGAACAGGTTGACAAAAGAACAATGCTTGCAAATCGTGCAAATTTATTTCGAAAATAATGGTTCAGTTCGCGAAGTTTACCGCGAGCTCCGTCAATTTTATGTTCGACATAATCGTTCATCAGAGCAATTAATTCGGTTAACCATGGATCGTTTTCGCACTACGTTTACTCTATGTGATAATACGCATCCGCAGAGACGTCGAACAGTGCGCACCGAAGAAACAATTGCCGCTGTAGAGCAAAGTGTTGAAGAGGACCCGAATGAATCGATTCGCCACCGTGCACAGCAATTGGAGCTTTGTCCATCAACTTTATGGAAGATTTTGCGCAAAGATCTTGGCTTGCGACCTTACAAGATCCAGCTTGTGCAAGAATTAAAGCCGCGAGACCATGCAATGCGTCGTGATTTTGGTGTATGGGCCGAAAATGAGATTGATCTCGATGCTGATTTTCATCGCAAAATTTTGTTCAGTGATTAGGCTCATTTTTGGTTGAATGGCTACGTCAACAAACAAAATTGCCGCATTTGGAGTGAAGAGAATCCACATGAGACCCTTGAAACGCCATTACATCCACAAAAACTGACTGTTTGGTGTGCTCTATGGGCTGGTGGAGTCATTGGGCCATACTTCTTCCGCAATAATGCTGGAGAGGCAGTTACCGTTAATGGAGACCGGTATAGAGCCATGATAACCGACTATTTTGTTCACGAATTGGATGGCATGAATGTGGATGAGTTGTGGTTCCAACAAGACGGCGCTACATGCCACGCAGCGCACGTCACAATCGATTTATTGAAGGAAACATTCGATGAGCGCATAATTTCGCGGAATGGACCTGTAAATTGGCCACCAAGATCGTGTGATTTGACACCATTGGATTATTTTCTTTGGGGATATGTGAAGTCGCTCGTCTACGCCAACAAACCAGAAACGTTAGGGGAATTGGAAGCCGACATTCGTGGCGTTATTGCCGACATACGGCCCCATATGCTCGAAATCATATTTAAACATTAATGGCATAAAATTATCCTTCCAATAAAGCCAAATTGATGGACCTTAAAACGATTTTCTTGTGTTTTATTTCAATTCGAAGTTCTATACCCCTAAAAAAAACACCCGATACAAACCACTACCCAACTCAGTGGAAATGTGCTGGTGTAATCATGGCACCTAAACCGAATAAACCCGAAAACTGTGTCAAGTCATACCGTCCTATTAGTCTTTCGAATATTTTCGAAAATGTTGCCAGTAATTGAGGATTACAACATCATACCTGAACATCAGTTTGGGTTTCGAGTGAAGCATGGTACACCGGAGCAATGCCATAGGATTACAAATGTTATTACAGATGCACTTGAGGGGAAAAATACTGTTCTGCAGCTTTTCTAGATATAAAACAAGCCTTTGACAAAGTATAGCCCCCCGGACTTCTTCTTAAAATAAAAAAGCTTTTGCCAGCACATTTCTACTTAGTACTCAAGTCCTATTTAAGTTACAGACACTTTTACGTAAGGCACCAGGATGCGACTTCAGAAATTTATGGAATTAATGCTGGTGTACCTCAGGGTAGTGTTTTAGGTCCCGTCCTTATACTATATTTACATCGGATATGCCAACATCAGAAGAAGTAGAAGTGCTGACTTTTGCTGATGATACTGCTTTTATCGCTTGTAGCGAGTCCCCTGCAGAAGCTGCTTCTAATCTTCAAAATCAACTTGACCTTTTAGAATCCTGGCTTATAAAATGGAAAATTAAAGTTAACGCAGAAAAGTCCACACATGTCACTATTACATTAAGAAGAGATCAATGTCCTGCTGTATTTCTCAACATTAATCAGATCCCTATTAGTGATAAGGTCAAATACTTAGGAATGCATCTTGATCGACGGCTAACTTGGAAACCCCATATTAAGGCTAAGCAACAGCAACTAAAAATAAAAACAAAACGGATGTATTGGCTGTTGGGTCGCAAATCTCAACTAAGTCTAGAAAACAAAGTACGGCTATACAAAGCTATACTTAAACCCAGGGCCGGATTAAGGGCAGGGCCGACGGGCCGCGGCCCGGGGCCCCCACATTTGGGGGGCCCCCACAAAATAAAAGAACAAAATAATTTTTTTCATCAGTACAAACGATTTTTTTTGCTTTGACATTTTTATTCCATTTTTATTATCATTTTTGTTACTCAGTTGATTTGAATAAAGTTTTATTATATTACTCGACATAGTTTATCTTGTTATTTTATTTTAACTTGACATAACGAAATTTTTCGTTAAAATCGTGTTACAAATAGGTAACGCGATATTGGTTAGGTCATATATCGTTCAATTTTCCCTCCACCTCTCAGCGTGAGCAACGCAGTTGAACTATCGACTCATATCGAGGAAATCGAGAGTAAACAAAAGTCAGTTGAAATAACGGGGTTACACTTAAAGGAAAATTTGTCTCACTTGTCTTACTGTATTAATTGCTGTAAAATGAATCTCATTAATGATATTATTGTCTCGGAACCGTTTGTTCCTGATGTTCATATAGAATTGTTCCGTTCGATTAATTAACATCAGCTAGAAAGATAAATGAGTCAATATCACAAGTTAATAACGCATCCGCTACATATGTATATCTGCACGTTTTGCTAAAATAATTCATAAAATGTTATTTATTTTTAATTTGTCAAAATCAAACGTGTAAAATTAGCTTTTCAAGAGCTTAAATTTTATTTTTTGAATGTCATTTGTAAAAAATAACCTTACTCACCCGCATTGTAACTGAGTTAACCTTGACATAAAAATACAATCCAAGTTTGATTATTAAAAAATAATCGAATCATAACTATTATAACCTTACTTACATTAACAAACTTTTGAATAATAAAAAATTAGTTGTGTTCAAGCAGCTGCGTTAGTGACTATACATATATATATACATTGTTTTCAGTTTACATTGTTTCAGTATGCCCTAGGAAATTCCATAATTTTCATTTATCGAATATAAAATGTCAGGCCCTCCGCAATCGTCCATTTCGCGCAGACACGGTCATGACATAACATAAGGATTGTTCAATCTACAAAATTTAACGGCAAACTTCTATAATAAATATTAATATAATTAATATGCAAATAAAATATAAGTTAAAAAAAAAAACCAAAAAGATTTACTATCCTTATTGCAAACAACAAGTACTGTTGATTTGAAATAAAATTTTGCGTCGGGTATTTAAAGATATGTTTTTTTTATAAGACTTTAATTCGTATGCAACAAATTCATATAAATCAAAAATGTGAAACTTTGTACAAAACTTATAAAGGTGTGCCAAAGCTTTCAAGCTTTTTTTAAAACTTTCGGAACATTTTTGGGTATGTGATTTATAGCTCATTGGATTTCATCATAATTATGTGCAGGTCTTTGATAGGTTTCTTAGATTTGAGGTTTCACACTGAACGACGCATGCCAATAATTTTTGAATTGACGAATTTTAATCGAGCGGGTTTGTTTAAAAATTTTTGTTGGAATCTCAGTTTCACACACTGTTTTTCCATATAACCAATGAATTTAATTTAAACTCCAGATTATTTGTAATATATTTTTGTGCGTACGGTCTTGCACATTTTAGGTCACATAAATGCATGCATTTCATAAATCCTTGTTGCTCATTATGATTTGATTAAATGAATTTAAAAAAGTATAGTAATGGTAGGTTAAAGTAGGGGTAGTAAGTACAAATAAAAAAGAAGCAGGCTGTGTCAGAGACACGGCCATTAAGTTTAACGTAGAATACGCCATCCGATAAGACAGAAAACATATGTAACAATAAATGATAAATAATACAAGCAAATGAATTTCTTTATTTGATAGTTACTTTGGATGATAGGAAAAATAGGATAAAAATGTTTTTAAATTATCAATTAAATTTCTCGCAAAAACGAAGTCAATGGCTGTTATCAATAGTAAAGATAAATCATAAATAACATACGCGAATCAATTTTATTATTTTTTTTGCAGTGCTTGGCAGCATTTTCTCTTCTTTTACTCTACTTTAACTTGCCCGCCTAAAATTATGCAATACAAAGAAAGGGCTGCACGAGTACATTTAAATCGCCCAACAGCAAACACTCAACCAAACACCACACACATATTTGTGTGCATGTGTTTATACAATTTTCATTTGTGAAATTTAAATATTAGGAAGATATCAACCAACATGAAATGTATGTCAAACGAAAGCTAACATCTTCATTTGACTACAAAAAAAAAAAAAAAAAATTAATCGAGCCGTTTCCTTATAATTAAAGAAATAGAGATTACAACAATAAAAACCTGACATTGGTGCCCATACCGTAAGGTAAGACGTATTCTACGCCAAAATGCTTTAAATATACGGCAATGAAAATGAAGCATTTTTAAATCTACTTTCAAATAGTATTTTAATTTTGTCCAAACAAAGACCTACATATCTTTTTTTTTCAGGTTAATATTGAGTTAGTACATTTCGTTTCTACACAATACAACTTCCGTAATTATCATACAACCTGCGTAACATTTTACTTAGCCGAATTTAAAAAAAATAAAAACCCATGTCAAAAAAAGTAAGTTAGGACGTTTTCCTAATTGTCAATTGGTTTATTTGTCATTAACAACTGTTCAGTATGCCATTCGGGTTTAGTGAAACCTATTTTATTGTTGGAAACGCATAACGTAATCAAACGATGCTGACATTAAGAATTCTTATTTCCATGATTAAGTTTTTTTAATGCTTCTTAATTTGAATCCCATGCTGCATATTTTCTTGAACTTAATGAGTAAATTGTTTTTTAAGTAGATGTCAATCCGATCCAAGTTATTTTCAAAATAAAGCATTCTTAAAACTCCTTCGCATAAGACCTATACTTCGATACTTGATTTATTTATTTATTTAATTGACTTATTTATTTAATTGGTTATAACCTTTTTAACTAATATTTTGAAAATATACCCTATATATTAACCCAGATTAAAAGCTACATATGTGCCAAAACTTAAACGAATCAGTTGAACTTACTCCCACATTCACTCACACAAAAACTTTTATATTTACAATATTACTAAAATTTATCTTAATCAAAATTTCTTTCATTTTGGAAACGTGGCAATTCTTTTAGGAACAGCTTTGTCTACGTCAAATATCTTTATTTTTATGAGATTTTGAAACAGTTAGCAACCCCTCACTGTTTCTCCAGACTAAGTTTTCTTAATCCTCTGCCGGCTCAGTATTGTAATGCTTCATTTATCTTTTGAATGCATTTGAATTTAAATTCTGTTAACAGGTTGCAGCCCTCTCGTTTCCGAGTTATACTGTAATGATTCAGTAAGCATAAAATATCATTAAATCAGTATTTTTAAACACGTGGCAGCACTACTTAAAGCTGTTTCGCAGTGATGCTTCCTTTAAATTAATAATTAAATTAAATTTACTCTTTTGAGCAATTGGCAACTCTTTTCAAAAGTATTTTCAAAATAAAGCTTGCTTAAACTTTTTTGTTTGAGACCCATATGTATTTGAATATTTTAGTTAGCTTATTATAATTTAAAGTATTTTTTTTTTATGCAAAATTATTTTTGGAATTACGCATTCTTAAAATTTTTGGTTTGGCACTCGTATTTTAAAATGTCGTTCATTTTTTTACTTAACTTAAATAGGTGGTAACTTTTTAAACTATTCGGGAAATGAAGCTTTATAAAGCTTTGCATATAATACAAGTTGAATTTGATTTATCTTATTATAATTTTAATTTATTTTTTAAGCAAGGTACATTAAGCAGGTAGCAGCAACTGGTCTAATTTTTTGATTTTTTTTCATCCGAATGGTGTCCATGATCTGTCAACCCACAAAGGCACATACAATTGTCTTCTTCTTCACTGATAGTTCCCTAATATTTCATACAGCGTTTTTGAGGTTGGAAATTGAACAACCTGAACTATTTAACACGATAGTAACGCTAGCAATTCATGGAACAGAACCCTCGAAAGACGTACAGAAAAGTCTTTGAGAAATATTAAAACCCTGAGAGAATCGACTGAAGCATTGAAAGAAAATGGTTTGTTTTAAGTAAAGCGCACTGTATTTACGTTTATTGTCTATAAGGAATTTGTTGCTACACGCTGATGGACCGTTTTGCATGGCAACTAATCAGCATCTCGAAGAAATATCCGCAATTCTTGGGTTAAATCAAGTTTGCTTTTTGAGTCAAGATGATATGTCACGTGTTCCGTTCGGCTTGACTGCAGCAATTTCTCAGTCCCCAATAGTTATGCATATGCAATACAAAATTTCTTTGCCCGACTACGATTGGGTGGTTGCTGAAAACCATAAGTTTATTTTATTCGTACACGCAGGCACAGAAATAAAGAAAGATGTTCCTGGGGAAAGACTGCTATTGGATATTCAAGTCGAACATTCATTGCAATCAGATCCGGAAACACTCCTCATCAACGGCATATTCCTATGCTCAGCATCTGGAAACCCTTGCCTGAGAACCAAAAAGTTATTAACAATGGAGTGTATTATTGTTTGAAATACAATCGGGATGCAATGTTTATTGCTACTAACTCACCTGAAAGGAGCACTTTTAACCGAGTAGAGAGAAGAATGGAACCCCTAAGTGGAGAACTCGCTGGCCTCATTTTACCACATGAACACCTTGACTCCTGAAGTAAAACAGTAGACTTGGATCTGAAAAAAAAAAATCATTTCACTTCAACTGTGGCAATGCTGAAGAAATTCTCTAGAAATATCTAAAGTGAACAGATTAGCATATCAGAAAAAGCCAATAGTTCAAACAGATCGTAAAATGTGATGATCCAAGTTGTTGCTCGAAACCCTGAAGTTCAATTTTCAACATTTTGTCAAAAAGATTTCCGCCCCTCCTATTTTAATTGAACAAACAGAATGCGGATTGAAAGTTCCTTCTCGTACCAGTCGTTTTTTCGGACTCGCTGAAAACCGATGGCCTCTTCAGCGCAGATATCTTCTTGTTGAACATTGCTCTCAGTAAGCTGGAGTGCAAGTCGAGTGGTGAAACGGTTAGCTATCTGTTGTGATTGCAGCTTTTAGACGTCGAGCTTACCTTGTGTCACTGAGCGCGAGCTTTTTGCTCCACAGAGGCGCGTGGTCGCGTGGTTGCGACAAAATGATGCTTAGAGTCGATGTTAGCTCATAGCGATCATGCACGCGCTCAAGTGGTGTGAGCGCAAATCAGCGAAATGTTGAAGAATCTCGCTCTGATGCGTATTACGGCGAGACGTTGAGGTCTAAGTACGCAGGAAGTACTCTGAAAAACATACATACATCTTCGCATCGGCATAAAAATTATAACAATGCGTCCTTTACAACTATACTTTAATTTCATTAACCGTTTGGGTTCCCGAATCAATCGACATCATCACAATTCTAATTTTTATCAAAAGCTATGTATAAATTAAAATTGGACCGTTGGAGTAAAAAAAAAATGTGTAGGGGTCAAAATCAGGGAAGTGGAAACTTTTAGTTGGAAAGTGCTTTGACTATAATTGCAGTACATTTACAATCTCATCTTATTTTCTAATTAATATAAATGGCAGGCGAATACAAATTCAATCGCTTTAGTTAAACACATTCTGATAAATCGTTTCGGAAACAATTCCATAATCCATTCAGGGGAATTCAGTTGACCAAAAACAACGTTGAATTGGATGGAATTTGAGTAAATACAGTCGTAACATTAGTTATATATCTATATATATATATATAGTTGCCTTTTAAAATTAATGTATTATACTGTATAAATCGAAAAATTGTTTATGTCAGTTTAATTAAAAAGTTGTCGATAGAAAATTTGTCATTTCGTTAACGAAACCATAAATCTCCAAAATTTGTTCACTAAACGTGTCAGGCGATACTGCTGGCAAAGTTTTACCTGTAAATGCGTATAGCAAACATCAATTCGGCATCGTGTGGAGAAAGTTGTGTAGGTAAAAATCGTATATTATTCTTAATATTGCGATAATAGTCGCGGTAAATATAACATAATCTCAACCCCCTAGAAATATTTGCTATATAAATTGAATTGAATACAAAAACATGCCTTGACCAAAATTTACGACAACTTTTATATTGCTTCTTTATCGAAAATTCGCTTAACTGTGATACGTTTAATTGGAGCAACTTGTCACTTAGGTATCTTCAAATTTTGTTAAAGTTGCAGCATTTTAAATTTCACGAAATACCAAAAGTTACCAAAAATACTATGTTGTTTTTTTTTCATTTAAGCGTAGTTTTGTTGAACTTTTTCTTTAAAAATGGGCTAAACAAATTATAAATAGTTGTTAGGTATACAACAGTGCTGCAATATATTATATGCCAATTGGGTAAGAGTGTGATTTTTGAAATCAGCTGAGGCCTGCTGGATACCTGAAAATTATATTCAGGGCTTTGTAGCAATTATAATATTTTTCTTTATACCAGTGTAATAAACAATAAATATCGCTATCTTGTGAATCCGAAAGCCTTATTTGACTTTTTTCCAAATACTAACATATTAAAAGCAAATCTTTATACAATTTTTAAATTAATTCAGCTGGAAACATGTTCATTGTTTATTGTCAACAGAACAAGATTCACAAATCGGTTTTATACTGACTGAGCTGGTCGGATTAGTTTTGTTGGGATACCAAAGTCTTCCAAATCCAGACATCGTGGCATATAGGCAACCTCTTCGCGTGCTGTCGAAAGCTGCTATAAAGTCAACAAATAGATGGTGTGTTGGTCCTCTTTCACGGGTCTTTTCCACTATTAGGCGTATCGTGAGTAGCGACACTGATAAGGTCCAATCAGTTCGTTGACGGCAGGATTCATTCTTATATTCATACACAATACGCTCGATAGAACTTTATATGTACTGTGTTATTAAAATATCAATATCTCTAATTTTCTATACCAAGTTATGTACTTATTTGCAGTAATAAGCACATAGTACATGCAGATATGTAGATATATTATTATTGGAAAACGCTCTTAAATAACGCTTAAGCTTTACTTAGATTGCAGGAACCTTACCAAAATTTGGTTGCATAAGTAAAGGTGTTAAAAAATGTAGTCCTCAAAGCATAGGTGACATAAGTAGATTAAAGTAGTTTTTAAGCTTCTTTAAAATAACATGCATATAATTATGTACTTAAAACATATTCTCTAAATGCCAACATTCAAAAAATGCATCAACAGTGTCATTTTAACAAAGGTAAGTGACGCTTTGGGCGCACAATCAAGTAAAAGTGACGATAGCCCCAGGGGGCAATCGTGACATGTTGACGTTCGTATGAAGCGGCCAATTGCACTAGTTCTATTTGTATGCCGAAGATCAGTGTGACCATATTAGTCTTTTCGAGGCTATATTTAGTAATTATTTAGTTTTGTTTTCTGAGCACAGATTTTAGTTCACTTCGTGACTGTTTCAAAGGTCAAATATAATTTCCCACACCGAAAGAGAGAAATATAACTATGATCCAAGTCAAATAACATAAATCGAACTACAGAAGCGCAAACTTCTAATAATACATATCCGCTAAAAAGCTTGGAACGGGATTGCGAGAATTTAAAAATTTATTAAACGAAAACATTTAATTTGAACTTTTCGAAAGGGTTTTTAATTTTTGGCGCCATGCTTATTTATTATAAATCTAAGTAAAGATAGATATTTAACATAAAATTGCTTAACGCGTTGCTTAGTATATAGTAGACGCTCCCGAAGTTATTTGTTGTGTTTTACTTATTTGATGCATGCAGTGTTGGTAAAAAAAATCAACGGTAATTCAGATTAAAAAAATTTATATTTGATGACGAATTTTGAAATTTGTTGAAGTTTTGTTAAAACAAAAAAACAACATTCGCCGTTCGGAGTAGCGTAAAACTGCAGGTCCCTCAATTTGTGTTACCACATCCAGACGCACACTACAAATTGTAGGAGCAGTTCGGCCAAAATCGCTTAAGCGGTTATAGCGCCAATTAAGTAAGCAAGTAATTTTTGTTAATTTCATAAAAACTTTGAAACTTTTACTTATAGGGTTTATATGTATAATGATTTTATAAAAAATAAAAATAAATTTTATTGACGTAAGTGACAAACAGTATTACATCGAATTTTGGTGCTTAAGATATGACGAATACGTATTTATGTACATACATATGTACACATTTTTTTTACCGGACATGAAAAATTAGCCTTATATGTTCTGAAAGAATGACAGTTTTCTACAAAAAGTTGTTTTTTAACTTAATTTGTATGTGCAAATCAAGAACAACGTTTGCAAAATGAAATTTACGCAGTAAATGCTGAACTGTATTTAGTTTATTTTTTTTATAGCATGTAACATATGCTGGTCACACTGCTGAAGAGTTGGCGCACTTTATGTGTGTGCTTTGTAGAAGTATAAATAAATTATATAAGACATATACACATCTATGTACATACGTACAGTTGCAAAAATAATAGCAGCGCCCTGTTGAACATACTTTCTACCACTGTAATTTTGATATTTATAAGCTTTTAAAAAATTTTCTTTTTGCCAACACTAATATTCACAAACTACAACGCTCGAATAACGATAAGTTGGCTTTATATTTCGACATTTTAATTTCTGTGACGCGAGGTTGTTTGCAAAGCGAGCACAATAATAGCAGTGTTTAAGTTTTCTTTCAGCATCTTCGAAAATTTGATAAATACAGTTTTCAAAAGTAAGAAATATTATTATTAAAACATAAGAACAAATTATCTCATGTGTTCGCATAATTAATTTCTTTGAAGTGGGTTTGTGGAAAACATTGCACAACAGAGAAGCGTAATTTGATAAAAAAAAGTCTGAAAATGAAGGTAAAACGTTTAAAGAAGTGCACAAATTATAGCCCAAAAACTCGTCTAAAACACGTGGTCGTAAAAAAATTTTATCGGCGTCCCTTGTGAAACGTATATTAAGGACTACTCGAGCAAAGCTATCAGCGGCAGCTACGCAAGTTAAAGATGAGTAAAACTTGCCACGTGCAGTACATACACTCAGAAGATGCTTACGAGACAATAAATTGTTTGCTCGAAGTTCTCGTAATTTTCCCTTCTGAAAAAAAATCATGTTGACAAAATGCTCAAGTTTGCAAACGACCACATGTTATGGCCACTCCAAAAGGGGAGAAACATATTATGAACTGACGGAAGCAAAATTCTTCTATATGGTGGAAAAGGTTCACCGGAATATGTTAGACGTCCACCTAAAATGGAATATGATCCAAGGTATACCAGAAAAATAGTTAAGCATGACGGTGTTATGGTATGGACATGCTTTTCCTATCCAGGAGTTAGTCCGATACTGGTAATAGAAGAGGTTATGGATCAATACCTGTATGTAAATATTTTACAAGCCAACATGCTACCTTATGCCAAAGACGAAATACCACTGAGATTGATCATGCAACAAGACAACGGTCCAAAAGTAAAGTGGGAAATGATTGGTTTTAGGAAAATGATATTGAAGTTATAGAGTGGCCAGCGCAATCACCAGACCTCAATCCTATTGAGAGCATATAGACTGATCTTAATAAAGCCGTTTGGGAAGAAAAACCAACAAATAATAAACATTTGTGGGAAGTAGTACAAAAAGCGTGGTATAACATTCCATTGGAGAGATGCCGCCGTCTTGTCGACTCCATTAGGGACTGAAGTGTTGCAGTCATAAAAAATAAAGGCAATGCAACTAAATATTAATGTAGTTAATAAAATAAAATGCGAATTGAATTTTGTTGCAATTATTTCTAAATTGGAGTAAACTGAAATACTGCTATTTTTTTTTGCTCCACCATTTTATGTACATAACCATTAACCAGATTAATTTAAGTACAGAAATTTCGCTTTAAAATGTGTTAATAAAGGTATGAACATAAATGTTTTGTGTTTTTCTTAGGACCAAAGTTTAATTTCCAATTGGGATGATTTAGGAGCTTTTCGGTCGGTGATGATTAAACAGAAAAACAAAAAACGAGGGTGTAATTTCAATATGTGGAGCTTTATTGTTATATTTGTGTTTATTTTGATGTTTTTACTGTTTTTAATGTGATTAAAAATGTAAGTGCAATAATTGTTGTAAGCAAACATATTGTTATTTTGTTAACACTTGTTTTTATGTTATGTGTATGATAAAATGCAGACTCACTGATGAAGGCGTGGAATACGCCGAAACGCGTGTCGTTCACACTCTTCTACACTTTATGTTATTTTCACAAATACGGATCACACAGAACTAGCCGATCGTTATGAAAAATAGGAAAGAAACAAATTTAGTTCGCCGTATCTCTGCAACTAATTGCCACGTCCAACTGGTGCCACGCCCAAGCAAATATTTACCTTACAATTCCTCTTTTTTGGGCTTACGCTAGTTAAGTTTAAACAAATAGTAAATGAATTTGAAGATACTACGCCAGTATTGCGATTTTGGTACGGGTTTGAACGCCAAACAACCCCTTGTAGCCCCCGTCTTTCGCCCTCTCCAACCCAATCGTCTATGTCTGACGTAAGTAAACTACTTTTTGTATAATTTATAGAGCTAGTGGCCAGGTTTGTATTAGGAATAGTATGAGAAAACAACAATTTTTCATTTTAGCGTTGCTGAGTGGTTGCGTGCTCGCCTAGCAATCCCGCGTACCATGATTCGAAGCTACATATGTAAAGTCTAGAAAGAAAGAAGTCTGATGAGGAGATGTGGTGATCTCCGAAATAGCAGCTATATAAATTATACAGACGATTCATAAAAAATAACGCCAAAAATAAACTACTTTTTATTGTTACTGGAATATCCGTATTTTATAAAATTTGATATATCAATTTAATATAAGGTCGGCACTGCCACGCCTTTTTCTAAAATTTTTTAATTGGGGAGAGGGCGAGGTTACTATCAATTTTCAATACTAACCTACATTGGGTCGAGGGCAATGTTCGTACCAAGTTTCATTGAGATATATCAATATTTACTCGAGTTATCCTATGCACCTACAGACCGAAGGACGGACATACAGGCATGAGTTAATCGATTTCGTTTTTCATTCTGACAATTTTGGTATATATGTATATTTCTATATCTATCTCGGTTGGTTTATGATTTGTGTAGTCTTTGTGTGTTACCTATTTATAATTCACTGCGAACTAGTGCGGTCAGGTATAAAATTAGTTTTCTAGAATATTAAAAAAAAAAAATGTCTCATACATTATAACAAGTTTAAACTTAAGAGGTATATATGTATATATTTATGCTTGTTAAATTAAACGCATGCTTTTTGGTAACTAGTCCTCATGAGAAAAAAATCAATAATGACTTGTTTTATTTGCCACTTCTTTGTACAAGTATATCTCATCCAACAGGATTACCTTTCTTATTACCAAATATATATTCAATATATTCAATACCACTACAAAGCTATGTTTAAAAATATTTGAAAATTTAACAAACGGGTTCAGAATAGTGTGATGTGCGAAAAAAGGGGTGGGTATAGTTTCCACGAAATAAAAAGTGATATGATACCCTTCAATATTATAATTATAAAGCAGCGAAGTAGAATAAATTTTTAAATATTTAAAAACAGACTTTTTTTACAAAAAAAAAATACCAAAATCTGAGGTAATTTCACATCGGTCCAACTCACATAAATTTCAAAATTATTGGGAAATATTTTGGTTGACATCTTGATATATAATGAATTATTTAATACGGATGGGAAAACAGTACCGTTTTGTTTTTGAATGGGGAGTATAAGTAACTCTAATCCAGATATTTTTCAAAAAAAGAAGTTGCAAACTCTACTGTCCTTCGCAAATGCTGAAAGTAAAAAAATGTATTAAAAACAATTCTGTAATTTTAGAATCGAATCGATCCAAACATTCACAGCATATACAATTTTATATAATAGTATAGTTTGTGTAATTACATTTGCTGCACATTAGAATCGGTTCCGATCCGGAAAGGTACATATGTACGAAAGAGAGATCAACATGTTCTTTTAAAATACATTTCCTAGAGAGCAACCGCCGAACGGTGCCGTACATTCTTTGGATCATAGAGAAAGTTTTAAATTTCTTTTTATTCTAAGTAATACAGTTGATTGGAAAGCGGATACAATTAAAAATAATAATTTTGATGTTAGAAAGAAAACTGAAAATGCATTGTACGATATTTGGCCTCTAGTTTATCGATTTAGTTTAAGATTTTTTTTGCTTTTGTTGCATATGTACATATGTGTCTCACTATCATACAGTTATCCCTCTAATATTTGTATGCATACTTAGGTTAGGTTAGGTAGAGGTGGCTGCTGCAATTAAACAAATTCAGGTTAGCAAAAGTTATGTCGATTCTGAGAGTGAGGGATAAAAATAGAGGCTAAATTAGAAGACCCGTATCGCGGCGTTTGTTTATGTAAGTTCGAATCTTTTTTAATCGGCCTTCGAACTTTGCAGTCAAATGCCGATTTTCAGCATATTGTTTATTTGGTTTTTGGGTATAACTCGGCGACTTATTGATATTTTTTCAATTTGTTAAAGCCAAATTATTGCTAGAGACCTGTGCAACAATTTTTTTCTTTTTCAATGTTTCTTCAAAACCAACACTGAAAAAATTGGTACATAAGAAATGAGAAATAAATTAATATTCAGCTGGAAAACGCAAGTTTTGTATTATGACTGTTTTCATTTCAAATGAAATTTATTGAAGAAACTGAGAAGCAGATTATAGATCAAACAGAAAGCAAAAAAGACTTAGTTACTACAAAAATTTTAATTGTTGCACAGGTCTCTGGCAATATTTTCGCTTTAACAGATTGAAAAAATATCAATTAGTCGACGAGTTATAGCCAAAAAACCATATAAACAAATGCTGAAAATCGGCATTTGACTGCAAAGTTCGAAGGTCGATTAAAAAAAATTTCGAACTAACATAAACAGACGCCGCGATACGGGTCTTCTAATTTAGCCTCTATTTTTATCCCTCACTCTCAGAATCGACATAACTTTTACTAACCTGAATTTGTTCCACAGTGTTATGCTAGCACACGTGGGTCTGGAATTGAGATCCTTTCGATACCACATGTACATACTACAGATCTACTTATTAGAAGAACTACAATTTTTTTTCTGGAAAGGGGCTCAAAATGAAAAGTCTAACTAAACTTTTAGAAACTGGAATTTCGAATATCGTCGTTACAGTGCAGCTGATTCAAAGTGCAATAAAATCATTTCAGGAAGTAAATGATGACGAAAAAGTCAATGGATTAAAGAATCGCGCCACTATGGAAGAAATCAGAATTTGGAATTTTTAAAGGACTTTTAGGAGATTTTACAGTTTCTGCACCAAGTTTGAATAAATGTAAGTGAATTGAAAAACACGTAAGGAAGAGTATAATGAAAGCGGTTAATTTTATACATAAAACTGATTGAGAGCCTTTTATAGGCGTCCAATTACTCAACCGATCTTTATGAAAGTTTTACAGTAGGTTTGTGTGGTATCCAGGTTCATCATAGGATATAAGTTTGGAAAAAGAGGCAGTGTCACTTATTTGTATCAAATTTAAATTTTGAAAGAATAAATCAGGTAGTCGTGGTTTTTTTTCTCACTGACTTGAAAAGAAACCAAACATGGCAGTGTTCGGTAACACAGTTTCGGAGATATGCCTATTCGCTATTTTTCAAAAAAAAACAATTACCAGTGTTTTCCCTTCTCTAATTTGAATAAATTATCTGTTATGGTTACTGAAATATCGCATTCTTATGTGGGCGTAGTTATTATTCGATCTCGTCCATTTGCAATACCAACCTACCTTGGGTTCAGGACAATGTGTCTACGGGCGGCAAACCGACAAATATGGCTTAATCAATTTCGCTATTCTATCTACAGTACAGTATATGTATATGTATCTCTCGATTGCTTTATGCCGTTGCAAACAACCGTTAGGTGAATAAAGGCTCGCATTTTAGAGATACTCATGAACTGGTACTTGTAAAGGTGCAAGATTTGTCGTAATGGTAATGGTGGTACGAACCACTGAACCGAACCTTATCGAGTTTTGGGACGATTTGCAGCTCTGCTTTAAAGAGAAGGCGGATAAGTTTCACTAGAATAATTTTGACTAAAGTCACAACAATTTGGAATAAGTTGAATCTGCTTCGAAATACTTACTTACATACATGTGCACACATATACATCCATAATTATGAACGAATATAAACATGCACGCGAACGCGTTTCACCATGTGCGGTGTACTTAATCCTAGCCTTATCATTGGGGTTAATGGGTTCTTAACAAATGTAAGCCGTGAATAGTAGATAGCGAGATACGCCAAAAGCTTTTCGGTTAAAAAAGAGTGAGCAAAACAGCTGGGAAGGGACAGCAGATAAAACCTACCACTCAGATTTACATATTTATATTTATATACTTATGTATATATATACATATGTAAATGGTTTTGCATGGCTTGCATTTACGATGTACATATATACACACACACATTCATATTACGATACGAGTATTTCATGAATTACTTGCGAAATCAATAATTTCTGAGGGTTTCTCGATCAAATTTTATGCAGTTAGCGCAAACAAAATATAGTTACTCAGTGGAAAAATATAATTTATAATATGTAGACATCAACAACAGTACTAATAATGATAATGATAATAATAATAAGAATAATAATAATAATAATAATAATAATAATAATAATAATAATAATAATAATAATAATAATAATAATAATAATAATAATAATAATAATAATAATAATAATAATAATAATAATAATAATAATAATAATAATAATAATAATAATAATAATAATAATAATAATAATAATAATAATAATAATAATAATAATAATAATAATAATAAAAATAATAATAGTAATAATAATAATAACAATAATAATAATAACAATAATAATAATGATAATAATAATAATAATAATAGTAATCAAGAATGATAGAATACAAGATTGTGCTGATGATCTGAAATTCAGAGAGTAACTTGGATGTGACGTCACACCAGATTTACCGGTCGATAAACATGTTAGAAAAATCCAGAGTTAAATTTATAAATAAAGGAATGAGTAACTGAGATGAGTTAAATTTCTAATTTCATAGCCCAGACATTGTCCTGCATAAAATAAATCCAGCAACCCGGGCTGCATTTCTTTTCCGACATTTTCTTTGATTTTTTTGAATTTATTGAAACTTAAAATCAAAACAATTTTTGGAGGTTCGAGTACAATAACGAAATGCTTGATGCGCTTGACCTCTAATCTCGTGGAAGTGATCGCTTCCCTTTGCCAAACCTCTGTTAAGGGAGTTAGAGCATATGCATTCAATGGCCTCCCCGTTATTGTAGAAAAAAGCGATTCATTCAAACTTTTTCCTTTATTTAAAAAAAAAAAAATTTAGAAATTAATTTTTTTTATTTATGAGAGACGGATTGTCAAAAACTTAACAATTTAACCCTGAATAGTTGCTAGGTTAAACATTTATGTTTTGAACTCTGAGTTGACGCATGCTGTGCAAGCAAATTTATCAATTGAACCGGTAAACTCTGAATTAAATAGATAACCTGCTTTTTTGCAAGTGGGCCTAAAATTGTTGAGTAGGTTGGATAGAGTACAGATGAATGAGAGTATACATACATCAGTCACCGACTATCCCTCGCGCTGAGAAGACGTCTTTTAGCTTAATAGTACATACGTGTACAACTGTACTTTTTTCGAGTACTATCTTGCTCTTTAATTCTTTATCGTTTTTGTTACTAATTTCCGCCCGCGTGAAGCAAAAACACGTTCTTCATTGACTAATTTGTGTGCAAGTGCAAAATAGCCCTAGGGCCAACAATTGGTGATCCAAATAGATTCGCCTTACTAGATCCAGGACCTAAGAATAGAAAAAAAGAACTTCGGCTTCTTTTAAAGAACCATTTCCCCTTCTTCCTAATTTAAAAATAGACGATCCGAAATTTGTTGTTATTGAAACTTCAGACAGTACAAAACCTCTCTCAAATTTTGGTTGTTTTGCAATTCATCGAGCAATCAAGCAAATTAGCAGTAAGGTACACTCAATATCTACTCTGCGAGATGGAAAATTACTAATACTAGTCGAAAACAATACAACTGCTCAGAAATTCATTAAGACCAAGCACCTAGCTGGTATATGTCCGGTTTCAGTAGCTTATCACGAGTCGCTTAACCAAGTCCCGTACCTGTACCCGTAATGTGTCTGAAAATGAAATTATCGATGAGCTAAAATCTAAAAGGAGTTGTCTCAGTATATAAATTTCAAAAGAAGAATCCAGATGGAATTTTACGACTTTCAGGGGTTGTGCTGTTAACTTTTGATTTGTATAAATTGCCAAATAAAATTGATATTGCTTGGTGCAAATGCGTTGTAAATCTTGCCAGCTTCTAGGGCATACGGTAAAATATTGCAAGCGTCCTCCAGTTTGTGTTAACTGCTCTCTTCCACCTCATGGGGAGATTACATGCTCTCGTACGTCCTGCGCTAACTGTTTTTCAGAATATCCATCTTCTTCTAGAGAATGCTTAAAATTTATCCAGTCTAAAGAAATATTAAAAAATTAAGTCCTAAACAAATGTTCAATGAGAGAGGCCGTTAAAGTACACAAACAAGAAATTCCTGTCCTTTTCGGAGGTTTTACCTATGCTAACGCGTTGGCAAATACTAGCAACAACAAAGTTTTTACCTCTATGGTAACAAACAATGAAGAATCATCTGAAAACAATAACAACAATAATATCGTCAAAGTAAAAGGAAAAGCCACTACTAAAAACGAAAAAAACTAACAACAACTCTTCTACAATTTCAACTAAACAAACAAATATTATTTCCCCCTCAATTACAGTTAACCAAATAAATTAGTCAAAACCTCTCATTCAGAAACGCAACAAAACATACTACAAATCCATCAACTTCAAATTTTTCTCTAAACTTTGATTCAGTCACACAACGTGATTCGTTCTCACAACAATTATCACAAACTTCACCTTTATTAAATTCTGCTTCACTATATTCTCCTCTTCCTTCTCTTTCAAAAGTTCTCACTGCCAGTCAAGACTCATAGATGGCAGATGAAGAAGTATTATAACTACCATATACTTAGTTTCCTAAATTCTTAAAATAATTCAAACACTTTGAATACATTTATATCTGCATTGTTTTTTTATCTACTCAATAACTTTAAAAGTTGTTCAATGGAATATAAACGGGTTCTATAACAATTACCATGAACTTTTACTATTGATAAAAGAAGATAATCCGGATATTTTATGTATTCAAGAAACCCATATTTCATATAATGCTACCTCGTCAACTATTTGCTATCCTAAGCAGTATATAGAATATTTTTCAAATTTAATAAATAATAATTCAAATAAACAAGGTGTTGGAATATTAGTAAAATTATTCATACCGCATGAGGTTATAAATATAACATCTACTATATCTATATTGGTTTTGAAAGTTAAATTTTTGCAATTATGTTGCAAATACTTATTTGCCTCCTCAACAATTGTTTTCTGAATTTGAATTAAGTAACCTTTTTACAGTTTTCTTCACCGCTCTTGTAGACAGGTGATTTTAATGTTTGGAGTACGCTCTGGGGCTCTCAAACGTCAAACACAAGGGGTTTGATTGTTGAGAACTTTATTCTAAATCATCAACTTGTCTTACTTAATAACGGGTACCCAACGCATTTTTCCACCCACTCTTCATTTACTAATGTTGACCTCTCTCTTGCTTCTCCGCTGTTAAGTCCCAAGGTGAAATGGAATGTTTCTTCTTTACCTAGAGGAAGTGATCACTTTCCAATTTGTATGTCAATTCATACACATGTACGTATAGAAACATATAAATTTCTACCTAAATTTAAAGCAGATTATGCTGATTTGGTATCCTTCCAGTCAGAAATAACAAAATATTCCCTATCTGGGGGACAAAACATCTACATAACCTGCGTGAGCAGAAAATGAGGTATTGGAAGGCATACAAAACTTGTATGTCTGAAACTAATCTTATAAACTATGAAAAGTCAAACGCTCTTTTCAAAAAAGCAGTAAAGGAATCCAAAACAAGTGGTATTCCACGTGCACATATTAAAACTATTATATTAAACTATAACTTACTTGCAAATTCCTTTGACATTGCAAATTCGTTTGCGCAGCTTTGGCCTTAATATTTCAAAGACAATAATTCTTCAGATACTTATGTTATGGAAAAAGAAGCAGGCTGTGTCAGAGACACGGCCATTAAGTTTAACGTAGAATACGCCATCCGATAAGACAGAAAACATATGTAACAATAAGTGATAAATAATACAAGCAAATGAATTTCTTTATTTGATAGTTACTTTGGATGATATACATAAGCTTATGATAGGAAAAATAGGATAAAAATGTTTTTAAATTATCAATTAAATTTCTCGCAAAAACGAAGTCAATGGCTGTTATCAATAGTAAAGATAAATGATAAATAACATACGCGAATCCATTTTATAATTTTTTTTTGCAGTGCTTGGCAGCATTTTCTCTTCTTTTACTCTACTTTAACTTGCCCGCCTAAAATTATGCAATACAAAGAAAGGGCTGCACGAGTACATTTAAATCGCCCAACAGCAAACACTCAACCAAACACCACACACATATTTGTGTGCATGTGTTTATACAATTTTCATTTGAGAAATTTAAATATTAGGAAGATATCAACCAACATGAAATGTATGTCAAACGAAAGCTAACATCTTCATTTGACTACAAAAAAAAAAAAAAAAAAATTAATCAGGCCGTTTCCTTATAATTAAAGAAATAGAGATTACAACAATAAAAACCTGACATTGGTGCCCATACCGTAAGGTAAGACGTATTCTACGCCAAAAAAACATATGGCTTTCTATAACTTACGCTCCCTCGAACATCTCTCTGTGAGCAAAACATGTTGATATCGAAATCACACTTAGCGAATTAGAAGCCGCTTTAAAATATGCCAAGGGTAAAACTCCTGGTACTGATAGGATTTCGTATCCTATGCTTGCAAATTTACCCACAATAGCGAAACAAAGGCTTGTTCAACTTTACAACAAAGTGTATAGCGAATCCGCTTTTCCACATACCTGGCCACAATAATTCCTATTCTAATTCCTATCCCCAAACTTGATAAATCCCCTTACCTGACTTCCTCTTACCGACCAATATCTCTCCTATCCTGCTTAAGTAAAATTTTAGAAAAAATCACTGCTAAAAGGTTAATGTGATTTATAACCTAAAACAATTTAGCCAGTCAAAGGCAACCAGCTTTTAAGAGAAATCAGAGTACAATGGATTCGTTACTTCATCTACAACATCACGTATCAGATGCTCTCAGTACCAAGAACCACGTTTCCATCTTGCCAACGGATTTTGAGAGAGCCTTTGATCGTGTTGGTATTTACGCGATTTTAAGTCAACTTGCTGCTTGGAATATTGGTCAAAGGGCCTTTAAATTTGTAAGAGATTTTCGTACCAATAGACGATTTAGAGTTCGAATTAATAATCATTTGTTTAACTTTTATTGTCTTGATAACGGATTCCCGAAAGGCTCCCCTTTGTCAGTTGTTTTGTTTATAATAGCTTTTGATAAAATAAATAAAATATGTATGAACATAAAAAATATCGAATTGACTATTTACGCAGATGATGCTATTATATGTATATACTAATATTAAAAACCCTAAATTGGTAAACGACACGTTTAACTTAGTTATAAGTAAATTAAAAGAATGGGGTTTACAATCTGGAGCCTCGTTATCAATTGAAAAATGTAAAACGCTTCATATTTGTAAGAAACTGGATTGTGTTTTTCCTCAGATAGTTTTTGAAAATAATGTTGTAGAATATGTTAACAATTTAAAAATCTTAGGTATTTACTTTGATAGTAACCTAATTTTCGCCTTCAGTGTCTTACAAACAAACACACTCATCAATGTCATAAGAGCACTTATTCTCTCTAAGATTCATTACGGGTTACCTATATTTGGTTATTGTGCGTACACTAACATTAAGCAACTCGAAGCTCCATAACATGCTGCTGTCCGTAGGAGTATAAACGCATTCCCAACGTTTCCCATAAAATGCATTCTTGCTGAAAGTGGTTTGCCACCAATAAAAGAAAGGATATATGAATCAACAAGTCTCGCCAATGCAAAAGAGAGTGCGATTGCTTTGCCCAAGAAGTTTCCAAAAGTTAATGATAAACCTGTGTCGGTACTCAAAGCTAATTGTATTGATTTGTCCCTTCATCGTTGGAAGAAATTGAACACCAGCAAACAAGCATATCAACAACTTTTTGCGGACCTTGATTGGACACCAATTTATACAGATGGTTCCAAATGAATAAACAGGCATTTGCTGTCACTCATGAAGGTGGAGAGATCATAGCTGGTGGTATTCTTCCAAAATACTCTTCTGTTTTTAGTGCTGAAGCATACGGCGTTCTCAAAGCTTTGCAATATGCGTGCCAAAATAAGGGAAAGTTTGTCATTTGTATTGACAGTATTTCGTGTTTGGAAGCTATTAAAAACATTTGTAATTTTTCAACTGAAATTCGCAAAGTTTGGGACTTGTGTATTAAATACAGTAACAAAGTTTCATTACTCCGGGTACCAGGACATGTGGGTATTTCAGGAAATGAGCTCGCTGATAGCGCAGTCCGTTATTATGAAACTTGTCCCACCATTCAATTTGAGTCACTGAATGAAAAAGATCTCAGGAAAAATATTAATTTGCAAATACATGCGAATAAGGCAACAGATTAGTGCAATTTTATACACCGATATACCAATATTAATCCACGTGGCAAGATAATTTATCCCAGTAATACTACATGGCTGTGCGTCAGATCGCCCAAAACCTAATCGCCCAAAACCGAAAAATGTCAAATAGCCCAACATTTTGGGCGATTTGACATATGTCTAATAGCCCAAATGACAGATCGCCCAAAAAGTTGGGCGATTGGAAATAATGTCTAATTTCCTAAATGACAGATCGCCTAAAAAGTTGGGCGATTAGACATACATATGTCTAATTGCCCAAATGACAGATCGCCCAAATGACAGATCGGCCAAATGACAGATCGGCCAAATGACAGATCGGCCAAATGACAGATCGCCCAAATGTCTAATCACCCAAATGTCAAATCGCCCAAAAATGCAAAAAACTTCTTGTCAACTTCTGTAAAAGGGAAAATGGTTAGTTCTTTGAAAAATTTTAAATCTAATTTTCCCTTTTACAAAATGCATAGGGCCGGTTGTTTGACTGCCTTGGTAAAAGAATAAAGATAAATAATTAAAAATGCAAAAAATTTTTGCTTTATTATTGTAAATTTCAAATGAATTAGAAAAGAAGAAATACAGTTTTTTCAATAAAGGTTCACCAAAAAAATAAATTGCATTTCATTATTTCACAAAAAAATATATATATCAAAGAAAATATCAAAAAGAAATATAATTCATACTTTAATACATTCGGCTAAATAATAATAAAAAGTTTTAGGCTATAAAAAAATAACAAGTTAATTTAAATATACTTGAATTAATAGTTTTCCTGTAATAAATTTCCCTTTTACAAAATGTTTACTTCTTCATGCCAACATATTGTAAAAGGGTGAATTAATAATTCTCCTCTATAATTCTCCCTTTTACAAAATGTTTACTTCTGTAAAATGAAATATTAGTAAAATACATAATTATAATGCTAATTAATCTTAATTTATATTTTGCTACATATTTATTCACACAACTTCATAACATAACCTCTAACATAGAGCTATACAACCCCTAAAACCCCTCACTTACTACGATACTGAAAGTAAAAGGGGGAAAAAAATCTGGGAGGGTATTGCTTTTAGTTGAGAGCATATTAACCGTACTTTTATTTTATTATTTTGACAAATTTGCTAAAAACTAATTGCCCAAATGCCAAATCGCCCAAATGTCTCACTGCACAAATGACAGATCGCCCAAAAAGTTGGGCGATTGGACATATGTCACATCGCCCAAAAAGTTGGGCGATTTGGCATATGTCTAATTGCCCAAATGACAGATCGCCCAAATTTTTTTTTGGGCGATTTGACATTTTTGCTTTTGGGCGATTAGGTTTTGGGCGATCTGACGCACAGCCATACTACACGGCAACAATCAACAATTTTTACTCGGTTGAGGATTGGCGTTGTGGCGTAGAAATTCTGTCAAAATTTCCAAGAGAGGGTTACCGATACCATAATCTGCGCCACCTTCTGTATTCTTTTCACCATGAATAATAATCATTATAATAACAGCCCCGTTTCTTTGTAACCGAGTCGCGAAAGAACACTAGGTAGGATAACGAATTGTATTGAATCCAAAGCAACAACACCAACCCGGAAAAATATGCGAGTTAATAAAACTCGGTAAAATGATATCCAACCTGACATGTAGTGTTGGAAAGTGAAAAAACTGCGCTATTGTGAACGAGCCTTAAGAAATAACATGGGCAATTTCAGTTTAACACATAATCCGTTTTAATTTGAGTAGTATTTCTAAGTATATAGCCGCATCAACCAAACATTTGCCAGGATACCCATTTTCCGTTCTTAAATAGCACTAAACAAATTGAATGTTCCATAAAAGACGCAAACACGGTTGCTATTGCAACTAACGAAAATTTGATCTGAGCTGGAACATTCTTTGCAAGTCGGTTATAATGAAACTTACTTACTTACTTAATTGACGCTATAACCGCTGAAGCGATTTTGGCCGAACTTCTCCTACAATTTGTGGTGTGCGTCTTGATGTTGTAACACAAATTGAGGGACCTACAGTTTACGCCGAATCCGAACGGCAAATGTTTTTCTGAGAAGTTTTTTCATGGCAGAAATTCACTCGGAGGTTTGCCGTTACCTGCCGAGGGACGACCGCTATTAGAAAAACCTTTTTCTATAATTTTTGGATGTTACTTGCCCCGAGCTGGATTCGAACCTGGGACCCACCGAATGAAGCGCGCACACGGTACACACACGCTACATGCTCGAAACCTGCCAAATAATAATATACCCGTTTCTTTGCACCCGAGTTGCAAATGAACGCTCCAACTCGGAAAAAATTTCCTTTAGTTGCAAAGGTAACTCTGTTAGCCTCTTTCATGAATGTTGTGATTTGTTTAGTGCTATTTAAGAATGGAAAATAGTTGTGCCGGCAATTTTTAGGTTTATGTAGTTATATATTTACAAAAACTATGCAAATAACAACGAATTAGGTCCTAAATCTAAATTTTCCATGTATTTTCTGATTTCTAATTCACAACAGCGCAGTTCTTTCACTTCCCAACACTACATCTCAGGTCCGATGTCATTCAACCAAGCTGGCTGAACTCGTGTATTTTTCCGAGTTAGTGTTGTTGCTTTAAACGCAATTCGTTATCCTACCTAGTGTTTTTTGCAACTCACTAGGGAAAGTGTTAATTATAAACTTAAAGTTGTTAATAGAAAATTGTCACAACGTATCATAACGGCTTAGCTCGATAGCCGGAAACTCGAAAAAAATGTTATAAACATTTGATTTGTAATATTAGCCTTTGGCGAAACCAAACTAGTTTCGCCTATACCTTATTAAATAGCCTAACTGTCGAGTAGTGGCTGGATTTTGTCTTACCTCGACTTAAGCGAATATGGTTTATAACTTCTCAGGTGGGGGTTTTAAGCTAATTTAATTGACAAAAAGGAAATTAATTTCTAGATAAAACTACAGTTTACCTCAAAACTCGACCCCTTCCCGTTGAATGCGCCAATAATGACTACAGTAAAGTGCATACATATTCGGGTTCAAAGGCTTCATAAACTGTCTTTGGCATTTCGTCGGACTTTGTACTGAAAATAATTACTTTTGTTCTAGCTGTACACGATTTACACTCTTTTTATATCTTCCTCATTGCCTTGTTTGAGTTAGACAGAGAGAAATCTTGTAAATCTTGCACTGCTGGAACACAACTATTGTATAACAATGAATTAACTCTACTAGAACTTTTTCAAAGTTTGTCCCAAGGTCATCACGAAAAAAGGGGTTTGAAAACCAAGGAGTAGACGAATCTATGTATGGTATATAAAATATTGATATTTGATGATATCCTTAACGCTCAGTGTTTCAGAAATCGCAACCATGTTTTTTTTTATTGCCAAAAAATGCCAAACACAAATATAAACATACAGTTTTTGAATACAGGTTTTGAATAAGCAACAAATTAGGCAATATTGTCTATCGACACTTTATTTACACATTTGTATAACTTAAATAAATTTATTTTTTTCTTTCAGGGTCAATGTTCGGCTGGCACTTTGCCTGTGGCATGGGTGGATGAAGGTCCCGGACCTCCAGCTTGCCCCATTTCATGTGAGAGATTAAAGTCAAGCGTAGTTAATAATTTTAATACAATGTCTAACAATAATAACAGTAGTTTAACAAATAATTATAAAGTAAATCTTAAGACACCTACTAAAATGCATCAGGATACCGGGGAAATGTTGAAACTCCGTCGGGATTCGCACCCCTGGAGGGGTAACGTCAGCATTGAAGTCTCCAATGGAGATCAAGGATTGGAAGGATCTGGCAGGGATCAGGAAATGGCGATTGTAGCATCCGCTTCCTTAGTTAACATGAAGCCTTTTCAAACTCAAGAGAACGATAATACGGTGATTGCACGCGCCTTTACCAGTGGCATCCGACAGCACCAAGCTAACAATAACATTGCAAGAGTGAATACGAATCTGATTGAATCTAAGATGCCATATGAAAATTCCGGCTATATCACAGTTGGATCAAATGTCGAAAGTAGCGATCGGCACATATACAACAACAAGCAAAAAAAACAATACTCCGGTTATAGAGGACAACAGCAACCATTGCAGCAACAAAAGCAACAGAAAGAACAACAGTGCCTTGATTACTTGGGCGATACGGAGGAAACGAGTCCGGCGCATTTGTGCACATTTAAATCGCCCGGCGAATTGGCGGCTCAGCTACGATCGCTTCGTCTACGCCATTGCTGCGAGCGCAATGTATTTAGTGCGCTACACACGGTCGCCTTAAATGCCACCCTGAGCGGCGGCGTAGAGTGTGTTCGCATCCTTATGGATGTCATGGACTTGGATCTACTGGCCACCCGCATCACTTGTGAAGTGGCAGAAATACTTTTCCGCTTCGATTGCCGACAGGTGTATTCACTAATTCACCAGTGTGACGATTGCAAAGTAAGTTTTAAAACAAAATACATATATACATATGCAGGTACACGTTATCTATTCGGTAGATAAATGATTACACACTTAAGAAATTTTAATTCGGTATTTTAAAAAAATTACAACATTTTACTGTATGAATACTCGAAATATCTTCATTGGCATGTAATTTAAAGTCATGTTAGAAAGGAGCATTTGTTATTAAAAATATTATAGAGAACAACGTGCTGGTTTACAGCCTAATCATCTATCTTGAACGATTTGTATGCATGCGTATCTTCTATGCTTGCAGTTTTGCAACATTGTCGCAATAGGTTCGATTACGTTAAAACCGGCTGGAATGATGTTGGCCGAGTCATTTGCGAAGCATTTTCGAAGATTTCTTGTAGATGTTATAAATTTTTGATTTAATTGAACATTTTTTCGTGTAAATGGGCAACTGAAGAAAGTGTTTACGACCTTTGTCAGATTGCTTGAAAGTAATTAGAACGTGTTTCATTTTATACAACGGTAAGCAAAAATATATGCAAATATTACTCTAATGGATGCTTTTACTAAATCATGTAGCGAATTCACTTAATTATGGCTGAAATACTTCAAAAATCAAAATTTGGGAAAATTGTTGTGGTATGTGAAAATCAGCTTCACTTAATTTTAAGATTTCAATTACATAATTATAATAGATTAGTGCAGAGATAATAGGGGGTTTTGTTAATATGTACTTATCAGCAACTATGTGTTCAGCTCATAACAACCCGTACAGCAAATCCGTCGTACCCCTAAAGCAACTACTACCATTTCATTGGCGCCAACTACGACACTACGACAAAGTGAAAAAGGGATTTCACATGAGCAATTTAACCAATCTTATGCAGCGATATCCGGTGGCAAAAAAGGAGGCTCATTTACAGCGAGAGAATTTACCGATGAAGAGATGTGAAATGCTCTCAACCCTTGAGGAACTATTATCGCATTGCCGCAAAGCGGAGATATTTTTGCCAGGGGCTACTCGTAGCGTACATGCGGTCACTGAGCTTTTTGCCGAATTGCAGGCTATACCGTCAACGTTTGCCAGAAACGAAAAAAAACAACAAGCACAGCCGAAGCCGCGTCACAAAAAGAAATCTTGTTCGATTCACCACACACAGAAAACAATTGGATCTTAATCAGATTAGAATACCAATCAGCAAAAGTCAAATTAGTTCGGGTGAGGTAAATTGAACGAGACTTTCTGTTAGAGAAACAGAGGAAGTAATACGATTTTTTTGTAATCTACTTTGTCTTACGTGTCACCATTCAAAAAGGTGTTGTATACCATTTTCGACGTTACAATTGGAAATCGATAGAAAATTCGCCCTATTCCCCTACCGAACGCTATAAAAAATTGCACTCTCATTGGTGCCGATTTTAGGGAACAAGCAGGTATTTTGCTGACATAGCGCAAATTTTCGGTGTTTCGAAGATGAACCGAAAACGATTTTAATCAATTCAGCGATATCACTCAACCCTTGCCAACGGATGTTGCGGGAGAATACATTAACGCTTTCAAAATTTCTGGTGTTTGTAAAGAAGCCATGAGCAACAAATCAAAATTTATTGAGTTTGTGGAGAAGGGATATCGAATGAGCAAAGCGCCACCTATTCCGTAAATTTATTCAACTGTTACGGCAACCGAAACCACGATTATTCACTATACCCAATACGAGTACAAAACATTTTTAGGGGTGCACTTACCATAAGGCAAAGTACTCCCGAAAGTAATTGGCGGCTATTTGCGCCACACATGAAAGAACAGAAGACAAGTACTAATGAAAACTATTGTTTGGATATCCATTCCACAGAGCTTAAAATTCTACAAGGAACTGACGTCATCGAACTAACAGATTGTGGAAAGAACGAAGCCAATACGTTGTTTTGAAGAATACAGATTTATTCAAAGAGCCTTCCTCAGTAACAGCGTATGCCACGCACAAAATTGACACTGCAAATGAATCTCCTATTACACTACCGCCATACTGTCTTTCACCAGCGCGTAAAAATTGTTTAAAATGTGAAATACGGAAAATTATGGAAAGTGGGGTAATTGTTGAATGTGATTGACCATGGGCGGCTCTAGTAGTCATGGTGCCCAAGAAAACAGGCGGTGTACGAGTTTTCATTGACTATGGCAGGCTTAACGCTACAACTAAGCCAGACTACATACCTTTTCCACATATAATACACGAAGCACATACATATAATACAATTTATGTCTACGACCGACTTACAATTTGATTACTGGCAGATAGGTGTGGAAGAAAAGATTAAGACAAACCCGCTTTCATCACACCATTTTGGGTGTACGAGTTCGCTCGTATGGTAAAGGATCATCTAACGCTATTCACATACCTGGATGACATCATATCCTGACCACAAAGTTTCGAAGAGTACTTGGAAGATCTACAGGAAATTTTTGATCGGCTGAAGTATCCAAACCACCGTCACAACTGTTAAAGAAAAATGCACGAATATCGACTCGGATCAATATTTTGTTGCAGCTTATATGCCGCGACGTCTTGGTTCCCGCGTCACTGGTAACAGTTCCAATTTTGTTAAAGTAGAGTAGGTGGTTTATCTTGGAACCAGCATTAACACCAATAGCAATGTCAGCCAACAAACGCTGCTTTAGGTTGAGTAGGCAAATGAGCAATAAAGCCCTACTCGACGAGCGAAAACCACGCTCTATAAGTCTCTCGTCATGCCCATTCCATTATATGGCTCAGAAGCGTGGGCACTGTCAACATCAGATGAGATGGCTCTTGGAGTATTTGGGAGATTTTTGGACCTTTACGTCTTTGCGACGGCGAATACCGCAGTCGATGGAGCGATGACTTGTATAAGCTTTTTAACGACAGAGACATAATACAGCGAATTAAGATTAAGAAAATCTTCCAGCTCTGAAAGTACCCTCATTTAATACTGATGAAGAGGAAGGTCACCTCTAGAGAAGAACTTGGCTTCACTTGATGTCTCTAGCTGGCGCCAGTTAGTAAATTAGAAAGAAGAATTACATTCTGCAAATAACCAATAAAGTGATATATTATCCCATACTATATTTACAGGGTTGCATTTTGCTGCACACAAAATTCCCCGTTAAAGAGCTGTTAGAAATAGTTAGTGGAGTTGTCGGTACAATATTGCTTTCGGCAGCACTCCCTATATATTTCTCTGTTTAGGTGAACTACGCTCGGAGCTCGTCGAGCAAACCCAGCGATATTTTGGTGCCTAACGTGGGGCCAACCAACTCGTCGACACCAAAAGCAACTGCGGCTATTTCAATATTTTTTTTTTTTTGTTTTATTTAAATCAATGAAAGTAGTTTTTGCGTATTTTTACAATAACTTCGGATTTACAATATTCTATATTCTGTATATCTAAGGGAAGTATGTATATGTAATATGTAGCTGGTCAAATAACTGGGAAGATATGTTCAATAGTAGTTTCGTCTTAAATAAGATCTATCGAATTATAGGGAGTTGTGCAGCCCAGTATTTCCAAAATTCTGCACGGTATGATCTATAAGATTGTGAATATAAGACGAATTGAAATTTCCACGTTTCCAAATTTATATATATTCTATATTGGGCCCGGACACTACATGAACCTACTGTACAAATGTCATAAACATGGATTGAATACTTTGGACGCCTATAAAGAACTCGCATTTTATATATGTATAAGAATAACTTCAATGTTTATTTGAAATAAAAGCTTGTCCTGGGTATTAAAATATCATTTACACCCGGTTGCTCTCTTCCTTTAATGCATTTATTCAAAATTGCGAATTTCAATAATACTGCGTAATCTGCAATCCTTTAAAGTCTTTTAAAAATTCCCAATTTCCATTTCCTGCTTTTCGTTAGTAGCATTAAGAAATTTTATATTATACCAAATGCCAATATCCCTCCAATGAGAATGGAGTTTATACTCTTTGTGTTCATGATCGAATTTACCACATGCGAGTTTTAAACATAAGTAATTTTTATACATTTCAATAAGATGAACTTGTATTATAACTTTGGCTCGACTCACAACCAAACGATTTCGACCAAATTCGATGTATGGCTTATGTCTGTTTGGACGCAAACTACAGTCGAACTCCTCTATAACGAAGTCGTCGGGACCGGTGGAAAATTTCGTTATAGAGAGGGCTTCGTTATAGAAAGGTCATACGAAATTTCATGTATATATGTTCAAGGCCTATTTAATGAAACATTGATTAATTTTATTTGTTTTATTTGTTTTTATTTCTTACATTTTAAAAAGAAGACCTTAATAAAAAGTCAAAAAGATTATAAGGATTATTCAGGTATGAAGAAATTGTCGACTGTAGTTTGTTTAGCTGTTTGAGCCTTTTCCTTATTAATAAATGCTTCTAAGGAATTAATTTTATTAAATATAATGTCGGGTACATCGCTCCGTGATTCAACAAATGTTAATAGAGTTTGTAATGCTGCACGCGTTTCGCAGAATGATGGAACTCTAATATATTTTTGTGTATTATAACAACTACTTTTTAGCTCTTCGCTAAATTCGTTATAGAGGAGTTATTTGCTATGGGAAATTCCATTTATGTATGTCAAAAGAATTCGTTACAGAGAGGAATTCGCTATAGAGAAGTTCGTTATAGAGAGGTCTAAATATATGAATAAATTGAGAAAATCGTAGTGTTCCAAAAAAAAATTCGTTAGAGAGAGGTTTTCGTTATAGAGGAGTTCGACTGTAGCTCCCAAGTTTTTGAGATATCTGACTGAAACTTGGTAGGCAGATGTATTTTTATAACCTACTGATCATTTTTCGGAACCAACGATTATATACATAGCTGCTATACAACTCATTGTTCAGATAGGCTTTTTTGTATTATAACTCCTACACATTTTTACTTTTAAAATGTACAAGTTTTTGGTTGGAGACTTTAGCATTTATAAAATTCCACTATATTTATTGCTAGAAAATATTCCTACTACAAAATATTTTTCAGTTCTAACGCTTAATATCGTTGCATTTTCATATATATCTTTATATATTTAGTTTTGTTTTTTTTCCATAACAACAAAATTAATTTTATCATACTTTGCTTTATTTTATATGCGAATGTAAATAGTGTTTTAAAACTTAATATTTTTACGCCAACGGCAATGCGCTTAAAACAGCACTTTTTACTTGTTTGAATTTCTTTGGTAACAGATCTTTTAAATCTTTTTTTCAATGCCCATATTGTTCAACGCGATATATCAATTTCTTATGAAACGATTCAAAATATCGATCAAATTACATTATCCCAGAAAACCATAAAATGGCGGCAAAATACATATGCATGCATATGTGATGAGGCGAACATAGTTTTTAACTGGTTTAATTTGTATTGTTCGTACGATGTATACGTAACTACATATGCACATTGACATTCCAGGACAATAAATCGTTGCCTTTCTCATTAAATTTAGTATTCAATACAACATTTACAAAGTAGGTAAGTAGGCCGTATATACTACAACTAAAAGTAGACTAAAAAGTCAAGTTGTTTATGTGAAAGAGTTTGTTTTTGTTCTCAACGATAAAAAATAAAAATTTGGGGATTTATCGTGTTTCGAAATATTTCAGAAGTTAAGTTGGACTTTATATATATGGGGATTATTATATGGATCACCCACACACACTTCAGTCAAGATTAAACACGGTATGGTTAAACGATTAATACTGTTCTAGTGTTTATTTATAAAGGAATCTTAAATTTAGTTCTTAAGCTTATTGTACATATAGATTTTCACACACACGTACTTGCGGACAACGACTCGGCACGACTTACTTTTTGAACAGTTCACGACAACTTAAACTCAACTGAATTTTGGCTGGTTTGTCTTTGTTCGTATTTCGTCAAAAGTTCGTCCAGTTAAAGGGTTGCGTGTCATTGTGTTCTTTTGTCAGCGTTGTATTGTCGACCACTTCTAGTCCGGTGTTCGGATCCCACATTCGGCCCTCCTGACTCATCATTCGGCTCGAATGATGTCCCGCTATATAATTCTATTGGTCGCTCCCACCGCTTCATATATTCAGCAACAGTTGAGGTGTGTCCAGGACCCTCATGATCGCCAACCTTTCGCACCTCATATCTAGCGTGCGGTAACACTTTCGTAATTTTGTATGGACCTAAATACTTCGGCTTCAACTTAAGCCCTGCACCATATTGAGTCCGCTTAATTGCTACTAAGTCATTCACTTGGTACTTGGTCTCTTGTTTCCGCTTCCCGTTAAAGTTACGCCGATTTTCTTGCTGAATCTTACTAATATTCTCTTGCGCCTCTTTGCGCAGGCATTCTCTTTCTCGATCAAACTCTACCATAGCTTCTTCCTCCATGAACTCTTTCAATTCTGGTACCACACTCAGTCTCATTTCCATACCTGTCAACAACCTAAAAGGTGAGACTTTCGTACTCCTAGGTGGGGTGTAGTTAATCGCTTGCTGCACCCTATCTAACTGTTTGTACCACTGGGCTGGGTTTTCAACACATAACTTAGATAACATTGGTATCACGATTTTGTGGATACGCTCCACCTGGCCATTATCCCTCGGAACTCCTGTAGCTATCATTAAATGTTGTATACCCTCGCTCTCACAATATTCAGAAAACAAATGTGACGTAAATGCAGCGCCTCGATCAGTTATTATGCGTCTCGGATTCCCAAAGATTGCTGCCTGTCGCTTCAGCTTATCTACAACCCCATCTGCTGCAGTGGTTCGCGTTGGGTATAGCCACACAAACTTCGAAAACGCGTCGACGACAACGAAGATATAATTGTACCACTTATTTGTTTCTGCCATCGGCCCTACATGGTCAACATGATACGTTCCTAAAGGCCTATCCTCTTTGCTTATTGGCGTTAAATATCCTTCCTTTTCCCCCGACTTATTCTCAGTAATAATGCAAGCTATGCAACTTTTTACAATACTTGATGCTTTTGCTAACAACTGTGGTATATAAAACGATCTCTCGATTACGTCTTTGGTCCTTTTCGGTGAGAAATGACCTTGATTATGCCCAATTTTTATTATCTCGTCTTCCATCGACACTGGCACAACTATCAATTCCTTAATGGGATCTTTATAGAGCACCCCGTGTTCACGAAGAAGTCTTCATAACTGTCCTTTTCCAGGACTTTAACAACAGCTTTCACCCAAGGGTCCATTAACTGCGCCTGGCGCAATCTGTGCTGTAGGGAGTCCTCTAACATCAAACAACAAACTCGACTCAACGCGTCTACATGTCTCATCTTACTTCCGCTTCTGTGTTCTATCTGATAGTTGAAATCTTGCAAAAGTAACGCCCATCGGGAAACTCTTAATGGAATGTCCCTTTTTCGCATCGTCATAGCGAACGCGTTACAATCTGTCACTATCTTGAAGCTTATGCCTAACAAATAGACCCTCCACTTTTTCAAAGCTGCTACAATGGCAAGTACCTCCAGCTCGTATGAATGGTACTTCTCTTCAGCTGGCGTTGTCTTGCGGCTCATATACTGTATGGGATGGAAAAGTTGATCGTCAGAGTCCTTTTGAAGAAGAACACCTCCATAACCGTGCATGGATGTATCCGTATGCACCTCTGTCAAAGCTTTTGGGTTATACAACCGCAAAACTGGGGCATTCACTAATGCTCCTTTAAGCTGTTGAAAAGCTGCTAGCTGTTCGGCACCAAGTAAAAACTGAGCATCTTTGCGTAAGAGATCTGATAGAGGTTTTGCAATCTTTGCATAGCTCTCAATGAATTCGCCGAAAATAAGAAGTCAACCCAAGGAAACGCTGTACCGCCTTTCGATCATGGGGAATAGGAAAAGTTTCAACCGCCTTAGTCTTCGCTTCTGACGGTTTTATAGTTCCATCTTCTAATATATACCCCAAAAAATCGACTTTCCTCTTGAGAAATTGACATTTACTCCACTTTATTCGTAAGTTAGACTCGGCTGCTCTAACCAAAACACGTTCAAGCTTCTGGATGCCCTGACCTATGTCCTTAGCGGGTATAACAAGGTCATCCATGTAAGCAATGACCGTTCCCTCTTCCACCAAGTCCCTCAAAACCGCAAAAATATATTTCGAAAATACAGCAGGCGAGTTCGATATCCCAAAGGGTACATACCGAAACTCATAATGCCCGTTATGAGTTACAAACGCAGTGTACTTCCTGGAATTTGCCTCCACAGGTACATGGAAGAACCCGTTTGCCAAATCTAAGGTCGTGAAGACCTTCGCTCCTTGCAGCCTCTCAATTACATCATCTAATAATGGCATTGGAAAGTGGTCCCTCACTATCTTGCTGTTTATACGCCTATAGTCACAGCAAAGACGTTTTGTTCCGTCCTTTTTGGCAACAAGTACAATGGGCGACGCGTACTCTGATGTGCTCGGTTGGATAATTCCCTCCTGAAGCCACTTCCCTACCTTTTCCTCTACCACTTCCTTGTCCGCATATGATATACGTCTAGGCCCTTCGTAAACAGGATAATCGTCCGTCAACATAATTTTCATTTCAATAGGTGACTCCTTGCTTCTTACTGGGGCATAGTTTTTAATCAATGCTTCTACTGCATTCGCTTCTGACAATTGAAGGTGGGATAAGTCTATATCAGGCTCTCTAGCCTTTTCAACTACGGCCACAGCGCACAACTCTTTGAATTCTGCCTCAATATCTCCATACCATCCTTCAGCCTCATTCGAATCTAAGCAACTTTTGGCCACAACTGCACCCAACCCCTTTTCCGCTGTCTGATTTGCCTCAGACTTCTCAATTTTCGCCCTGAACTCAACCGAACCTTCTGACACAACCAAGTCAACCAACTTTAATATACTGACACCAATTACTGCTGAGTATCGCATGTCACATTCTCGAGTCACATGAAACGTGATGTCAAGTTCTATACCATCGACAACTACCAGAATTTTGAAGCTACCTAGTGTCGTTAATTTAGCGTTTCCGACACCTACCATGTGTCGTTTGTCATTGCTCAATACGATGTCATCATCTAACAACAACAAAATATCGCGGCGAATTAAGCAAAGATCACATCCGGTATCGATTAAAGCGAAAAATGTTGTACCCCCAAAGGTTATATCCCTAAAAATGCATCCTCCGGTTTCATCGACCTGCTTCCTTTGGTTACTCAATGTATTCACATTGCCTTTCTCTCTTTTAACCTCAACCTGTTGCCGTTGACAATCTATAGCGCGATGCCCTGGCTGACCACATTTGAAACATTTAATTTGATTTTGGCGACAATCTTTTGCGATATGCGAGGCATCTCCGCACTTGAAACAACGTCTTATATGATCTTTATTGTTATTCAGATTAGTAAACGATTTGGTCCCTTCACCTGAACGACCTGAACCTGAACTATTTACCTGCTGCCGACCTGCTCGCACTTTTTCATATACACTAAGCTGCATCTTAAGCCCTTCAACTGTCTTGGCCTGATATAAGTTACTTTTGTTGGCATTGGAGTCAGGAATGCCCTCGATAAAATATGTCACCAAACTCAACTCATCTAATGTTATCGGCTTTCCGATTTCCATGAGAATGTAAAGATATTCGCGGTAACCCTCATTTGGACATTTGCGGCGGTTTCTAAGCATGCGATGCACTTCAATGGATGAAACAATAATGCCAAACTCTGACTTTAATGCATGCTTTAATGAATTCCAATCTGTAATACCACGTTGGCTCCGAACAAAAATTTTAGCCGCTCCCTTCAACAACTGTTTAGCATATATAAATTTTTGTAAATTGTTCCAGTGAACCGCAGTGGCGTTTTCCTCAAACTCTTCTAACCACTCTTCTACCCCCGGAGAGCTAGAACCATTAAACATTGACAAAGAGTCTTCAATGTCACGCAGTGTAAACGTTGCGCGTTCATTTGTCGGACCCTGGATCACACTTGTCGGGGAAGAACCAACATCATCATACTCAGAAACATCTTCATCTTCATCTTCATCACCGTCAGCAGTTAGACCGAAATGCTGAAGCAGTCTGTCTTGCAAAACTATCTTACGTCCTGTAGTCACCAACCCCAATTCAGTCAGTTACTGTTTCAAACCACTCACATTCAAATTTAAAATTTCACGTCGTTCCATGGTAATCAGTCGTTGTCAGCGATAACAATAAAAATATTAATTTTACTGTGTTATAAAATAATGTTAAACAAGTATGTTCTGAAAATGTTAGTGCATTTAAAAAAAATTGTGTGCTTTCGTTTTCTATTAAAGCTAACAATGGTATAAAATTATACTTTAAATTCAAATTGTTTGGTTATTTTGTATCAAATTCTTCACTTAGTTTTAACAACTGCAATTCATAAAACTCTTAGAATTCACATCAATTGAATTATGCATTCATCAAAATTATCTTCTTTTTTTTTATTTAATTCTACAATTTCAACACAACTTAACTCTTTATTTTAATTTCTCTTGTATTAACTTGAAGATTAGTGACAATTTAATTATTGTTCATATGAAAATACAAAAATGTTGAAATTAACAAGTCTGGCAATTCTTTTGCATTTTATCAATTCTTTAGCTACTACTTTCTACTTATCTGCTTCCCGCAACTCGACGAAATTCTCTCAACTTAGCTGCTCTCCTTATATCGACGCTCACCTCTCCAGCTACTGCCAAGCAACCGTGTTGCAAACCCAAAATAACGAAATATCACCGCGTCCAGCAATATTTTCAAACAGTATGTTTTTGTTATACAGCCACCGCCACACAAACTCTCTGCATACAAGCCTTTTGTACAGAATTCACACTATTCGCTACGTAAACTCGCTGCAGCAAAACGCTTATATTTCGCACTTACAGCCACCGCCGTGCAAAATCTCCTCTCATGCAATTGAATGGAACTCGTTACATTGCCTCTCTCACTTATGTTATGCGATCGCTGCTACACAAGTGCACTGCTCTTTATTCGTTCGCTCTCTCGTTGCTAGTGTCGGTGCCGATTCGTCGCTGATTTCAAATTTCCGCCGTTAGCGTTATGCACAAATTTAGCGTTATATACCCACTTGGCATTATGTACAACTTGCGTTCGTACAATACCACTTCACGAAAAGAATTTTCCAGACTTATAAATTTTTCCTGTGCTGCTTATTGATATTTTAAAGAATATTCAATTTAAGCGTTTTAGATGCGCGTAATGTTTCTTAGCACTGTTCGACAATTTTTCCTTTACCCGGCTGATTTTAGCGTAAGCGTCACTTTTCACGTACCGATTCGATCTTCTTTCTGACACCACTTATGGGGATTATTATATGGATCACCCACACACACTTCAGTCAAGATTAAACACGGCATGGTTAAACGATTAATACTGTTCTAGTGTTTATTTATAAAGGAATCTTAAATTTAGTTCTTAAGCTTATTGTACATATAGATTTTCACACACACGTACTTGCGGACAACGACTCGGCACGACTTACTTTTTGAACAGTTCACGACAACTTAAACTCAACTGAATTTTGGCTGGTTTGTCTTTGTTCGTATTTCGTCAAAAGTTCGTCCAGTTAAAGGGTTGCGTGTCATTGTGTTCTTTTGTCAGCGTTGTATTGTCGACCACTTCTAGTCCGGTGTTCGGATCCCACATATATTTTCTCTTTTTTCACATTTTATATGAAAAAATATTATTGACTTCTCAATCGCTTTAAGAAATTGGCGCAATACAATAATATGAAAGTTATTCCCGTACTTCTCTTGACACACAACGTATTTTGGCAATAGCATTTTTAATAATATGAATAACTTTTACAACAAAATTTTAATAACTTTTAACCGTTTAAAAAATGAGCTAAATCAGTAATACCAACAAAACTTCCGACATATTTCGAATTTCGGAAAAACGTCAAAATTATATTTTTATCGTTGTGAATCAGAAAAACACAATTTCACAACAAAGCTTTCCTTTTGTCAATCAGTAATTAATAAAATTTTGCTTCATAACAATGCAATTTTCGGCACGACAGAAAAATGCACCAGTCGATATAAGTTCACAGATTTATAACGTTACGTTCCCTACAATTTATTTATGAGTTTAGGGCCCTATTTTAGGCTTAAAGGTTGCACCGATCGAAAGCTTATGATCGCCTTGTTAATATATTAAAATGTACTGATTGTTTTGGAAAAATCCGTTTTGTTTAAATAGGGAGCCATTGTAGTGTAAAATTTTAGCAGCTGACTAAGCTCATATCTTTTTGACGTAAAATATGTCTTACGCTAATGCCATGCTGGATTGTTGTTGTTGACATGTTAGCGCTTTACACAAAAGCTTAGTGAATATAAAGTTATAAAGGAATGATTTTCAATTTATTTCTGCCTCATAAAGCGCTCTTGTGTAGGCAGTTATAACTTTTGGGATTTGTTTACTTAGGAAGAAATTAAGCAACAAAACATTCTGGGCAACAGTTACTACTTTGGGATCGGTAGGCAACTGAAAAGCAGATTATTTTGACGAACACAAATGTCGGTATACAATTATCTTATTATTCCCGTCATTTCATATAGCGAAGAAAAGTGGACGATGTCGTAAAAAGATTAGAAGGTGGTTGTACTATTCGAGAGAACTATTTTACGTAAGAGCTATGGTACTCGTGAGGACAAGGGCGACATATACAAACAAGTGAAACGACCAGGTGCAGAAGGACCAGCCTACACTTGGTGTGAATAAGTGGTGCAATTTCGCAAAGAGATTGGATGGTTAACCCGAATGTAAAGCGGTAACGTTTAAAGGTTTGAAGAAAAAATTGTGTATCAAAATGAAGAATATTTTATAAATACATACATAAATACTATATGGAAGCGAGTGCGCGAGAACGTCAAGAAAATATCTTAATTCGACGCAAAATTTCACTTACTTCAAGCTTATACTTTGTTATACAAAAATGAAGTGGGCTGAATCCCACCCATACCACCCAGGATCGACTTACGTAAAGAAATTCATAAGAATTATTTATTACAGATGCATTAAAAGTGTACCAAAACTGAGACTTTATTTTTCATGGAGGAAAGTAGATATGTGATTTAGGATACGTTGCAAAAAATGTTTCTGCAAAAGATACATAAAATAACATAAAATGACGACAAAATATTACACGAAATGCCAACATGTTCGCATTTTATAATTGTACATTGTACATCAAATCGTAATATGACAAAATTCTGGCTGTTTTCATTCAACTGACAACATTTGGCGTCAAATATGGCCCAATGAAAACCAAATGTAATGTTAAACATTTGCGTAGTTGAACCTTCACCATTACTATATCTACGTTTAAAGGGTGTTTTTTAGACATGTGGTTTTCAAGAAAAAGGAAGAACTAGCTTTATTATAAAGATAAGGATTTGCGACAATTTTGTTTATTAACGTACCCATTCAGCCAAAAGTTGGATTCATCGCGATGCGTCGCCCGAACCGGACCATTATTTTTTGCAATAAATTTGCACGATTTGCTAACGTTGTTCCGGAGTAAGTCTGTTCATTATGAAATGACAAACCAAAGTGAGTATATATCAAGTAACAGCTGTCAAAAATACCAACTCCGAAAAGCATTGTCTCATTGAAAACCACACGTCTAAACAAATCACCCTTTAGTTAGTATTAACTAACTAAACATTTTTGTTATACTTTTTTCTTCACATATATAGTTATATTTTCCATTTTATTGTAAATATAAATATTAAGAATTTCAGATTTTGACAATGGCTCCTTTTTAATTACTGAAATATACATATGTATATTTATTTGTTTTTGAAAAAAGGTGTATAAGAAGCTGGCGTTGTTGTTTGCCAATCACGCCCATTTTTGGTGTTGTCGATACCTTTATGAATGGTGGAGTAACTTACTTGACAAGTTTCGTGAAGATATCTTCCTTTTTTGAACTGAAATTAAAATTTGGTCCAAGGGAGGTAGCCCTAGGGGTTGACCGATTTCAACTATTTTTGGAATATTTCTTAACTAGCACACATTTAAATTGTGTGCAAACCAAAACCACTCCTTCTATTTTTCCCAAAAATGTATGGCAAGCAAATTTCAAATCTCAGACGATAAGTGGATTAGACAGTGCTGCAGTTGGTTTACGCATGAAATTGTCGCCAAAAACGTCCTGACATGCGCTGAATTTCACATTTCGGTTTTCGTCTTCGAACACGAAACCGCTACGGTCTGGCATGTACCAGAAATCGAAATCGCCATCGTTTTTAGTTTGAAATCATACAGCTAACAGTATGTGAATTTGAACTGAAATTACTCAAAAATTATTTATTTTACATATCTAATCACTCCAGGTATCCCACATTTGTTATAAAAATGTAAATTCCACACTTTATCTACTTTGGGCTTTCTGTATGTTCTGAAATGTTCAACATATATTTTACAATTTTCGACGATGTGCGAATCCTTTTCGTTGGATCGTTGGAAATCTCCTACAGACACCATAGTAGCTGCTAATTTTAGCTCATTAGGTGTGGACGGAGGCTTTATTGCTTTATTAAAGAATTAATATCGTTGCTAAAATTCTGAAATGTTTTTTATCCTGTTGTATGAAACAAAGCTGCAAGAAGATATCATACGTTAATGTTGATTATACAGCTTTGTAACAGACTCGGGGATACCCAAAGGACTGGAGGGGTTTCTTAGAATACGCTAAAGTTTTTCATTACTCTTCTGGTGGTTTTAATTTATTACCCCTAATCTTCTAAATTTAAAAAGTTACATAGGTCCTAAAGTAAAGATCCATATGCATATGGAAAACCAGTGAAGCATATAATTGTAGTATTTGCCTCTTACTTTTATTGATACAGTAACGAATGCAAATGTATTCACGTTTACTTCATTATTCCGAAGATTTTGAAGTACACAGCATTAAAAAAGACAATTTTAATTCATAAAGTAATTGAGAATTAATTATTTATTAAATTTTTTTAAAATTTTTTGTTCTTGTATAATACTCATTACAAATACTTTTATTTCAATAGCTGCAAATTAGATTTTATATTTTAGATATTTTTGGTACAGATAATAGCGTTTTCCTGGTTATGAATTCACATGTGGTGGTAAAATGATTTTGTCATTTGTAACTCCAAAAGGCTATCTCCTTATTCACGCAAAAGTCAGTATCTGCACTTATTTTTTCTCTTTTTAGTGAGGATGAGTTTTTACCTAAATTACGTATGAACCAATGCTAACAGCATCAATTGATGAATATTATTCTAAATTTTATTGATCTCTGAATTGGGTTTGTATCTCAAAGACGTTGACATCATTATGCATAGTTGGCATGCAAATAACTGTTTTTCTTGTAGCCATTAAATGCTGTTGAAAACTGAAAATCTCATGCGACTTGTTCGGCACAAATTCTAGAGGAATACACCTTTTGTGTTTGCGTAATGTACTTTTAAATCCTTACCTTTCGTAAAATAGTGTCGGAAAACATTGAAAACAGACAACTTATGTTGGGTCAAACTTATGAAAACCCTTCAGCACCCTGTATCTTAAAATCTGGACGTGATGGAAACATTTGTATTTAAATTGTTCGCTTTTATTTAACTTGAAATATCTTTTGCATTTTATGACCAATATAGGCTCTTTTATACACCACATTTTTGTAATGAACTCTCTTTCAACAAAAACATGAATTTTTCGAAAATGTTCTTATTTTTTAATTTAGCGCCCAGTAACCGAAATAGAACTATTCCGATTTACATAAAAGACATGTCCGCGTATGGAGGCTGAATGGACCTTTAAAGCTTTACCCAAGGAAGATTAGGTGTATTTGCTATTCTGGACTTTTCTGCCAATAACTGCAAAAGACCTTGGACAACAGTGTTTTTGCCTACATTTCGAAAATGTCTCTTTGGAAAAATAAATGAAGCTCAGTTTCCTGTCGTCTTCAAATCTTCCCTAATTTGTCGCGTCAAGCGTCAACGAACTGTCAACATTTCTCACGCCCAAACAATTTATATGGAGCATCCCATAATAACGTAGCGCTATTGCCGAGCAAATGTAATTTTCAATTTTAGTAGCGGCTTACGTCCTGAAGTTGAGTGCGGAAAACCGAAGTGGTGGCGCGCTGTCACTCGTTGGCGTTATAAAACGCAACGCTTGAAGCCCCAATTTTGGTTCATAGTTAGACGCCAAATACACAAAAATTCAAATTGGTGCGAATAAGAATCTTTGCATACAGGACTAAAAAAAACTGTGCAATCTTAAACTCACACGACACAAATCCTTGTGGAAATAGGTAATTGGCGTAAGTAAATTTGTGTTATTCATTTGGCTCTTATACATGCATATACAAAAACGATTCAGCGAATTCTGATTCAGCCTGCAATCTGTTTTAACCAAAGCAACATTGCGTTCGCCTGCTGAATGGGTTTTCTTCGAAGTATAGAGAACGCGTACCACGTTTTGTGTAGGAAATTTACAAAAAAATATAACAATATCTCTTTTTTAATGTTCTGCTTTAAAACACTATAATAGTCTGCACAGCCTATAACATTGCTCCTATTGTTATATTTTTAACAATAGGGATTAAATAATATAATCCCGAAGAGCCCCGGATCAGTAAAATGTCCAAAATTGGCATCCCTAGTCTGGTTGAAATTACTACAAGATCCCTATATCTCTCATAGTATAAGTTAGTTGCTGAGCTATGTTATGACAAGTATTCAAATGAGCGTAACTTTGTTGTAAAAACTAATATTAGAGTTATAGTATTATTGGCATTCATTAACAACGACAAAGTATAATAAGTACACAATTCACCGGTGTTGCCGGTTTAGATGCAGCTTGGAAGTTTTTTCATTTGTTAATGAATAGCTTTTAAGAATTTTGTACGAATTGTCATCAATAAAAACGTTTAAGAAATGAATGATGAATTAGAAATTGGTAAACATGGTCAAGGCGCTTTTAAAATAGGACAATTTATCTCCCAGATTGTCAGACAATGTGAGTATTTCAAATTAGTATTTCATTAAAATTTATATGCTTTAATTTTTTCATAACTGAATAACTGTAAATTGCAAATATCTCGAAAAGTTTACTAAATTTTCGGAATCAGGGAGCGATTGAACATAAATGTAGGATAGAGGCATCTGGTGCGCAAAAAAAGTTTTAACTATATGTAGTCCAGTGTTATTTTTACTTTACAAATTTTATGCTGAACAGACATTTGCTGCCATTTTGATAAATCACGGAATTTTCTGACAAGGTGAAGACTTTTGTACCACCCTGCATATATTGACTTTTTGAGTGCATTACGCGAATATCGATTTGACTATTGATCATCTCTACCAATCATTATGGAATTATCAATAAGTTCAACTTACGAAAACTATTATCACATGACAGCTTAAATTATTTAATTTCATGTAAATTATTTCGCATAAATCAAGTGCGTTCCTACAGGGTTGCTTAGTTGTTTGATCGAAGGAAAAAATGTGGAAGATTGTATTAATCTAACTAGCATATAAGTATACTGCAGTTATTATTTCAGCTGTTACACACTATAAATTATACCGGAGAGTCTGTTGCAAAATTATATCCAAGATATGTAAATGCAGTTAAATGTTTAATATTTGGGTTTCCCGCGTATTTTATGTATTCATGTCCAACTTGCTTAAATTGAAATTTCCCTTTTTAAATTGTAATGGCAATATGGCATTTGCGCATCACAATTCACAAAAATATGCTAGTTCAAGATCACTTGCACTGGATTGGGATAACCCTTATTATTGATGAAACCAGTATTTTCGTTAAGGTGGCCATATTTGAGAAGAGTCTTTATTTATTATATTCACAAAATTGAGTGACGAAGTTGAACATTCAGAATCAACGTTTACTTCAAGGGTTAAAAATTTGACATAACATGACTGCCGAATGACAACGTTGTATGTATTAGACACAATTTATTCATACACTTTGGAAAAAACTAATTGTCAAAATCTTTAATTAAAAAAGGGTATTTATTCAAACCAAGTGCATACCTTCAGTGTACTAAATATTTTCTTGGAGATATTACAATCTAGTTGCAAATTCTGCTTTTTATTCATAACAGGCATTGTTAAAATTTTTATTTTATTGAACATTCCGGAATAACTTGACGCCTTAATTTTGTCTTGCAATAAGCATACTTTGATTTGATTGTTCAAATTTTGAAATAAGTTTATACATTGTTTATAAGCAAGAACCAAATTTTAAATAACATATTTGAAAGTTAACTAATATTAATATGTATGTATGTACGTATGTACATTAGACCAGCCTGGTTTTCTCTGCCGCCAAATACGTATGTTCAGCTCTATTAAATAAAAAATTCAAGAAAATTGTTTTTTTAAGTATTCGTTTTATTTTGTATACCTTAGTTTAATCACGTTTTATTTTAAGTTCATGGGGCGAAACCTATATGGACTTACAATATTTGATTGAAATTAATACCCCTACCACGGTTTACAACACATGCATGTTGTGTAGTCTTGAAAACCACACAACATCAATTTTATTTGGTACTATAGTCTACAGCAGTTTCATGTTGTCTAGTAATGAGTATTGTCAACATTCAAATTTGAAAGACTGTGACAGTTGTTTTTCAACAAAAAATGAAAACCAAAAATTAAAACAAAAAAATTTTGATTCTTGTGAAATTTAATGGATTTCGGTATTACGGCTTTATTTTTGGAAGAGGAGGAGACATCCAATCCAATGGAGCTTCCTAATGCGAAGTAAGTAATGTGTATTTTGCGAAAATATTTACAATTTGATAAAATTAACATATATTCCAGATTTATTAGTTACTTCCGTCTAAATAAAGATGCCTTCAGCTATCTTTTGAACGAGACGGAAAGTCACGACGAGCTTCGGCTATTCCTCCAATTATAAAATTGTGTGCTGCATTGAGATTTTTCGCCGATGGAAGCTACCAGAAGTGCGGTGGAAACGACTTCAATGCTGGATTAGCACAGCAAACTATGTCGGTTGTTTTGGCGGAAGTATTAACCATTATGGAAAGCCATATTTGTCGAAAATGGATAAAAAGCAGAATGACAGAGGAGGAGCAGAATGATGCTAAATTTGCCACTTTCTCTCAATGTGGTTTCCCTGGAGTTATCGGCTTTATCGATGGTACCCATGTGCGTACAATATCACCACGTAAGGAACTTCAACATCTTTACCTTAACAGAAAGGGTTATTACAGCATCAATGTGATGATCGTAAGCAGTGTACTATATATAATATGATATAATAATTTAAAAAAAATTACATAAACTTTTCAGTATTGTGATCATCACTTGAATGTCAGATGTGTGGACGCTAGATACCCTGGGGCAAATCACGATTCCCTAATATGGAATTTGAGTGATTTGAAACCCTACCTTATGCAAAATTTAACAAGGAATACTTGGATTCTAGGTAAAATATATAATGCCTTTCTAGAGCATTTTTTTTAATTTAATATTTATATGTTTTCAGGCGACGCTGGCTACCCTTTGGAAACCATTTTGATGACACCATACAGAAGCGCTATTGCTGGTTCATCACAAGCCAAATTCAATACAGTCCATGCGAAAGCAAGAAATGCTGTAGAAAGGGCGATTGGTGTACTGAAGAGTAAATATAGGTGCTTGCTTTCTGTAAGAGCCCTACACTTCTCCCCGAAGAAAGCAACACAAATTATAAATGCCTGCTGCGCCTTACATAATATTAGCCAACACTTTAAAGTGGAGTTCAATGCTGACTTGCATAACACTGAACCGGAAGAGAACTTTAATTTAGGGGAAGTGCTGACAGAACAAAGCAACAGAAGAGAGGCAGAGAATATCCGAAATAATATACTAGTTTCATTAGCTTAGTTAAACTTTTTATTTATAAACTTCATATTCAATAAAAATAAATCACATATGTATTTCATTTTGTTAATTATATTAAAAAAAATATCACTTCATGTAACTATTCAGTCAATACTAATAAGCGCAAGTTTTTGTCTTTCATACTGCATTTTTAATTCTCTCAGCTGCATTTTTTGACTCACATCCTTTTGATAAAGCTCAAATTTTTGTTCCTTTATTTTAAGCAGTTTCAGGTTTGTTTCCTTTATATCATTGAAAACTGATAGCAGCTGTGTTTGGTTTTTCAAAATTTCTTCCAATTTTACCTCTCGCTTTTCTTCAAATTAACGCTTGCGGCCGGTTCTGCATTCCAAGGGTGTCGACGTCATGTTTACACGTATTGGCCGCGTATCTTTTTCGGCCTCGTCAACATCAATCGATGGAGACTCAGCAATGTCTACACCGAAAGAATTTCTAATAGGACGAACGGCACTGTTCAATGAAATTAACTCCATAACCCTTTGTTCGTTTGGGTTCAAGCTTACCTCTTGGGATGGTCCACCACCAGTCGCCGAAAAATTTTGTTTGTTGGCGGCAAGCTTGCGCTTTAGGTTTGCCTTATAGTGTGTCCATACCTATTGAACAGAAATTGATGTGAAAATTATTTACTTCATTATTGTGTTATTAACGTACCCGAGACCATTCATTTCCTGTTCGACTTGGTGGTCCTAGGCTGTTTAGTTGAACAGCAAAAGTCTCCCAAGATTCACCAAGCTGTTTCTTATTTGACCCAAATTGCGGTTTTCCCCTAGCCAAATCTGGATTATTTTCCATCAACCCGATGAGCGTATCGAGCTGTTGCTTTGTTGATTGTTTCCTAACACGAGTATAACAATTTTTAACCAGTACATCAATTATTTTTTTTGCACATTTTATTCATACTTAAAAAATTTTATCCATTTTGCCCCAACGAAAACCGATAAAACAACACATGAGCAGCTGTTGTCTTGTTTTGTCATTTTAACAACACAACAAAAATAGTTTTGTGTTCTATAGTACAGCATGAAGTGCATACACAACAACAGCTGATCGCATAACGTGTTGTGTTGTTTTCGAAAGTACGAAATTTGAAAGTACAACACAACACTGAACGATGTTGTAAACCATGGTAGGGGTATAATTAAAAATTGAAACGTTTCAAAAATATTGTTGTTACTATAGGCTGATATAATTAAAAATATATGTATATAAATGTCCAAATATGTACATACATATAAATGTATGTACAGTATACATATAAATGTATGTACAGTATACATATAAATGTATGTACAGTGTTGAGCATATCAAAGACAACAAAATTCAATGTAATACTTTTTGACATTTATATTCATTAATTTATTTTCAATAATTTTTTATAAAAGTGTAGGCGATTTCATAAGATAAACCATAAAAATAAAAGCTTCAACCTTTTTGGAAATAGCGAATAAATCTCAACTATACCAAAAATGGAGTAATTATTATTATTTTTATAACTGACACCTCAGATTTATATTCCTTAAATCTTGGTTATAGTTGGGTGAAAACCTTGATTCCGCATGGTAAATTAAATGAGTTGAGCTGAGCAATTTAGAAAGTACGTTTTTACCTACTACAAGTGGTTGAAATTCTTTCTTTTTTCTTGTGCATATGTAACTGCAATGGTTTTATTTTTTTAGTTTAAACAAAAATACTTTTCAATTTAAATTCAGTAACTCGAATTAAAAATAATCGCACCACCAGTACGGGCACCAATTATCAAAATTATTGTGAGCGTCAATTTCTTGTTCAATTACATTGTTTTATAGGAGATATATGTAAATCCAAAAAATTCAGAAATAGGGGAGGTTAGTATGCGCCTTCATTTCATTTTTTTTTTAAATTTTTTGTATGGGTAAGGTTTTGTGATGACGGTAATTTAATATTTTTATTTCTATGGTATGACTTCATTAACAATTTCCTATGGCTTAACTGTTAAGTGCGATCATTGCCTTTAAAATTTTATTTTAAAAGTAATTTGTTAGAATTCTTCCACTTTTTTTTAGTTCTTTATTTTAGTAATTGTTTGCAACTTAAAACTAAGAAATAAAAAATCGTAAGTATTCTAAAAAAGCAGTAAAGGCCGAATAGGGTGCAAATTTCAGTAAGTTGTTTCTGGATGAAACATTTACAATACATATGTATGTATGTGCATATATACATGCATGTGTCTGTATGTATGGTATGGCGAACTACAAATGGGGAAAAATTGCAATTTCTCAATGTTAGCACTGTCCCATTGCTATCTTAAAACAGTGTAGGGTATGTATGTACATAGTACATATGTAAATGGAATATGAAATTGGGCCCGTTTCTTTGTAACCTAGTTGCAAAAGAACACTAGGTAGGATAAGAAACAGCGTGTAAAACAACAACACTATCTCGGAAAAATATGCGAGTTAAGTCAGCTCGGTAAACTGATATCCGACCTAAGATGTAGTGTTGGGAATTGAAAAAACTGCGCTATTGTGAGTTAGCCCTAAGAAAAAACATGGAAAATTTAGATATAAGACCTAATGCGTTTTTATTTGCATAGTATTTGTAAATATATAACTACATTAACCTAAAAATTACCGGCACAACTATTTTCCGTTCTGAAATAGCACTGAACAAATAGCATCTGTCATGAAAGAGGCTAACAAGGTTGCGTTTGCAACTAAAGGAAATTTAATCCGAGTTCGAGCGTTATTTTGCAACTCGGGCCCAAAGAAACGAGCCTATTATTCAACTAAGTATATTGTAGTTGGATTTGCCGACATAACGAAAGTGAGCTAGTGGCTCTTGGGCATGCGGTTAGTGAAAAATTGGTTTACTTGCACAATGGTGGAAGTTCCGAAATAACGTGTACAATGTTGACTGTCAATTTAAACGCAACTTCTAGTTTTAAGGTCTTTTTCCAATTTTTTTTTCTTCCAACTACTTTTTAAATTGGTAAATTTTTTAGACTGTCGGCTTTTTTCCGACTATGCGGACTTAAACGCCTATTGCAAAGGTACACACGTTTAAGTTTATGTATGAATGTATGTACATATGTATGTACATACATATGTATTTATGTACATACATACATAGCACATGAGTGCATTCTTAATGTGACTTACTTGAAAATACACGGATGTATATACATACATATGTATGTACTTATGTACATATATATGTATATACTAAGGTATGTATGCACATGTAAATATGCAAGACCATATATGATTGTGCATACATACATAGATAAGTATTTTCATACATACATATGTACATATGTACTTTGGGTGCACAGTTTAACTTTCCTCAAAAAGTTAATTCATTTTTTAACCCCCGCGATGAATTGCGTAAAACTACAATTTTGTTTCACTTTCCTTTGAATATACAATATTCCATTTTCTATGTTCCACTTACCATATTCCATTTTCGCTCTCATTGCTTTTCCAGCGGAAGTATAATCTCCTTTGTTACAGAATTCTCTGGAAATGCCTGGCTGAATAACTGAGTAGAGGTTAATATACTCTCACTCTCAAAAGCTTTTAGTTTTAGAGTCTAAAATGTTTCGCACAATTTTTCAATTGCGTAGTGTCACAGCTTTTGGTGCTGAATTCCAAATCAAATACATGTATTTTACTTGTGCTCTGTAGAGAAAATATCAGAACACAAAAAATCAGTTTCCTTAGAAAAAATCCATGTGCCGCTTTTCGCGAGATGTGTACCTCATACATATGTAACTACTTACATATGTACATATATACGTTTGAAGATACACTTGTGAGAGGCTAAGGGTTGGTCGCTGGTAGTTTCTACATTCGTATTGTCGAATAGATAAATGGAGCAGATGTATGTAGACCTTGCTTAACACGTGCTATGTTAGTTGGCGGTTCAACAAAGTTGTGTGGGTGTGAATGCCTCTTGAAGTTATTTCATTGAAAAATTTAAGTTCTACTTCGAATTTCTTTGCATAAACTTCCAGCATATATGTACATACATATGTATGTATGTATGTACATACATATGTACATATGTATGTGCACCCTAAGCATAAATGCACACGATATATGTAATTCATAAAATAAAAGTGACTAGTTTTACTTTGAAACTATTTAATTATATTGAGAGTAACAAAATATGTATGTACATACATATGTATACATATGTATACATTTTTAAAGTTGAAATCACCCTGGAACAGACTCAAACCAACGTTTTCAGATTGCAAGTTGAAGTTCTCACGTTGCATTAGGTTGTCGGGTGATTATTTATTATTTTCAACTTTGAAACTTCCACAGTCAAATGTCTCTGAGTCGTTGTCACTGTCGAATAATTTCCGCCATAAACTACATATATACATAAGTACATACATATGTACTATGTATGTATAATGTTTTTTTGGTTAGTTTAGCTCTTAGCCGCAGAGGTCTAACTAGCATACAAACATATAACTTAAGTACAGTAATTTTACCAGAACACAATGTTCGGCAAGTGTTAAAGAATACCGAATTACATCGTTGCCGAACTTGGTGTGAAATATTTTGAGATTTTTTACGCGTTTTATTTGCAACCCCAACACAGCTCATTTTAAATCGCCACCAAAAAGAATTTTGAGCTATTCGAAATTTGAAGTGGCTCATGCGAGTAAAGGAAACTTACCATTGGGTTGAACATTCATGTGCTTAACTCGAATAACCCCAGCGTGTCCACATGGCCCCACAAGTACTAGTAGACATTGTATTCAACAAGAAAATCGGTCTTCCGACGAATTTTTTGCTAACTAGTCGTTTTCCATAGAAATACAAATTTGCGAAGCTGACTACATTTTAAATCTTTCATAAAGTGTCTTTGCTTCGCTGTGAGTGGTTGTGAAAAAGTGTAAAGAAAAAAATATGGAAAAACGCCAATTTTGATAGCAACAAAAGGTATGTATGTAAGTAAGCTAATATTTTTTAATATATTTATTTAGCTATGCGTAGAAATCCGTTCGAACATATTTCAGGATACACTGCAACAGGTACGATCCACGAAAATCGGATTCCCAAAAGATGCCCCATTGAACATACAAAAGGTACCTACTAAAACAAAGAAACGCGTTCATATTGACTATATTGCATCGCCCACTTATGTATGTCATTAATCCGATAACAAATGCTCTTCGATACTCGCAGCAGCAAAAATATACCTATTGACGTTCCACGGCCGTTAGTTATCCGGGAATACAATAAATATATGAGCGGAGTGGATCGCATGGATCAAAATGTGGGCCTGGTCGCATGGTATAAAAGGAAATAAATGGTGAGGTAGTATTTTTACGTGGTTCGTTGACATATCAGTTCAAAATACTAGATGGCAGCTACATTGTGCAGCTCCCCCAGAAATGTCAAAGGTGGGTTTCGGCGGCAAATTGCCATTTATTTCTGAAAACCCTGTATCAAGCAGGTTTCGAAAAAGATCTTTAGAAGAAACAGCTGAAGAGACACTTATACATATACATACATATGATGGGTTAAATCATTTCGTTCGTCCGCTCAAAAAATGATACGAAGTACTGATTTGTGACTTTTGTTGGCTGAACTGAGTGCTCAAAATATAATGTTAGGGTTTTTTTCGTATTTTATAAAATTCCATACAAAAATTCATAATTGACCTTATAAATGTATTTGAACATGTAAAATTTCTGTTGTATGTATATTTTTTATATGAAAATGAAGCAATCAATAATCAATTACATTATATTATATTTGGGTCACAGTCTGCTAGAAAAGTGATTAAAATAACCAATAAAGTTATATTTATGCTAGTTACTGCGTTTCCTTTTATTGTACACCAAAATCTTCGTCCATGAACTGTTAGAAATAGTTGGCATAGTTGCGCGCAAGATATTGTTTTGGGCAGCACTCAAAATTATGTAAGTATATTAGATAGCGACTGAAAAAAAATAAATTTCCACTTAATTAGTTGCGTAGTGCGGCATGAACATAGTATGTATGTACATGTCCAGGGTGACCATATGGTTACACCTAGTAAGCATGGGATGTTTAGGAATGATGATTTAAAAAATGGATTTTACCTAAGTGAACATTATACTCGTATCTATAAAAGCAATCTCGAGTCACTTTTCATTAATAATACTAATAATTCGGCGCTTACACCATATAGCTTGATGTTTGACCGATTTGTGGTGTGTGTCTTGATGTTGTAACACAAATGATAAATTTTTGTGAGAAGTGTTTTTCATGGCAGAAATACACTCTGCGTTTGACATTGCCTGCTGAGGGTCGACCGCTATTAGAAGAAACTTTTACAATAAGATTTGAACCCAGGAGCCACCGAACTTATTATTATATAATGCTGGTTCCAAGATAAACAATTTTTTTTACTTTGTCAAAATTGTAACTGTCTACATTGACGCGGGAGCCAATATACGAATGCAACGACTGTTTATTTTTCGCTTCGCTTCCTTATTCAGCTTGGTAAAGGCAGAATGAACGGCGGGGTTGTTGAGAATGATGTCGATGTTATCGGCAAATGCCCGAAGTTGCACACTCTTATAAAACATGGCGCCTGACTGGTTTAATTCTGCGGCTCAAATTATCTTACCAATAAAAATTAGTGATTAATAAATATTAATGACGTTTTATAAATTATAACTTGAAAACTGATTAAATGCAACGGGACAATGACACCAACACAGCGCGCAGGCCAAAACGACAGGGCTGGACTGATTATGTCACTCATTTTTGAGAGTATATTTTTGAATCTAAAAATAACATGCTGCATATCGAGCTTTTTTTAGTTATATAGATATGTACATACATATGTATATACTATTACTTCTGTAATAAAACAGAATACACGTTTCTTTTAACACACCTTTCAAGACGTGTAAGTTGCATCAGTAATTCAACATTTTAATGCATGGCGAAATTTGTTTGGAACAAATAGCCTTCGGTTTGCAATTTATCGTATTTTTTTAACGCAACCCTCTTACAACATATACAGTTTTACAGGTATCAACAGAGAAGGTTCTTATAACACTGTCACCCTAAACTTTCCAGCGATGGAACCAGGGTGGATAGAATGCAAGCGACGTCGAGATACCGCCTTGATCCACTAGTTAGGTCTTAGCTATTTTGACAACTTCCGTATCGTAATATAGCCAGATCAGTCACTTTTTTTCTGCCACGTGGTGTTTGTTATTATAGGTAAATTCGAAGAAAAATTAAGCTTTGCATATATTCCACACTAGATACTTCCCTTTTCCTTTTTATTTCAAATATCATATTCTATGTATGTATGTTGCATCCTTTAAGATATTCACATAAACAAAATACTGTTGTTATATTTGAAGATATTCACTTACACAAAATCAAAAGGTAAAAAATTTAATGCCATTTGTAGAATTTTTTCCAATGCGATTAATAATGTGCCTAGGGCATATATAAGGAATTTAGAAAACTCTAAAATCACATTAGATAATTTTGAAATAATCCGTTTCTTATAATAAAATTGATACACATAAGTATGTAAATGCATTAATGTTGTTAATTATATACTTATACAAACGTGAATACATATTACACATACATATATGTATATATATATAAATATAAACACATTAAATATGTTTTAATCGTAAGTTCAATTAGAGATTGATTTAAAGGTTATTGAATTAAAGCGTTATTAATAGGAAAGAATGTCAGCTCTGTATCTTATTTAAATTTGTAATTATGTTGTTATTTACCATTTTCTCTGCTGACATCTTTATTATTACGTCATAGCAAAATTGCTATCGCGAATTTCGCTTCAACCACCGCAGTCTTGCATTCTATCTTTCATATAATAGGCTAAGTGCGAGTTCAACTCTGCTTGTCGTTTAAACAAAGTTTAGAGCAGAATGATAATTCTTAGCTAGAGACACAATAACCTCTAATGTGAAGTGGAGCACTGAGGCATTAAAGTTTTCTTGATGATGATGATAAGTTGGTTTGGGAGGGTATGTGAATAGGTGTTTGGTATCGTGCGGACATGTGTTTGGTATGTCGGGGTTGATTCTGGATAGGCAGTTGTTAAGTCTACAGGTAGCTCCCCATTTGGCTGACACCCAGCAAGGAACTACCTGCGGAGCATGAGGTTGTGCTGCTTAACACGGAACACATTCACCTCTTGGTGTAGGTTTTCCTCGGGCGGCATCAGCATGCACCCCGTCACCGTGCATATTGTGGCGTTCCGGCAGGTCTGCAGCTTCATCCACTATCGCCTTGTTTGTTGCCAACAACGTTTCTTTGTCTTTGCCCCAAGTGCTGCCGGCGAGCGACTAGTTTCATACCTTATGTTTTACTAAAGGTTCTCCGGCACTGTTCAACTTTGCAAGTAATTATTTATCAAGAGTTATGTATATCCAGATATGTATTTGGGCCCACCTTATAATTGTTTATTTCACACCATGCCTTCTGGTTGCTGAGCAAATATAGTCAAAGAGAGCAAGGTCAAAATCCCACTTAGCATCTGCAAACACTTCCAAAGTATATTCTCCTGCTTCCAGCCAGACTTCGATCTTTGTTAAAAGGTCATGTAGAGCTGATTCATGGGATTTTTCGCTCTGGTATACATGTTGATTAATACTTTGATCTGATATATTTTGCGGCCGTGCGCTCCGGGCTCTTCAGCATGAAAGATTCCAGACTGATTGGCCCCATGCTGTTTGCTACTGTGTAATAATCTATTCACGGATTGGGAATGAACACTCCCATAATTATCTCCAAAGCATAGGAATATTACCAAAAGTCAGATAAACTCTGAAGCTTCTTATCAAGGCCCTAATAAAGAGTTTAACTTTTTTTCAAAATGGTATACAGTTTGATCCATAGTACATACGCACATATCATTTATCTGCAATGAATAGTTGCGGATATAAGACGAGTTTCTCTTCGACGAGGGCGTGGCGCTGCCCACTTGTCCCATACATCCTATGTTGAGCCCGAACGCCACACAAACTCACTGTAATAATTTCATAAAGATCGGTTGAGCACTTTGGGCCCGATCTTAGATTCTCCCTTACTTGTTGATATAAACGTTTTTTTATTTATTTATTTATTTATTTAATACAGTCTACAGAACTTAATTCTTACAGACTAATTAAAACTAATTAAACTAGTTAATTGAATAGCAAAAATAAATTCATTTTAAACTTATTTATATCTAAAGCAAAGTCAATATTTCTAGAAAAGGTATTACAAAGCCTAACACACCCAGCAATTGGTTCATTATCACCGTAAGTAGTAAAGTGTGGTTCAGTTTCAAACAACCGATTATTCCTTAAGTTTCGTGGTGGAATATATATTTTGAGTAAATTTGCAAGGCACGCACAGTTAATGCGGCCATTAATAATATTATATATAAAAATTATCGAGAAATACGTTCTTCGGTCATGCAAGGACTGCAAACCTAGTAATTTACGTCTCCCAACATAAGAGGGAAGGTAACTATTCCACGGTAACTTGTACAAAGCAAACTTTGTAAAAATTTTTTGAACGCGTTCTATTTTTTGCGAATGTATGTCGTAATAGGGACTCCATATCAGAGAGCAATATTCGAGGCGACTCCTGACTAGTGAAATATAGAGTGATTTCAAAGTAAATGGATCTTTAAACTCTCTAGTGTTCCTTCTGATAAACCCTAACATTGCAAAAGATTTAGACACGATATAGTCGATGTGTTTCGAAAATGTAAGTTTTGAGTCAAAGATAACACCCAAATCTTTCACTTCGTCACACCTAGATATCTTGCAGCTATTTAACTCGTATTCATATATAATGTTATTCATAGTCTTTCTAGAAAATGTAACAACGTAGCACTTATTTATATTCAGATGTAACCGATTTAATGTACACCATTTTACAAGTGCATCGAGATCTTGTTGCATTTTGCAACTGTCTGAGTAGTTCCGTACAATAGAGAAAAGCTTCACATCATCAGCGAACAGTAGACAGTTAGTGAACTTAAAGCATTCCGGCAAGTCGTTAATGAATAGCAAGAACAGGAGTGGCCCACAATGAGTACCCTGCGGTATACCTGAGATTGCGTCGACAATATCACTTGATGTTGCACATCCAATTTTGACAAGGAGTTTCCTACTGGTTAGAAAGCTTGCAAAGAAATCAAGCAGTTTGTCGCCAACGCCATGACACTCCAACTTCTTCAAAAGTACAAAGTGGTTGACTTTATCGAATGCTTTGGAGAAGTCAGTATAGATAACGTCGAGTTGCGTTCGGCTTTCAAAAGCGTTAATTACGTGATTAGCTAACAAGGCTAAGTTCGTACAGGTTGACCTTCCCGGAAAAAACCCATGCTGATATTGAGATATAACACAATTTACATGATCGAATAGCTTAACCTGAATTATATGGTCAAACATCTTAGCCAAAGTGCACTGCTTAACTATAGGTCTGTAGTTACATATGTCATTACGGTCACCAGATTTGAAAACTGGGTCGATAGTGCATAGCTTCCATTGACTTAAAAAAATTCCTTTGTTCAAACAATCCTGAAAAAGTAGGGCAATAGGAAACACTATTGAGTTGGAGCAATTTTTAAAAAATAAAGGTGAGAATCCTTCAGAGTCCGACCTTGGGCTAGAATTCAATGAAGAAATTGCCAACATAACATCTTCATTTGACACAGAGAAAGAAGTAATAGTAGGCAAATGTGTGGGTATGAACGTAGGAAGTGGAGAAGTAGCTTGGGTCTCGTAGACTTTCTGGAAAAATTTAGCAAATAAATTACAGGAGTCCAATGTATTCTCGGAGATTACGCCGTTATAATGCAAGCTAGTGGGGAAACCATTTGTTTTCCTTCTGGAGTCGATAAAGTGCCAGAAACTCGATGGATTGGATTTTAGCTTAAGTTCGACATTATACATATAATGTCTAAATAAAAAGCTATGGAGACAATCGAAGTCCTTTCTTAAACGGGAGAAATTTAGACGATCAGTCTCAGAATTACTTCTCTTAAATTTCTTTAAGGCCTTATTTTTCATGTTTTTTAAATTACTAAGTTTAAAGTTAAACCAAGGTGGTTTATTACGGGTCATGGGTCTTTTACAAGGAAAAAAATGAGAGATAGCCAAATTAAGGTTTTCGCGGAAAATCTCATATGAAACAGTTGGACAATCCGAATTACTTAAAAATGCCCAATCAATAGAGTTTAAATAGTTATTTATCGCCACGTAGTCCGCCTTAGAGTAGTAGTTTTATTTTGTAATTTCCTATTTTATAACTTCTGTTGACACATCTTTAAAATTGAGATTGTGTAAGATGTAAACAATTCAAACAGGAAAGAATATAATCTAATAACAATCGTTCGACATTTTTGACTCGAGCGCAAGAGACTTATGAATATATTAAAGAGCAATCTACGAACAGGCACCACAACGGAATCAGGTGATACATAAGTAGTAATTTGCTCAAAAAATGTTCTTATGCAATGTATTATATTGTCATAATACTTACTTATATTAAATATGAAATAATTTAGCACAATTCTCAAAAATGTTCTTTTAGGAGGCGTATCGGCGTTGGGTATGTAGTACTTTGGTGCCATATTTTGCTGAGGATAGCGACATTTCCGTATCCCCAAGCATGAACAATAACAATAATCGTAACAACATCAAAAACGACAAGCGAACTAACAACACAAGCACAAACAATAGTGATAAATCGATAATTAATGACGTAACCAGCACTAAAACCGGTCGATTATTTCCCTATGAAATAAAAAATAATAAATTACAGAGTGTTGTAGTTTCCAGTGAGGCGGCAAAGCAACGATCCAAGCGCCAACTCGGCCAAAATGTAACAATTTCAAATTCTTCCCTGCATGAAACAAACGTAACACATAATACCAAGACATCAGCGGCTTTGAAGCGAAGAAAACGCAACATGGTTGAGAAATCCAACTGGTACCAGCAACAGCAGCAAGAATGGCAGCAGGGGCAACAAAAGCATTCAAAACAATCGAAAGAATCCAATTTCTTCATATCGACTGCCATTAATGCGGATCCATGTAGTGAGGATCCAGTGATATCAAAAATAATTAAACGGTGAGTCAAAATCGCTCGGGTGTGCCAAATGTGTTATATTTAATTGACACCCAAAGAGCTTCGTCCACTTAATATTACTTTTTGAATTTTGATTCATATGTGAACATGCCGAATACATACATATAAGGTGAAGTTATTAAAGCAGCTGATGTTTTCTTCTTCCGTCATATTTGTAAATTTCCTTTCCCCATGAAGTCCTGAAAAATAATGGATTCCATTTCTCTATTATTTTTATCATGACATTTTTAAATTGAAAAATATGTGTGAGTGCGTTATGACACCACCTTGTATGAATTCGCTTTGGCAAACAATTTACATTGTAGTTAGGTTGTCAGGTATCCCATAGAAAAAACGTTTCCTGTATTCTGAAAAATCCCTACAATACATCTCATTTTGATCACATGCATAAGGTCTGCAAATTATTAACTTTTTAATGTAACATGTGTTAGGAGACAATAGTTTTAATCCACTGGTTTCAAAGTGGTTTCTGATCATTAAAACTTAGCAACATATAATTTACTTCATTACAATAAAACCGCATACATTTTGGTTACGTTTATGTTTACTTATGTATATTTACCGCGTTACAAATTGATAATGCGAAATATTGAGCTGATTAAGCAATTTCGATCGCGTAAGACAAAAGCCTTAACTTTTGTGAATATGTAAGAAAGAGACTCTGTTTCATAAATTCGAAATTAGGTAGCTGAATTTAATTGAAATCGCATAATAACGAAAAACGTGGATTGTACATTGGCAGTGCGTCCGATTGCAAAAGTTATAGACATGCTAACGAGTATCTCGTGATCCAGTGAATTCAGCAATATGAAAAATATGTCGGCGAAAGATTTCCACGTTTGCTCACATTCTCAAACCCAGTCATGTTGCAAGTTCGAATTAAAAACGTGCAAATAGGAATTCACTATAACACACTGGATACCAAGCAGCAACCGAAATATTTCGTTTTCGACTATATTGGATATCCCGAATCGATTACCGTGAAAAGGAAAAACCAGCTAAACCAGTAGAGATTTGTCTTACTTACTTACTTAATTGGCGCTATAATCTTTTGAGAGATTTTGGCCGAGTTTAACAAATTGCGCCAGTCACTCCTTCTTTCTGCTAACGGGCGCCTATTGGAAATACCAAGTGGCGTCAAATACTTTTCCACTTTGTCTTTCCAACGTAGAGGAGGGCGTCCTCTTCGTCTACTACCACCCGCTGGTACCGCGCTGAATTCTTTCAGGGCTGGAGCATTTTCATCCATTCGCACGACATCGTCCGGAGTGTTTTACGTGGGTACCTGCCGACGACGGCCCAACTCCACGGCGCTCAAAAGCACAACGGATCAAGTTAATGCGTTGATCAGCGCCCCAAGATGCGCAAGCATTCTCGGAACCAATTGGCAGTGTGGAATGGACACACTAACCACCTTGGTAGGGTTCGAGGCCTATCTAACACCTCTGCCGTACTATGGGTCCGGCACCCGGTTGCGATGCAACTCCACATTGAACTTTGACACAAGGTCAAGCTCTACCCGCATTTGGGTATTGAACCACAGCCACCACGATACTCCCCTAGGGGCCGTACCCAACGAACAGGCCAGAGCGAACTCTGGGGGCTCCTGTTCCCCGTGGTACCAGATTTAAGTCTCCGGTCGGACTTCGTGGCCGAGGCCACTACCAGTTGAGCTTCCATACAGCTCCGGACTGGTGGCCTGGGGCTGAACCCCATACACCTCGTACCAATTCACTCAGCCTATCACCAATTTCACGACCATATTCATTCACACACACACTCATACACATACCCTTCTCCAACTACTCCAATAATCGTCTTCGCCGCTTGAATACCTCCCTCGCATATGCACCCAACATATCAGCAGTCTGACGAGTGTGCAACACACCACTAACATTCAATCTTCCGTTTGTCCGACTGATGCCCATTACCCCCAGATCCCTAATGTCTGAGTACATCGGGCAATCCGCTATGATGTGGACCCAGTCCTCACTTTGGGCCCCACATGAACATTCCTCCGACGCGGCCAGGTGCCTATCATGCAAAAATGCATTAAGAGGCCCGTGACCGGTCAGGAGAAAGCCCAGGCTGAGGGAAAATCCAAAGTCAGGATTCTGGGTCACAAACGAAACATCCCGGATGTACTCGTATGTCACCCGACCATGAGGACAATTGTCCCAACGGTCCTGCCACTTCCGCACAACACACTCGGCTAGGAGCCTACGGCTCTCTAGATACCCGCCCTGCACATCAGCGTCAGAAATCCACTCATCACGCAGCAACGGTAACCTCATCCCCCTTCTCAACCGGAAGGCAACAGCAAGCTGTATAACCACCAGATCAAGAGGGGGCACACCCATCAACACCTGCAACGCATCAGTCGAAACAGTGCGGCATACAGGCAGGCAGGCCAGCAACATGATCCGCTGACACGAGACCAGTCGTCTGTGACCTACGACCGTCGCAGCCGTCTCGTACCACACCGCGGCCCCATACGTGGCACAAGCCACGAAAAGTCCACGATAAATAGTACGAACGGCTCGCCGACCAAGGCCTCATTCGTGCCGCAAAACACGCCGCAAGGTACCAACCACCGCCTGCAGCCGCTCCTTCACTCGCACCAAGTGTGGAGTGAAACACATTCTTTCACTCATGGTCAGCCCCAGATACCTGACTTCCGTCACGTACCTAATGCTGACCCCATTCATATGGACAACCGGTGGGCGCGACGATGACAGGCTGCCTTTCAGCAGCATGGTCACCGTTTTTTCCACCGATACATCCACACCTACCCTTACACCCCAAGCGTGCACAACTCCAAGGAGCTGCGCACTCATTTGTTCCAAATTCGCTCTGGACTGGCCCTCCACTAAAAGCAGAAGGTCGTCCGCATACGCACTGCATTTACACAGTGGCTCGAGCTGCCGGAGCAAAGGATCCATCATCATGTTCCAAATGAATGGACCACCGATGGACCCCTGCGGACACCCACGAGCCACGTCCACATCCACGCTCCCATTTACGCCAACGATGGAGGCCCTCCTGCCCGAAAAGTAACTCCTCCAAAGGGTCACCTCCGGACAGCCGAGCTCTTCCAAGCGTTGCACCACACGATCCCAGCGCAGATAATCAAATGCCCCCTTGAAGTCAACAAATATGCCAAGGACATATTTGGTGACATTCTCCCTAACCACATTCTGAACATACATCCACGCATCCTCCGTACTACGTCCTTTCGTAAATCCATATTGCCTATCCGATAAACTACCCCGCGTTAGCTCCCGAAGTCGTTCCACCATGACCCGCTCCAGTACTTTTCCAAGGACCGGAAGCAGGCTGATGCCACGATAAGACCGAGGATCACTCCTGATCTTATCGGGCGACTTCAGGAGAGGTACGACCCTAGCCTTTTTCCACTCGAGTGGAAAGTAACCCTCCCATATGCACTTATCATAGATGGCCTCCAAGTATTCCGGAATGAACTTCCACAAGCATTTGCAAATCTCTCCGTTCAAACCGTCAAAACCTGGAGACCTTCTAGACCTCACCAGGCCAAATGCATTGTCCAGCTCTTCAATCTCTATTGGAGGAACAGGCACCGCCTGTGCATGGGGAACCTCCTCCTCCGCCCTAGGAAAGAACGCTCCTAAGAGAACATTCGCACACTCTCTCCACGACGATAACAGGGAGTCACCGACGCGAAGGGAGGTGACCACCTCACTCCGACGACCCCTGCAGATCCGGTAGACCTGACCCCAGGGGTCATTCTCATTCATCCCAACAAACCTTCTCCATTCCTCTTCTTTTACCCTGACAAGCATTTGCTTGTACTCATTCATTTCACAGCTAAGTTGACGTCTGAGCTGGGATAAGCTCTCAGAGTTGACCCGCCGGGCGCGCTGAAACAAACGTCTCAACCGCCGAACGGATCTCCTCTTCAAGCTCAACTCACGCGTCCACCATTTCACTTTCCTCGCTCTGAATTGCTCACTCTTCTTCAACATGCTATCGTTTACACCCCACACACATTCATTCAGACAAGCAATTTGCTCGTCCACAACCAAATCACTAAACACGCCAAGCGGTGTATTACACATCGCTTCTCTAACACACTGTCCATATTGGTTCCAGTCAGTACCAGAGGTACGCCATCGCCTCAATGGACACACACTCACTGCAGGAGGAGCATGGGGAGCAACCGCAATTTGAATCAAATTGTGATCACTGATTCCCCAACCCCCCCTGACCGCCCACCTAAAACTAAACGCTCTGGTTGCTGCCTCATTCGTAAACGTCACGTCAATATCACTCACGCCATTAGGCCCGTCAAACGTGTAAAACTCACTGGGCTCGTTCATTACATGGGAGCCATTGGCTACCATCCATTCGCTCAAAATCTGGCCCCGATTGTGGCTCAGGTATCCAGACGAGTGCCTGGACATTTTACTGAACCACATCGGAGACGAAGCATTCGCATCCATAGCCACGATGACCAGTGAGCTACTCACAAGTAGTAGCACCGTATCTAGGTACCCCAGATAGGGCTCTAATGGCTCGCTATACCTGCAGTACAGGCTAGCGACAAACACTCTGCCGAAACCCCCCTCAACACATACACACACCCCCCGCTCAGAAGAGTCCACGACTACGCACTCGTAATCGGGCTCACATACAACAACCGCGGCATTGACTCCAAGGTCTGTAAAGACTCTGAAGCCTCCAGGGAGCCCCCTAACTACCCCACAAGTGGAGTAGGGGTCCTGAAGCAAGGCAACACCGCAGCCACCCTCCAACATGTACTCCCCCAATTCACACATCACCGCGTAAGACCCCTGGCAGTTAAGCTGGAGAATCCCTTCCATTAGTGTCTAGCACGCGCCCGGGCAGCAATCGCACCATACACAGGGCATGCCTCCGACAACATATAGTGGTCGGCCGGCCTACCCCTGAACGCACAGTTGGGGCAGCGCACCACGTTGACACACTGCCCCTCCTGATGCCCTTCCTCCCCGCAGCGCCTGCAGACATCCCGGTTCATACGGCAGTTTCGCACCATATGGTCAAAACCCATACACCTATGACAGCTGGGCACCAAGCTGTACGGCCGCACTCGGAAAGCGTACCACTTGACGTAGCAACGCTCAGCTCCCAGGAGGACGGACATTAACTTGTCCGTGCCTTCCAGGACGACGTTCGTCACCCCGTCAGCGGACACCTGCCATGGGCGACCGCACATTCTGATGTCCCTCTGACCCCCAGGGCTGATGTCCGGAAAGTTCAGTCGGAACAGTTCCTCCATGAACTCGTCAGGAGAAATCGCCCTGTGCACCCCCCATTCGCACGACATGTAGGCGCTGTATTTTAATTCGCTGGACTATGTCTATGTCGCGGTAAAGCTCATACAGCTCATCGTTCCATCTTCTGCGGTATTCGCCATCGCAAAGACGAAGAGGTCTATAAATCTTTCGGAGAATATTTCCCTCGAACACTCCAAGGGCCGTCTCATCCGATGCTGACAGTGCCGCTGCTACAGCGTCATACAATAGCACGGGCTTGATGAGAGACTTGTAGAATGTAGTTTTGGTTCGTCGAGGGAGGGCTTTACTGCGGGATTGCCTACTCAGCCCCAGACCTGTGTAATACTGAGTAGTAATGGTACTAGTACGTACTTAAATACTTTAATTTTTATCTTGAAGTACTTAGTATGTACTAAGTACTTTCAGAATTTTCAAGTACAAGTATAAGTACAAGTACCAGTAATTGAAAAATACTTGAAATTTTAACAAATATTTGAAAGTATTTGAAAAGAATTGAAAGTACTTGAAAAGAATTGAAAAATGTACTTGAATCTATTTTCAATTCTTTTCAAGTACTTTCAATTACTTACAATTTTTGAAACCAATATCTAAAAGAAATAACACAAATAAATGACATTTTTATATTTCTTATATATTGTTCATTATTTTTATTTAACAATATACAATTCATTGTTCAAATTTAAAAATAAATATTGAATAAGCACTTCAAATTAAACACAAATGAATAATTCAATTTCATTTACAACAAAAATAAACAATAATTCAACATAAAAAAATATATAAAGTAACAGTAATTCACCAAAAAACAAAATTATGAATTACCAAAAATTCAACAAAAAACAAAATTATAAATTAACAATTCAACAAAAAACAAAATTATAAATTAACAATAATGCAACAAAAAACACTCATAACCACTTGGAATTCGCTTTCATTAGAACAAACTTTTCAAAAGAAAAGTCTGTCAATGAACCTCTCTTTGGGCTATTTATTATCCCCGCAAATGAAAAAAGACGTTCAACAGGTGCCGATGATGGCAGTGGGGTATTGAATTTCACAAATGCCTCCTTCTGCAATGGATATCGGTCCCAGGTACTATCAGTCATCGATTGGTCATTTAAATAACTGTAGTATTGGTTTGCTATCGCAGCTCTCACATCAACACTTTGTGGAGCTGACGCGGTGGCATTTGTGTCTTGACCATCACCTAAAACAATAAAGACATGTGTAAAAACCCAGAAGAAAAGTAAATAGATACATTCTTACCGGCACGTTTGAAGTCATCCTTCGATCTTTGCCTTGGAGGACAACCCGATCTTTTAGAAATCGCTTCTAAAGCATGGTTGTTTTTTGTTAGGGCCTCCCTAATGCTTTTAATCACCCTGTTGTTGATGCTTTCTTCCGTCAAATCCGGAAGTGTGTCCTGCAACGCCTCGATCCAGTCGGTCTTCACATCTGGAGTCAATACAGCTCCAGCTATTGCAATATCTGCTGACGGGGCCAAAGTAAAATATGGTTCAAATCTTTTCCTCAGCTTTTGATTCAACATCATCGCAACATAGTTGAGATTTGGTATATCTTCAGATATACTTAATTTCATCAACTTATTACTCAGAGTCAAAAGACTGGATAATAAACAACCATATTTAACATTAACCTCCTCCTGCAGGTCATCCAGAATATTTGCAATTGGCTCCAGCAGCAGCGTATATTGTTCCAGATAAGTGAAGTCTCCTGCGGTAAATTTTGCCAAGTCAAATTCTTGACACAAATCATTCAACTTTGCTTTATACGAAATTGGAGGTAACTTCTCTGGATCCCTTTATGACGCGACCACATTCAACACACTTCGCGGATAAGTTGACTTTATCCAGACCGAACGTCTGCAATGAAGACAAATATTTAGAAAAAATATCATAAAGCTATTTACTTTCTTACATAACATATTTAACTTTGTTAATGCTTCCAAATATTTCTACATTCTCTATCTACCTATCTACATACAGTGGCGGAAAAATTTATGAAAAATCAGCGTAATTTTTCAGAAAATTTAAACTTGCACATTATTATATTTAAATTGAATGGACTAAAAAACTGCATACCACAATTTTTTCTAAAAAATTAATAAACACTAAACAAGCAAATTTAAAATAAAAGAAAATATTCAAATTTTGTCAAAATGTAGTGTGCCTATACTTTTTTACGCCACTGTATGTACCTGGAAAAACTTACAAAAACACTGAAAACCAAATGCAAAACAATACCAGACATCACAAAACATGTAAACCAACTTCTTCCAGGTCCGAATAAAATTTTGGTCCAAGTATCACAGGAAGAACAGTTGATAGGCGAGCTTTTTTGGACGTTGTTGGTGTTTCTAACGCCAGTCTCTTCTTCCTGGACGGCCTTTCTGGCGAATAGGTTGGGTCGGCCATTTCATCATCAGCAGAAAAATAATTTTCCAAACTTGAAGACATTACTAAATTCTTACAATTATTATCACAATTTCATGAATATTTTAAAAAATATCAGACCTGGACTATGGTTGCGAGAATGTTCGCGTTGAGTATTCGATTTTGCTTTCGTTTTCGCAAAAACACGTTTGTTTTGTTATTGTTTTGTTGTCAAAATTTAATGTTAACAATCACATGTCAAAATTACCACTCTGACATTTAAATGCTGGTATAAACATAATATCCACTACAGGCGACATGTAAGAAATATAAAAATATCATTTATTTGTGTTATTTTTTTTAGATATTGGTTTCACAATTGTAAGTAATTGAAGGTACTTGAAAAGAATTGAAAAATAGATTCAAGTACATTTTTCAATTCTTTTCAAGTACTTTCAATTCTTTTCAAATACTTTCAAGTATTTGTTAAAATTTCAAGTATTTTTCAATTACTTGTACTTGTACTTGACAATTTTGGGAATGCCAGTACCAGTACCAGTACAATTCCTTTAAAATGTACTTGTTACAAGTCGTACTGGTACTTGATATTACCCAGGTCTGCTCAGCCCAAAGTAGCACTTGTTGCCAAAAGAGATTCTACGTTGGATTTCCAGGCTGACATTATTGTAGGTGTTAATGCTGGTTCCCAGATAAACGGAGTCCTGTACTTTGTCGAAATTGTAATTGATGACAGCAGGTACTTAGTTTTGCCCTCATTCTCTTCCAGACCCATACGTTTCGCTTCTTTATCCAGTTTGGAAAAGGCAGAAGTAACGGCGCGGTTGTTGAGCCCGATGATATTGATATCATCAGCATACGCCAGAAGTTGCACGCTCTTATAAAGGATGGTGCCTGAACGGTTCGACTCTACAGCTCGAATTATCTTTTCTAACATAAGGTTAAAGTGGCTCGAAAGAGAGTCACCTTGTCTGAAACCTCGTTTGGTTTCAAACGGCTCGGAGGGGTCCTTCCCGATTTTGACGGAGCTGGTGGTGTTGCTCAACGTCATTTTACATAGCCGTATTAGTATTGTTCAGACATTGAGGCAAATAGGCAGCTTCTTTTTATACTATCGAAAGCGGATTTGAAGTCGACAAAAAGATGGTGTGTGTCTATTCTTTCTTCTCGATGGTGATTTGCCAGGTATAAAGCCTCACTGATAAGGTCCAATCAGTTCGTTCACGGTGGGCTTCAGTCGTTCACACAATGTGCTCGACAGAACGTTATAAGCTATGCTAAGAAGACTGACCCCGCGATAGTTGGCGTATATTGCAGTATCGCTCTTTTTGTGGATTGGGCAGAGTACACTTAAATTCCAATCAGCAGGCGTGCGTTCGTCCGACCATATTTTGCAAATGAGCTGGTGCATTCGCTTTACCAGCCCTCGCTGCCGCACTTGAATAGCTCTGTAATGCGCAATTGCCGTTCGTGTTTCGTCCAGGTCGTGTGACGATACTTCGACTCCGTCTTCACTGATTGGGGTTCGGGTTCATAATCTTCAATGTTTTCCGCGCCACTACCATTAAGCAGCATGAAGAAGTGCTCCCTCCACAGTTTGAGTGTACTCTGGATATCGGTCATTAGGTCGCCGTTTTCATGCTTACATGAAATCGCCCCAGGCTTGAAACCTTCTGTAAGCCGCCGTACCTTCTGACAAAATTTCCCGGCGTTTTCCCTATCGGCTAGCATTTCAAACTCCTCGCACTCCCGCATCTCGGCCTCTCTATTCTTTTTTCGGGAAATGCGCCTCGCTTCCTTCTTTAACTCCCAATATCTCTCCAGCACGGTTCGCGTTGCGCCCGATCGCAGCGTGACTCTATAGGCGGCATCTTTCCTTTCCATGACGGCGCGGCATTCCTCATCGTACCAGTCGTTTTTTCGGGCTCGCTGAAAACCAATGACCTCTGCAGTGGCGGTACGTAATGAGCGAGAAATATGGTACCATTGCGCGCAGATATCCCCTTGTTGAACATTGCTTTCAGAGAGCTGGAGTGCAAGTCGGGTGACGAAACGCTCGGTTATCTGTTATGATTGCAGCTAGACAAATATTGTGTCAACAAATTGGATCGATTCAACGATGCTTTAAACAAACAAAAACACTAGCCCATTGGACAAAAAAGAAAACAATCTTCCGCCATTTCTCCGGTTTTGGTACCGGTGGTATGATAGGCCATTATATTTCGATGGCACAATTGCACCAACCTCTCGCACTTCTTGTGGATCACATTTAATTTTCAATCGGCAGGCATGCATTCGCCATTTAACAAAGTAGAGAAGTGTTCCATTAAGTATGCTTTGGGCATCAACCAATAGGTCGCCGGTCTTGTTCTTACATGAACTCGTCCCTGTCTTAGAACCTTTCGTAAATCGCGGCACCTGTTGGTACAATTTTCTCATTCACGTTTAACGATCTCGCTCTTCTTTCTGTGAATAATATGTCTCCCTTCCTTTCTCGGCTACCGGTAGTGTTCCCATCCAGCTCGCGTTACGCTCGATCGCAGCGTGCCCCTGTAGCCAGCAATTTTCTTTTCCGTAGCGATGCCGGAGATTTTTCGGGGTAGCTGAAAGTCAATGTCTTCCCCAGCAGCGCTACGTAGGGATAGAGAACTGTGTTTCCAATGCTCGCGAATTCCGCTATGCTGTGCAGTGCTCTTAACGAGCAAATGTAAGGTCGAGATGCGAAGTTAGCATCTTTAGCGATTGCAGCTTTCCGGCATGGAGATTTCTTTATAAATTTAGACGCACGTTTGTTGCTGCGCAGAGACATATGGGTATCACGCGACAAGATAATGGTCCGAGTCGACGTTCGGTCCTCGGAGTGTAAAGCCCTGGAAACGAGTTTTCCGTCTATCGCAGTATGATAGATATAGTTTCGCTTCTTGCGATCTGGAGACAGCAACGTAGCTTCGTAAATCTGCTGAAACCTGGCGATACAGACTACCATGTTTCGGACCCCACCAAAGTCTCAATCAGTCTAAGTCCATCGTTTCGTCGTGGCGACTGGAATGACTTATTATTATAAATATTCTAAGCCTGATATTTTTTAAGATGGCAGTTATGGCAGTTATGCAACTTCAAAAAACGAGCAGCCCAAATTACTGGCTTAATATTATTATTTTAGAATATCAGCTTAAGTCATAAGTTTTGCGATGTTAAACTGTAAACTGCTCTTCTGAAAATTTAAAACCACTTAGGCGGTTATGGTTTGTGGCCTCGAATACCAATATTATTATTTGTAGCCAAATAGCAAAAGAACACTAGGTAGGAAACCGAATTACATGCAAAGCAACAACACTAACTCGAAAAAATATGCGAGTTGAGCGAACTCGGTAAAATGGTAACCGACCGGAGATATAGTGTTGGGAAGTGAAAAAACTGCGCTATTGTAAATGAGAACGAAGAAAATATAAGGGAAATTTCAGTTTAACGTTTTTGCTTGCATAGTATTTTTAAGTACATACATATGTATGTACATACATATATAACTACATCAAATTAAAATTTGACATATAAAATTTTTCTTTCTCAAATATCACTAAACAAACAGCTTGTTTCATGAAATATGCTAGCTGGTTTGCTTTTGTTACTAGCTGAAATTTTATCCGAGTTGGATCTTTCTTTTGCAAGTCGGTTACAAAGAAACGGCCCTATTAGAGATCAGGAGCGCTCCAGCTTTTGGACAATATGAGACACATACATATTCTCAAAGGATTAAAAACCCACACAAATTTTTTCGCTTTTATGCGACTTATTTCATATGATCATAACGTTTATAATGAAATACATGCAATCTACCAGATGTATGAAATATTCATTATATTCCACGTAATTTCGCTGTGTTGATGTCATTAGCTCGTAAAGTTGGCTCTCTCTTTGAGAAGAACCATTATGGCTAAATATTATAGGCCACAGAAAATAAGGCTTACATGATTCCTTATAACAGTACATGACTTAGTCATAAAACTTCATTTCTCTCTCTCAGATTAACCTTTAGGGCTTATCAGTCATATAAAATAAACTCCACAAGCAGCTTAGCTAGAGTATTCCTTACCTCTTTCAATCATGATAAAAATAGTATACGGCAAAACTAGTAAGCCAGTTTGAATAAAAAATAGGTATAAAAACAACTATACATTACCAATGACACGTTATTGCTGTTGAGTCTTTTTTACGCTTTGAATAATTTTAAAATTTTGAAAAACATTTTATTTTCAATTTTCTCTTCCTATTGTTAAACATTTTCGAAATTTTTAACGTTTACAGATCCAAACGAAGAATTCAATTTCGAAAGCGGAGAAGAATACGACCCTGCCTAAGTGTCTGCCAAACTGTCGAGCAGAAATGCCCATATCTGCTCCCAGCTGATCGAGCTCCTGCGCTGCCAACGCAATATGCCGGTGAACCAACATTCCTTTGCCTGGGTAAGTACACTCATTAAATTTTTCTTCCACAAATATTCTCACAAATAAAGTTAAATATATAATTTCAGATCAAAGTATACCGGAAACCGGCGAGCAATTGCGAAAATCTAGTTATGGACCTGCAGAATGCTGTTATAGCTATTGCGATAATTTTGCGGAAGGAATTTGTGCGTATTGTGATGATTTCATACTGGAGGCGCCAGATGTGAGCGTTGCAGTTGAAAATTCAACACGACGTTTACACAATATCACTCTCACGGCGACGAGTCAGCATCAGTTGGATGCTCGATTAGAAGCATCGTTGGCCAATGACTCGGTGAATAAACTTGCAGCCAGTATATCGATTGCATTGAAGAATATCTCTGCAACAGCTGTGGGTGCTCAAATCGATCGCTTGCCATACTATGCCCTCTATGATGGCGTCTATTACTATGACGAAAACACGGACGATATGCCTGAATCAGCAATGTCAGACAATTGTCCGCCTGTACCATCGGTGACAAGTCGTTGCTCGATACCATACTATGCTTCATCGGCAGCGGCGCTTCGTATAAAAAAAAATACCGTACCAAACGACATCATTGGCAACCACATGCTGCTGCTGCTCAGTACACTGCTTTGTTTTCTGACCAGTCAAATCGCTGCAACACAGCTGAAAAATCAAAAACAACATCGCAAATACATCATCCATAGATCGAAGTCCCCAAAACTTGGTGATTTTTCATCAGAGATGGAGCATGAAAGTTCCGTTGCGTTACATGTGGTAAAAAAATATACTTTCTTGGTACTCCACAGGAAAAGTGTAGAAAACAAAATTTCTAGGGGGCACCTAACAACGCCCACCATCTTCCCCATATCTACAATGTGTACGTATTTTAGGAGAGGTACTTACGAAAGTGATATGAACCATAATAGTGTCCAAAAACGTAGTGTACGCGTACATTGTTGCACAGAGAAGTCAGTAAGCCGAAAGATAGGTCTACATAAAACCAAAAATGGAAATGATAGTCAAAAACTAAATACGGATCGAAATCGAAATCGAAATAGCTCCGTTAAAGCGAATCAATTTGAAAATAAAACAGGGCATGAGGAAAGAAATATAATTAGCCGACTATGTAGTGAAGTAAAGAGAAAAAATACTACTACTTGGTATAATGGTTGCGCAAAGTATAAACACGTTCAGATGAATATAGAAAATAATAAAAAAAATACTTATAGATTAAATAGTAAATTGTATTTTAATAGTAATACCAAAATCTATCGTAGGAAAAAGTGTAGTAAATTAATAAATTTTAATATTGCTACCATCACTGACTATAATAAAAACCATAGTAGTGTTATCACAAAAACAACCACATCAAATACAATTAAATATAATTTTAAATGTAATTACAATAATACTATTAATGGCATTGGCAGATTTAAGTCTTATAATACGGAAAAAAAATGTCAGTTTATTTACTATTACAATTTTAATATTAATGATTGGTGGAGGCGATGGTCGTGGTTTTCATGGTCATGGTCTGCCCAGCGACGAAATTTTTTTATTTTATAGTTTGTCGCGATTTAATTATCTTAAGATGTAACAACTATAACTCATAACTGATTAAAGAAAATATTCCGATTGTGTACATAAATAATGGAGACAAACGATTCTCCCATTTACGCATACTTTAGAAAAAACTAAAAAATTTGTCATACATCCACATTCTTTCAAATTATCTCTCACTCTACATAAATATTAATTTTCACACCTTTTATATTAAAATTATTTAGATCTTCCTCCTCCTCTGGCACCTCCACATTGAATTATTTCATAGCTGGAAAGTTTTCATCCATTCGAATTATATGACCAACCCGCATTTTAATTCGTTGCACTATGCCGATAAAGCTTATATGTATGTATGTAGGAAAATATTTTTGTGCTGTCGAAGGTGGCTTTAAAGTAAACTACTAGATGGTGAGTTTTGATCCTGTTCACACGAGTCTTTTCCTCGTGAATATCTGGTCAATGGTAGATTTACCAGGTCTAAAGCCGAATTGACATATTTGAATGCCACCAAATCACCAATTAACATTTCGTTCCCCCCGTCTTACTTATCTTAACACATAGATAAATACATATGTATGTATAGCGTGTGCGTACTTCAATCGGGATGCCCCGGTTTCGACTCTCAGCTGGGGCAAATAACATCAAAGGTTATAGAGAACCTTTTTCTAATGCCGAGTGTATTTCTGGCATTAAAAAATTTCCAGTCATACTCCAACCCCTAGTTTTTCTTTATTTTTGTTTTCGGAGCTAATAGGGTGACATATCGTTGAAATAGTATATAATATAACAACTATGTGCTCTTTTAAGATTATGTTAATCCAAGGTCGCTCCTTCGTCCAATAACTACAAGCATCTCAATATTTAGAACATTAAGTTACATTTACTTTCCATAAAATTAAATATTATAGTGAGTGAAGAATTTGTGGCAATCAATAAATAAAAATCCTCTTTTTCAACGATGTATACATATGTACAATTTTTAAACCACGTCATAACTATAACGGATATGTTCAAATTAGAGGAGAGGGTAGATATTAGCGAGGTTTTTGTATTGGGAGGACTCGGCTTACTGTATTTAGATATGTATGTATCATAAATGGATCTAAAGTGAACTCGAATGGATTGACATTATCCAATATATAATATGTATCATATGTATATGTATACTATACACGAAAATACTTTCAAAAATACTTATGTCTTCTTCACAAACGCCAAAATACAAATAGTCACGCTCGCTTACATACATATGTACACACATATACATATGTACATATATATATATATATATATAATTATATATGTACAAATGAGTATTATGCACATATGTATGTATGTATATCCTCATTGCATCAGATTTATGTAGTAATATACAAAGATGTTATTTAATAAATCAACAGAAATCTCACACACATAAATAAAACATACATATTTTATTAAAGTTAGAGGTAAAATGAACGGGATATACATATTAATAATAATATTTAAACAAAAAACTGCCAGGAGTTTAGTTTTGTAGGTAAAGCCCTGTTATAAATACATACATACTTTATTAATATAAAATCAAACAAAAAATCCAAAACATCTAAAAAAATAGTGAAAACTAATTGAATTGATCTAATAAATTAATTACCAATATTCTTAATAACTAAAACTTGTTCTCTTGGACCAAAGGTTTGAAGACAAATTTGGTTAAAAAAAACTCAAGAGTAAATAGAACAAAATAAAAATCTATATGGATTTAACACACATATGTATATGCATATGTTTATCCATGAAAATGATTTATGATAAGCTTAATAACACTTCATGAATTAGAAATTCGATTTTCCAGTTCAAAAATAAAAGATCTATGAAAATCATACACAAATAATTTACGTACCAACCACCTTAATAAAAATAATACACAAAAAAACTACGAATAAAAAATTAACAAATGTAAATTTCTTTAAATTAATACTATAAGGCAAATAATGGCCATGAACTTGTAGTTAATATAACGGCCATCATACACACATGGAAAGCTTAGCATACATGTAGAGATAAATGTGTGTCCGTAAGGCCGGCATGATAGAATATGAGAAGTAATAGAGTCAAAACAAAAACAAACAAAAAATCTGAACAAAAAACCTAATAGCATTATTTTTAATAATTATGAGAAAAAAAAACAAATGAAATCGAAGAAAACTAGGAGAACATTTTCATTTAGTTTTAATCAATAAAGCGCACAGTAAAAGTATAAATAAGAATTCTTAAAAAAGTAAAAATAATAAGATTAATTTTGTAACTAAACATCGTCAATCCCAAAGTTATGAATATAGAACAATTTATAACTACATATATATGTACATATGTGTGTAGGCATATGCATGCATATACGTATAAATAGCATCAGAATATAATCTAATAAATGAATGTACATACATATATTAATAAACAATAACTTTAGGCGATAGGTGATGGAACACGTCTAAAATTAGATATGCAGTGACAGACATTACTACATATTAGATATCAATATGCTACATTATAAAATACGAATAAATACCAGTCCCGTCGTTATTATTTTTAATATCAATTTTAAGTATCTACTGTGAGCGTCAAAAATAAGTAAACAGCAATTCTATCAATATTAAAGTGTTTATTAAAACGCAGTGTTTAATACAACAATAAAAGGTTTTATTATAGAATTTAAGGCTTATATTATAAGAGTTTAACTTAGTATAAATAATAAAAAACTAAACACAGCCAAAAATAATTCCCTTAAATTAAAAATACTCCCTTTTTTTCGCGTCAAAAAAAAGTAAACAGTGGCAGCAACCGTTGTTTTTTTTTAATACTTATTTCGGGGAAGCACCAAATATTCTTTGGAAACCGTTACTATTCAAGCGAGTGAGTGTAGTAAAACATATTTATTTCATAGCACTATTGTTTTTTTCTGAGGTAAAGTCGCTAAAACATCAAATTTTGCAATGGGTAAGCAAACAACCACTGAAACGCGAAAAATTATATTAGATTTGCATAAAAAAGGTAAATCTTTGCGCGAAATCGCAGAAATAGTTGGAAGACACCATTGCACAATAAAAAAAATTATTGATAAACATGGAAAACATCAGACTGTTGAAAATTTGCCACGGCCGGGTCGACCAAAGCGCCTTACTGACACTGAAGCGCGATCAATTGTACGAAAAGTAAAAACAAATACAGTTTCAAGTGGTGTTCAAATATCAAAGGATATAGCGGAGACATCGGGTAAGCTCGTAAGGGCCAGTTTAATCAGGAGAACATTGCACAGAAGCGGTTTGCATGGACGAGTACCACGTAAAAAGCCCTATATATCAAAGGTGAATCAACAGAAGCGCATGGAATTTGAAAAAAAGTATATAAATCAGGCTGCAAACTTCTGGGAAAACATTTTGTATACGGATGAAAGCAAATTCGAAATATTTGGATCGAAAAAAATTCCTAAAATTTGGCGATCCTTTGATATATAGGGCTTTTTACGTGGTACTCGTCCATGCAAACCGCTTCTGTGCAATGTTCTCCTGATTAAACTGGCCCTTACGAGCTTACCCGATGTCTCCGCTATATCCTTTGATATTTGAACACCACTTGAAACTGTATTTGTTTTTACTTTTCGTACAATTGATCGCGCTTCAGTGTCAGTAAGGCGCTTTGGTCGACCCGGCCGTGGCAAATTTTCAACAGTCTGATGTTTTCCATGTTTATCAATAATTTTTTTTATTGTGCAATGGTGTCTTCCAACTATTTCTGCGATTTCGCGCAAAGATTTACCTTTTTTATGCAAATCTAATATAATTTTTCGCGTTTCAGTGGTTGTTTGCTTACCCATTGCAAAATTTGATGTTTTAGCGACTTTACCTCAGAAAAAAACAATAGTGCTATGAAATAAATATGTTTTACTACACTCACTCGCTTGAATAGTAACGGTTTCCAAAGAATATTTGGTGCTTCCCCGAAATAAGTATTAAAAAAAAACAACGGTTGCTGCCACTGTTTACTTTTTTTTGACGCGAAAAAAAGGGAGTATTTTTAATTTAAGGGAATTATTTTTGGCTGTGTTTAGTTTTTTTTTTATTATTTATACTAAGTTAAACTCTTATAATATAAGCCTTAAATTCAATAATAAAACCTTTTATTGTTGTATTAAAGACTGCGTTTTAATAAACACTTTAATGTTGATAGAATTGCTGTTTACTTATTTTTGACGCTCACAGTATGTATGTATGTAGATATGTACGTACATAATATATACTTTCAAACTACCTTCGCCCTTAAATACAAACCTAACAGTGAATGGCGCATAAGCACAGTCGAATCGTGTTAATTTACGATACATTTTTTTTCTATATAATGAGAGATTTTTAAGATTTCCCAAAATGAGTGGAGACATATGTACATACTTATGTATATCCCATCTGATTTAGCAGAATCTTCATTTACAGTGTATATTGAATTGAAAACTCAGATTCGCCTGCAATTGAAGCAGCTAAAAACAGGTCCTAAAACGAGCGAGTATGTATGTATGTGCACATGTATGTATGTATTAAAGTTAGCATTGCCTAGGAGCAAACCTATGTTCTAGTTCTGAACCATGTATGTATGTATTTACCTCCCTAAGGGCTTGCTTAGCAGTAACAGTAGATATATTTTTAACATGGACATGCTGTGCGTAATGCCAAAAGTCACCCTATGGATCATCATCATGCATGCCAGGCAATGAATCAGTTCGAAATTTGAAATTTATATATAAGCAAAACAAAACTTGTTCTTTGATACCCGTATGACACCATCGTAACAGTCAAAAGGGGAGAAAAAGGTGTCCTAGTCTTCAATAGTCGTACGCAACACAGTTTTAATTTGTATTTCTTTCAATTAAATTTTTTGTTTTAACTTTTAATTTGTTTTGTTTTATTCCATTTTTTAAATTACACTTTTGATTCATTTAATTACTACAAATTGCATAAATCACATTTATTTGATATGAGCAAAGAACGATTCAAATTTTCTTTTGAGCTTTTAATGTTCCACAATTCAAAGGCAAATGAAAGCTAAGCCTCCACATTTCAATAACTAGAAAGTTTCTTATCTATTTACTATATGTATAGTTTGTTGTTTGACTGCAGGGCAATCTTACTTTAGATCAACTTTTAGGTTAGTTTTACAATGCATTTTTAAGTTGAACTCAAGTCTAGTTTAAGATTTTGCGTTCCACCAACCATTTTTGAGCAAATCTTTAGTTCTACTTATGTCGCGAAGATTGGTGACACAAACTGTTCCTATATTTGCTCGCAGCCAATAGGAGCAAAAATATTTGTAAAATTCAAAACAACTAAAATTTGTAGAGAAATAAATTCGTAAATATGCAATGTTTTTTAAGTGAATGCAATACCATGTAAAACATATCATTGTATCGGAAAATACTCAATTCATTACTGACTACTTTTTCAACACCATAAGATGAAGATTTGACAAAATCTTCCCTACATGATCATAAACTGATCTTAGCTAAGATTTTTCTCAACTAGAACTTAAGTTCAGCTTAAGATTATTTGGTGAAACTGACACTTAGTTGGGCACTGGCTATGATTATGCCCAACTGCAGATTTTTCTTTTCAAAATTAAATTGTTTAACAGCACTAACTAATATTTGGGATTATTATACATATGTAATCAGGTGTAGACATATATTTGTGCATACATATATATATATATGGATATGTACATATATACATATGTACATATGAACGTATGTATGTAAATATTATGTGCATGATAATTTAATCCGATATTTTGTATATTTCCATTGAAAGCCTTTGAAATTGGCAATGTAGAACTGCTGGCAGTTTGATATGCCCATGCACGCGTTTGTGCCCATTAGATACTACATACATACATTTGTAAGTATATAAATATATATATGTACATATACATACATACGTACATACACACATATGTACGCAGCTACGCTCCCATACAGTACAATAGTCGATGGGTAGAGCAACACATGCAAACCAAACGAAAAAAGCTGATATTTTCTAACTGACAAATTACTTTATGAAGAATGTACTTAGAAATAAAAAACATATGAAATCAAATTACCTATACCTATATACTAAACGTTTAGAAAAATTTTATATATACATATGTATGTACATATGTATGCATTAGTTGATATAAGTTTTGTTGGTGAAACCGTACGTACAATCCTACATACATACATACATATATAGCATACTATATAGCAAAGGTGAATATTGTTATGTTTTTCCCCTTTTAATTGAATTACAGGGTTCGGCAGGTTAAGTCTAACCTATTCAACATTTTTGTGTGCAATTATTTTTTTTTTATTGATTCGAAAGGCAAACATGAGTCAAACTAATCAAAAAGTTAAGATTTATTTACTTCAGCTCGACGTAATGACATTTTGCCTTGACTATGGTGAAAGCTTCCGTAACTATGTCGTGAATTGCACCAACAATGAGCAATTTTGTTTCTACTTAGTTTCTCACTTTTATGCAAAACACCATCCGTAACATTCGCTACGAATCAATTTTTTGCATACTGATAACTATATTTACCAAAACTAATTTTTTGCCAATTTGTGAAATTAAGAAGATATTTCCTTTTTGCCTACTCATTTTTGTAAAAGTTTGCGTTTATCGTCCAATAATTTAAAATTACCATTTATATATAAACAAAACAAGCAAAAACGATTGAAGTGATGTTGGAGGCATGTTTGAGACAAAGTACTTATGATGAGGAAAATGTGAGGAATTCGACACTAGTATGTTGAAGCGAGAACCCACGCCTTTACTAAACTTAGAAAACCCATTATTTCTCAACCAACGTATCCTTTCAAAAACTGCAAAATAATTGATATTTGAGCAAATATTGCATAAAAATAGGCTATTAACATCTTTTCCACGTAAATAAATGGTTTTGGTACGTTGAGCTCAGCATCTGCCGTCGATACCGCATACACCTCAGGCTTACGACCAGACCGGTGTTTGAAACCTCACTAAGATAGTCCAGAAATGGTGATCCCAGATACCGCAGCCTGTTTTTACACAGTGCAGGACACTTACAGAGGGCCCGTTTTAATGTAACCTAGTTGCAAAAGAACACTCGGTAGGATAACGAATTGCATGTAAAGCAACAACACTTACTCGGAAAAATGTGCGAGTTGAGCCAACTCGGGTAAATGACCTGAGATGTAATGTTATGAAGTGAAAAAACTGCTATTGCGAATGAGCCGGAAGAAAATATATGGGAAATTTAATTGAAGACCTTGTTCATATTTATTTGCATAGTATTTGTAAATATGTAACAACATAAACCTAAAAATTACCGGCACAACTATTTTCCGTTCCTAAATAGCGCTAAACAAATCGCAACTTCCATGAATGAGGCTAACAGGGTTGCCTTTGCAACTAAAGGAAATTTAATCCGAGTTGGAGCGTTCCTTTGCAGCTCGGTTGCATTAAAACGAGGCCAGAGTAGATGTATGACCGCTTCCTCCTCTTCATAATTCTTACACCATCTGCAGCTTCTTTGGAAACGTACGCCTAACCTTTCATTATGTTTTCCTATTAGACAGTACCCGGTTAGAGCCTCAACCACGTTAGAATATATACTATTTTAATAGAGCATACGCTTCGTGACCATTTCCGGTCCCATTTAGGTCACGTCTACTTAGAAGTACGACAAGTCGTTATTTCCATCCCTCTACCGTCAGCCTGTTCATATATGTATGTATGTATGTACATATGTATATATTCTCTTAGTAGCAGTTTGCAATTGGCAAACGGCATACCAATGCGTTTTTCATCCTGAAGAATCTGCTTGGTCATACCTTGTCTTGCAAGTTCGTCTGCCATGCAGTTTCCCTCTATATCCCTATGGCCAGGAACCCAAATGGGGTACAGTCTGTTCTCCTTGGCCATCTCCTGCAGAGATAGGAGACTGTCAAGCGCAATGTTTGAATGAAGTCTGGATATCACTAAAAATGAAGATGTCTCTTCCAAGAATTCCGGTTCCAAGTTTCACTACTGCTTCCATAATAGCTGACACCTCAGCCTGGAAACGCTGTTACAGGAGATTTACAGGGAAGGGTTTCGAGAAAAGACACCTCTTCCCACGCATGCACAAAATAATATTTTATATGAAGAAATGTGAAAGTTTGTTAAATTATCGAACAATTTCGGTTTTATTGCTTATGATATTAAAATGAACTATATTTTTATTAAAAATTAACGAAAAAAATTTAGCATGGGAAATGTTATCAATATTTGAAAAAATAGTACTGAACAATTTAAGTTGTGAGCCACTGTATGTATATTACCTGGAAACGATTCCGATATACATAGATGCTTTAGAAGAAATTTAATCAAAGAATTATATTGGTTTTTTTACATGAAAACAAATATTATATATTTTCTATAAATTGGCGTTTTGGATAAAACAATGCTTAGTGAGAAAGGAAGAGACAAATCGATATTTCGGACGTCTTGAACTACCGAAGAAAACCATTAAATATATGTGCGTTTTCTTTTGGGAAAATATGAATTACCCAAAAAATGTTTGGCAATTATAGAGGTATACCCAGCCAGAGTGCTACTGCTTGGATACCTTGATGCATTATATGTATGTATGTAATATATTTAAAAATAGCTTTGGTAATTATTAAACTCTTTGGTTAAACCGTCATATACAATATGTATATATATATGAGTATTTGGTAAACAAATTACTGACGTAAAAATTAAATGATATGACATCAATTGTTGTCAATATTTAAAAAGCGTTATATAACCTAATTCACCGATGTTGAATAATATAGTAGTGTCTGCAAAGAGACTCACTTGGACATGGAGAGGAGTCTATTACGATACCGCTAATTGATTAAAAAACGGTAATGTATCATAACGAAAGCGACCATAACGCTACGATCCATAACAAGATTCCATAAGTAGCCTCCTGTCCGACAATGCCCGGCGAACACTCCTTCGAGGAATGAGAGTTCTCCTACGGTCCTCCACCGGCCAGAGGGTCGTTGTAATTCTGCATGCCCTGGGATTTGCCAAGATTTTGCTGAATCGACTAAGAGTTCTCCTGTTCAATTGAAGCTCGCAGGCGGAAGAGCCCACCGGCCGGAGCCATCCCCTTAAGCTGTTGCCGAGTCCCCCAATCAGTCTTATATGAACCTTTCGTAGCCGGTTAACTTTATATTTGGTATGACGTATTTTTAATTATAGAAGAAAGGATCTAGCCTAAGCTAAAAGAACTAAAATATATTTTGATGTTAGGTCACGCCTAATTTACATATACTTATAGAGTTCAATATACATAAATGATTTTGAGAAGAAACCAGTCCTTGTTTTTATTATTCCTACTTGCACGAAATATTAGAAATTAAATGATCATAGTTTACGGGATTCCTTTGAATAAAAAAATATAGAAATCTAAAACTTGGAATTGTTCGAGCAAGCAATTGCTCTTCGATAGTCTAGGCTATGATTCTCCTTCTTTTTTTCTATTTTTTTTAATGTGTATATATTTACTCATTTTTTAAAATTGTACTCATATCAGCTTAAGAGAAGTACGTGCATATACGTAAATATCATAAATAAGACGTTTTTCAGTTTAATCCTTCTAGTAAGAGTCAGTGGTAATAAGCCAATGCTTTCAGTATACACTGTATATTTACCATTAATTATCGCAATCGTTGTTATCAGCTATGCCGTCGTTAAACAGCAGATAGGCGTATTGGTTACTTATTACATTCGCTCTGTACGTTTTTGACACATTTTTTGTCAATCGTTTACATAGTGCAATAACTAACACTTTGCATAGTAAGTACTTACAAATAACATACGATGTAAATATTTACAAGGGGTCAAACGCCGCCAGCCGTACTACGGGGTTGGAATATTCCTATATAGAAAAAACGAATGTATGTATGTATGTATGTATGTAACCACTAAAAATAAGAAGTGATATGTAGGTATGTCGATTGAAGATCGCTGAAACTCTAAAGCAAAGGAACTGTAACTCTACTCCGTTCTTCAACCCAACTCGGATAGAGAATCTAACCTCATCAAAATTAATTTCAACCTATTGGAATCTAATTCAATACGATTGAATTATAAGGAAGGAAACGTAGTGAAACTTCTTTGCTTTCTACGTTAATTATGTCTATGTAACTACTTATAGTTTTAGCAACTCTTGGCGGACCTCAGGTTTGAATGACGTTTTCTGTTTAAAATATTTATCGAATAAATTAAATGATTTGGTAGATTGACGATGATCCATTTATGATGTTAATTGTATGTATGCATATAAAAAAATCCTGTTTAATTTTCAAAATATGTCGTTTAAATTGGACGGACATCTATTTTAGATACTTAATCTCTTCGCAGTACTTCGATGACCTCTAAAAATGTTTTCGTGTAAGGATTTGTTATAAAAACAAATCGCTTTGATGTCGAATTTCCTTTTCGATTTCTCGTTTCCAGCGAGAATTATAGTATGAAAAACAACTTGTTACAAGATACTTTTGTATAACTTTTGATATAATATAGTTAACATGAATAGATGCCTAAATAATAAATTAATGTTAATTTATTGTATTTAAATTTAAAAAGTAATCAATAAAGAGTCAATGAGACATAAAAAAGTTATTAGCAACAATAAAAAAGCGAAGTTCTAGGCGATTAGAGTTATAGTCTGTGTAGACGTGGAAGTAATGGAGGATACTAAGGAAGAGAGTGCCCAACTCTCCAAATAAACAAAAATGTCAACGATTAGTTAAATTACGAAATGAATTACTTTAAACAGATTAAAACTAACCTTGTGTACAAAAAATTTACGATAAACAAGGGAATAGTGTTGCTTAAACAGAAAATCCCGATTGGGCCGACTACTAATGTGCATATGTATGTACATATGTATGTACTTACATATACTATATGTAACACAAAATGAATGTGGGCGAGTCAGTAGCAAGTGAAGTGTTAACAAGGATAAAGGTTGGAAACGATGCTTAATGAAAGAATTTGTCGCTTTGCAAGCGAACGCAGAGTAGCATTTTCAATAACAAACAATAATTTTTTACAATTCTGCGAGCAGTAACCGCTGACAATGTTATTGCATTGTAATTATAACAATTATTTTTTACACAAAATTTATTTCAAATTGGAAAGCACACGCATTCACACAGAAGGTTAGAAATTAAAAATATAATATAATGAAAACGAAAACTATCAGTAAGAAAATTATGTAAATGAGATTGAAAGTGAATATATCAAAAAAAATTTACAAATTTCAACGCGATTAGGGTGAATGTAATTAAATCACAAGCGATTTAGGTTTTAAAACTTGATATGAAATTAAATTTTATATCTTTGCCAGGTCGAAAAATTTCAAATTTTCGTCAAAATTTATTCACAACATGAATGCAGCAAGTAATTAATGATCAAACATAAAAATAAATATAACACAAACATAGGTAAATAAAAAATAGTTCGATGCCGAAGTGTGACATGTTAAAATGGAGCGCAATAAAAAGAAATAACATTAGTAAAGAATTACAAAATAAAAAACGTTAAAAAATACAAAATTGTACACATAAGAAGAATTGAGTTATTCACGAATGAATAAAATTATTTGATTGTTAAGAACTTAGAGCAACAAAAAGAAAAAACAATGCAAATTAAAATATAAATGCATAGATGAATAAACTACTAAACAAAAGAAATAGTCTACATTAAGGAAAAATGAAGTTGACATGGTGCAAAAACAGCGTGAGACGAAACTCCCAAAAACATGAATTAATTTATAAGATAAAATATAAAAAATTGAAAATTAAGGAAACGTAAATGGACAAAACTGATTAAAAACAAAAAACCAAAACATTAAAATGAAAAATTAACAAAAATAATTATTGTATTGTAAAGTAAACGATGAAATAAGTAAATTGTTGTTATTGAATGTATTTGTATAGAAAACTATTATGATTATGATGATGAATTATAATAATAAATAAATAATTATAAACAATAATTATTGTTCAGAAAATATAAACCGGCGCAAAAATTTGTTTCATTATATTTTATTAAATCTTCCTTTGTTCGAACTACACAAACTGAATTTGCGAAAAATCAAGCATTTTAGTTTGGTTAAGTTGACAATATAATATACTTAATATAAGTAAGAAGGAGTTGAGATAATGATTTGAAATTTTCTCGCATGCCATATAAGGTACGACATAAATTATTTTTAAAGTTTTATAACACAGTTTTCGATAAATCCTTCAAAAGCATTTGAAGAATGATTCATGCGTATCGTTTCATTCCAAAACTATTAATTAATGGAAAGGCAGATTAGCTCAAGTTAGCATAGTTGCTACAAGCTCCTACAAACTAGATTTCCATAGCGTACTCTACCTTTGCTGATGAATTATCTAATCTTGAGCTTGTAGGAAACCAGGTTGTTGCTAGATAGCCTGCATTTTCGTCACCTGGTGTGGTATAGTGCCCTACCATCACCTTAAGTTATCTGCGACAGTTCTCTACTGTATTCGACGTGATTATGACAGAGTCAACCGCTTTAAGACAGCTTGACTGCCGGAGTTGATGCATACTTTATTGTTGTAACAACAACAGATTCTAGACTTTGAACCACTTATTGTTTTGCTGCCAGCTTAGTTTGAAACACACGTTTTCGTCTGTAGTTATTCAGCGAATACGACCCCGCCAGTTTAGTCCTCTAATTTGATTGCATCAGTGTAGAACCGTGTAAAGTCCTTAGGTCCAGAAATTTCCTAGGTATATGACTCTGTACGAATAATACGCGTACCCTTTGGTGAAAGTCGGTGCTGGCACACAGTAGTCCATTACGCTCGGCAGTTGATGGTCCCTAAGAATTCTAGTGTGACTAGTTCAAGTTGCTTTTCAGCTTTTTGTATGTTGCAGCCTTGGGGCGACATTAGCACAGTTCTATATCTTCATTGTATTTATGTTCGGTATATTTAATATTACATACATTGCAGAGTAGAACCGTTCTTCACACTTTTGTATCATAAGGCTGGCTAATTTCTTATCTAGAATTGGTGCATGGTACCACTCGTAGAGGAGTATAGGTCTGACCGCTACGGAGAACAGCCAATGTACCAACTTTGATAGCATGACCCACTTTTGATCAATATAGCGCAACATCTGCCAATTTTGTACTCATTCCTTGTTATTTTGTCGCCAGTACATTGCTTTATATAAGATTATTCCTCAAAAAGCAAGTGTCTTCCTAGCGCGGGTACGCTCCATGTTGCGCGGTTTCCTAATTCAAGTTTAAAAGTCCTTTCGAAATCGGTAACCTTGATGTTATCATTCCTGGGGAGCTAAGGTAGCGATGTTAAGTAAGGTTTGTTTTGCTGTTCCATAAATATATAAAGGGGCGTTAGAATAAGGACCACCCTTGCTCCCGTTGCACACGCATGATATCCGTTAGAGCCTGGTTAGAGATTTCATCACCGTTGAAATTTTTCGAGACCCACGCCAATGTCCCATTGGTTACCATTGGTCAAATTACCCTGGTGTAAATATATCTAAAGATACTAGGGCTACAACCCCAGGATTTTCCTGCTAGATCTCCGCACATCATTATTGCTTTCCTCTAGAGAAGCCCATGATGAGACCGCGGTACTGCCCCTTGCTCAGCATATCGACTTCAACCCCAGCTAAAGAGATAGTTCTCATCCCTTTTTCTGCTGAATGGTACGATGACTGTCCGATATTGAGGCTATGCCTTCATCAGATTCAGCGCTTTTTGTAAAAATCACATAATGTACTGTCGTACTTCCTTCTACCTATAACGACAATGTCATACGCGTATCTTCGCAGCGAATTCCATTGTCGTTTAGCACAGTTAGAAGATAGTACTCCCCCTTGCGTTCATCCTTTACTTGGTTTCAGCTACACAACGCCGCCTGCTATAGTGTTTCTGCTGTTCTAGTCCTAAGTAGCGGCATACGGATGGCACGTTCCTTTTTTCCAGCGCTTGACGTACTCCTATATTCGAGGCGTTGTCAAACGCTCCCACTATGCCTATAAAGGCACATAAAACAGTCCCTTCACTTTCTATCTACCTACGCCGTCAGTTGTTGCAGAGCAGCATCCGTGGATCTCTCTTCCCTGTACGCATGCTGATATAAAAGTGGTTAAACTAATTTGTATAAAGGGCTTCTTCCTACCTTAGGTATAAAAATAGCTTTGGCCCTCCTGCGCACCATTTTATAGTATGGGAGAGCCAGAGAGTCACTCATAATTTTTACAAGGTGTGGTTTATCACTTCGCCATCTTGCTGTAACATCACCAAACGAGTCCATTGCATCTTACTGAGTGTTTACTAAAATTACTTTTGGCTACCATCCAGTCATATTGCGACGGTCGCGATTCTCGTGTTCAGGTCTCCATACCAAGTGTGGTTGCATCCGGGAAGTGAGCCGACAGCAGGGCCAGTTCTCTATCCTCTTTACTAGGAGTGGAAACAATGCCCTCACAGAAGCTGCTAATGCTGTACCGTATTTCGAAGGAATGTAAGATACTGACATCTCCGGGTGATTTTTGCTTTACCCTTCGGTTTTGTCTCAGTGCAGCTGCAGTTAAACGCGTTCTTGGAAATGGCATTGAGCCTTGTTACACTGCTTTCTAATTCCATACAGTCCACTTTCCTACGAGTGTGTCTGATGTGTAGATAAGTTTAAGTTAACTTAGTTGACTTAGCTTGCAGCTTAAACTGGGTGAAATTCTGATCCGATAGTGAGGGATCCGTGAAACTTTACACTTCGAAATCAGATTATCCTCCAGTTTATTGCTGAGAGTAAGTACTCCTTCTCTGATTCTCGTGACAAACACCGGTGTACACCCGACAATACATATGTTCAAGTCCTTGCTAAGTATATATTCTAGTAAAGATTCATCTTTCTGGTTGGTGTCTGTACTGCCTCACTCTTCACTGTGCTTATTAGCGTCGCATGATATGATAAGAGGAGGCTTTGCATCCTCACGACGTTTGATTAGCTGTAGGACCTCAGAGGAGGGAATGGTGTTTATATCTACTGGGAAATATGCAGCAGCAAGAGCTATGCCTTTGGAGACTTCAATGAATAAGATAAATGCTCTGTAACGCAGAAGTAACCAGTATTGCCCTTAAGCACTACATATGATCTGGGTCTCTCAGATGAGAGATCAAAAATGATCTCAATGTTTGACTCCTTTAGGTATCTTACTATCACGGACGGGGTCGTAGTTGTGGATCATCTATCTCCAAAAGCCTTAGTTCGCTCTCGCTGTCTCTATCGAGCTTGTGGCTGTTTAGGTCGAGTTCCTCGAATAGTTATTCGTTGATCAAATCTCCGCTGCCTCAGTGACCTTCTTTTCTGGAGCTCGACTACTCGCTGGGAAGACTGGCGACGTGTACGGTGCTGTGGATGGTAGATGTCTAAGCATAGATACCCCCTCATCTTGCACTTCTTCCGACGCAATATCTAATTCGCACGCGATTTTAGGACGCCAGTGCCTGACGGTGACAAAGCTAAACCTATAATTCAACCTGTAGCCGTCCCTCTTCAGTTTGTTAAATTACTCTTGCCCATACATAGAATCAGCCTGATCCCTCTCGGGGGGAATAATATACTGTGTGCGTATCTCATCTTCTCTCTTTGTACAGAGCTTTGGGCCTTTCCAGGCCGCAAGTTTGGGCGCAGCCAACGAAAATAATGTATCAGTTATTTCGTGCGATCCGAAAGGAGTAGCCTCGGACGAAAGTTCACTCCGCAAAAGACAAGCGGGTAGGTCTACCCTTCGAAACCCTCGCCTCGCCTTCTACAGATCGGTAAAGTCTTCAGAACCGAGCATTACCGCCGGATAGCTTTCTGGCAATACCGCCAAATGGATACCTTTTAGGGAATCTGAATAGCTGATGGACGGCCCTGTTCCGCCCGCCGGTTCCACTGAATCCTGCAATACCTTCGCACCCGTCGAACTCGATAATGGGAGCCCCGCCGAGCTGGTCTGCAGCATTTGTAGATCGGTGTCTGTAGGGTAATCTGTCCTCGACCGCCTTGATGCTAGTCACTAGCTTATTTGCTAAGTTTATTGGCCCATCTCACACGTGTACCACGTATATCGACGCCAGCATGTAATATCCTACACACTAAATTGTTTAAGACATACAAATTTTAGTTTGGTACTTATCAAGATACAATTATTTGGCTTTCCGTTATGACACCACTTACCGGTATATATTCGGACGTTTTCATGTCTACAAATATTGTGCCCTTCTAACCAGGGCTCCAGGATCGCTTTAGACTCTTTGTTTAAAAGCAGGACCACCTCCGCTGCGCACTGTTTCTGCGTATTTTTTAAATCTCTTCCATCTATCGGCCCGAATTTCGGTATTGAAGATAATGGCTCGGTTATTGTAAATTTATGTATTCACACCCAGCCACAGATCCACCATGCCCTGGGTAAGGTCATTAAATCCTTCGGAGGATTTACCCGAGTTTGTGGAACCAGGGTGGCAATGCACTCAAACCAATCAACCAACCTCTCTGGTTCGGTGATTTATATGGCTAGAAGTATCTGATTAGTCGCCCAATGCACCCCATTGCCGACATGTGTCTGGGGGTATGGGGTCACCTATGTATTTCTTCTAGGTCATCACATCCGCAAAGTGTACGTCCATTAAGAGTTCAAGTGTTTCACGAGAGCTCTCTGTGCGACCACCTTCTGGGTTTCCTAGAAAGGTTGGTAGAGCAGGATTTTTAGAGAGGCATCTTCTCAATCGTGAGACTTCTGAATCTTTGAACCTCTGCTTTCAGGATAGTTTGTTAGATACGCATCATTAAGAGGGCTCATAATGCGACCGCCTAGTGTATCGACGGGGAGAGTAGAATAAAATCATCTGAGATCCTCTACCACCCAGTGTTCTTGAATCAGGGCCATGTTTATTTGCTCCTTAGCCAAAAAGAGCAGCGGATCATTCGATGCCGCCAATTTTGATCCACAGGTATTTGTCGTTTCCATTGTCACGTGCTCGACCCGGTACGATTGTCCAACCCTCATTTCATTAGCGTCAGCGTAGTTTGGTCCACCACAATGGGGAGCGAAATCCACACTCCCACTATTGTACGTGCCGGCAAATCTGAATGCTTATTACAAGCAAATTGACATTAAAACAAAATGCACAACAAACAAGCATAATAATATGAAACACAGAATGTAAGTAAAATAAAAAATAATGCCTTGCCCATATCTAACGAGTATAATGGCGAGACAGTAACTGGACAAGACCTTGTTCCATATAAGCAGTTTGGCAAACAGCCGATCAAATCATCGTTCGTGGAAAGTAAGTATTACCCATTAGTATCTCATACTGCCTCACTACTTTACAATAGATAAGACTATTTTAAAAAAATGCAGATCAATTTAAGAATGTTAGATTAATAGTAATTGTTTAGATGAAAAAACCTATATCGGCTTCGTAAAAATTGCGTATCATAAATACATTAAAATAAAGTTATGCTATCACGAATTTGTCTACGGTTATAGTTCAGTAGAAACAGAGATGTAGTCATGTTTGTAACACCTCGAAACCATCATGATGACTGCTACTTCAGCGTTGTGATAATAAACGAAATTAACACTGGAAATCGAAATAAATGGTCATATCCTAACTTATCTTCTGCTCAACGACCTCAATTAAAATCACGAAAGACTCAACCCGGCACATCTTCTGATGTTCCACATCCCTCTGAGCCCGAACGCAATACATTAAGTGAAAACTTTGATTCAGACTACAAATTTAGCCTGAACCTCAACCATTTGATCAGAAAGAACTAGATAACTTAGTAAGAGATATAAACTTACCGAAAGAAGCTTCTGAAATTTTAGCATCTCGTTTAAAAAAAAATTCCTTATTCCGGAAACCAACATTACATCATATCGTACCCGAGAATAAAGTCTCTTACCGTATTTTTCGAAAGAAGAGGATTCAGTTTGTTGTAACGATGTAAGAGTTATTTCGCAACAGATTGGATTAAAAAGAACCAACCTAGTGATTGGCGTCTTTTCGTAGAAGCTTAAAGTGTGTTTTGCTTCATAACGGTAACATGTACGGATCTATACCTATTGCATATTCGATGATTTTGAAAGAAGAATACGCGAATATTTCTAAGGTTTTGGAAAAAATTTAGTATCAAGATCCAAATGGGTGATTTGAGTTGATCTAAAAATGGTTAACTTTCCAGATAAATTTCCCTGATCACAGATAACGCAACTCATGAAAGAGCCTAATATTGTCAAATCAATGACTGATAACGAATCCAAAGCTTGGAGTTCATTTGTTTTAGTTATGAGTAATTTTCTAGGCAAAAAGAAATATGTCGACCCCGTCGAGCTTATTGAGTCCATGCTATCGAATTTGAAAGAGCAGGGTGCAACATGAGCACAAATATCCACTTTCTGCACTCGCATTTATACTTACATATATTATCTGGGTGACTTTTTGTGAGAAGCAGGGTGATATATTCGATCAGGATCTTCGGAAAATTTAAGAGCGTTATCAGGGGCGGTAGGACTCACATCTGATGGCAGACTACTGCTATAAGATCGATTCATTATATTTAATATAAACTTTGTTAACATAATGTATTAATTTTCTGTATTTTTTTGTCAAAATAATGAAAAAGTATATTTCAAAAAGTAAAGCTGTTAGCGATCTATCAGTAAGTTTGTCATAGTCAGGGCCATAGAAATACTCAATAACAAAAGAAAACGAAGGAAAGAAGACTTGTGTAGACCTATGTAATTAACGCTATGAATTTTATTTCAGAAATCTAAAAAATTTCATACGTATGTTAGACAATGTCTACTTGCAGTTTTTTTAACGTCTTCTCAAGTCAGATTTTACTAAGTTCTTTAACTCTTGTAGAAAATGTTTAGCATTATAGTTATATGTAAGTTAACATTATCGCTAGCGCCCAGTCTGAACGATTCCCACAGTCAACCACTACACGTGCCGCTGCGTCAGCATAATTACATTTCACCACATACTGCAATTGGGCATTGCATAACCAATATTACACCTGTGGGAAACCAAGGCCACGGTCATTACCGCCGGATATGCTTACGCAAGTATTTCACAACGTAGCGAAACGCCCGTGAGAAACCAATGCAGCAGACGCTACCATGGAACCATCGTTACGCAAGTGCTGCGTCGCTGCTGCTACACCGAGGGCTAATGGTCGACGTGATTGCAGTTCATCAGCAGTTGCATAGGGGTGCTAGTAGTTCTAAGACATACTTAGTGAATAAGTTGTAGTACCTAATTATAATATAATAAACTTGTTGTGCTCTAATTCTTGTGTTTGTACTTAGGGCGTGTTGGCCCTTCTATTTTTTTAGTGTAAAGATCAAGGATCCTTTTAACTGGCGCCCGAGCAGGGACCAGTAGTGAAAGTAGTGGAAAGCTAGGATAAACTCAATAAAAACATTGTGACAATAAAAGAAATTAATCAGCTTAATTAAAGAATAAGCGAAAGCAAAAAAAACACAAAAAGTGTAACTGAATAAAGAAATAATAATTAGAGAGTGAAGGTGCAGCGCATTAAAAACGACGAAGCAAGGAGCCAATCAATGCGCATACTATTGTAGTAAGTTAAAATACCGTCAAAATTTTTTTTGTTTCATTCACAGATAATATGGAATCCTTACAATCCACTGTAACGAACTTGACTGGTGCCGTCAATGCACTCATTGAGAAGGTGAACAGCATGGAGAGGCGAGTCTCCTCCTTCGACTCCCTTCGAACTAGGCTTGACCAGCTTGACGCTGGTAGAACAGTGAACCTACAGGAAGAACCAGTAGTTCAACCCCGAGCTCCTGCCACGGAAGCTGACCTGAGGGAGATCAGTAGGCTTCCGGATTCTGTAAAGGAGCTGCAGTCCTTCGAGGGTGACCCTGTACGATATGTGTCATGGGTGCACTCGGTGGAGAGTATCGTAGCGGATTTCAAAGTGGTAAAGGACAAACCAATTTATCGCGCTATTCTCCAGCATATCCGACAAAAGGTCCGTGGAGCAGCCGATGCTGCTCTTATATCATATAACATTTTCGACACAAACTGGGTTGAAATTAAGAAGTGTTTGTCACTTCACTACGCGGATAAACGTGATATCCGTACATTGGAGTATCAACTCCACCAATTATCTCAAAAAGATTCACGGCTCGACGAATTCTATGCTGCCGTGAATCACCAATTTTCGTTGATCATCAACAAAATAAAAACGGAGTCGTACTCCGAAGAAACAATCAATGTCCTTGTTGATACTTACAGAAACCGTGCCTTGGATGTTTTCATACGAGGCCTGAATGGGGAGCTTGCAAAAATGCTTCTCATTCAACGTCCTAAAACCCTTCCAGAGGCGTATTCTGCATGCCTCGAGATGCAAAACACTAATTTCCGAAATTTTACTATCCACACCGCGCGGAATAATAATCGTGTCGTCGCTCCAATAAATATGATTCCGGGTCGAATGCATGGTTTCACTGCCGACAGAGCTCCTCCACTTCCACCAAGGACAAACTGGCGTCCTCAGGAGCGTCGTCCTGCCTTCAATAACCGTGATCGTCAGGCTGCACCAAGACAAGATCAACCCCTAGTCGAGAAGATGGACGTTGACCAGTCCGTCCAAAGCAAGCGTTTAAATTATATGAAAAGACCGAATCCGTTCAAGCGTGGGGCTAAATTGGAGAACCTACCTCGTAAGCACCAGAGGTTGTATCACGTCTCTACAGGTGAAACCGAATCAAAGGACGACTACTCAGCTACTGCAGAAGAAGAGGATTTTCGGTCCAACGGGCATCTAGCGTACCATACCTAGAGTACAGGTTGCCAGACGGGCGCACACTGGATTTCGTGGTGGACACGGGGGCGAATAAAAACTTTATAAAGCCAACGGTGATCAAACAAAGCAAGCCAGTGAGTAAATCCTTTAGTGTTAGGTCAGCGGGGGGTTGCGTAGGTATAAAAGAAAAGGTGTCCTTGAAGTTTTTCAGCAATATTGCTATCGATTCCGATATAACGTTCTTCGTCCTACCGGGCCTGAGTACGTTTGACGGAATCATTGGTGACGATACGCTTAAGGACATAGGGGCAGTTGTAGATAGGAAAAACAACCTACTACAGATCAACGATTATAAAATCCCATTGAAGGCAAAAATTTCTAGAGAAGTGAACTACACGATGTCCAAGGACCTCCCACTGGAAGCTGTAGAAAAGGTAAATGCACTAATTGGAAAGTATAGCGACTTATTCTTGCCCATTAATGGAAATGAATTAGTGGATACCAGCGTGCGAGCGGAGATAAAAACAACGACGACTGACCCGATTTACAGCAAGAGCTATCCTTATCCCTCGTGCATGAGGGAGGAGGTTGAGAGGCAGGTGCAGGAACTGCTCGACGAAGGTGTTATTCGGCCATCAAAAAGCCCATATAACTCCCCAATTTGGGTGGTTCCTAAAAAACCCAAACCAAACGGCGAAAAACAATTCCGCATGGTCATAGACTACAAGCGATTGAACGTTGTGACCGTTGCTGATACCTATCCGATTCCTGACATAAATGCAACATTATGCAGCCTGGGTAAAGCTATGTATTATACTACTATCGACCTGACGTCAGGCTTCCATCAGATACCCATGAAGGAATCGGATATTCCCAAAACCGCGTTTTCCACGATGAATGGAAAATACGAATTCTTAAGGTTGCCCTTCGGCTTAAAAAATGCTCCAGCAGTTTTTCAGCGAATGATTGACGATGTACTCAAGCAATATATTGGTAAAATTTGCTATGTGTATATCGACGATATTATTGTATTCGGAAAAAACGCAGAGGACCATTTGCTAAATGTAGAAAAAGTATTTTCAAGATTGCTTGAGGCGAAGCTGAAGGTCAACCTGGAGAAAACGTGTTTCCTTGAAACCAAGGTTGAATTCCTTGGCTACATTATCACTCCCGACGGTGTCCGCGCAGACCCAAAAAAGGTTGAGGCGATGAACCTTATCCTGCCTCCAGAGAATTTAAAAGAACTAAAAAGCTTTCTGGGCATGACGTCGTATTACCGCAAATTTATTCGCGACTACGCAAAAATCGCGAAACCTTTGACCAACCTTACTCGAGGGGAAAATGCGCAGGTCAAAGCAGGAGTTTCAAAAAGGGTGGAAGTTAAACTTAATAGTGAGGCACTACAAGCCTTTACCGACTTAAAAAGATTGCTTACTTCTACTGATATTCTAGCATTCCCAGACTTCGAAAAACCCTTTAACCTCACCACAGATGCGTCGAACTATGCTATAGGAGCGGTGTTATCACAGGGGGATATAGGTAAAGACAAACCGATTGCATTTATCTCTCGTTCTCTTAATAAGACAGAAGAGAACTACGCTACCAATGAAAAGGAAATGCTTTCTATTGTGTGGGCACTAGATAACTTGCGATCCTATTTGTATGGTGCGAAAAAAATAAAAATTTACACCGATCATCAACCTCTTACTTTCTCTTTAAGCTGTCGCAACTACAATGCGAAACTAAAGCGCTGGAAGGCACGAATAGAGGAATATAATTGCGAGATCATCTACAAACCAGGAAAAGCTAACGTTGTGGCCGACGCACTCTCCCGTCTCAAAACTGAAATTAACGCTTTATCTGAGTCTGTTATACCTGAACCTCCCGGTAGCGACGTAGGAAATCCTGACGAAAGAACACAATCCGAAGCCACGATGCACTCCGCTGAACAGGACAGCTCCGGTCTTATACCCCACGTGGAGGCTCCTATAAATGTCTTTCGAAATCAGGTAATATTTAGAGTAGGCCAAGAATTCCGATGTCACGAACAGCCTCATCCTGGTTACAACAGACATTACATATCACTACCCGCTTTTGACAGTGCGATCCTCATTCCCATACTTAAGGAAATCCTTATACCTAACTTGATTAATGGAACAAAAATTCCTGAAGAATACCTTTGGTTACTGCAAAATGTTTACGTTAATCACTTCCACAGGTATAAGGTTAGAATTACGCAACGAGTAGTGGAAGATGTAACCATCATTGACCGAACTTTTAATATAATAGAGCAGGAGCATCGTCGAGCCCACAGGAATCCTAGGGAAAATAAAGAACAAATTCTCGAAAAATATTACTTCCCAGGTATGGCTAAACAAATCCGAGACTACGTTGCCCAGTGCGATGTCTGCAAACTAAACAAATATGACAGACACCCTGCGAAGCCACATATCCAACCAACACCGATCCCGAATTATCCTTGTGAAATTTTACATATTGACCTTTTCGAAATAGAAAAACAGAAATTTTTGAGTTGTATAGATAAATTTTCTAAATTTGCGAAACTGTTTCCCATAAAAAATAAATCGTCCATTTATCTTCGTAGAAAGCTAACGGATGTCCTGCACTACTTTTCTGTGCCAAGGACACTTGTCATGGACAACGAGCGAGGATTCCTAACCCCACTCGTTCTTAATTACATCAGGTCTCTAGGCATTGAAATATACCAAACCCCAACGCAACGAAGCGAAGCAAATGGACAGGTTGAGCGGCTTCATTCAACCGTAATAAAAATTTACCGCTGCATCACTGGCGACCTTTCAAGGTTATCACCTAAAGAACGAGTATCTATAGCCGTAGATAGGTATAATAACACCATACACTCCACTACGAAAAAGAAACCGGTGGATATATTCTTGAATAGGACAGCCAGGATTAATTATCAAAATTTAACAGACTTTAGGGATCAAACCCATGAAAATATCAAGGCCTTGCTGTTACATGAGCAAGAATGCAGAAATGCAAGGATAAATGAAAACCGATCGCCACCAAGGGAATTTAACAGCGGCGATACGCTGTTTATAGCTAACAAGCAAATAAAACCAAAACAAAAACCTTTATTTAAAAAAGAAACTGTCGCAGAAAATAGAAATGCGACTATATTAACCGAGAGTGGAAAGAAATTCCACAAATCGGATATAAAGAATGTGTAAAGGCATATGATAGCACTGGTCAAATGGTAGAAAGCGTTTGGATCCTTTAGACCCGGCGGTTCGGGACTCAAATTTACGTTTGTATCCGATGAAGTCAGAGTGGTTCAATTCCATTCATCTCGGTGGTCCGGGATGGCTGAATCGAAAGGGTTCAACTCCCCCTTAAAGTTCCATTGCTTTATTGCGTGAAGTCACCTGTGCCATGAGTAGGTTATTTGCAATCATAAACGCTTATGACTAAAAGGGATCAACGCGGGCCTTCCTATGCAAACATTACCTACAAGCCAGTGCCAAAAATTTTAAATGCCATACAAATTAAGTCGAATGAATGGCGCAAATAAGCGTTAAATTGTGCAAAAAAGCACACGAGCGTAAACACGCATATGAATTAAAGACATACGGGCAAAAAGCATGCTCAAAGGAAAAAATTTTACAAATTTATATTGAAATTTAAAAAAATGTTCTGAAGAGAATGTAGATTGGAAAAAATATTTTATTAGAAAAAATCTTGCTTTAAGGGCAATTGATATGAAAAATCTTTAAAAAAAACATCAAATTTTTAAACTCTGAAAAGAGGAAATGGAAAAACACTTAAAAACAAAAAAAGAAATTAATATTTTTAATTTTAGACAATTTTAAAATTTAAAATAAAATTTTTTTTTTTACAATCACTAATTTAATCCACTAACTTCTAACAAACCATTGCCTCACTACTGGGTTCCCAAACCAAAAAATTTTTATGAAAATAAAAATCTAAACCAAGTAATAACCAAATGATAGGAAGAAATAGTATATTTTCTCTTTTTCTATAATTTTCCACTTTGTTTAAACTTAAAATAAAAAAGACATTAGAAAATAAAAAAATAATGAAAAGAATACAATACTAATGCAATAACACTTTCACATAACAAGACTAACCACTATGCAACTCACAGTTAGGATAAGAGAATATAGACATAAGTATACAATCTAGCTCCTGAGAACTGTTAAGAAATACACTTGCCTATTTAGTAATAGAATAATATTAGCAATAGAAATAGAATATATCAGTTAAGAATATATTAAGAACTAATTTGGAATAATAATTTTAAATCATTTTCTTGTTTTTAATATCATGTTAAGACTTTTGTTCCAATCAAATTTGTATAACTATGTAAACGGGTTTAGGGGTGACATTATCATAATTAGTCTAATTCATTATTTTAATTTATAGCATCAGCTTTTGCGCAATAGCGCACTCCTATGACTTATTTAAAATAGATGCACCACTAGCAACTATCCGAGACGGGTATGGATGGATTATTGATGGACATTTTAAGCTAATCCACACTGTAAACTTGGAGCGTTACGAAATGGCCACGAACCGACTAGAGGAAGCCCTATCCATTCGAAACGAATCACCTGCAGTTTTTGAAATACTCTCATTCCAGTTAAGCAGAATCCGTACACATCTAGGTGAATTGAAAGGGTATGAACCATCTAGACCCAAGCGATCGATAAACTGGATTGGTTCGGCCTGGAAATGGATTGCCGGCTCACCCGATGCAACAGATTGGGATGCAGTTCTTCGAAATGAAGATGCCCTGAACCAAAATAACAATCAGCAATATAAGGTAAATGCTGGAATTTTCAAAAAAACTGATGAATTATTGCAGAAGCTCAATGGCATTGTGACTGTCACCAACGACATCGTGCACGAGAAGAACCTTGAAAGGATTTCTCAGGAAATCCAACACAAGATCATCCTTCTGAGGGAAGACGTCAACGAGCTTATTCGCGCATGCCAGATGGCCAAAGCTGGCGTTGTCAACACCAACCTGTTGAGTAAGGAAGAGGTCAACCAGCTTGTCAGCGAGATAGACGTACTTCCATACAGTAATGCTATTGAAGCAATTGAGTATAGCAAACCTTCGATCTACACCAACGGCACACTATTGTTGTACGTGCTATCCCTGCCTAAGGCGACTGAAGAAAGGTTTAATCACCTAATTGCAAGAGCTAACATCCAAGAAGGCCACCGAGTGGAGTTGGCATACACAACGATTTTGATTAGCAAGCGCGAGACATATGGTATACGAAAGGATTGCCTGCGGCTAACCTCTGCAATGGTCTGCGAACGAAAATCTTTGGATTTGTTACCAGAGACTGGCTGCATTGCACGTCTCCTCAAGGGAGGGCATGCCAGTTGCAGTTACCTGACCTACAACAAATCTAGCGTTGAACTGATCAAGGAAGACACAATTTTCCTCGACAATTTCAGTGGAAGCTTAGGATCAGGTAAATCTGTAATCAATTTGAATGGTTCTTATATCCTGCAGATGGACAACGAAACAGTAACTGTCAACAATCAGAGTTACTCGAGTACGAGCATTTCAGGAGCTCAAGTCCTACCCCCAGTCTTGACCAGCATAACCAACCGAAGCATGACACTGAACCTTAACCTCGTTCATGAGATGGCTATTGACAACATCAGGCTACTGGGGTTCCTCAAGGAGAAAACCAATTGGATTACCATTGTCGAATTCCTGGGACTTATCGCCTTATTGCTGATGGTGTGCTACATTTGGCGCAAAATCACCGCAAAGGTCAACCTACCTGAGCTGAAGTTATCCTTGCCGATAAGATCGAATAGTATCCAACGTCGAAGACGCACTTCTTTACCACATGATCTGCGGGACGCAGATTTTTGAAGGGGGAGGAGTTAACATTATCGCTAGCGCCCAGTCTGAACGATTCCCACAGTCAACCACTACACGTGCCGCTGCGTCAGCATAATTACATTTCACCACATACTGCAATTGGGCATTGCATAACCAATATTACACCTGTGGGAAACCAAGGCCACGGTCATTACCGCCGGATATGCTTACGCAAGTATTTCACAACGTAGCGAAACGCCCGTGAGAAACCAATGCAGCAGACGCTACCATGGAACCATCGTTACGCAAGTGCTGCGTCGCTGCTGCTACACCGAGGGCTAATGGTCGACGTGATTGCAGTTCATCAGCAGTTGCATAGGGGTGCTAGTAGTTCTAAGACATACTTAGTGAATAAGTTGTAGTACCTAATTATAATATAATAAACTTGTTGTGCTCTAATTCTTGTGTTTGTAGTTAGGGCGTGTTGGCCCTTCTATTTTTTTTGTGTAAAGATCAAGGATCCTTTTAACTGGCGCCCGAGCAGGGACCAGTAGTGAAAGTAGTGGAAAGCTAGGATAAACTCAATAAAAACATTGTGACAATAAAAGAAATTAATCAGCTTAATTAAAGAATAAGCGAAAGCAAAAAAAACACAAAAAGTGTAACTGAATAAAGAAATAATAATTAGAGAGTGAAGGTGCAGCGCATTAAAAACGACGAAGCAAGGAGCCAATCAATGCGCATACTATTGTAGTAAGTTAAAATACCGTCAAAATTTTTTTTGTTTCATTCACAGATAATATGGAATCCTTACAATCCACTGTAACGAACTTGACTGGTGCCGTCAATGCACTCATTGAGAAGGTGAACAGCATGGAGAGGCGAGTCTCCTCCTTCGACTCCCTTCGAACTAGGCTTGACCAGCTTGACGCTGGTAGAACAGTGAACCTACAGGAAGAACCAGTAGTTCAACCCCGAGCTCCTGCCACGGAAGCTGACCTGAGGGAGATCAGTAGGCTTCCGGATTCTGTAAAGGAGCTGCAGTCCTTCGAGGGTGACCCTGTACGATATGTGTCATGGATGCACTCGGTGGAGAGTATCGTAGCGGATTTCAAAGTGGTAAAGGACAAACCAATTTATCGCGCTATTCTCCAGCATATCCGACAAAAGGTCCGTGGAGCAGCCGATGCTGCTCTTATATCATATAACATTTTCGACACAAACTGGGTTGAAATTAAGAAGTGTTTGTCACTTCACTACGCGGATAAACGTGATATCCGTACATTGGAGTATCAACTCCACCAATTATCTCAAAAAGATTCACGGCTCGACGAATTCTATGCTGCCGTGAATCACCAATTTTCGTTGATCATCAACAAAATAAAAACGGAGTCGTACTCCGAAGAAACAATCAATGTCCTTGTTGATACTTACAGAAACCGTGCCTTGGATGTTTTCATACGAGGCCTGAATGGGGAGCTTGCAAAAATGCTTCTCATTCAACGTCCTAAAACCCTTCCAGAGGCGTATTCTGCATGCCTCGAGATGCAAAACACTAATTTCCGAAATTTTACTATCCACACCGCGCGGAATAATAATCGTGTCGTCGCTCCAATAAATATGATTCCGGGTCGAATGCATGGTTTCACTGCCGACAGAGCTCCTCCACTTCCACCAAGGACAAACTGGCGTCCTCAGGAGCGTCGTCCTGCCTTCAATAACCGTGATCGTCAGGCTGCACCAAGACAAGATCAACCCCTAGTCGAGAAGATGGACGTTGACCAGTCCGTCCAAAGCAAGCGTTTAAATTATATGAAAAGACCGAATCCGTTCAAGCGTGGGGCTAAATCGGAGAACCTACCTCGTAAGCACCAGAGGTTGTATCACGTCTCTACAGGTGAAACCGAATCAAAGGACGACTACTCAGCTACTGCAGAAGAAGAGGATTTTCTGTCCAACGGGCATCTAGCGTACCATACCTAGAGTACAGGTTGCCAGACGGGCGCACACTGGATCTCCTGGTGGACACGGGGGCGAATAAAAACTTTATAAAGCCAACGGTGATCAAACAAAGCAAGCCAGTGAGTAAATCCTTTAGTGTTAGGTCAGCGGGGGGTTGCGTAGGTATAAAAGAAAAGGTGTCCTTGAAGTTTTTCAGCAATATTGCTATCGATTCCGATATAACGTTCTTCGTCCTACCGGGCCTGAGTACGTTTGACGGAATCATTGGTGACGATACGCTTAAGGACATAGGGGCAGTTGTAGATAGGAAAAACAACCTACTACAGATCAACGATTATAAAATCCCATTGAAGGCAAAAATTTCTAGAGAAGTGAACTACACGATGTCCAAGGACCTCCCACGGGAAGCTGTAGAAAAGGTAAATGCACTAATTGGAAAGTATAGCGACTTATTCTTGCCCATTAATGGAAATGAATTAGTGGATACCAGCGTGCGAGCGGAGATAAAAACAACGACGACTGACCCGATTTACAGCAAGAGCTATCCTTATCCCTCGTGCATGAGGGAGGAGGTTGAGAGGCAGGTGCAGGAACTGCTCGACGAAGGTGTTATTCGGCCATCAAAAAGCCCATATAACTCCCCAATTTGGGTGGTTCCTAAAAAACCCAAACCAAACGGCGAAAAACAATTCCGCATGGTCATAGACTACAAGCGATTGAACGCTGTGACCGTTGCTGATACCTATCCGATTCCTGACATAAATGCAACATTATGCAGCCTGGGTAAAGCTATGTATTATACTACTATCGACCTGACGTCAGGCTTCCATCAGATACCCATGAAGGAATCGGATATTCCCAAAACCGCGTTTTCCACGATGAATGGAAAATACGAATTCTTAAGGTTGCCCTTCGGCTTAAAAAATGCTCCAGCAGTTTTTCAGCGAATGATTGACGATGTACTCAAGCAATATATTGGTAAAATTTGCTATGTGTATATCGACGATATTATTGTATTCGGAAAAAACGCAGAGGACCATTTGCTAAATGTAGAAAAAGTATTTTCAAGATTGCTTGAGGCGAAGCTGAAGGTCAACCTGGAGAAAACGTGTTTCCTTGAAACCAAGGTTGAATTCCTTGGCTACATTATCACTCCCGACGGTGTCCGCGCAGACCCAAAAAAGGTTGAGGCGATGAACCTTATCCTGCCTCCAGAGAATTTAAAAGAACTAAAAAGCTTTCTGGGCATGACGTCGTATTACCGCAAATTTATTCGCGACTACGCAAAAATCGCGAAACCTTTGACCAACCTTACTCGAGGGGAAAATGCGCAGGTCAAAGCAGGAGTTTCAAAAAGGGTGGAAGTTAAACTTAATAGTGAGGCACTACAAGCCTTTACCGACTTAAAAAGATTGCTTACTTCTGCTGATATTCTAGCATTCCCAGACTTCGAAAAACCCTTTAACCTCACCACAGATGCGTCGAACTATGCTATAGGAGCGGTGTTATCACAGGGGGATATAGGTAAAGACAAACCGATTGCATTTATCTCTCGTTCTCTTAATAAGACAGAAGAGAACTACGCTACCAATGAAAAGGAAATGCTTTCTATTGTGTGGGCACTAGATAACTTGCGATCCTATTTGTATGGTGCGAAAAAAATAAAAATTTACACCGATCATCAACCTCTTACTTTCTCTTTAAGCTGTCGCAACTACAATGCGAAACTAAAGCGCTGGAAGGCACGAATAGAGGAATATAATTGCGAGATCATCTACAAACCAGGAAAAGCTAACGTTGTGGCCGACGCACTCTCCCGTCTCAAAACTGAAATTAACGCTTTATCTGAGTCTGTTATACCTGAACCTCCCGGTAGCGACGTAGGAAATCCTGACGAAAGAACACAATCCGAAGCCACGATGCACTCCGCTGAACAGGACAGCTCCGGTCTTATACCCCACGTGGAGGCTCCTATAAATGTCTTTCGAAATCAGGTAATATTTAGAGTAGGCCAAGAATCCCGATGTCACGAACAGCCTCATCCTGGTTACAACAGACATTACATATCACTACCCGCTTTTGACAGTGCGATCCTCATTCCCATACTTAAGGAAATCCTTATACCTAACTTGATTAATGGAATAAAAATTGCTGAAGAATACCTTTGGTTACTGCAAAATGTTTACGTTAATCACTTCCACAGGTATAAGGTTAGAATTACGCAACGAGTAGTGGAAGATGTAACCATCATTGACCGAACTTTTAATATAATAGAGCAGGAGCATCGTCGAGCCCACAGGAATCCTAGGGAAAATAAAGAACAAATTCTCGAAAAATATTACTTCCCAGGTATGGCTAAACATATCCGAGACTACGTTGCCCAGTGCGATGTCTGCAAACTAAACAAATATGACAGACACCCTGCGAAGCCACATATCCAACCAACACCGATCCCGAATTATCCTTGTGAAATTTTACATATTGACCTTTTCGAAATAGAAAAACAGAAATTTTTGAGTTGTATAGATAAATTTTCTAAATTTGCGAAACTGTTTCCCATAAAAAATAAATCGTCCATTTATCTTCGTAGAAAGCTAACGGATGTCCTGCACTACTTTTCTGTGCCAAGGACACTTGTCATGGACAACGAGCGAGGATTCCTAACCCCACTCGTTCTTAATTACATCAGGTCTCTAGGCATTGAAATATACCAAACCCCAACGCAACGAAGCGAAGCAAATGGACAGGTTGAGCGGCTTCATTCAACCGTAATAAAAATTTACCGCTGCATCACTGGCGACCTTTCAAGGTTATCACCTAAAGAACGAGTATCTATAGCCGTAGATAGGTATAATAACACCATACACTCCACTACGAAAAAGAAACCGGTGGATATATTCTTGAATAGAACAGCCAGGATTAATTATCAAAATTTAACAGACTTTAGGGATCAAACCCATGAAAATATCAAGGCCTTGCTGTTACATGAGCAAGAATGCAGAAATGCAAGGATAAATGAAAACCGATCGCCACCAAGGGAATTTAACAGCGGCGATACGCTGTTTATAGCTAACGGGCCTTCCTATGCAAACATTACCTACAAGCCAGTGCCAAAAATTTTAAATGCCATACAAATTAAGTCGAATGAATGGCGCAAATAAGCGTTAAATTGTGCAAAAAAGCACACGAGCGTAAACACGCATATGAATTAAAGACATACGGGCAAAAAGCATGCTCAAAGGAAAAAATTTTACAAATTTATATTGAAATTTAAAAAAATGTTCTGAAGAGAATGTAGATTGGAAAAAATATTTTATTAGAAAAAATCTTGCTTTAAGGGCAATTGATATGAAAAATCTTTAAAAAAAACATCAAATTTTTAAACTCTGAAAAGAGGAAATGGAAAAACACTTAAAAACAAAAAAAGAAATTAATATTTTTAATTTTAGACAATTTTAAAATTTAAAATAAAATTTTTTTTTTACAATCACTAATTTAATCCACTAACTTCTAACAAACCATTGCCTCACTACTGGGTTCCCAAACCAAAAAATTTTTATGAAAATAAAAATCTAAACCAAGTAATAACCAAATGATAGGAAGAAATAGTATATTTTCTCTTTTTCTATAATTTTCCACTTTGTTTAAACTTAAAATAAAAAAGACATTAGAAAATAAAAAAATAATGAAAAGAATACAATACTAATGCAATAACACTTTCACATAACAAGACTAACCACTATGCAACTCATAGTTAGGATAAGAGAATATAGACATAAGTATACAATCTAGCTCCTGAGAACTGTTAAGAAATACACTTGCCTATTTAGTAATAGAATAATATTAGCAATAGAAATAGAATATATCAGTTTAGAATATATTAAGAACTAATTTGGAATAATAATTTTAAATCATTTTCTTGTTTTTAATATCATGTTAAGACTTTTGTTCCAATCAAATTTGTATAACTATGTAAACGGGTTTAGGGGTGACATTATCATAATTAGTCCAATTCATTATTTTAATTTATAGCATCAGCTTTTGCGCAATAGCGCACTCCTATGACTTATTTAAAATAGATGAACCACTAGCAACTATCCGAGACGGGTATGGATGGATTATTGATGGACATTTTAAGCTAATCCACACTGTAAACTTGGAGCGTTACGAAATGGCCACGAACCGACTAGAGGAAGCCCTATCCATTCCAAACGAATCACCTGCAGTTTTTGAAATACTCTCATTCCAGTTAAGCAGAATCCGTACACATCTAGGTGAATTGAAAGGGTATGAACCATCTAGACCCAAGCGATCGATAAACTGGATTGGTTCGGCCTGGAAATGGATTGCCGGCTCACCCGATGCAACAGATTGGGATGCAGTTCTTCGAAATGAAGATGCCCTGAACCAAAATAACAATCAGCAATATAAGGTAAATGCTGGAATTTTCAAAAAAACTGATGAATTATTGCAGAAGCTCAATGGCATTGTGACTGTCACCAACGACATCGTGCACGAGAAGAACCTTGAAAGGATTTCTCAGGAAATCCAACACAAGATCATCCTTCTGAGGGAAGACGTCAACGAGCTTATTCGCGCATGCCAGATGGCCAAAGCTGGCGTTGTCAACACCAACCTGTTGAGTAAGGAAGAGGTCAACCAGCTTGTCAGCGAGATAGACGTACTTCCATACAGTAATGCTATTGAAGCAATTGAGTATAGCAAACCTTCGATCTACACCAACGGCACGCTATTGTTGTACGTGTTATCCCTGCCTAAGGCGACTGAAGAAAGGTTTAATCACCTAATTGCAAGAGCTAACATCCAAGAAGGCCACCGAGTGGAGTTGGCATACACAACGATTTTGATTAGCAAGCGCGAGACATATGGTATACGAAAGGATTGCCTGCGGCTAACCTCTGCAATGGTCTGCGAACGAAAATCTTTGGATTTGTTACCAGAGACTGGCTGCATTGCACGTCTCCTCAAGGGAGGGCATGCCAGTTGCAGTTACCTGACCTACAACAAATCTAGCGTTGAACTGATCAAGGAAGACACAATTTTCCTCGACAATTTCAGTGGAAGCTTAGGATCAGGTAAATCTGTAATCAATTTGAATGGTTCTTATATCCTGCAGATGGACAACGAAACAGTAACTGTCAACAATCAGAGTTACTCGAGTACGAGCATTTCAGGAGCTCAAGTCCTACCCCCAGTCTTGACCAGCATAACCAACCGAAGCATGACACTGAACCTTAACCTCGTTCATGAGATGGCTATTGACAACATCAGGCTACTGGGGTTCCTCAAGGAGAAAACCAATTGGATTACCATTGTCGAATTCCTGGGACTTATCGCCTTATTGCTGATGGTGTGCTACATTTGGCGCAAAATCACCGCAAAGGTCAACCTACCTGAGCTGAAGTTATCCTTGCCGATAAGATCTAATAGTATCCAACGTCGAAGACGCACTTCTTTACCACATGATCTGCGGGACGCAGATTTTTGAAGGGGGAGGAGTTAACATTATCGCTAGCGCCCAGTCTGAACGATTCCCACAGTCAACCACTACACGTGCCGCTGCGTCAGCATAATTACATTTCACCACATACTGCAATTGGGCATTGCATAACCAATATTACACCTGTGGGAAACCAAGGCCACGGTCATTACCGCCGGATATGCTTACGCAAGTATTTCACAACGTAGCGAAACGCCCGTGAGAAACCAATGCAGCAGACGCTACCATGGAACCATCGTTACGCAAGTGCTGCGTCGCTGCTGCTACACCGAGGGCTAATGGTCGACGTGATTGCAGTTCATCAGCAGTTGCATAGGGGTGCTAGTAGTTCTAAGACATACTTAGTGAATAAGTTGTAGTACCTAATTATAATATAATAAACTTGTTGTGCTCTAATTCTTGTGTTTGTACTTAGGGCGTGTTGGTCCTTCTATTTTTTTAGTGTAAGGATCAAGGATCCTTTTAACTTGTATGTATTTACAACACATGCATACGTGAGTAACGGTAAAAATTTAACATTTCGGTGTTAGTAAAAGGTAAATGGCCGGACGTATAAAAATAATATACAAAAAGGGCTGCATAATTTAAACAAATTAGTAAATACATATATACATACATACGCCCACAAAACGGTATTTTAAGAAAATCAAAAGACCCGATATTACAGTAGTTATTGAATCTGATTTCTTCAAATTTGACACATAAGATTGGATTTGAGAAAGGAATACATTGTAAATTTTTTTTTGGAAAATGGCCGTAGCCCGCCCACTTTTTAAGAAAAACTTGTATCTCCGAAACTACTTGACCAAACTCTATCATTTCAAGTCAATAAGCAAAAGTACGAAAATTGCTCAAATCGGACAAAAACTAGGCCCACCTCTCATATAACAGTAATTTAAAAAAAATAAAAAAATCGCGATATTTAAGTCAGCATTAAAGGCAATTCGCTCAAATGCGATATGAAGTATGGACCTTCACTAACAAATACACCGATTAAAAAAATTTGGAAATGGACGTGGCCATTTTACAAAACTGTACCAATAAGCAAAGTTTTGAAAAATTTTACCGCGTAATTTTCAAAAATCAAAAAACGCGGTATTTAAGTAACCAGTAAAGATAATTTGTTCAAGTTTAATATTTAAAATAAGGTTGCACAAGCAAATACGCGAAATAAAATAAAAAATTTGTAATAAGCGTGGCACCACCCACTTTCGAACAACCAGGTATATCTCAAAAACTATGCCACCAAACACACATCAAAAATCGCGTTACGCATAATGTGCACGACCCCTAAGCGAAATTTCGAAAATTGTAAAAATTATAAAAATCGTATAAAAGCCATGCCCCACCTCTCATATAACGGCAAAAAACTCCGATATTTATTAACTATACTAGGTAATTTGCTCAAATTTGATAGACAAGATTGATTATGAAATATATGGAACCATAAATGTTGGTAATGATCCTGATATCGCCCACCTTAGAGCAAATTGGTATAACTCCGAAAGCTCTATATAAATTCTACCACATTAAGTACACTTTGCATCACAATTTCGAAATAACGGTAATTTGCAAGAAATCAAAATATTCAATATTTTACTAAATCATGTCGAGAATTCGCTGGAAAGATATTGTGAATAGTAGTTTCGTTTTAAATGGGGGCATGAGTTCACCTTTTTCCCAACAAATAATATATAGCCTCATATATAGGATCTATACAACAAATATTGTGCATCGCATCAAATAGTTATGGAGTTACAAGGAATTTTTTTTTATAGTATAGGGCGTGGCCCCTTTTTCGAAAGTGATACACATTGTGATCTATAAGACATATGTATGCATATACCCAAATACACTCATGCTATAAGACGAAAAATTTTCCTTTCCTTGGGGGCACCGCCCAGTTTTCGTTCGGTCCGCAGGCCATATGTACCTACTGTAAAACATCATAAAGATAAGTTGAGTAATTTGGATGCTTTTAAAGGACTCACATCTATATTTAGAGTTCGGTTGCACCCGAACATAGACTCTTCCTTACTTAATTACTTAATTGGCGCTATAACCGCTTAAGCGATTTCGGCCGAACTTCTCCTACAATTTGTAGTGTGCGTTTTGATGTTGTAACACAAAATTATGTCAGGTTAATAGAGCACCTGAAAAGTTCCTAGCATTTTTCAGAGAGCGATAGACGATCTATTTGGGAGAAGACATTGATCATGTAATAATTTGTTTTCCAAATATTGAATCTCACATACATAAACATATTTACGGGCCATCAACTGCTTTCATTTTCAATTTCGTACCGTAACCCAAATACAAAACGGCAACGTTTGAGAAGAATTTGCGCCCAAATTCCATTATAAAGCAGGTACAGAAAAAAGGGCTGGAGATGCCCTTTCGCGCCAATACATTCAACTCATGAATCAACGCGATAATACTGACCATTCCATTAACAATGCTCCGCAAACAGCGAGCTTTCTTTTACCCAGTTTATTCAGACCGTGACAACTCGCAATAGTTTTAGAAATTAAATCATTTTATCAGAAGGGCAAACTTCTGACTATGTAGTAATTTCTCCGTTTCCTGGATATAGCGGCATGATATTCGATTTAGTGTCTTTCAGTTCCTATACCATTTAATAAAGGATGCTATTAATGTAGAAGTTGTTAATGGTATTCATTGCCGACTCAGTGTGCTAGGAAAAGTTCAATGTGAGATTGTAGAACTATTTCTATATGTTCGCTTCAAACACACTGAAAACTTTGTTATGGACTTACCAAACGAAAGTGATAAAATGCTTACGTTCTGTGTTATACCCGAAAGTCCCCCGAAAATACATTAAGGAATTTCGGACATTTGTGAGTTCAAAAAGCAATCGGGTAGACAAACATACAGAAAATCGAAAAGAAAATCGTCCAAATGCATTCTACTTATTACATTCCCTGCGGATAGAATAAAAGTATAATTAAGAAATACTTATGTCGACCAAACCATTACATTATCTATATGTTTAAGTGAGTCACTTATATACCCTTCGAGTATTTCGTTATAGAGTGTTTAAGTTTCTTTCTTGAATTTGCTAAACCATAATGCTTTTATATACATTAGGTCTGAGACTATCCATATATTCTGATATCCATTGACACGGATAAAATACGGATAGTATGGATGCCACAATGATGATCCGGTTAATATTCGTATATTCGGATATCCAAAAAATATCTACGAATTCATGAAGATTAAAAATAATCAACCAAAACCTTTTGGAAATACTAAGGCCATTCGCGAATAATATTTGTGATAGCGACTTGTAGAATTCGTGGTACTTGAATATTTTAATGGCGTATTTTTGCTTTCACCTATTTTCACAATATGCTAATCTTCACAAGAAACGATACCTCGGCTTATTTTCCTGAACTGCGATGAATACCGAAGCATTTTGTGATCCCTGTTACCCATTTATTTATTATCCTTTGTTGCATTTCACTAATTTCTGGTATCCGAATATCCGTCTAAGTTTCCGGCTACCCAAATATTCGAAACCAAACTTGACAAGGAATGATGGAAAGATGTTCCAATATACATTAGGCCCGTTTTAATGTAACCTAGTTGCAAAAAAAACACTCCAACTCGGATAAAATTTCCTTTTAGTTACTTCACAACACTGGCAATATCTGTCATTAAACATATGATTTGTTTAGTGAAATTTTAAAGAAGCAAAACAAAATTAGCAATTTTGAGGATTCTGTGGTAATTTATTAAATTTATTTAAAAACCTTTAATAAATGCATTAAATAACCTTTTACTTTTGTAGATGATGTCTTTGTACACGGGTGAGCATTGCGAATCACGTCGCAACAGAGAGATGCAAGAAGTACTAGAAGTATTGGAAACGATATATGCCAACTCTTCTAAAGACTCGAAGAGTGAAAATGAGACAGATTTCAAAATGCGCTTGAGGCTAAGACGCCAAACGGTGGAATATCTAATAAGTAATAACCAAATGTGTGCAAAAGAAATGCATAAACTTAATGCTATTTTATTTTCAGTGAAGTATTCGGAGTCTTAACTGCGTACCTGCCACATCTGGTGCTGGTAGAACGCGTATATTATTTAGGGAACTAGCAAATTTGTGCGATATCAACGATGTGAGTGATGAAAATACGTTTGCACTTGATGAAGGTTTTGAAGAATGAAACCAAGACGCAGCCCTTGACAGAAGGCAAACCCTTTTTAATTAGTTGAGATAACAAAATATTATTTAAAAATTTCACTGCATATACATACATATGTATTTAATTATATCTTTAAATGCACTAATAAAAATATTTACAAGAATTCATTGCATTTCATTCAACTTAAAATCTATAAACCTAAAACAATTTCACAAGGAGTATCACATATAAAATTCAATTCAGATCACTCCTTATTCTAATTACAAATAAAATAACAAACCAAAAGCAAATTTAAAAAAAATCCAATGAAGTTTTTGCAATGTTTTTGATGTAAATTCTTCGTGCTCGCTTTTATAAAACCCTTGTACATTGTACAGCAAAATGTTTCCGATGTTGTTTGAAAAATTGTTAAGTTGATGCTCTTCCGCATGTGCACGGGTTTTACAAAAACGAGCACAAAGAATTTACATCAAAAACATTGCAAAAAATTCACTACAAGGTTTTCACTGAAACTCACTGTTACGTTTTAAAAAGCTGTTGCTAGACAGAGTAATTTCTGTTAGATATTTTTTCCAGACAGCACATTTACCGAAAGTGTTTCAAACGGTCTGTAACAAACATGAACCATGTGGTCGTTTGAAATAATCTGACTTCTTCCAAATATTTCGTCCATTTGCTCCATATAGGGGGCAAAGCACGGGCAGGCGCCAGTTCTGCTGTTGTTATCCCGTGCTGCCTTATAGGCCTGGAGATGACAGCGCATCTTCGACTCCAAACACAGCGGCGTCCTTTCTAAGTCCTGGAAGTGGATTATGTATATAAATATAATTTGTTCAAACATATATTTCTTGAACATTCCTCGATCGCCATGGACACCATGTCTTCCAACACGTTCGCGTAGGCCAACCTCTTTCTTTTTGGGTGCTCCAACTCCGCTTTCCGGGCGAGGTAGCATCTCAAATACCCAACTCTTTCGCCTTTTTTCTTGCATTCTGAAATAACAAACATGTTTTAATTCATAATTTTAAGTGAAATATACGAAGCGCAAATTTTACTTACCCTTGTTCCATTTTTATTTGTTCTGTTTATGTATCCATAAAACAAATATGATTTGACAGTTGATTGAAATTTCCCAAGTATTTTTCCAGAGCCCATTAACAATTTCTTTTTGCTTCATAGCACTACAACCAGGAGCGGATTTACACAGGGGCAACATGGGCAGCTGCCCAGGGCGCCGTTTTAATAGGGGCGCCAAATTTGAGAGACCGGAAAAAATTTTTTTTTTTTCATTTATCCGAAAACAATTTTGAATATTTCAACATGAATGAAGAATGTATTAAACTTTTCACGGAGACAAAATGAATTAAATAAATTGCATTTAATTTAAAAACATTAGTACGGTTCTTAGTTTGAATTTTTCTATACAATGTACTGCGCATATGGCATATGTGCAGTCTTGGGCATATACATATATGCCTGGTCTTTTAACAATGGAGGACAATGGGGACCCATTGTTAAAAAGACCAGGCATATATGTCCAAGACTGTACATTCAATAGTGTACATATATAGGCGCGACTTCGGAAACACTTCAGTGATATCGGACCGAAGTTGGGCCGTTTTATTGCAGAAAATCATTTTTATCTGGCATTGTTGTTGTTTTGGAATCATTTTATGTAACCTCAAAAGTCGTTTCGAGTTGAAAACTCCGAAAAGTGTAAGTGAATTTATGTATGTTTTTGTGTGTTATAATTTCATTAAATTTGGTTTGTTGAATTTGGTCCAGTTGAACATTGCCAGCCAATAAGAAAAATAAAAGAATGAGTGCAACTGGCAGAAAGTTAAGCGGCGCAGCAAACAAAAAACGTGCAGCCGAGAAATTGCAGAAATACAAAGATTTATTGTCGAAAATTCCCAAACTTGATTCTTTTTTTCAAACCCCTCGAAAAGAAAATGACTCCGTCGTTGATCCTTTCGAAAAAGGTAAATAAAATGCATAAATCAATCGATCGACAGCTAGGTTAGGCCACCTACTGTCAGGAAATGTGAGTTCAGTTTGAGTTCGAAACATTTTCACTACACGTTTTTTTTTCAGATTCAATTGATGAAACAAATTATGATATCACGAAATCTGTGCCACCTAATAATGAAGGTTCGGGATCAGAGCATTTTGTGCCACCTCATAATGAAGGTTCAATATCGAAGCATTTTGAAGGTTAGAAAACAGAAAACAATGTGAGATATGAGTGTTTTAATTGTATTTTCATTCATTTTTAGGTCAAGGTCTTGAAAGTAGTGAAGTCACATCAGATCCTCCTACGGGTGACATACCTATTCACCCTATTGAAGTGGATCAATTGATTTTGAGTGATGATCCCGCCGAATGGAGAGTTGATGATGCAATTCGTGATCATGTAGCAATACATGGATGCAAACAAAATTCTGAAGCAGATTTCAGTCTGTCCAAACGAATTTATCCTGATGGCAACGTGAGATACTTGTCGAAAAATCTCTTTTATCGAAATCTTCAAAATGGAGAAAGAAGCCTTCGCACATGGCTCATTTATTCTGCCAGCAAAGGAAGTGTCTTCTGTTTACCATGCCTTTTATTCGATCCTGTTTGTTCTTTTAACTGCGAAATGGGATTTACTGATTGGAAACATTCAACTCAACGGGTAAAAGAGCAGGAAAATTCTGGAAGCCACAAGAACAACGTATTGAAACTGAAACAGAGGAGTCATCAGGAATCAAGAATTGATAAAACGTTCTCCAATTGGATGAAGAAATAGATTACTGGAGAAAAGTTTTGAACCGGACCCATGGACTTCCATTCAGGGGCAGCGACGAGAAACTAGGATCTCCAAATAATGGGAATTATTTGATGTTTTTGGAAGTTGTTGCAGAATATGACCCCTTCTTGGCTGAACACATGAAAAAATTTGGCAACAAAGGAAGTGGCAGTACAAGTTATTTGTCCAAAACGATTTGTGAGGAGTCCATAAACTTGATGGCGAAAAAAATGATATCCACCATTTAAGAGGAGATGAAAGCAGCAAAATATTTTTTCATCGTAGTGGATTCGACCCCTGATATATCCCATGTCGACCAACTATCGTTCGTCTTCAGATATGTATGTCCAACAAAATGGTGTCCCTGTTGAACGATTTCTCAAATTCATGGAGAACACGGGGCACAAGGCGATAGAATTAGCTGATGCTATTTTCAAAACTCTGATTGACCTCGGATTGGACATTGCTGACTGTCGCGGCCCATCATACGATAACGCGAAAAACATGTCTGGCGTTTATAATGGTCTTCAAGCTCGGATAAAACCATCAAATCCTGGAGCAGAACTCGTACCTTGTGCTGCTCATTCGTTGAATCTAGTCGGTGTCCATGCAGTGGAGAATTGTCTGGAAGCAGCTGATTTTTTTCTACAATTCAAAGCGTGTACAATTTTTTCACCGTCGTACAACATAATCGACGAAAAATTCACGATCATCCTCAAGGCGAATGAATTGTTTTCTAACCAAGAAATCAGGATGGCATCGAAGTCTCAAATATCTACGTTTCCTTCTGATTTGGAACCAACGACTGATGATGAATTCAACCATTTCTTTGCCCTTTGCAGAGAAAATAATATTCAGAAGAAATCTCCACTGAATATTATGAAGCTTCTACGATCAGATGATTTGTACACAATCTTTCCGAACTTGGACATCGCATATCGAATTTTTGCTACCATGGCTGTGACTAATTGCAGTGCCGAAAGGTCTTTTTCTTGTTTGAAAAGGATTAAAAATTACCTCCGTTCCAAAATGACTTAAGATCGGAGCAACAGTTTGGCACTGCTTTGTATCGAATCTGATACTTTTCTCTCCTTGAATTTTGAACAAATGATCACAGATTTTGCCTCCCAAAAAGCTAGACGCAAGTGTTTTTGAATAATCTTTTTCATAATACTGTATTTTT